>CM069432.1:167810034-168435034 GCA_035610365.1 Aquatica leii
GCTAGGTGCATAATTTTTTGTGTTGTGTGTAGTTATGCAGTTACCTTATTAGCAATACAATATACAATATCTTGTATTTTTGTGAGTTTCCGAAAAGACTAAAAAAAATATTTTATTCCAAATTTCCTTATTGATTTTTGTATATACATATGTACCTACTAGCGCGCCGTAAATTATATTGCTAGTAAACTTTCCCGTGTAGAACTGAAAATCTTTGAGGTTGCTACAATCTCCGTTCATATTACATTAATTATTAAAAATTTATATGCAGCGACATCTGCCACACATATATGGTGTTACACAACCGCCGCTAGATGTGGCTGTAATCGTAAGCTCGTACTCATTAGGAAATAGCAGCACACTATGAGGATATCCTCGTAGTCTGAAGCGTAGCTTCATAGTTATACGCGATACAAATGAAAGTATCCTCGTAGTAGCGTCTCTACAAATATATATATATATATATATATATATATATATGTGCTTTTGTAACCTGTTTGCCTCCACACATTAAACAGGCGTCCATAGCTCCACCCTTAGCAATAGTCGTAAATTAGTTATTTTTGAGCTAAATACTTATCGTCGTTTTGTCAATAGAGGTTCACTTACAGGGGTAACATATTATTAAGTTTTAAATATATATCATTTAGTATAGTACACGTTCGCGTTAGCCTCCGTAACTAGATAGTATGTTTCTACCTCCGTGTATGTATTTTTGTTACATAGCACGAACGAGTCTGCCTCCAACGATGTTGTCAAGTTTGTAAGATACTTCTAAGAAGTAACCTGATAAGTTTAATTAAGTCAGCGAATATTTTATATTTTATCCCAAACTATAATATGCAGTCATTTTGGTCTGTTATTGTAAAGAGTGAAGTTGATTAGTGATAATGACAATGTTTGCAAATATGAAACCGTTTAAAAATAAGATTCCTTTGTCACGAGGAAAACTGCTAGTAAATCTTGTTAATAGCAATAAACATGATAGAAAGTAATTTTTTTATTAAAAAGCACTAGAACTAAACAATACCAAGTGATAATTAAAGTAAGAACTCAACATAGTTTATTATAGTCGTCTAAAAGATTCAAAATTCTTTAATATTATTGTTTGCAGTAATTTTTTCAAATTTAAATGACGAACAGAACTGGAATTTATTTAATTATACAATTTTAATTATCATAAGATTTCTAATTCACATGGAAATAACACAACTTCCACGCTGCATGTACATTTAAGTATTAATAAAGAGTATTAAACTACAAAATTGCTATTTCCAATATTATCAATTTCATTTACTATTTCTACTACTATTATTTAGGAAGTTAATATATTGTATTGTGTATCATACTTTTTTGTAATTTTAGCAGTTAAATCTAAAAGCTAAATCGTTCGTTTAATAGTAAAAGTATTTGCTGCGTTACTCTATTTAGGTGAGCGTCATAAAAAACACTAAAAATAGTAATACAACAAATTTAATTTAACAAAAAAATTTAACTTTTTAATAGTAACTATTTTTGTGCGACAAATTTGTTTGTTTATATATTTTTATAAATTAAAAAGCATTAAAAAATAAGTTTTCTTATAATAAACATCACAATTTTTAGCACAAAAAATACGTTAATTTATAAAGGGTTCTTAGACAGACACACACGCTACATTTATCTATCTTTGAAAAAAATTATTATTTTTAAGAAGTTTAATACAATTAGTCTTACAGAAAATTTTTAAATAACGATTGTGCAATTGTGTTTTTTTGTTTTGAGTACAATGTTTACAATGAAGCTTTTACATTACAGGGCATCTTTGGCAAAAAAAATAAACAGTTAATAATATTTTGAGTTTTTTTTTTCTAATTTAAAATTGAAAACTCGCTAAGGAGAATATCTTACTTTTTAAAATAATATTCAAAAGAAATGTGGTGTTTTATTACCATGTCTTTCTTAGTTTGCTTTCTTGTTTATTTGTTTGATTGTCCGCAAAATTTCAAATTTTGTAATAGATATTTTGACCACTTCTACTGCATTAATCAAGCTAGAATTTTTTGGACATTATCGATGACAATACAATATTCAAGTATCAAAAAATATAAAACTCTTGCCATAGCTTGAAGATTTCTGATCTACGACAGTTGTGTAAGCTATGCAAGTCGGGCAGGTTTTTAAATTATAATAAAAGTTTTTTAAAAAAGCACGTTTTTGTTGTGGACTAAAAAGTAGAAAACAACTTTTCTTAATCTGTAAACGTAGGCGCATTTATAAGAACTTATATAATTTAAGAAAATACATCTAAATGCGTCCACGCTTTAAGTTAAAGAAAAGTTATTTTCTACTTTTTAGTACACAAAAAAACGTGCTTTTTTAAAAAAACTTTTTATAAAGTGTTTATTTCGATTTTTTAGTTAGTGTTCTTACAGTTTCACCTCCAATTTGAAATTCTTCTTCTGTCTTTTTCGGTTATAGTAAGACACCTTAATTTAGAATCTTCTTTGTAGCTGCAAAGACATCTATATTTCAGCTTTTTTTCTATTTTTTTCTTTTGGTATACTCGTCTCCTTTCTCTAGCAGATGTTTGTTTGGTACCTAATGTCGTTTACGGTGTTATTTAATTTGTCAAATTCCTTTTTATTTCTTTGTTGGTTTGTTTTTGTACAGTATTATCATTCCTGTAATCGCTATAATAGTATAGTACCTACGTATAATGATTCCTATATTATATTTACTAAACATAAACACACAGAGCTAGCAAAATCACACAATAAATAAAACACGTGTGCATTCATACTAGCATACTACATAAATAGATATCAAGTACGCGTCTTGTAATTTACAAGTGTTCCACTCTAGAAATACCACCTTTTCTATTGCATATTAAAACTTAAAAAATGGCCAAGAAATGCTAGGTTCACAACAAGTGTACTTTAATAACCAGACAACAAATGAGTAAAATGATCACAATTTGGACCCAAAATAGAGTTACACAGGTTTACAAAAAATACTATCTGAAAATTATAAAAGCATCTTTTATAACCTTTAGTAAAAAACGTTACTGTTCTTGTTACTGAATATTTCAATAACTTTGTTTTATTTAGGATGTAACGAATCTGTCACGAGTGAGGAGGAATTAACAACAGAGAGCAACTAAACTAATTTAATGGCAAAAAAAATTAACAAACTTTGGTAAATTGAATTCTTATTTTATTTTTTTCTTAATTCCGTAACCTACAATAGTTTATATTGAACAAAATTTATATTAAAAACTAATAATAAACTTGAAGTTTATAGAACGTTTTTACATGTTCTAATAACGTTTATATTCTTTTATAGGAATGGGCAAACTCCAATGATTTTAACCTTAAAGCTGCCAATAAAAATATAATTACAAATGAATTAGAAGCAACAGTTTTATCTAACACAATCAAACCTATCAATACAATTGATACAACCTTTAAGAAAGAACGTTTTAAAATTAATCCAGAAAATGCAACGTTTAATGATGATGAAACATGTAAAGCTAATGAAAAAAAAAATTAATAGTGAACTAAATACAAAAAAAAATAGAAAACGAAACTCAATCTGCAAATACCATAATTAATTCTAAAACGACTACAACCTCAAATTTTTGTTAGATGATAGTAATTCTGAACCGTCAATCTATCAATATTCTTCTTCTTCGTATGTTCCTTCTACTACCTTTAGTGATCGTAGCAGTAATTATTCAGAACCAGATAAAAAATTAAAACATAGAACGATTTGCAAGTTGTGTAAAAATAACGTAACTAACTTTGAAAGACATTAAGATCAGACACAGTAACAAACCAGAGGTGATTGAATTGTTAGGTTTCTCAAAATCTTCAAAAGAAGGAAAAGCAGAGCGAAGAAAAATTATCGCTTTATTACGATATGAAGCACAATTTAGAAAATTTGTTGAAACCGGAAATTCTAATAAACTACCTTGCATTTATTGCAAGAGGTTAGTTAAAGCATCATATTTAAGACGCCATTATAAAGTATGCGTAGTCAAACCAATAAATAAATCAAATCAAAAGATTCAGCATCAAGCTCAATCACAAACCTTATTGGCTTGTGCTGCAGATACGGAAAATACAGCTGAATTGAAAAATGAAGTTTTTCTAAGAATAAGGGCTGACGACATTGCATTAATTGCCAAAAAAGATGATCTTATACGATGTTATGGTGAAAATTATTTAAAACGACATAAACGCGCACAAATTGTTGTTCCATGTTGTAATAAAATAAGAGAATGTGCAAAACTTTTAAAAGAAACGCGTCGTCGAAAAAATAACAACAAGTTGACGTTTTTTGACATTATAAATACTTGTTATTATGACATCATTGTTGCTAGTGCAAAGACTATCAGCCGTTACGATGATACTTTAAAAGAATACTTGGCTCCTAGCTTAGCCATACATTTAGGTACTACACTAAAACAAATAAGCGATCTATGCAGTCATTTGATTTTAAAAAATATCGTCTCAAAACACTTTCGAAAGCATATTCAACAAAAGATACCTCCAAAAAAAAGGAATGTTTAAGTTTGATTCAGCAATATAAAACTATATTTGATAATCTGGATTTGGTAAAGACCAAAACCTTTGTTTATAATATTTATAAAAATAATGATTAATATTTAATTTAGCAATTGCATTATATTTTAAAAATTTTGTTACTGAAGTCGTTTTTTTATTATAAAAACTAATAAAACTTAAACGATGCTATTGATATTTTCTTTGTGTTTTTTTGCATATCGTATATGTATACTAATACAATGTTTTTAAATAAAAATAATAATTGACATAACTCAAAAAGCCGCAAGTATACTGCAGTATGTATTTAATTTTTTAAAACTACTGCAGATAAAGCGCAATTATTGTTTTTATTAAAGAATTCGATACAAATGATACAAAACATTCGTTTTTTGAAGCTTAAAATATTTCTTAAAAAACGTGGGATAATAACTGTTAATCAAAGTACTTTTAAATAGATATAAAAACGTTCAATCGTTTTATTTTTGTCTTAGTTGTTTTTGCAGCTTATATAGTTTATAAACCAACTTCTTAAATAATTGAATGTAATTTCTAAAAAAAATAGTATCCTTACCTTTAAAATAGTGTTCAAATATAAGTAACAGTGTTGTCAAGATTATGGAGGCAAACAGGTCCACTGTATGTGTTTATACAAACGGAGTCAAACCCTACCGCTAAATTTAGCAACTTGTATAAGTGTGTATAAAGCAGCGCTCGTAGCGGTAATCGTTAAAACTAAAATGTATATAACAATATGTGTAGCTGTCGAGTTTTTCACCGGCTAATATTTATACAGAACTGATGGTAGGGGTATTCTTGTTCCAAATAACATGGTAAACGTGTTCGACTCTAAAATCGGAGTCTGAGGCGTCAAATCGGAGTCAACATCGGACGCTATGTGTAGCGTATGGAGGCGTATCAGTACTATTTGCATATATATATATATATATATATATATATATATATATATATATAAATAATTTCACATTTAATATTTTATTTGTCAGAATTAATTTTACAATTATAATGAATTTGTAAGAATTATATCCAAATATGTTCAAAAAAGCTCAAAAAAATTAAATCATTGTTATCATCTAAAGCTAAACAAAAATTTGAAGAAAAATCATTGTTTTTAAGAGCGTAATAAGATTCATAACGCCCTTGCATTGTGTCCCAGTTATTATGTATATGTTTACGTATATCGTATCCTAGGCGGTATGAGTAAATTATAACAAAGTGAAAAATAAGAATATAAAGTTCCTTCACGAAATAATTTTTCAATTTTTTTATTTTGAAAGTTGCAAAAAAATTACCGCTTTGCAGCATCTTTTTTGGAAGTTCATTTTCATTTTGTGATGAATTGTCTTTCGCCAGCAATCGGCACTTTTCTTTAGTAGTAAAAGTTTCGTTTGCGAATTTTATTGTTTACATTATTTGCTTAGTATAACACGAAAGCATTACTTCCACTTGTGTAAGTTTATAGTTCTTTTTTAGGTCAATTACTAGAAGGTAACGGGTAAACCAATTGTCCATTTTGATGTTTTTCTGCTACGTTTCTTTCACTAAACGCTTCACGACATCACTTGGCTTATTCGATAATCGGAATGAGGTAGATTTTAGGGTATATTTCCAAATTTACTCTGTACATACTTTGTACGTCTACTAATATTTATTTTAGCCACGTATTTTGCTGGTTTTGACAATATGTATGGCCTACAAATACAACATCCTCAAATCGTACATCTTTTGGCAATTGTCTACAGATGTTTGAAAAACTGCCTTTTCATTTTTAAACGATAACTCATAGTACAATAAATAGCTTCAATACCTATACCAAATGTATTCCATAAATATTTTACTTGTTGTTTTATCGATTTATATGTGCTTAATAGATAAAATATTCCAAGCAAGGTCAAATCTGTAGGATTTACGTCTTGATTACGACCGTACCTAATTTTTAACATTCAACAATAATTTTTAATATACTTTGGCTAAGAAAACTTTCTAAACATTCCAAAATTGTTTTTTTTTATCAACGGCACAATGTTTTGCTTCCGGTTTTAGGTTAGAAATATTATATGCTTTTGTTCTTGTTCCGATATAACATCTGGTATTCTCATCTTTATCGGTCACTACCTTCTGTTCATTACATTACATTACACTACAAAAACAAAGTATCTTTTGATTATATGACTTTAGCATTTTCTTGTCTTCAAGTAACCAACTTATAATAACTCTATAATTTTTGTTACGATAAAATGTATAGAATTGATGTCCCACAATTCCGAATTAATTGGAACCGAACACCGTTCAGCTTAGCGGAAATTCGGAATAGGCTGATTTCATGAATAATATCAACGTATTGACTTGTTATTGCATAATTGAAATTGAGAGACATCTGTTAGTGACTTTCGACGGTTTATACTATAGTATAAATGGAGCCGACATGTACAGTAAGTAAGCAGCTTTCAGTCTAATTTAACTTTTTTGTATAACAATAAATATACGTTTTTCAACAAACGTTATTTAAGTTAAAAAAATCGTCATTTTTTTTAACTGTTTGGAATAAGCTGATTTTTGCAATAGCAGGGTTTAAAATAGCTGGACTCTACTGTATACGTTTAGTTCAATTTAGTTATTTACGTTAGCAAGTGTTACATAAAATACTTTCTCTATTTCGAATATACAATCGCTACTTTGTGCAACTAATTTTTCAAAAAACAGTGTTACAAAGTTCAACTTTGTGCAACCGAAAGTAGTGATTTTTGTGTGTGTAATGTGTAAGGTTGTCAGTAAGTATTGGCTGTCAGATCAACACCGGAAAATATGTGAATTAATTTAAATTGTGTCGACCAATCATGTAACGCGATTCGTTAAAGTACATTTAAAAACGTAATCATTTATTTAATAATTTTATCGAAATTTTGGTTTCTATTCACGTTGTTATTTTTTTAAATTACGTTTTGCTTTTATATTTGAATTTTGGTCTGGTTTGTGGTTTTAGGACAATCTACCTCAATTTACTTGTATAACAATTGGTAAGTATTTTTAGGTTAAAATTATTTTTATTTAATTTAGAACACAGAATAAGTTATTTATTGTATGTATAGAACAGAACCAGTAATAATTAAAGTAACTGTTTGTATTACAGTTTTCATCAACGGATAGCACAACCTAAAAATTTTTTGTTTCGAACCACGAAACATTATTTGTAATGTTATTGATTTCTTTGATAAACCAAAAAACCCGGTCAATGATATATCTCGTTAAAAAAGCTTCTGAACTTGCTGCTGCTGCAACAGGGAAATCTTTGAGTTTTATTAAGAACATTCCTAAAGAATTTGATGTCGTAGACTCACTCTTAAGAAGTTGAGTAAAGAAGCATCGAATTGGTGCTGTAAATAAAATGGAGTGATTTTAATCAAGCTGTTTTAAGAAGATCTGTGTATAAAATACATACAGTTCATCAAGTACCTACAGTCAAAGTATTAGTTGAAAAAATGAAAAACAAAGTCAACTATATGGTAGAACGTAAAACTTTACGAAAGCATCTTTTAAAACTGAGGTTTCGTTACGAGTAATGCTGTAATAAATGTAATAAAACGAAGTGATATGGTAGCATAGCGTTCAGGATATTTAAGAAAGCTGATAGAAAATGTTGCTAAAAGAATGAATAAACGAGTCATGTACATATTTAGATGAAACTTACAATCACCCGTCATACAGAGTTAACAAATGTTGGCAGTCTGAAGAAAAACCAGGTGTTTACAATACAAATTTTATGCAATGGCCAGAGAAACAAATTGTTCCAAATTTACCACAGTATCAGTATACCCTATAATTAATATAACCTGAAATAAACTAATTGAATCTTCAGCATCACTAATAAAGTTAATGATGTCCTCGAACTGTAAAATACTAGATTTTTTTGGCTGATAATTTTCCGACTGCCTTTTCAAATAGTCGGTTACTTTTAAATACTGCGAAATGTCAATATTTTTTTTAAATTGAAAGGCATGTTCGGAGCATGGAATAACTTGACCACATTGTAGATGACTTTTTTGTTCTACTCATTACTTCAAAACAAGCTAATACAATGTTTTCAGTCAGATCTTTCACATTATTGTCATCACACCAGGTACAAAACTTTTGATATTCTTTTTCATAATTAGCTTTGGATTTAGTGGGTAATAATTTCTGAATGGCGTTATTGGCATTTTCACGTACCTCAGGAGGAGTGCAGGAAAGTTCAACAAAATCCTGGGCAGAGCACATTCTTGGCAATAAAAGGATAAACAAACTGACAAAATTTAAATATTTAGGCTTTTATATTAAAAATAAAAAGTTTTTATATATTGCTAATTATCTAATTAACAATCGCGTTTTCAAATTTACTTTAGAAAGTAGGCAGAGGCTGACCATTGTGACCAACTAAAATACATCGAAAATTGCTGCTATACATAATATATGTATGATTTCTATCAGAAATAAATATAAATCAAAGCAAAATAGAGAACATAGTATGACAAACTCTTGTTACAATTCCTTTCTGTAACTTACTCGCGTTACAATCATCGTCATTGTAACACTTGTTTTACAATGTAGTATTTAAAAACAGTATGGATGCATTTCATATTTTTTTAAAATAACATTTTTTTAAATATTACTACAACTTTATAATGACGAAGTAAGAAGGTTGATTAATTAGATCAAAATGTAATAAATGTTTTAATAGTTAAATCAAAATAGTTGTTTATTTTAAATGGTTTCCTTTTAGGAGAAACATAAAAACACTAAAGTTTTTTGTAAAGCGACGCTTTGTGCATTAAAGTGTGCACTTTTTTAGATCATTGTAATTTATAATAAGTATTAGTTATAACACACACACCTAAATCTAATAAAATAGTTTTTACAGGTAAAAACCATACTACGTAAAACTTACATATATGAAAATGTAATGTAATCTGTTATTCTTGACATGTACAGCTTATACTTAACAATTCTTGGAATTTTATAAATATTAAGCTTAAGAATACTATTAAAATAAAAACAATTAAAAAAATAATTTATGATATAATGACATATGACCTTATAAGAAATTTTTATACTTTCTACCAATAAAACGAATTGACTTTAAAATAAATTAGTAAAAAAAGTATGCAGAATTAAAGTATTATACTACCACAAGATAAACGAGTGTTCGAAAACAAATTACAACAATGCATCTCAACTGTGCATTATATAATTATTATTCGTCTATAAAAGTACCAATTTCTTTCAGTTTTGCAATTAAAAACTTTGAATTGATTTCTGGTAATTATCACATTATCATAAAAGTAGTAATAACTAGTCATATCTTAAAAGCACAGTTTTACATTAACCAGTATATTTTTAATATTGATTTTTATTACAATCTGAAATTTAAGATACTATAAGAAATTTAAAAGTTTAGGTGTAACATAAAATATAACTGATCATTATTTTTTACTGTTTGAGTTTTTAGTGTTTTAGGTCAAATTTTTATAAACTCAGCTTGCTTTTGTTGTTATGGATGTTACATGTAGCATACGTTAATACAATGAGTTTTATTTCAATTTTAATTTAATAAAAAATATTCTTTTTAAAAAAATTGAATTAATTAAAATCTTAAATGCATTGTTTTTTTTTCTTACAAATTTACACCTACATTATTTACATAAAGTCTTTTTTAGTTTGTAAGGAGGTTAATGGGACTTGTTCACAAAAAAGGAATTAATTATGATAGAAGCTGCAGCTGGATGCTTAATCAACAAGATGGATCATTAACGCATTAGTTATTAGCCTCTGCTGCAAACAGCTGCTAATTTTAAAGTTAACCGGAACTCGACGAACTATTTTGTAATATAAGGAAAGGAAGAAAATTTATATTACGACGTTAATTTTCATTTTTTCCAAGAAAGTTTTCTTAGAAACAGAAAACAAATTATAATTTAATCACATGCGTATGTCAAATAAAACAAATTAATTTTTTTTTTAATTTAGTACAATTCTCATTTATTATGGATTAAAAATTTAGTGCGAAAGCTTTTTTGCATTGTTAAAGTTTATATACGTTAGTACTAGAATTGTTACCAATATATTAAACGTAAAATAATATTTTACTTGAACAAGTATTTTTCTAATGTTTTAATATTTTAAATTTTTTTTGTAATAATTAACAACATTAAATATAATTTTAATAAAATTTTGGATGTTCAGTGCATTAAAAAATTCAAATTAAATTATAATAATATAATTAGTAAACAATATCTAGTATATTTGTATTACATATAAATAAATTATTTTCTTAACCTTGGTATATAATATACTATTAAGTCAACCTAAATCATTTAATACTAATATAACTAACGTTTATTAACTAAAGAAAGCATCATAATATACAAAATTATACATTTTTTTAATTTTAAAAACCAACAATAATATACGTTTCCTTATACCGGGTAATTCAATGTTCTGGAAAAGCAAACTGGCATCTTTATTAAGGTGCGGTAAAAAACGGTTGTATTATTGTTCTTTAATTATTTTTTGGTATACAGGATGCTTCGTGTTTTGCAATAGTGACGGATTTAATTTTTTTAAACCTAGAAGTTTTCATTCTTAATAAAATTTATAGATTTAGGTATTTTTCTAAAAATACAATTGTAGGACTGTAAATTAATATGTTTCAACTCTTATAAGTCTTGATCTCAATTTTTTGATAATACCTAAACTAAACTACGTTCTAACATGTGCTAACTTTAGCGTGTCTATTTTTTTGCCCTAAGTTTTTGCATATTTGGCATACAAAAACTTTAATTTTTTAAATAACATCATATATTTGATCATAAAACGCTCAATAGATGGAAATAAGTCCTTTACACAAATGTTTTTTGTAATTGGTTAATTCACAGTTTTGTTAACTTTTATCAGTATTTATTTATGTGTAAACAATTTGATATTTTAAAATATAATTTTTAAAGATCGTCTACTATTGTTGATAATAAAGTAAGAAATATTTTTTTTAGATACCTGCCAACTGACAACATTTTTATAGGTTATCTAATATTACTAGATCTTGTCTTCCTTAGGAGGCGCTATAAAAACCACTCTAAACTGTTTTTATAACTACGTTTTGTGCCTCTAGTGTGCACTTCTACAGGCCACTGAAAATTTATTTACGGTAAGTGAACAACATTACACACGTATATAACAACTAACTGAATTTGTTAACAGGTACAACGTAAAGACAAAAAACTTACAAGAAAAGGTTATGAGTGGAAACTTCTTGTAAGTTTTTTGTCTTTACGTTGTACCTGTTAACAAATTCAGGTAGTTGTTATATACGTGTGTAATGTTGTTTACTTACCGTAAATAAATTTTTAGTGGCTTGAAGAAGTGCACACTAGAGGCACGAAACGTAGCCATAAAAACAGTTTAGAGTGATTTTTATAGCCCTTCCTAAAGAAGACAAGATCTGGTAATAATTACAACTTCACAAACAAGAGGATAAATTACTTTACCATTTAACAATCAGTTATCTAATATATTATTATGGATTTGTTATCAATAAAAAACGCAAATTAAAACATTTATCATTATCTAATAAAGAAACTATTTTCAATATTTATAAAATAAAGTCAACAAAGTAGTTCGAAAACCGTTCATAGTAAATTTACAATTAAGCAGCAGGTGACGTAATCATTTATAGTAAGTTGTTCTTTTTTTCTCCTTAGATCTATATAACACTTTATATATATTTGCTATATATAATCATTTATTTTATTTGCGTTTTTATTTACTGTCATGTGAAGCATTATATTAGCTTTATGTAACAGATCACGTAATACATTCTACATAAGTATACCTTAGGTCAATGCCAATATTGAATAATGTTATGAATAGAATAAAATGGACGTCTTATGCATTTATTCTTTTTATGTAATGAACCACTAACAGTACACAAAGTTGTGGCTTGCAGTAACAAAGATAAAAACTACCTTACAACATTTATTGGAAGAAATTGGGTTTAGGTTAGTTAAACAATCAAAAATGTATTGTATTGGTAATATACGTTATTTTAGGTACAGAAAAAAAACTGCAACAGTATTCTACTTAAAAAAACTGATATCATAGTAGAAAAAATCTAATTTATTCAATTACAAAAGTTAAACATTCTAATAACAAAGTATCTGGTGGATGAACTGAGAAAAGCCAGTACACGAGTTGTGCTATGATTGCCACCATATCAGTGTAAATTAAATCCCATTGAATTTATATAAGCACAAATGCAACAGAACGTTTCTAGAAAAAATACATCGTTTAAAAAGATGTTAAAACCCTATTTTTTAAAGCAGTAGTATACAGTATACAACTTTAAATTAAAGTGAAACAAAAAAAACTGCTAATAAAGCTTATATTTTTTGTCTTTTTATATAATAATTTTTAATGTATTAAGCAGTAATTACCTATTTAAAACTTTTAAAATAAATTTTTAAAATTTTATAATTTACGCTAAAAGCACGTTAAAAAACAATCATTATTTAAACCTTTTATAAAGAAACTCCGGCAAATTGCCAAGATGGTTTTTAATTCATTATTAACATAACATTAAGCAAATAATATCAAACTGATTACATATTTTAACAAAACTTCCTGAAACTCCAATTAAGTATTTTCAAATATAACTTACTATAATTAAAAATTTTAAATATTTATAAAGTTTATTCTAAAAAAATTAATATACAATTTTGTTCTAACTTACTTAAGAAACAAAATATAAAGAAAATTTCAATGCAAATGAATGTAAAGCACCCGTTTGCAACAGCGATAACAGTCCTTTACTTCTATAATAATCCCTATATCCCTAACCTAATGTGTTTTAAGTTAAATGTACCTTGATTAAAGAGATTGGTATTGTAGGTTGCCAAGCTTGTGAAATAAGTAACAGTCGCGTTTACTACCATATAATCGTAAGAGAAAATAGGATAGCTTCACAACATCAAAGATTTCTACGTGTGACTTAACTTAATCATTTTCACCTTAGTACTTCCATCTTTAAACAAATTCGTAGAATCTATAAATAAGTAACAAACAAAAGTTAAAGCCTATAATTACTTTTAAAATAAAATATGTATTTATTATTCTAGTAAATGTTTGCAATTTTGTCTTATAAGTTGATGAATTAGCTTGCTTAAATAGTTATGATCCTTTAAGTGTAGTATTATATGTACGTATATGATACATTTTTGAAAAAAAAAACACAAAAATTAGTACCGGTAAAAAATCAATAAAAAACTGAATAACACGTATGTTTGTAATACTTGATACTGCGTTACCAAACTCACAAAAACGAAAAAAAGAAGTATCCAACCTAATCTAAATAACAAACTATGTTCGTCAATTATGCGCCGTAATTTGCTTAAATGCATTAAAAATTAACAATCTGTTTATTGTTGCTATAGAAAAATTTGTTACTTTTGTTCTTAGAAAAAATATTTTGTTAGGTGTACAAATTGGTGCTACCAACAAAATTGATTTAAACCATGTTAAATAAGTGTATAATATATACTTGAAATAATTTAATTTTTATAGTCAAAATATTAGTCCAAAAAATGCAAAATTAATTGCATTATAAACGGTTTAAAAAGTATTTTCCTCTAATTTACTGACAATAAATTAAATTTGTTTACTTGATAAAAAAGAATCATATAATGTTATTAATCCTGAGTTAAAAGACGCTTCTATAAAACAGCAAAAAATTATAAACGTTTTGCATCTTAATTTTAAAATAATATACAAAATTTAAAAGTGTCACACTATCTACCCTAAAAAACAATCACAGGCTGCAAAATTTGATTGGAGTTCACTTGTATAGGTATTCTGCGATGAAACATTGTACAAGCTGTAACCGCAAAAACTTTTGTACTAAAATAAAAGCGTTTTTGAAAGTTTAGATTGTGTCAATGCTGTAACCAATGTTGCCAACGTTAGAAATTTTAAATTTTAAAAATGGGCACGGTAAAAAACAAATAAAAAAGAATTCAACAATATTTTCAGCATTCTTTAAAAACATATTCGTTACGTATATAACAACCTTATTCGTAAAATATTATCAAATTTTGATGAGTGAAATACGATGGCAGAGTTATCTCATTGTATAAATTTACTATGAATAAATAATAGTAAGTAAATAGTTATAGAGATGGAAACGTTGAAAGCTGATTTTATACTAAGTTTTAAATAAACTGTGGGCTAAAGTCACAACGTATAAACATTGTAAGATAACAATGTCAATGCAAATGTGAAAATGCCACTCGAGTGAACCACTGGATGGTCGTTTCGCTTTTTTGAAGCTCTTCAGCAGTGGGAGAACACCACTGTAGTTCTACAAATGCATTGACAGTCCTAAAGCTTTATATTAACAAATGAAGTAATCATGAGAAGTGAAATACAACAGCAGAGCCATCTCATAGTATATATTTAGTATGCATGAATAATACTAAGTAAATGGCTACAGAGATGGAAACCTTAAAAGCTGATTTTATACCTGCGTAATTCAAATAAATTTTCAATAAACTGCAGGCTAAAATCAAAACCTATAAACATTGTAATGTAACAATATTAATGCAAATGTGATGATGCTATTAGAGTGATCCACTGAACGGCTGTTTTGCGTTTTTGGGTCTTTGTAGTAGTGGGAGAACACTCTACTGTACTTCTACGAATGCATTGACAGTCCTATAGCTTTATACTAACAAATGAAGTGATCATGATGAGTGAAATACGATGGCAGAGCTATCTCATAGTATGAATTTACTATACATGAATAATAGTAAGTAAATGGCTATAGAAATGGAAACGTTGAAAGCTGATTTTATAGCCGCGTAATTCAAATAAATTTTGAATAAACCGCGGGCTAGAGTCACAACGTATAAACATAATAAGATAACACTGTTAATGCAAATGTGAAAATGCCACCAAAGTGAACCATTTGCATTTTTAGAGGTTTAAACCTACGTTCTCAAGTTGTACATTGTAACAATTTTCATATAAATTGAATTTATTTTTAACAATTTTAATTTATTTCAAGATTTTTAACGCTTAAAATAGACAACCAACAACGCTTTAACATCCATATCTTTATCTTTGACCCTAAAGGCCAAATTTTTCTACATTGTACCCTGATAATACGAAACATTTTCCATCTTAGAGGAGATTTTGGTTCGAACTTTAATTCACTTTTGCAAGTACTGTTTAACAGAGCTCAAGTTTTCCCAATTAGTGTTTAGTGATTATCACTTTCGTTCTTTTTAACGGATTTAACTAATTTTGGAAGCAATAGGGGAGAGATTAGATTTCCAGTGATTATCTTTCTGAGAATAATCGATCTTAACTTCCTCTACGACAATCGTCGGATCTACTACTTGAGTTGCCGTTGCCTCTAATAACCCCCACCAACAACTAAGGGTGAGACTAATTATTTTGAAATAAATTTTTTTCTGCTTTCTTCCTTTTTATTTGTACTTTCATTCACCATTCTGTGAATTGTAAGTTTGGATTCACCAACCGTTTACACCGGAATACAAGATAAAGTCAATCAACCCCAAGTGCCAAGGTTACTTCCCAGTTCTAGACAGTTTATCTTCAAAAACATCTAGTAGATAAGACAAATTATTTTTAGTAGTTTAGTTATTTAGATTTAGTATCGTACAAATCGATGTTTTAATTACCGCAAGGAAGTAAAGAATAATTTGTTGTCGTATAATTTCTTGCGCGATAACTTGAAGTTTAGTCGTTAAACACTTAAGACTTAACAGAATTTTTATAATACAACAGAAAACACAACGATTCATTTTTATTAAGGTTATAATTCATACTGCCAACCTTATTTTTTTTTAATCAAATAAAAAAAAATTATTGTATTGCAGCCAACTTTGATAGCTAAATTTAATTTAAAGTTGATTAACGTTTTTTTTATTAGATAAGATATATTATATACAGGTTACTACAGAATAACAATAATTAACCATTGTACATTACGTTTAATAAGCACTTGAAAATTTTTGAGGTTTATGTTTTTAAACATTGATTTAAAGACATTTTGTTTATTTATAGTTAGGTATAAGTTTATACAGGGCCTGTGTGTGTCGATTAACAAGACGTACCGTCATACCAATTGTTATTTTTTTTAATTCCTTCTCTCTCTCTTTTTTTTCCTTTAGGGCTAATTATCGTGGAGTTTTTCCAAATTTCAAGAGGGTCTGGAAGATACCGATGTCGCAGAAGAAACCCGCCCGTAAATCACCTTTATCAAGACTCACACCATTCTCCGAGAGAGCTAGCTTGGACGCGACTAAGGTTTCCCGATATTTCGATCTTTTAAGATTGGTAGCCGTTTTCTTTCTTCTTTAAAGCCACCTTAGGTTTACATTACAACATGCATTTCAAAACAAAAGAAATCAGCCTTGACTAGTGTTTCTCAGTATTTCTTTGATTATGATCTTGGTTTTTTCTTTTGCTTACCATTTTTCGGGCGAATTCTACCTATTACCTATTTTAATCACTGTTTTATTATGGTATGGTTATGAATATGATTAAGAAAGATAAAAATATATTTTACTCTTTAATTGTTTCTTGAAAGGCTAAAAAAATTAAAAGTTTTAAAATATAAACATTTGTAGCAGGTAAATTTGTAAAAAAAAGATTTGCTCCTTAAATTGTAAAAATATCATCAAAAATAATTTTTTATGAACAGAAAAATATTTAGTTGCCATTTTTAACATTAAACTCATATTGATGAAACAGTTTGATACAAGAAACTTTTATTTTAGAGTACAAGCACTAAATGAATATGTTTATGTACCTTTTATCCTTTACATTAGTTATTTTACTTTACATTTATTATTTTTAACAGCTAAAATATTTTTCGTCTTTCCAAATTAAATTTATAACTATAATTATTATAAAAAAAAAGATACAAATAAAAGGGGCTGTATTAAAAACGGCATATAATGAAAAACGAGGGTCATATTTAGATTTAGAAAGTCATCTTACATAAGAATTAGCTGAAACGATGTTTAAAAAACTTATTTATTATAATTAAAAGAAAACGGATTGTAAGTCTAATGCTGGCTGTACATTCTTGACGAACGTGCTTGCAGCGAATATCGTTGCAATTCAGTTGTAGCTGTGGTTTTAGTAGATTTAATTACTTATACAACTATTAACCATCAAAGTATATATCAAATCAATAACAACCGTATTGGTATATTTAGATTATGAATTGACGTAACGTATCTATTGTGAGCGATGTACGTAGATCTTTTGACGGAAACACAACTTACAGCATCTTAAACTTTGTTTACATTATAAACAAATTTTGGCTTAGATCGCGTTGTAATGGAACACCCATAGTTTTTTGGCTTGGTCTCATTTCTTTTGTGTGAACCAAAACAAGAAATTAAATTTGTGCTTTGCCGTTTATAAACCCAAATAAACTGAAATTTTGCAAGATAGTGCAGCTTTGCTTGTTCACAGTGGTAAATTTCTGAAAAAAGCATTATTGCTTTATACCATTTGCAATAAGCGTGGCGGCTTTGTCATTACTAAAAAAAATGTGTTTGTCTCTTTTCAAAATTTTATTTATTTTTCTTATATTATCTATAAGATGTAATACTAGTAGCCAAAATTTATTGAGTTTAAGATAGTTTATCCGGTTTATGTAAAACGTTAATTTTTTATTTTTACAACATCGCATATTAGTCCAAGATCGTGCAAATCTAATCAGCACTTTTGTTTCATCAATATTTAGTGTGTGTTTTTGGTTCCACAAGTGTTTCGTTACTGCTGATTTTGTTACTCTGCAGTGTTTGCAGTGAACTATATGTCTTTTACTCTAATTTCATATAATCATGTTGTCTGTTTTACATATGTAACTTGATCTGACGAAACAAAAAATTTTGTAAATACCGGCATGTTTTAAGATAAATTGTTTAGAAAAAAGCTAATTATTGATTGTTATGACTGTTTTAAAATTCCTGAACAAACTACTTTGTTTCGCTAGTATCTGCAAATGTGAATTTATTGTAGTTTTTATGTAAAATAAGTCGTGGTAAGACTAGATATGTAGTAAGAACAAACGGACCTTGAAATTTTTTAAGCACTCTTAAATTTATTTGGCGCGCACTTCTAGTTATGCGTGGTTGCACTGTATGCTGATAAGTGCTTTATTATGGTTTTAACATTTACTTGAGTTTTTCTGTCTTTCCCCAGGACATACAAGTTCTTGATTGACGAAAATACACTTATTAGTCATTTATCATTAACTATAGTTAACATATATGTTTCTATTATTTAGTTAGTGATAATAACAAATAGACTTAACCTAAATTTCTGTAACTGTCGATGTTGCCCCTTCTATAGTTTACTAGGGGTGAGATCGAATCTTCACGACAAATATATTATTATTATTACTTTATACAACTAATAATGAATTGACGCTAAATCAATTTTTGTTTTCTTAATTACAGACGATCAAAAAAATAAAATATAAATGGTATGTGTTTACAAAAGGAAGTCTGTGACGGTTACAAGTTATACAAAGGAGAATTTAAACATAGCAATGAATGACGTAAAACAAGGTGTAATGACACTTCATGGTGCCACCAGAAAATATAACATCTCTTAAAGCACCCTTCACGATCGTATAACTCGTAAGACAGAAGTTAAAAAGCAGTCTCCAGTTCGAAGCCGTGCTATACCGTTTTACCAAGAATTAATGTTAGCAGATGGTCTGACGACAATAGATTAGGAATTTCTTGCAATGAAGTAATACATATGGTATCTAAACTTGTTATAATAAACAATATCGAAACGTCCTTTAAGAATTAGACTGGTTTAATTAAAGTACCGCAAGCAGTCTAATATTATCGCAAGAAAATGACCGATTCTATTGTAACTAGAGGATATTTCGATTTGCTAAAGAAATGTTGAATGATTTAGATCTATACGCACAAACGGCCCATATTTAGAACTTGTATGAAACCAGTCTGTCCACTGATCCTTCGAAAACAAACGTTGTCGGAGGAAAAGGTACTGCCTGTTTACGTGTGACAAGTGGTCCAGGAAAAGAAAATGTGACTATTTTATCAGCAGTCAATGCCATCGAAAACAAAACCCTACCTATCATTGTTTTTAAGGAACTGTTTGTTTGGGACCGATGGATGCCCAATTCGTATGAGAATCTTAATATAGTTTACGCAGCCAGTGCCAACGGTTGGATAGAAGCAGACACTTTTCTTAATTATTTACAGAAAACATTTCTGACTGCATTTGGTGACAAGACGCCCACAGACTCAGCACGCATGTGAACCAAAAAGTAATTTAAGTAGCTAAAGATAACAACCTTACTATACTCAAACTACCAGTTTACACTTCAGATCTTTTTCAGTCGTTGGATCTGGCTGTATTTAAAGTTTTTAAACAAAAATAGAATGCAAAACTGGTATTCAATCAGCGACAGAATAACGGCATTAAGCTTTAAAATAATTTCGGAAATGGTGCGTGATGTCTGGATATATCTAAATTCTGAAGTTATTCAAAATGGTTTTTGGAAAGCACGGATATACCCCTAAAATTCTAACCTTATTCTCCCAAAAAACTTTCTCCCTGATGCCTTTAAACGATAAATAGTCGTCAGAGGCTAAGGATGCAGACCTGGATATGCATAGATGCTGACCAAAATAGTGACGATATACCTGACGCAACACTAAGTTATGCTTTTGTTAAAGAAGTAAGGTTAATCGGCAAAATTTTATGCATGCAAGTAATGTATGTGTTCCAAGATTTTTTTGGAGACAGTTAACCAACATGCAAACGTATACCAAAGAACAAAACACGGGCTGCAGCTGCTGCAAAAGTTATCACGCATGAAGGAGCTACTGAGAAAATTAATATAAAACCAGAAAGGACAGCGACTAAAGAGAACAATAAAAAACCAAACAAAGACATTGTGAAATTAAGCAGTTTAAATCGAAGGTTTTGAAATGAATAAAGCTGAAGACACAGGTGACTTTACTTTAAGACTAACTTTAAGAATAATTGTTTTATTGTAAGAGTTTAGATACAGTTTATTATTTTACTGTTTAGTTAAGATACAAGAGTACATTTAAGTAGGTACCCAGTAAACACGGATTGAAACTGTTACAGTCATAAAATTAAAACAATTGTTTCATTACGTTGTTTCGTGTTAGTTCCATTTTTATATCATTTACATGTAACTGACACTAAATAAATTGAAAGAGTTCCGATTTTTCACAATCAGTTTTAAACCGTTTCAGTACTTGCAATTTTTATCCCATGATCAGCAACCGTCTAAAAACTGATTTATTAAAACCGAATATTTTTTAAATAACTAGAATTATTTAAAGATCGATTAAATAAGATTGAATTATTTTCAAAACAGTGGAGTCGTTCTAGTAAAAACGAATACTTTGCGATTAGTCAGCATTAGTCGTTGCTATACTTTTGATTACTGTCGTCAACGCTTGCGCTGCAAATTGATATCTTTTCACTTGTTCGGTTGCAGTTTGATAAGTGATGCTGTGTGTACAATTACAAAATGGAACAATAAACGGTAAGTCGAAACATTTTATTATAATCCATAAATGTAATAGATATTATTACCATTTCTGTTCTTTATGTATAATGTTTTAATTTGTATAAAAAAAAATGTAAATTAACACACATGGTTGCGTTAAGGTAGATTATTGCGTAAATCTGATGATACTTTAGGATTTATAATTACAGTTCAATTCTTCAAGTTTTCTATACGATTATGTACAGCTGAAGGTATTCACAGTGTTTTTATAACTTTCTAGTTATTGCTATAGTGATATTTATATTAAGTTTGTGTTGATTTTGATTAAAAAAATGTAATTAATTTTGTGTAACTCTATGATTATGTATGTATATAAATGAAATATTTATTTCTATGTTACAGATGCGGTTAAAAGTTGCTACCCAACTGATGCAGTTTTCGAGGCTTCCGTGAAAAGACCACATCCAGGAAAGTTGCAATATGTAAAAAACTCAATGTGATATTGTATTTAAAAATATTTATTGTGCAATAAAATTTGAAACGTGCATTCGAAAATGTATTATTATATTATTGAAAGAATTGTTTTAGTTCATTATTGAAACAAAAAAATCATACATGTATCGATCATTTAGTATCAGTTCAAGAACGAAGCTTTTAAAACGTAAACCAAATGCAACATTTAGTTTGTAACAGATTTGAATTTAAAATACCGAAACTATACTGATTCAAATAAGTGAAACAGCGATGGACTTATAGCTACTTTATTGCAGTTAGGTTTCTTTTATGTTTGAAACAAGAGTGAATCATAAATTTTTTGTTTTGAAACTGTTACTAAACATTATCAATTTTGTGTTTACTGGGTATATAAGAATATCTAAGAATAGGTTCGAATGGTAGTTTAATAAAAAATATGTTCACATAAAGTGTTAACAACTTGTCAACATACTCCCGTTAGTTATTAAGTTTAAGAATGACCCTTTTTGCTGGATCAGTCGAGTCACAACTACAATGGCATTAAGTACTGCACAGTTCTAACATTATTAAATAGTTTTAAATAGTGATGAAATAATTGTAATATCATAGTGTACATAATTAAGTAAATTAAGTAGTTAAGGGTTACGAGTGACTTAGTTAATTAACGTGAACTATTCGATTAATTAATAAAGAAATAGTTTACTACTTCTTTAATGTGCGATCAATCAGTACTGCACATAAAGTTATTTTAATGAGGTAGGGAACGTCCGGAATTCGAACTAACCCCGCAGCATACTAATCAGTATTCTTATGACGTTTAAAATATCATTTGGACTTAGCTCATTTGACTGGGAAAGTTTGGACAATTATATCTTTATTACGTATTTTGTTATTTACTATAACATGTTGTATATATATAACTATGTTGTTCTAACAAAATAGAAGTTTAAAGAAGTACTTAGCGTACAAAAAGTTGCCTATCATAGACACTGTGTCTTCTGCTACTCGTTTTTAATTTTAATCTCAATATAAAAGTAAAAGTAAAATTACAGAAATAATTGTAAAAATTGTATATGATTTTTTTAGCACTTGACGAATCAACAGTTGTTAACTAACAAACAAAAGTTACATCAAGTTTTCATTAATTATACAAAATATACAAAACAGACTGTCGTAATTATATTTAACTTAAATTGAAATTTTCTTAATTACGCGTGAGCTTTAAACTTTAACATGCGGTCCACCTCTATCTCTTCGTAGCGCGCGAGTCTCGCCTCCAAAAGTACATTCACGCATTTTGAAAAAGAATATAAAAACAGACGTTCAAACCGACAATAAATATTTTTTTTCAAGATCTGTTCCTGGTAGAATCTTTTCAAGATCCTCTAAAAAATTAAATATTTGTTTATAATTTCTTTTGTAAAAGCTAAATAATTCTAACACAAACAAAGTCATAAACTTAGCAAAAATACTTTCATTTCAGGTCATATAGACCTGAGTAGAACAGCAGGTTTAACAATACAAGATGAAAACAAGCATGTGTCATAGTTAATTCAATGCGTTTTTAGTTTTGTAATAAAAATGCAAGTAGTCAAAATAAATACATTATAATTTAGAATTTAGACTTTTAGTGAATAAAATCTTTATATGCAGCTTTTATTACTTTTAAGTCGGTGAGTTTTTATTGCAGAGTACCTAGCCACTCCTAATATATTTTATTATCAATAAAATAAACAATGGTGGCGTTAAAACATTCTAATTTATTTCTAAACTTATTTATTTGACTTTTTAATTATTAATTGTCATAATTTTTTAAAAGTCCCAATTTGACGAAGTCGCTATTGCAATGATCTTTACTATCCTTTTTTTTCAATGACTTGGTTGGTGGTTGATCAACTACATGAAATACTATCTCCAAGACTTCTGTAAAAAACTCTAAAATGTCACTATTTTACACATTTAAAAGACGTGCTTTAAATACCGTTACTAAATTATTCTGTATAAATTGCAATCCGTTTAAATTAAATTATAACTTGTTTAAGTATAACTAAAAAAATATATAATTTTTTATGAGTATATTTTAAGTGTATACATTAATTCTAACAGTCTAAATAATCTCTACTAACTTCACGTTTCTCAGGTGTCTATTTTCTCTACAGTTAATACCTGTCTGCGAGCTTAATTTTAGTTATTGGTTAATTTGTTGATTGGGTTTTTTTTGCAGAATCCTTTAGTTTATAATTCATGAATTAATTATCATTAATTAAGCGACAAATAAGGTATGTTACATTTAACACTTGTAATTCAACATGAATTTACTTTAAAAATGCAAACATAGATGAATCAGTAACGAGATAAAAACATATAGCAAAGTTGTTTTACATTAGTACGTATTCACTAATTCTTATTTTTTAAAGTATTTAGTAGACTTTAAAATAAATAAACAATTAGATAATTATTGAGTAATTGTTTGTATTTACTTGGACTGTATAAATTTATATAAATAAATAAAATTAAAACTAAAATAAGCAAGTAGGTAACAGAATTATTTACACAGGTACATACAAATGTCACATTGAATTTATTTAGCATTTTTAAAACTTACGTTTTAAGAAATATAATTAAATAAATGTAATATAAAATTTGTGTTTTAACAGTCTTATTACTCTAAATTACAGTCAAAATAAATAAATTTATTATAGTTATTAAATATTAAAAACTAAAATATTATAAATTACCTGAAAATGTAGTCAAATTAATTTATTATAATTTCTCAGCTACATAAAGAAAGCAACGACATTGATCGATAAGCGGATTTGTAGTTGTAAATTTAAGTCAAGCTGCTTAATGTTATCAATCATTCTCGTTTGCGTTCAATGTCATGTGAAAAGTAAACATCAAATAAGTTTGAACTGTTATATTTACAGAAACCGTTGATGGTATTTCTAGAATTTGCTATGTCGCAATTTAAAGTTCTAACAAAATAAATATTTACACTAAACTTTGTTAAATTTAAACTTTAGTTTAAAGATTAAATCTATTTTAATACTCTATATAATTTGTACATTTCACGTTTTACAACAATCAACTGATTTTTAGCTATTTATTTATTACATTTAAAAATCGTAAAAACTAGTTATAAGAAAGGTATATGGCTTTTGCCTATACAAAGTTCATTTAGTAAACCGTTATTTTATAAAAAAATTAATTTAATAATTTAATGTTAAGTTTGTTTTGAAAGTTTAAAACAATAAATTTTTTTTTATTATTTTAAGCTTGCTCTAGAAATTTAAAACATCAAAATACCTTTTTATAATTTTTTATATAGACGTGTCTGTTATTGTCAAAGCACAAAAAATATGTTTAATTAGTGTGCTGTAAAATTTGCCTTAGTCAAAAAATGGCTTCAAATACACACGTAATTGCACTTAAAATATAAAATTTTAATTCGTTTTTTGTTATATAAGTATATAAACTGTTTGGATTTTTTGTAACGTTTTGTTAAATAATATACAGTAATCTTTGCATTTATGCAGGCTTGATTTATTTAGTGTTACGTGCTTGAAAGTTTTAAACATTTTTTGTGCTTTCTTAAACACCACATTTTACACAAATGTTCTAAAATAAATTGTAATCACACAAGTCTGTAACAATTCCGTAATTTTATTTACAGTTGTGCAATAGATAAAGAATTGATAGAGAATCTACTCTATATACCGTAAATACGCGAAAAATTTAAAAATAGCGACATAAAGTAGTAAAATAAATGAGAAAAATAACTTTGATAAGTTACATTATTAAATAAAAATTACTCAGACGTTGTGAATTTTTAGCGAACCTAGAACTTGCATGAAGAAAAATACTGACATAATAAAATATGTAAAGAACTATTTTAATTTAAATGAAAACGTCCGTCTCGTTAAATCAGTACATAAAAGCAAAAACTTTGAAAAATTAAACAAACATCTGCACTTTAACAGAGCTACAAGAACTATAGAGAACCTTTGCTACTACAACATATTTTTCTGTTAATGTTAATTTGTGTGTCTAAGATATAGAAGAAAGAATTGTTTTAATCGTATTATGAATGGTATTTTTTATGTGAATTACAATCATGATATATTTTTTGTGTTTATTAAACATTAGATTTTGATGTGCAAGTTTACAATAAATAAATGTATTCCATTTCATTTGGTGCATTTGTCTAATATAATATATATCAACGTGAACCTCAAATTAAATAAAATTGATATAAAATCTTAAGCTTTCGCGGTTGTTATGTTTATCATTATAAGCGACTTTCGGCTTAGACCGCGTCGTAGTAAAACACCCAGACTTAGACTTGGTCCTAGTCTGTTCTTGAAAGCCAAAACAAGAAGTAGAATTTGGCCTTGCCGTACTTTAACTGTCAATGACATTTACCACTCTGAAGATGCAAGCTGCAATGCCTTTTGAAACGTCAGTTTGTTTGGGTTCACGAACGACAATACGGCAAAGGCCAAGTTTTACTTCTTGTTTTGGCTCTCAAGAAGAGACTAGAACCAAGCCTAAGTCTAGGTGTTTAACTAAAACGCGGTCTAAGCCGAAAGTCGCTTAAAATTATAAAATTTTTGATAATTCTTTAAAGAAAAATCCGTTGTGCCAATATCTAAATTAATTGTTCGTTTTTATTATAAATTTTTTTTTGACATTAAATGTTTTTAGTATAAACAACTTTCTAACAGAATAATCTTTTCATTAAAATGTTATATCTCAAAACAACTTTTTAATATTGTCATCATTGTTTTCGTTATTAAAACAATTAAAATTTTATTTATATTTGACATTTTTTTTTAATTTTTACAATTAATTTAAACAAACAGATTTAAGTTATCTTTATGTTTAGTTAATATTGTTTTTCGAGATAATGGGAGATAATTTTAGTTTTATATAACAGCAATAACGTTTTTTAGTAAAATGCAACAAAGCCAAATGTGATTTAAAAGAAAAGTTACATTCTTCTGTACATACGAACAAAGGTTGATTTGTTTTAGTAAAAAAAAGACTACTGATGTTTATACATAACTAAAATTACCAACAATACTTTTTTTTGCAGAACTAGAGAATAAGATATAAATAGTTCTTGTAAATTTTATTAAAGTGCTAGATAATATATATCAGTAGCAAATGCTTTTGTAAAACTATTTCAAAACATAAACTCAAAATTTTGCTAAGTAACGTTTTAATTTAGAGTGATTATTAAGTTTCATTTTTTACATACCAAAATTAATATAATGCATATTGTTTAAATAACCTGATTGCCTGAAATTAAAATAAAACTGTAAGTCATAATAACAGACTAAGTAAGTAGTAATTTTAAACTACTTTTATTGAAACTTATTGGAAAACAATAAAAACAACTGTCCATTAATTCAGCGAGAGCATGTGGCATTTTCTTGATTTTATATCGAATTGATAACGTTTGAGGTAACTCATTGGTTTACGTTAATTGAAGAAACTGTTAAAAAACAAGTTTGGAAATACATAATTTATTTTGTACAATAATATATAATAAGCTAAAAAATATTTAAACATTGAGCATTTTTTAAGAAAAAGTAATCCAAATAAATATATTTAAGCAGATGTATTAACGCCAGCACAGTTAAGTGCAACAAATAGCACATGCAATCAATCTTTAAAAAATTACTGCCAATGATGTAAATGTTTTTAAAATGTTTACAAATTTATGCTAAACAAGAAAATATTTAAAAAAAAAATGCTATCTGAGATGGATTTAATATCATGATAAAAATTATAATGTTGCTCAATCAATCAAACACAATACTTTTTCACTGATAAAAGAACCAACTTAAAATTGTACCTAGGAGCATTTAAAAAAAGAAGTATATTATACAGGGTGTATCTGAAATACGACTACAAACTCTAAGGGTAGTTTTCTTTTGGTGTTAACAAATTTTTTTTTTTTAAGATTTGGTCTAAAGTGTCCAAGGTTTAAGATTTGCAATTAAAGTTTTCAAGGCGGTTCTGACTATTTAAACAAATTGACTGTTGATTGTAACAATGCGGTAAATGCTCTAAAACCCGTAAAACGTATTTATGTATTGTATTGATTATTTTCCTTAATTTTTAATCATTTAAAAATAAATTGTTAATCAAATAATTAAAACAGATACTAATGTTTATTTCTTAGCATTATTACTTACCTAGCTTAACAAAATGTATTTTATGTACACAATCACGTTTATCTGTAGTGTGTAACCAAAACAAAACTTCAGTTAAATTTAGCTTTCTTAGAAATGAGTTCGACAATCTACTTTATTTATTTTTTTTAGATTGTGTTTAGAGCGATATCCGAATAGACAATTGCTTTCGATAGATTTTATTTTGGCACGTGTGCAAAGACGTAGAAAAACTGGAAGTGTTTTTTCTACTTACGAAGGCCGTGATCTAAAAAATCATTTCATGTATTAACAGCAGAAGAATCTTTTCAATAAAATCAAAATGTTAATATTTGTTTTTCTTTAATGCATGTATTGTGTATTGCAAATTGTAAAAGATTGATCAAAAAATAGCACTAAAAAAATAGGTCGTGTTATCCGTCGTTGATTTTGAACCACGACGTGAGTTTTGTGAGTGTGTTACAATTTAAATGTTCCTGTGTATTGTTTGTTGCCTATTACTAAGAAAAATTTGCGACCTTGTTGATTTTCGAGTTTTAAAATTGTATTTTCCCGTTATCTCTTATCAATCCCAGTTTTTCTCTTCCTCTTGTTAGCCATTTTGGGGATTCGACAATCAAAATTGGTGCTGAACGCATGGTTGTGCCATTTCATTAAAGTATATTTTGTATCCCTTGAAATTTCAAGAATCTGAATGAAATTGTGCATTAGTTTATAAAAAATCGCTTACCATTTTATGGAAACTTGTGTTTTGGGTGAAGATTTTATCGCTTCGGCGGATTTATCAACCAGTGTTAATACCACATGTAGCTCGCCCAAGATCGTAGAGGTTTGTACCATTCTTATATTCCTATAATATCCCTAAGACTTAATATTATTTCAGCTTCTATTTTCTTCTCTTCTTTTCTTTTTTTGTGGTTTTATCCATCGTTTGATCTCCGTGTTACCTTCTGCCACCAGTATTGTAGCGTACCGTCATTCTACGAGTATTATTGTTATCCAAGCATCAGCATTATTCAATTATTTACTACGTGTACCTGTTCGTATTTTGAAGTCCCGCTAAGAAAAGTATATGGGGTGTTCGTCTCCGGAAGATTCCTGTATTTCTGTATTCAGGGCTCCGTCTGCATGGTGTTTGTGTGGATTACCATCGCTATCATCTGCATCATCGAGAAAGTTAACCCGATCCTTATCGTTATTACCTACTTTGGCTGGAACCTTCCGTTACCGCTCGATCATCGACCTTCGTCATTGGAGAGGTATTATCACCGAATAGCAGGTCAGAAGTCATTGTTGTCTCGTCCAATTACATTTTGTGTACCCTAATATCATATTGTGCCCCCTATAAAATAATATTGTATCGTGGAGATCTGAATTTGTTGGTTATGAGATGAAGAAGTTTACTTTGTAATTAAATACTTACCCTTCAGGTTTTAAGTATTGTGTGTAGTATCCCGTTTCAACTGTGAACTTTAGTACATTCATTTAAATATATATTCACTTACGTTAATATCCGACTTTGTATAGATTCAACAGCAATCGATCATTAATCACATGTAATTATTTATCATTCATTAAAAATTAAGGTTATGTGGCATAGTACGTTTTAACTACTATTTAAATAAAATACCTACTGTGTAAGGGAAAAGAAACAAGAACTACCCAAAATTATTCTTTAATTTTTGTGTGACTAATATACAGAATACAACAAACATTGGGTAGACCTAAAAGAAACGTTTCGTTTAGCCATCGCCCTTGAATCAATAGTAGTTCCTTTTGGCTTATGTCTGTAACAATTTATATATATATATCAGTTATTAAAGTAGCTTGTTTCAAACCCCCCCATTTAATTCAATTATTCATTATAACTTGTGTAATTAATTTGTCTAAATACCCTCACCATTATCACATTGACTTAATCATTGTATTTTGTGTAATTAAAGTAAAGTATCATCCCCATTACCATCACCCTTGCCACCCATATTTATCTATGCATATATATATCGTTATTTGTTTACTTGCATGTTGATTGTTTATAAATATAGAAGCGGACTTGTTGGGATTATTGTGTTTTTTTTGTTGTTATATTTGTATTTCAGCCAGTAGCGTACCGATTCTCAACTTTAGTGTTGCTTTTAGAGCGAGAGCGACTATAGCTCCTATTAAATTTGTTGGTATTTATACAGTGAGTATCTTCGTTCTTGGCGCCCTTATAGTCACCTTTTGTCGACATTGTATGGTTTGTGGATTCTTTGACCCACGACACAGAACTAGTCCGGGATCAACAAATTTAGTTACATACGATATTGAGACTGTATGCTTCGGGTTTAGTGGCGTGTATGAATGTGTATATGTATGTAACAAGTGGTTGCAGCAACAAAAAGCTTAAGATCATAATTTTAGTGCCAAAACATTATTTTCAGATGAGCGTTGTTTTACACAAAATGAAGTTCTAAATTTCCACAACACGCATGTTTGATATAAAAAAAACCTACATAAAATTCAACAAAGTAATTTTCGGTGGCGATTTTCTATTAATGTTTGGGCGGGTATTTTTAAAAATAATTTAATTGGACAAAAATTACAAAAACACCTGTTTTACATGTTTATTTTATTTATACCGTGTTTTTCATTAATTGAAGTATGACTGAATCACGTAATATTACAAACAATTAAACTTTTGTAAATACGTTATTTTTTTTGGATTATTTACTTGAAACTTACTGAAAAAGTGTACCCAAACAACACATACCCATCTAAATGTAATTTAATAGACGTCTAAAACCATCTACGAACGTCTAAATAAAAAAGTTGATAGGTAATAGACGTCTATTGTGGTATTAATTTTATTTAGACCTTAAATTTACATAATTTAGACTACTTCTAAAGTTGCGAAAATCTTGTATCTTAATTAGAGTTTTATAAATTTTACATAAAATAAATTCAGCAAAAGTTATTTCTAATGGACGTCTAAAATCTCACTTTATTTTACTACTTTTTAGTCACATGAGGAAAACATACAAAAACAACTTTTTGTTTGTTAGCAAAGAATAATTGTGCAAAAAGTAACATTCAATTGAAGTATTTATGATACCAAATACTTTAACGCATTATCAAGAAATTAAATAAACAACAGAAAATATATTTAATTACATTTTTTGTAAAACAGAATATTAAAAACAAATTAATAGTCTTAAAATTATTATTTTTACGAGTGTGATTCCAGCGAATTCTTTCGAGCCTCGGTCAGTCAGTCAGTGTCAGATCACATCATTGTCGAAATTGCAAATTCATGCTTGTCAGAAGTAGGTGCAATAAGCGTTTTACTTTAACGAATTTATTAAAATTACGTTGTTCAATCCAGTGTGTGTGTATAAAAACCTGTGTAGTAGGTAAGTACTTAGATAAGTGCAAACAAAAACGTTATGTTTTTTTGAATGCAAATTTGAACGTACTAAACCTTTTATTGCGAATCCTCTCAATAACATATAATTTTTATTGCATACAATTGATTAATACGCGTTGTATGTAGGTTTAAGTTAAACATTTTCAGTATTTTACATACATTGTAGTCTAAAAACGACAATGAACGCAATATGTGAATGATTTTTTAACATTCACACGATTCTCTATGGTTTATTGGTTGGATGACCTTCAACAGCATCACCATAATGTAACGCTTATGAAGCGTTATACACGGTGATTATCTCACAGTATAATTTATCGGTATATGTTTATTTTGAGGTACTATATTAAATCTGCTGTGCTCGACATTGTTATCTGAAAACGAACTTAATTTCGAATTGAATTTACAACGCATTTTATACATGATTTATTAAACATCTAAATTAGTTTTTATATATCTTCTATAATTTTTGATTGGAATATGTACGAGAAATAGTTTTTTTTAACAAAACGGCACATTATATGTACTATGTAGATGATGGTAAAAACTTAGATCTTATATGTAATATCTTTGCAGAGGCAGTTCACCTTCATTTCACTACAAATAAACCTATAGATTTAACAGACTTGTCAATCACAAAAACCTTTCAAGATTAGCTTCGATCGGCAGCACGTTATAACTACAAAAAGAAAAGTAACCCAAGAAGTACGCAAGAAAATTAATCTTTACATAACCCAGCTAAATTTGGATACATGTTAAGGCAAAAACTAGTATTCTGGTGTTATTCAAGTGAAAAATAGAACGTATAGAATGTATTGTTTTTAGTTTTGTTTTAAAAAAATATTACTCAAAGATAGGCGATGTCTATTGCATATGTTTATTTGTTTATTTTATGTAAAAAAATATATTACAGGTTTTTATAATATGTTTTATTTAAAAAATGTACTTACCAATTCGGTTATATGTAAAAGGTTGAATATCTCTACCACTTTTATAATTTAAGGCCACTTCTAATTTGATGTATCTAATGTACATAACCGATCTTTATTCGAATAAAGAAATCACATTTAAAATCAAAAAAGTAACGTATTCTGTGCGTGTTTAAGATGATATCTATACGATGTCTCATTTTCGCAAAAAATGAATGTCTAATATTGGCATATTCTTTATACACATTATTCAGTCTAAATTTGTTATACTCTAAGACATCTTTTAGAGATACAAAATTTAACGTTAAATGTACGTTAAATTATAATGCTACGACTCTGTACAACTAAATACATCTTTTAGAAGTTGAGAAATGAAACATTGTAAATACGTTTAAAACTAGATTCAAGTTATACGTAAATACCGCGGACATTTAGATGTCGAACATCCGCCCGACTTTGAGTAAATTATACTATCTATAGACCATCTACGAGTACGTTTTATTTATGTCTTTTAAACATTAGCGTGTTGTTTGGGTACTTGAAAAAAATTTAAAGAATTGCTTGTATTTATGCTCTAATTTCACTTACTAAAATAGCAACCCGTTGATTAGATACGCTTGTATAAGTACCGACATTGCTTTTTAATTTGAGAAAAATTGTTTTATCATTAACGCTGTTGTAAAAAATTAGAGATTATGAAAATTTGTCAAAAATAACCCTCAGCAGTTAATTACAAGTTTTAAGTTCTGACAAAAATTTGTTAGAATAGTTATACAAAAAAGAATAAAAAAAATTACTTCTAAGTGTAGAGGAAAAATTTGTACTGTACTGTGTAAATACGGTACACGCCGCTTATTAGAATCACGCATAATGTTATCAGTCGGGTAATGTTATCACTTTAATAAAGAACAGACTGGACGTATGCTACTATATAAAAAACGCATCGTTTATATTAATCATAATTTTAGTTTATGTTATCAATTTTTTTTCTCAGGTTTGCTTCTATACATAAACCAAAACCTTTTTTGCATGAATTTTTAAATCTAAGTTTATTCAGTAAATGTGAATTTAAATAAAAAGAAGAACATTTTTTGTTTATTTGCAAGTTAAAGTGATATTGAACGGTTTTCTTGTAAATTAATACGGTGTGGAGTCTGATTATCTGTTATTATCAGTTTAGTGACTACGTGCCGTCTAAAATTAGGATGCGCCAAGCATCTACCCAGTAGCTAACTTATCTTAAATGCTTGAATAAGTTTTTTTAACTGACGCAATAAAAAACGTTATTTTAGCTTAAAAAAAATTAACATCTTGCAACGGTACAATAAGTAAGTAAATAAAAATTTAAACACTAACAGAAACGGCACTGAAAAAAACAATCAAGTAGGATCGGCATAAAAACTATGATTCGCTAATCTTCGCGAAACAAATGCAAAAACTTGCAAAGAATATGGGGAAAAACATTTGTTGCATGGAAAGGATGGTTTCATCGTTGGAAGAAAAAACCTAAACAAACAAACACGTGGCGACTAAAAAGATGCTGAACTCAACAATACACAAAACTGTATCGAAAATCAATGAGCCAAGATTGTTTTGGAATGTATTCCAAATAATGTTTTTAATGCAAACGAGGCTGGTTTGTAATTTTGCACAGTCTCAGATTAAACATATATGTTTAAAAAAGATAATGCAAAGAGGTCTAAAATCTCGAAAAAACGTTTAATAATTTTGTGTTGCACAGTTGCGCTAATCTAGCCACTGTGATTATATAGGTAAATCAAGCATTTGTGAAAAACTGGATACATGCATAGCTACTAAATCTTTCATTGTGAATAAGTAGGTATCTTGCTTTCCATATGCAACCCATAATACAGCAATATGGATATTTGGATATCTTGAATATTGGTGTTCAAACTAAAGATACCTAACTGATGATAGAGCGGTTTTAACTGTGAATAACAATGTAACTCTATTTATTTAAGTATTCACATACTAAATTTAAATTCTTAGTTCGTGGATAATTGAACAATATAACATACCTACTTATAAACACGCTAATTGTCAACAGATGTATTTTACCGTTTTACCTATTTATTGCAACATATTATTTTATGTTGAAAAATCACAAAAAGCATTAACTAAAGAATACGACATTGAAGGTAAGCGAGGTAACGTTTATTTAAATCTTTATTTTTTATGAAAAGGACTATAAACTAGTTTATGTTGGCAATTTTTTATTATAAACTATGATACTCTAATAACAACAGTTCAACATTGATTTGATAAACTAGTTCTAAATTTTGGGTTTTGAGCCACTTTGCGTTTTATATGATATAAATTTTTATAACGACGACGAGTTTTCGTGATCCAGACTTCGTAGAGGACTCGGATAATGATTCAGAAACGTCTAGTAAAGCACAATTTATGTTAGAAGGTAAGAAATGTGCACTCCCAAAAATTTCCTAAAGTTTTATGCACTTTTCAGGCAAAAAAATGTATTTAGTATAACAAATTTCTTCAACAAAGTAATACCATCTTAAATACGTGCTACTGTGACATTATTTTTGAAATATATAAAATTGCTTTAAAAATTAATCACCCCAATGACTGGTACCAGCTTGTACAATCACGTAGGAAGAAAACCCCCTTTAAAGTGTTTGTAATGAAAAGAAAACATTTCTTAGACTTTAGCAGCCTTTAGAAAGGAAAACGTTCATTTATCTCAAAAAAGGTGAATGACAATGGTAAAAAATTTTTGTGGCAACCAGTTTAATGGCTACACTATACCAGGAAAACAGGTTTACTAAAATACAAACATTCACTCGATAATGACGAAGTATTTTAGACTGTAAATTACCGAAGGCGTGGAAAGCCCATATTCCCTGGATCCTTGTCCCTTATTTACAATGATTAAGTACCAATCAGTATAAACTAGAAAAACAATTTACTTGAACTTCTACTACTTGCAGATGAAGTATTTTAAGACTGTTGCAGAAATCTTTCTATTGAAGACGTTCCAGATGAAGATCCCGACTTAATAGAGGAAGATCCTAATTAAACCTAATTTAGTTTAGTTAATAATTTTTTTTTTGGTTTCATAGTAGTAAGTATATTGTATTCTGTTTATAAACAATTGAAAACTTTTTGAAATAAACGTTTCTTTTTGTAAATTTGTGTCTATTTTAAGCTAAATTATTATGTACATAACTCGGTGGATTTTTGACATCTTCGCAAGGTAATACTTTTAAACTTATAGCGTTGTTCAAAGTCTTTGTCAAAATTTGGAACCGGGAATAGTTTCTCTATTTTACAGAACATTAGCAACTTTGTATTGTCTCTCCTGAATAAAATTATTTACGCAAGTTACCTATATATTCACGGTGGCTACAGAAATATGACGAGTGATTGGCAAAAACAAAAATTTGTCTTAAAGGAGTAGAAAACTTATCAGTCGACTACTACTCAAATGCAAATGCCTGGATGGCCTCTTTCATTTCTAATAAATAGTTGTTAAAGTAAGATAATACTCTGGATTCCAAAATTGCACTTTTGACGACAATTGCACTGCAAGTAAACTGGCATTTAAAAAATATAAAAATTATTCAATAGTTGATACAACTTTTATAATGCAACCCTGTGATCAAGGCGTTATAAAAGCCTTGAAAGCTTATTGTCAAAAAGAAATGCCTTCTAGAATTCCGAAAAATATGGAGGATACGCAACATATTAGTGCAAATGATTTAGTCTAGTATACAAATTTGTTGTAAACGTAAGTGACAGCGTGAATATCGCAAGCGCGACTCTGCTTCATTGAGTTGTTATAATTAGTGTAATAAAAGCAAACTAATTTAAAATTTGTGTAAATAACAGTGTATAAAGTTAATGTAAATATTGGTAAGAAAATTTAATTTAATTACGTATATAAGTAAATCGAGAATCAAGATATTAATAAAATTACGGAATTTACACGTTACGAGTGCGAGGTCATAGATAACAAGACAATCAAATTGTTGAAATTTCGAAGTAAAATTCGTATTTATATCAATACAACAATAAAGCTGTAATATAAATAAATAGTTATTAATAGCGTATTAAATAATACTAATGAATGGTAACAGTGATAGTAGGCATAGAACAAATAGCGTAGGACAACTAGAACAATATTTCAAAAGGAAAAGAGAGGATAAGACTAAAGAACAAGAAATATTTATAAAAAGTAAGAAAACGCAAAGATCGCCAACAGCAGAGAGCACGTATCACATAAATACTAACATAAAAATAAAACAAAAAGAAGAAGATATACTGTTACAAATGGATGTCATTCTAAGCAAGATAGAAGAATTAAAAAACGAATTGAAACAAGAAATAAGTAAAAATCATAAAGAAATGAGAGAAGAGTTTAGACTATTAAAGGAAGAGTGGGAAGAAAAGGCAAATATATGGAAAGAAGAAAAAACACACCTGGAAAACAGAATCACTAAACTAGAAGAAAATTTAGAGAGACAAGAAAAAGAAAAGAAAAAACTGAACATTGTCATTAAAGGACTGGATGATGCCAATAAAGAAAACAAGGAAACAGTTCAAAAATGGATTGAAGAAAAACTAGAAATACAAACAAAAATAGAACAAGTTTTCACAGTAGGAAAAGATAAAAACAAACAAGCAGTAATTGTAAAAATGCATAATTGGGAAGCAAAGAAAGAAATTATGCAACAAAAGAAAAGATTATATGGAACGAAAGTATACATTGAAAATGATTTAACGTTAAAAGAGAGGGCAACGCAAATAAAGTTAAAAGAAATTGCTGCTAAGTTAAAAGAAGAAGGCAAAAGGGTAAAAATAGGATATAAAAAACTTATCATTAATAACGTAATACACATATGGGACGAAGGAAAAGAGATGATAAAGATCCACGATTCAAAAAACGGGTAAAAGAAAATAAACCGGACGGACAAATGATGACAACTAAGGAAAGGAGCTGGACTAGGATGATAAACAAAGAAGAAGAACACAAAGGTTTAAATTTAGCTACGTGGAACATTAGAGGACTTAATTGTAAAGAAAATGAACTTATAAAAAATTTTGAACAAATGAATATAGATATATTGACAATTACGGAAACTAAAAAGAAAGAAGAGGAAGTTATAGAACTAAAGAATGATTTTGAGCGGAGTAGATAAACAAAAAAGAGCTAAAGGAGGGGTAGGGTGTATACTCAAGAAGAAAGTGGCAAAATATTTAACTAAATGGGATTGTGTCTCGGAAAGAATACTAAAGATTGAGCTGACATTTAATATGCATGATAAGTTAAACATAATTACACTCTATGGACCAAATGAAGATGACAATAACTTAACAAAAGAGACGTTTTGGGATACAGTCACATCAGTAATAGACTGCGATAATGGAAACACTATTATTCTAGGTGACTTAAATGGAAGAGTGGGGGTCAAAGACAGTGCATCAAGAAATGTACTAGGACTATATGGTGAAACGTTTCGGAATAACAATGGGGACAGAATCATAGATTTATGTATACAAAACAACTTATTAGTAATGAATACTTTCTTTAAACATAAGGATATTCACAAATATACGAGAGAAGTGTGCAGTAGAAATGAAAAATCAATAATTGATTACGCGTTAGTTAGCAAGAGTCTAAGACCAAAAATAAAAGATGTTAGGGTGAAGAGAGGACAAGAAATATTTAGCGATCACTATTTACTAGCAGTCAAAACCAAACTTGGAGTGCCAATAAGTACAAATAATATTAAACACAAAAAAAATATTAGTAATGAAGCAATCAAAACGTACAGACTGAACAATAAAGAAATTGCGAATCAATATAGATGCAAAGTTACAGAAATGATCAACAGAGTAGGCAGTCACGTAAATGTAGATGTAGAAGAAACGTGGAAAATTTTCAAGAACATACTTCTTACTGCGGCAAAAGACGTTTGTGGTATAACAAGAATTAACAGAAACACAAAGCAAACTGCATGGTGGAACGAAAACATTAAAAAGGAAATTAAAATCAAAAAGGATAAATGGTTGAAGTATCTAAGTAGAAAAAATGAACTAAACTACCGAGAATACAAAAACCAAAGACTAAAAGTAAAAGAACTTGTCACTCAAGCAAAACAAAGGGCATGGGAAAATTTCGGCCAAAAAATGGAAACGGAGTATCATACAAACCAAAAACTGTTCTATAAGATACTTAAAAATTTGAGAACTGAAAACAAACAACATGCGATAAAACAAATAAAAGATGGCAACGGAAGTATCATTACAGACAAAGAAAAGATAATGGAACGATGGAGAACATACTTCCAAAACCTATACTTTCTACAAACCACAAAGAAAAGACAACCAACAAAATGTAAATTGATGACAAATGAGAATAGTATAAAGTTAGAAGAGATACAAGATAGTATTTATACTCTTAAAAGGGGAAAGCTGCTGGGTTTGATTGTATAACTACGGAAATGTTAAGGTGTATGGGTAATAAAGGGCAACATCTGCTTAGGATAATATGCAACAAAGCCTGGAATGAACGAACTGTGCCAAAAGACTGGGAAGTGGGTTTAATAGTACCAATATTCAAAAAAGGTGATAGAAGAGATTGCAGTAATTATAGGGGTATAACTCTGTTAAGCAACGTGTTAAAAGTGTATGAAAGGGTACTAGAAAAACGATTAGTAACAAAACTAGAATCTCGGTTAGAAGAGTCACAAAGCGGATTTAGAAAGGGGCGAAGCATTCAGGACCACATCTTTACATTACATCAATTAAATGAAAAACTAAGAAATACAAAAGTAAAAATGTACTTAGGATTTCTAGATTTAGAAAAAGCATTCGACAGATTACCGAGAGCAGTGGTAGAAGAATGCTTAACAAAAACAGGAGTTGATGCAAACCTGACACAAGCAATTATGAGTTTATACAGGAACAATAGAAATTTCGTTAGAACAGACAACATGCTATCAAAAGATTTTCCGGTGAACGAAGGTATACGGCAAGGAGGAGTCATAAGCCCAATGTTGTTTAATATAGTACTAGATGATGTCATTAAAGAAACAAAAAGAGAAGCAAGTAAATTCTACGTAGGTCATAGAAACATGGAGCCGCTATGGATTAGTGAATGTGTCTTTGCCGGCGAGATAGTTGTGTTTGCTAAAAGTGAAAGTGACCTTCTAAGGAATATAGACATCTGGGTTAAAAACTGGCACAAAAAGGACTAAAAGTGAGTGAACAAAAACTAAAGTTATGGTCAGCGGAAAACCGGACATTACTATAAATATATCTATAAACGGGAAACCAATAGAACAGGTAATCACCTATAAGTATCTCGGAGTGCATGTTAACAGCAAGGGACATCAAGACACAGAAATAAATGCAAGAATAGAAAGTGCTGCAAATGTGTACCATACAATTAAAAACAGTTTCTTGGGGAAAAAGGAGGTAACATTAAAAACCAAGATAAATGTATATAAGAAAGTTTTTATCCCTATATTGACGTTTGGATGCGAAAGTTGGATTCTAACAAAAAAGGTGAGAAGCAAAATTCAGAGTATGGAGATGAAATTTTTGAGAAAAATATTAAATGTAACAAGAAAGGACAAGATCAGAAATGATAACATCAGAGAAATATTGGAAGTACAAGCAATACACGAGTATATTGAAAGATGCCAACTCAGATGGTATGGACACCTTATCCGTATGAATACAGAGAGACCTGTGAAGAAAGTATGGGAAATACAAAGAAATGAAAAGAAATCAAGAGGACGACCAATTACAACATGGAACCAGCAGATAGCCGAAATATTGGCTAAGAGAGGATGCACCATAGCACAAGCAGTAACCTTGGCTACTAACAAAAGAGATTGGGCAAAATTTGTATATAGCATAGAAAGCAAATAAATATATATTTATTATTTTGTCACATGTATTATATTTTTATAGAATTGATTATTTATTTTAATTAGGTATTGTTAAACTAAAGGTACATATATAAGTTGCTAGTTTAGTTAAGGAAAAATTATTAATGTAAATTAAGAATCTTTTTATTTTATCATTTTTTGTAACTAGATTGTAAGGCACCTTTACACTCTACGGGGTAGAAAAGGATCTGATTATATATATATATACAAATTTGTTAGATGCTTCACATCTCTTTACTATGTTCTGCGTTCAAGTATCTGACACAACAATTGTTTTAAACATAGTCGGTTTTTAAAATTAGATATAAAAAAAGCAAACACATAAATGTTGCAGAGAATTATACAAAGACTAATGTCTAAAACAACAAAATGAGAAAACTGTTTGATATTTTGCGGCATAGTGTACAGCAGTATTTTAAAATTCAGTAACATTATGAGCATTTCATAAATAACTTATTCCGAGATCATCAGCGGCAAAAAAACACTAAATGAATTTATTTCATTAAAATAAATTGAAATTTAATAATCACAATTATATTAACTATGTTCCAATAATTAGAATAATTAAAAATAGTTTTGCATATTTAGCTTTATTTATTGCAGTGTTATTTATTTAGTCAAATACGTATTTTCACTGACTTTCTAACATTACTCTATTTAAACATTTCTAGATATCTTTTTATTAGTGTACTTAAAAGAATGTGAACTTTTTAAAGTAACAGCTTAATTTAACTACGTATTATGTGATAACATTATTATTTATTTTTGTTTTTGGAACAGTAAAAGTAAACGCAGTGGCAACCAACTTATGATATTATTTAATGCAACGGATCGGTAATTTTCAATATATTTGGGTCAAAATTATGAGAACTTTCATTTTAATATTTATTTGTTTTTTTTTTAAATTTTGGATTGTTATCAATCGGTTATTGTTATTAGAAACTTTTAGTTCCAATGTGATTTTGTTAAGCGGAGTAATATAATTTACATATGTTGTTGACTAGCACACTCTTTACATATATTGAACGTACTCTACTATTCAAAATTTAATTAAAATGATATATAGATATTGGCTAATAATAAAACACAATTTTTTTAAAATGTGTTATTTTATGTACTAATGATTTAATTTTTTACTTACAAACTTGCAGACGACAGTGTTATATTGCTTAAATGTGTTGTAGTTTACATTTAAGAAGAATCTAGCATTTGCAATTAATTGATTAACACAAGCTTTGAAGTCGTTATAAAGACAACATTTTAACACGTTGTGTTCTCAAAAAACGCATTTTTAATATCTGCAATATTGTGTTTGTATCAATGTTTTTATAGTAACTCTGTTTTGAACAATTATAAAAGTTAATGTGATATTTAAAAAAAATTTGAATTAGTAAAAACGGATTTTTTTAAACTATTATTTTATTTATTCATTAGAACAACACTTTCAAAATTAATAAATAAATCACACAATAACTAAAACCCATTTTTAATATAAATTTTATATTCAAATGTCAAAAATGTGGTTTACGTTGGTATATTAAAATTAGCTTAATGTTCATAAAATAGAGATATAAATTTATTTAATTGTTGTATTAATAATTTTTCTAATAAAACTAGTAAAGCTTGAGTTGATTTTGATTCTACTAAACTAAATTGATTCAAAAGTTACATTTTTTTGATAATTTGGTCATTATTCCTATGAAACTGCTACATCTAGAAAATGTTTTTTTTTTAGTTTAGTTTAAATATAGTATTCAAACTTCAAATAGTTTTTATTAATGATCAAATTTGTATAGTGGTACTAAGACAACTTTTTATAATCAAACAATTATAAAGCAGGATTAATTTAGTAAACATAAAAATACATAAAAAATGCTTTTAAAAAAAATATTAAGCAACTTAATGCATATATATATATATATATTGGTAAAGTGTATAAAGTGACTTCCATTCCAGATATATATCGAACGTTGTCACTTCATATATAACGTAGTCACTTCCGATTTCGGAAGTGACAACGTTTCGCCTTGTTTTCAACGGATTTAGACACTAGGGGGCATCAGAAGCCTAAATTCAAAATTTGTGTTGGAAGTCACTATGACACTTTATATCCGCAAAAAGTGTCCGTTAGTTCAAGGTATATCCGCTAGCGCTGACGATGCTTGATATATGCAGGTACGGGCTGTTCGGTGTGACTTCTGTTATTTAAAAGAGTACTTGTCACTTCCTACATGCGGCAACGTTGGGAGAAAACCATAGCATCAATAAAACCATAAACGCGTTTTAACCCAAATTTAGGATTTGAGTAGCCGCTTTAAAACGAATCGACGTCAAGAAAAGATATTTGCTAAAATTTACAAATTAACTTTCTTAAATATTTGACTATTAAAAAGAATGATAAAAAACTAATTTGTTAAACAAAATTATAATACCTACGTAATAAAATTGAATCTTGACAAGTTTGTTTTATCAAAAATTGTTTTAGATAAATTGGTTGATTTTATACCTATTTTATGTTAAAATTAACAATAAATTAATGACATTCTAAAGTTGTTTCTCTAATCAATACTTTTAATATATTTATTTTCAATTAATTTTAAAATTAATAAAATTATTACTTAGTATTGTGTAACTAAAAAAATTAAAATAGTAAATTTTGTTTAATTATAATCTATATTTATAATAGGTACTTTTGTACCACGTTTGCCTATTTTTAATTATTTATTTACAAAATAGTAACTAATATTTAAAATTTTATAAATTATAAAAGTATAAAAAAACACAAACTCAATTGAAATAAGTTTCTACTATGTTTCATTGTTTAATATAGTTCACATAATACAGACAGTTTTCTAATTTTATTTTTTACACTTTTAGTTTAAAACATTTTTTTTGTTGAAATTATTGGTTGTTGTAATGATATTGAAATAGTTACATAAAAGATTTTTGGTTTTAGAAAAAGGTTACACAAAGACTTTAGCTGGAAGTTCAATTCGGTCTACCTGTATGTAACGGACCGATTGCGGCGGTTTAACATAAATTTGTAGAAAAATGTATTTAATAATTTTTACGTGTGTTATAAACAGTAAATCTAAAAGTTTGCATATTTAGTTAGTTATGATGAAATAGGTATTGAGCTAATTTAATAATATTTTATTATACGTTTATATATACGTTTTGAAAAGAACAAATAAAACTAAGAAAAAATATTAACATATTACAATAACACTAGACAAATAATTTAAGAGTAAAGTAGATTTGCTTGACAAAACAAAACTTGTAACTCGCCTTCAGTTTAAATAATTATTTTTTTTAAAAATGCTAACAAAAAACATTACATTCAAAACTAAATTAAATTAATAGAATAATTACTAACGATTTTTTTAAACTTTGTGTAAATCATGTGTTATACAAATTAAGTATAAAGAGTAAATAAATTTTTTTGTAGTAATCAAATGTACACATTTATACACATGTATACCTAATAATATTTGATTTTGGTATAATTTTTAAGTAACAAAAAGAATGTCTGTTTTTTCAAATGCTTATTAAAAAAATTAACGTAATTTACGTTAGTAATAGTATAAGACCTTAAAAATGTCACACGTTTAACCAGGGCTGCGCCCTGTCTTATAAGGCAATACGAGCAGTGCCGCTGCCGACCTGCGCGATGTACTTTAGGGTGCCCTAACTTAAATTTCTGATGTATAATTTTATTTCTGTAATGTACTTATTTAACAATTCAAACGTGTGTTTTAAAAAAAGTTGCAATTAATCGTCGATTAGAGAAAATAATTTTTATTATTAATTCAATCGATAAATGTTCAGTACGTTCTAAAACCATACGTTAATATTCTTTGTATTTACTATCTACGGCCGTTTATAAAGGCGATGTGGCACGTCGCCTAACAGTCGAATGCTGCTAAGAGCGCTGCTGTAAGAGACGACAGGGCGCGTAAAAGTGACTTGTTCAAGGCACAGTTCCAGAGCTCGGCCCTGCATCTTACGTATAGTTAATAAATCTTAATACAATGCTAGTATATATGTATAAATACTACTAGATATTAGTTATTATAAATTTTATTAATTATTATAAATAAAAATTAACACAAATTAAAGTTAAATCTTAAAATAATAAACAAAATAATCTATGAAAATACAAATAACCTTTACGGAACCTTGGCCAAATTAAAAATTACTATTAAAAAGTTACACGTTTTTTGATTAATTTAAATACTATTCTGATAAGGTTCTGGTTGGTTTTATATTCCAACAGTAGTTTTATTTTTAAAAAAATTCGCTGAAAATTTAAAACATGAAATGTTAATTGATCGTTTAATAGTTTTATGCCTAAAGATCGAGGTTTTAAATGTATGATGAGATAAGATTTTATAAAATAAAAACTTATCAAAAAACTAGCTTATTGCAAATATACCTATCGAAAAAAAATTTTTAAAGTAATAAAATTGTGTGCGGTAAAATTAAAGTTTTACCTGACTAAAGATTAAAGAATGCATTATTTTTCAATAATATTTAATTATAACGTACTAAACATTAAATTTACGTATTTTGAAAAAAAATTCATTATCTAAACCTTTGATATCTACGTTTAAACGCTTGATCATGCAATCCGTCAATTTAAAAACTTATAAGAAATGCTTTATTTATACACAAGTTATAGCAATATAATTTGAATTAAAAAAATCTGTCTATTAAATTAGAAATTATTATTAACAAGAACTACAAGTTCTGACAGTTTTAATTTTGCATAAAACTAAAAAACTTCATTTATTTATAATTATATTAAAAATGGGCGTTTTTCTTTGAGTTATCTTATTAAAATAAAAATAAATACGAATATTGAAAACGAAGTTGTACGAAAAATAGCAAATTTTTAGAAATATTTTAGAATGCAATACCTACAGTCATAAAAATGTCCCGTTAGGTGTAGTAAAATCTAAAAATAGAACATTGTACCCGAAAGGACAAAGAAAAGAAAGCCCGTCTCTTTCTTTCCTTAGATAATATACAGTGTAAATATGTCAACGTTGCCAGAAGTGAGAACGAGTTACTTGTATCTTATATATACGTTGCCGCCATGAAGTGACTAGGTATCTTATATATGTACGATACTTATTTAATTTTTTTTTTTTAATTCTTTACCCCTCTTTTGAAAAACGTTTTATACAGTTTTAGTACACGGTATATATATTATCAAAATTTTTTTTAGATAATTAGAAAACTTGGAAGTCAGGTAGCCACTGGTACATAACGGAAGTGACAGCTTAACACGTATCAATATATATATATATATATATATATATATATATATATATGCATTTGTATCCTCTTCGGCTCCGCATATCTTTAGGACGCCCATCTATCCGGTTGAGTAAATTGTGTTACACAAGTTTTCCGTATTTAAAGGATCAGGTGTTACACCATTTTACAGGCAAAGGTAGAGGGTAATGATATCACAAGTTTTTCATACAAAATACAAATCTGTATTTAGTACTACCCTAACTCCATATGGGATTACAACGCTTTCGCCTCCTTATATATAAAACTGTAAAATGCTACGGTTGAGTTCACCTCCAGCGACGATGCCAAAGTTTAAAAAATATTTTCCAACGCATTTGACAAAACAGCTTATGCACGCTGCGATAATACAGCATCATATTTTGTACTTGTGATTTAGTTTTTACAGTGGTACAACTTAATTTTCAGTTATTGTGTGCAGACAGTGTATTAACATTGTCTTTGAGTAATGTGCAGTTAAACCAGACTGCTGCAATAAATACTTGTTTGCAGTAAGTAAAAGTTTATTTTATTACAAAATAGATGTATTGGCGTATTGCTGAGAACTCAAAATATTCTATAATTGCTTAGGTACGTCTTTTCAATTATTGTGGTGTACAAAATTCTTGACAACGTTTAAATGTTTTATCGCCAAATTCATTTTTTATGATTATAAGCGGCTTGTGGCTTAGACCGCGTCGTAGTTAAACACCCAGACTTAGGCTTGGTCTTAGTCTCTTCTTGAGAGCCAAAACAAGAATTAGAACTTGGCCTTTGCCGTCTCGTCGTTCGTGAACCCAAACAAACTGACGTTTCGTAAGACATTGCAGCTTACATCTTCAGAGTGGGAAATGTCACTGAAAGAAAAAGTGTAACCAAGATTTGCCTAATCTTAAACCGTCTTCTCGGTTCATATTACATGGATGTTTTTCTATTTCCATAGCTTCGCGGATTTGTCTGGGAAAGTAGAAAGGAGTTCTAGCCAACAGTTTAGTTTTGTCAAAGTTCAGCGTGTGTCCTTGGTTTCACACGTGTTTCGCCACTGCTGATTTATTAACGGTGTTTGCAGTCAGCCATATGTTCTTTTACTTTACACTTATTTCAGTTATAACGACAACTTGTTTAAACAAGTAGAAGAAGCGGCTTTGCGTTCACCTCTCTCTCCAGTTATAGCCAATATTTACATGGAATATTTTGTAACTGAAATTATGAAAAATGTTGAGTTAAAACCAAAAGCTTGGTTCAGATATGTTGATGATACGTTTGCTGTATGGCCTCATGGCAAAGATAAACTAAATCAGTTCTTTCAACATCTAAACTCTTCACATAACAGCATTAAATTTACTATGGAGCTAGAACATAACAGCAGTCTAACCTTTCTTCATGTACTGGTGATAAGGTAAAATAATCGAAAATTAAGGCATTCAGTTTATAGAAAGAAAACGGACACTAAGAGATACTTAAACGCAGAGACTATGTTTTGCATACTTTAGCCAAAAGAGCTATACGTGTGTCAGATAATGAAAAAGATAAGGTAACACTGTTGCAGTCCCTACAACAAAAGGAATACGGGTTGAAAGACATCCAAAACGCATAGAAAAGAGCAATAAATCTAAAAGTCAAACAGACTTATCACCTCCTACTAGCACTGCTTATTTACCTTACTGCATGGGTTTGACAGACAAAACAAACAGGGTGTTAAAAAAACAATATTAAAACTGTCTTTACGACTAAGGATACCCTGAACACCTGGTTTACATTTGTTAAAACAAACGAGGGGCTCTAAAACATGCCGGAGTTTACAAAATTCGTTGTTCCTGTGAATCAAGTAATATAGGACAGACGGTACGCTCTATTGAAGTTAGAGTACAAGAACATATAACTGACTTCAAACACCGCAGAGTTACTAAATCAGCAGTAGCAGAACACATAAGGAACCAAGGACACACGCTAAACTTTGACCATACTAAAGTGTTGGCTAGAACTCCTTTCTACTTTCCCAGACTAATTCGCGAAGCTGTAGAAATAGAAAAACATCCATGTAATATGAATCCAGAAGACGGTTTAAGACTCAACAAATCTTGGCTACCAGTATTATATCCTCTAAAACAAAGATCAACCTTCTTGGAAAGGACACAAACACTTACTCCAAGTAATAACGATATCGGTCAAGCGGTAACGGAAAGATTGGTATAAATATCGTCATTTAGACTTTTTCTTTCAGTGACATTTACCACTCTGAAGATGCAAGCTGCAATGTCTTGCGAAACGTCAGTTTGTTTGGGTTCACGAACGACAATACTGCAAAGGCCAAGTTCTACTTCTTGTTTTGGCTGTCAAGAAAAGACTAGAAACAAGCCTAAGTTTGGGTGTTTAACTACGACGCGGTCTAAGCAGAAAGTCGCTTATAATCATAAACATAACAACCGCGAAAGCTTAAGATTTTATATCGTACTATTTTTGTTTAAGTACAAAAATACTTCTAAAATTGGCGATCGAATGTAATCAACGAAAGCAAAATGCTCAAAAAATTTGAAAAAGCTGAGGTTGCGTACTTAATAATTAATAATAATGTGTTTGACGATTTGTTTTCTTTTTTTATTTTCTCTAGGCTCTACCGGCTATGAATCGATAGATCCGTTTCACTGCAGCCACAACTCCGATGAAGATCCGACCTTTCATCCAGAAAAGCTGCGCTTAAAACCAACTTTAGTGAATAATCTGCTGTTCAAAAATTTTTCTTTAGAAGCAAACAATATTGCAGATAAAATAGCCTTTTCTAAGCGGCTAGACCAAGCAATTAAGCATTATTACAAAAGAACGGAAAAAATACATTTTGCATTTTTTCTTGTTTTTTGGACAAAGTGCATTTTTGTAAAATTACTACTCCAAACTAAAAACACAATCCTCATACCTAAAAAGAGAATTAAGGTAGTTCTCTCACGTGGCTCATTTAGTTATAGCTTTGTTCTCACGATTTGTAAAAATTTCCAATATTTTTTTCTCTTATTGTAGCTAATGTTAAAATAATTCTAGTGTCGTTTTTATTTTTATTTTTTTTAAATTAAAGCTTGATTAATTGACCAAAACACAGCAGTTATTTTTTATGTTCTTTTTTAATGTTATATTTTAAAAAATGAAAAAATTATAACAAGGTAAAATTCATAATAAGGTTTATTTTTAACTATAAATATTGGAAAATGCATTTAAAGAAAATACATTTAAAAAATTGTTTTTTACTACCTACAAATTTACAAACGACAGAGTGGTAAATCCCTACCGCATTGCTGTTTACATTTAAAATCACGCTATCAGCATTTTATTTTAGTCGTCCACTACAAGCTTCATAAGTAGATGCCTTTTTAGACTTATAACTCCTTGTTCTGCCAAATGTACAAGAATTTATAGACTTGTTACTTGAATTAAGAAGTGAAATGATGCCGCAAAAAACAAATACTTGTTTATTTGCAACTCTGATGCAGCTAGTAAAAATCAAAGTGCCCAATTTGCCAAATACATGGACCACACAGTAAAAACTCACTATGAATTTTACGAAATAAGTCAAAAGCGTACTAAACGGTTAAGGTTGCAACATTGTTGACGTTATTTGACAAAGGGGGCCAAATTGAATACAAAAACAAGGCATTAACTTCATTAATATTAATTCTGATGAAGAGGGCATTTTACCGAACTCACCACTGCACCCGTACAAAAAAACAAACCTTCGACCACAAACGACTGTGCAGGAGAAAAAAGTTGCAGTTTATCAAGTTCTAAAAATGTTGCAATAATAGAAAAGAAGCCGAATAGTTAGGACAGAAAAACAGAAAAAATTGGTACTGTCACACTTTAAACAGCATATTAAAAAGAACTGAGCTCTAAAAATGCTTGGGTGTGTGAGCTTATAAACCAACAGAAAGTGAAGACTTTTGTTTATAATATGTATTGACACTCAATTTTTATCTGCTTTTTAGTTCTTCTTTAACGCTTCATACAAAAAAGATCCTTTCTTAAATTAAATGATTTATCCTCTTGTAATTTGATCTGGAGATATACTGTATATATGTATAATGACTTGTTTTATATTACTGCATATATATATATTATACTTACCTTACTAATCTGTAATATAAGCAAATTAAACAAAAATTGACTGGGAGAAAATACGAAGTATGTAGATACGACTAAATTCAGAAAAGTAATTATATTCATAAACGTCATGTACATACATCTTTGTATCGTTTTTGCCTCTAGCGGTGCTGCCAATATGATGAGGCAAATACGTACTAGTAGCATACGGAGGTGGTTTGGAACTAAATACATCATGAATATAAAACAGCAGCGCCTCTAGTGAATAAGTAGTAGAACTATATTGTATTTTTGTATGGATATTTAGATCGTTTTCACCTCCGGCAAAAAAATCGTCAAACGATAGAGAGTGTGTCAAGAAAGATAATACAGATGAAAAATAAGAAAAACGCTTTCGGCTCCGAAAACGGAGGCAAACACGTAAAAACGGAGGCGAAATCGATCTATTCATATAGAATTCGGAGGTGTATGAGTACTAAATGCATATATATATATATATATATATATATATATATATATATATATGTGCTTTTGTAACTTGTTTGCCTCCACACATTAAACAGGCGTCCATAGCTCCACCCTTAGCAATAGTCGTAAATTAGTTATTTTCGAGCTATATACTTATCGTCGTTTTGTCAATAGAGGTTCACTTACAGGGGTAACATATTATTAAGTTTTAAATATATATCATTTAGTATAGTACACGTTCGCGTTAGCCTCCGTAACTAGATAGTATGTTTCTACCTCCGTGTATGTAATTTTGTTACATAGCACGAACGAGTCTGCCTCCAACGATGTTGTCAAGTTTGTAAGATACTTCTAAGAAGTAACCTGATAAGTTTAATTAAGTCAGCAAATATTTTATATTTTATCCCAAACTATAATATGCAGTCATTTTGGTCTGTTATTGTAAAGAATGAAGTTGATTAGTGATAATGACAATGTTTGCAAATATGAAACCGTTTAAAAATAAGATTTCGAGGAAAACTGTTAGTAAATCTCGTTAATAGCAATAAACATGATAGAAAGTAATTTTTTTTATTTAAAAGCACTAGAACTAAACAATACCAAGTGATAATTAAAGTAAGAACTCAACATAGTTTATTATAGTCGTCCAAAAGATCCAAAATTCTTTAGTATTATTGTTTGCAATAATTTTTTCAAATTTAAATGACGAACAGAACTGGAACTTATTTAGTTATACAATTTTAATTATCATAAGATTTTCAATTCACATGGAAATAACACAACTTCCACGCTGCACGTACATTTAAGTATTAATAAAGAGTATTAAACTACAAAATTGCTATTTCCAATATTATCAATTTCATTTACTATTTCTACTACTATTATTTAGGAAGTTAATATATTGTATTGTGTATCATACTTTTTTTGTAATTTCAACAGTTAAATCTAAAAGCTAAATCGTTCGTTTAATAGTAAAAGTATTTGCTGCGTTACTCTATTTAGATGAGCGTCATAAAAAACACTAAAAATAGTAATACAACAAATTTAATTTAACAAAAAAAATTAACTTTTTAATAGTAACTATTTTTGTGCGACAAATTTTTTTGTTTATATATTTTTATAGATTAAAAAGCATTAAAAAATAAGTTTTCTTATAATAAACATCACAATTTTTAGCACAAAAAATACGTTAATTTGTAAAGGGTTCTTAGACAGACACACACGCTACATTTATCTATCTTTGAAAAAAATAATTATTTTTAAGAAGTTTAATACAATTAGTCTTACAGAAAATTTTTAAATAACGATTGTACAATTGTGTTTTTTGTTTTGCGTACAATTTTTACAATGAAGCTTTTACATTAAAGGGCATCTTTGGCAAAAAAATTAAACAGTTAATAATATTTTGAGTTTTTTTTTCTAATTTAAAATTGAAAACTCGTTAAGGAGAGTATCTTACTTTTTAAAATAATATTCAAAAGAAATGTGGTGTTTTATTACCATGTTTTTCTTAGTTTGCTTTCTTGTTTATTTGTTTGATTGTCCGCAAAATTTCAAATTTTGTAATCGATATTTTGACCACTTCTACTGCACTAATCAAGCTAGAATTTTTTGGACATTATCGATGACAATACAATATTCAAGTATCAAAAAATATAAAACTCTTGCCATAACTTGAAGATTTCTGATCTACGACAGCTGTGTAAGCTATGCAACTCGGGCAGGTTTTTAAATTATAAAAAAAGTTTTTTAAAAAAGCACCTTTTTGTGGTGGACTAAAAAGTAGAAAACAACTTTTCTTAATCTGTAAACGTGGGCGCATTTATAAGAACTTATATAATTTAAGAAAATACATTTAAATGCGTCCACGCTTTAAGTTAAAGAAAAGTTATTTTCTACTTTTTAGTACACAAAAAAAACGTGCTTTTTTAAAAAACTTTTTATAAAGTGTTTATTTCAATTTTTTAGTTAGTGTTCTTATAGTTTATTTCAAACTAATTTACACGTTAACGCACTTTTTCTTTTTGATAATCACCTCCAATTTGAAATTCTTCTTCTGTCTTTTTCGGTTATAGTAAGACACCTTAATTTAGAATCTTCTTTGTAGCTGCAAAGACATCTATATTTCAGCTTTTTTTCTACTTACTAATTTTTTTTCTTTTGGTATACTCGTCTCCTTTCTCTAGCAGATGTTTGTTTGGTACCTAATGTCGTTTACGGTGTTATTTAATTTGTCAAATTCCTTTTTATTTCTTTGTTGGTTTGTTTTTGTACAGTATTATCATTGCTGTAATAGCTATAATAGTATAGTACCTACGTATAATGAAAATCACACAATAAATAAAACACGTGTGCATTGATACTACATAAATAGATATCAAGTACGCGTTTTGTAATTTACAAGCGTTCCACTCTAGAAATACCACCTTTTCTATTGCATATTAAAACTTAAAAAATGGTCAAGAAATGCTAGGTTTACAACAATAAGTGTACTTTAATAACCAGACAACAAATGAGTAAAATGATCACAATTTGGACCCAAAATAGAGTTAGACAAGTTTACAAAAAATACTATCTGAAAATTATAAAAGCATCTTTTATAACCTTTAGTAAAAAACGTTACTGTTCTTGTTACTGTAGATTTCAATAACTTTGTTTTATTTAGGATGTAACGAATCTGTCACGAGTGAGGAGAAATTAACAACAGAGAGCATAGAAGAAACTAATTTAATGGCAAAAAAAATAAACAAACTTTGGTAAATTGAATTCTTATTTTATTAAGTTTTTTTTAAAATTCCGTAACCTACAATAGTTTATATTGAACAAAATTTATATTAAAAACTAATAATAACCTTGAAATTTATAGAACGTTTTTACATGTTCTAATAACATTATATTCTTTTATAGGAATGGGTAAACACCAATGTTTTTAACCTTAAAGCTGCCAATAAAAATATAATTACAAACGAATTAGAAGCAACAGTTTTATCTAACACAATCAAACCTATCAATACAACTGATACAACCTTTAAGAAAGAACGTTTTAAAATTAATCTAAAAAATGCAACGTTTAATGTTGATGAAACATGTAAAGCTAATGAAACAAAAATGAATAGTAGTGAACTAAATACAAAAAAAAATAGAAAACATTTTGCCTAACGAAACTCAATCTGTAAATACCATAATCAGTTCTAAAATGACTACAACCTTTTGTTTAGATGATAGTAATTCTGAGCCGTCAATCTATCAATATTCTTCTTCTTCGTATGTTCTTTCTACTACCTTTAGTGATCATAGCAGTAATTATTCAGAACCAGATATTTTAATACCAAATCAAAATATTACCCCTATTAGACACATAATCCATTTAGATAAAAACGTGGTTGTTAATCCTAACAATAATATAACTTTGCCACAAAATAATGCATCTTCGTTGAACATTGATAATTATATATTACAGTCCTTAGAAAACAAAAATAATAAAAAATTAAAACATAGAACGATTTGCAAGTTTTGTAAAAATAACGTAACTAACTTTGAAAGACATTTAGAGAGGCAACACAGTAACAAACCAGAGGTGATTGAATTGTTAGGTTTCTCAAAATCTTCAAAAGAAGGAAAAGCAGAGCGAAGAAAAATTATCGCTTTATTACGATATGAAACACAATTTAGAAAATTTGTTGAAACCGGAAATTCTAATAAACTACCTTGCATTTATTGCAAAAGGTTAGTTAAAGCATTATATTTAAGACGCCATTATAAAGTATGCGTGGTCAAACCAATAAATAAATCAAATCAAAAGATTCAGCATCAATCACAAACCTTATTGGCTTGTGCTGCAGATACGGAAAATACAGCTGCGGCGATTCAATTGAAAAATGAAGTTTTTCTAAGAATAAGGGCTGACGACATTGCATTAATTGCCAAAAAAGATGATCTTATACGACGTTATGGTGAAAATTATTTAAAACGACATAAACGCGCACAAATTGTTGTTCCATGTTCTAATAAAATAAAAGAATGTGCAAAACTTTTAAAAGAAACGCGTCGTCGAACAAATAACAACAAGTTGACGTTTTTTGACATTATAAGTACTTATTATTATGACATCATTGTTGCTAGTGCAAAGACTATCAGCCGTTACGATAATACTTTAAAAGAATACTTGGCTCCTAACTTAGCCATACATTTAGGTACTACACTAAAACAAATAAGCGATCTATGCAGTCATTTGATTTTAAAAAATATCGTTTCAAAACACTTTCGAAAGCATATTCAACAAAATATACCTAAAAAAAAATAAATGTTTAAGTTTGATTCAGCAATATAAAACTATATTTGATAATCTGGATTGGGTAAAGATCAAAACCTTTGTTTATAATATTTATAAAAATAATGATTAATATTTAATTTACCAATTGCATTATATTTTAAAAATTTTGTTACTGAAGTAGTTTTTTTATTATAAAAACTAATACAACTTGAACGATGCTATTGATATTTTCTTTGTGTTTTTTTGCATATCGTATATGTATACTAATACAATGTTTTTAAATAAAAATAATAATTGACATAACTCAAAAAGCCGCAAGTATACTGAAGTATGTATTTAATTTTTTAAAACTACTGCAGATAAAGCGCAATTATTGTTTTTATTAAAGAATTCGATACAAATGATACAAAACATTCGTTTTTTGAAGCTTAAAATATTTCTTAAAAAACGTGGGATAATAACTGTTAATCAAAGTACTTTTAAATAGATATAAAAAAAGTTCAATCGTTGTATTTTTGTCTTAGTTGTTTTCGCAGCTTATATAGTTTATAAACCAACTTCTTAAATAATTGAATATATTTTCTAAAAAAAATAGTATCCTTACCTTTAAAATAGTGTTCAAATATAAGTAACAGTGTTGTCAAGATTATGGAGGCAAACAGGTCCACTGTATGTGTTTATACAAACGGAGTCAAACCCTACCGCTAAATTTAGCAACTTGTATAAGTGTATATAAAGCAGCGCTCGTAGCGGTAATCGTTAAAACTAAAATGTATATAGCAATATGTGTAGCTGTCGAGTTTTTCACCGGCTAATATTTCTACAGAACTGATGGTAGGGTTATTCTTGTTCCAAATAACATGGTAAACGTGTTCGACTCTAAAATCGGAGTCTGAGGCGTCAAATCGGAGTCAACATCGGACGCTATGTGTACCGTATGGAGGCGTATCAGTACTATTTGCATATATATATATATATGTATATATATATATTATATTATTAATTATAATTAATTAATAAACTTGAATACAGCTTTAAAATATATTTTGTAAAGTTATTTATTGAATAGCTTAAAAAACTAACTAAAGTCATTTTAGTTTGATGCCCTTACAAAAATATAGTAAATAGTTAGTTTTGATTTTTTTGTATACTATTATAATATAACTTAGAATGTAGTTAATGTTTATTTTTAAGCGTTATTTTGTTTTGTTTTTACAATTAAAAGAAGGTAAAACTTTTATTATTATCAGAAGAAATGAAGTATTGTGTATTTAAGTTTGAAAAAAATGAAGTTTAATGTAAAAGGTACATTACTAAAACTAATACTAAAGAGTATAGTATATGTAATTGTTAATACTAACCTTTATAAACTTTTCAGCAAAGCGATTTTATCCACTTAATAGAATCTGTAAAAAAATTTATTACAAATAATTTATGGTATTATTTCTTACTTACGTTTAAGTACAAGTATAAAAGAATAATAGACCTTTAATTGCGGTTATGTTAGATTAAGCCGTTCACTTTATATACCTTTCAACATTAAAACGTTTAATTGCTTAGAATTAAAGAGGTTTAATGCAATTAAATATTTTATTAAACATCTCAATTTTATTTCCCTTTTGCCTTGAAAATCTTAAATGTTTATTTAGTGAAGAGTAAATTAAGAGTTGTAGATAAAATCTTAATTTTTAATTTAATTTGACACACAATGAATATATTTTAAAATATTTGTTAAAAATAAACGTAATTTAATAATGGAAAATTATATTTATTAAAATAACACATTTCAAATTTCTATTAATTTTGTATAAATATATAAATAAGTATATTTAAATGTTTTATTTACCACGATCTCTAAGACAAGTTTGTTTTAAACGAATCCTTTTAACAAATATTTTGTATGTGTATCTATGTTTAATAAACTAACAAAAAAGTAATAAAAATTAAAAAAAATTTAACCATATTAATTTGGTTCATAAAAACGACGCAAAACATAAAATTGGTGCTTCAAAACTTTTATAATTCTATACAAAATCTAAATAAACAAAATTAAGAATTAATTTTACAGCAATTGCAAACATAATCAAAACAAATCAATTTGGTTAAAACTTACAACAAACAACTGGAAAACTGTTTAATACAAACTGTCTAAAGCTTAAAATTTTTACGTCACTGAACAAACAAAGATTAATAGAAGAATAAACAATTTTTACTATTGAAAACAAAAGAAACATTATTGCTTTTTGGTTTTGCTGGTCAATTTGGTTTCTTAACGGTTTGCTCAACAGTTTTAAAAATCTTCTGAAGAAGCCGACGAGATGATGACATTGCCAGAACTTCAAAACTTAAAAACATAATATAGTTTTTTGAATTATTGACGATGTACTGTTAATATCTAGTAAATGATAATTACATTAAGTAATGTTTTAAAGTATTATTATTTATTATGTATGATTTTGGTTATTTATACACCGTATTTCTGATAAATGACTAAAAACTTACGGCAATACTTTTCTTGTGGCCTAAATAAATATTTTTCTTTAAAACTTTTGTATAAAATAGTGCATTTTGAAATATTTAAAATTAAAGTTGTTAATAAAATAATTAAAATTAGAACACATACTAATATTCGTTTCTTCGTATTATTACTGACCTAGCTAAACAATGTGTATTTTGTGTACACGATTACGGTTATCTTTGGTTAAAGCTCAAACAAAACTTCGTTAAATAAACTCTAAATTCAGCTTTCTTAGAAGTTAGATCAATAATCTGCTTCTTTTACTTTTTTAATAAAATATATTGCTAATTAATTATAATAATAACAACCTACTAATTTGAAATTTGACTTGATCGCGATAAGATAATCTGCAGCTATTTTCTATCTACACTGGCATACGCGTAGAAACATTAAATAAGCACATATTTATTTAACACCGCGCTTGTTTTCTTTCTAAGACTTTCTTTTTTTATTTTATACTTAAATAAATTGACGTACATATTATACTACTTAAAAAACTATTTCATTTTTATATAATAGAAATGTTTTGTTTAAAGAAATATTTGTTCAATTACGTACCGTACATTTATTCTATTAGTTAGGTTGACGAAACTCACTTTAAGTTTTGAAGAGTCTTGCGGAAACTGAAAATGTTTATCAAATTAAATTATTTTAAAGTTTTAATTATATTTCATAACACATTATTTAGATTTTAAATGCATACATATATTATGTTACACAAACTGCAAATTGCTACTAACATAATTATTTGTTGGAGTTAATACTTAACAAATCTGAGGCTAAACGCCATCTCGTAGGAACGGAGCTACGTACGAGTTAATCCACATGTAGGAAACTATGAAGTTGTTAGTTAGATAGTAAATATTACAACCGCGAATTTAAAAAAATGTATTTGAATTATACGCGGCATAATATTTCTAACTGTACTACGCAAGTGCAAAAATTTGTTTATATAATTGCAGAAACCATCTTAGAGACCAGTGGACAGCTGTTTCGTCCTATTAGGACTCCTCAGCACTGGAATACTCTAATGCAGTTTCCACAACTATATAAAACAAATTGCCATAGTTTTAATCCCATTCGGGTGTTAATTGATTAACAAATCTGAGGCTAAACGCCATCTCGTAGGAACGGAGCTACGTACGAGTTAATCCACATGTGAAGTTGTTAGTTAGATAGTAAATATTAGTGGAAACTGCATTAGAGTATTCCAGTGCTGAGGAGTCCTAATAGGACGAAACAGCTGTCCACTGGTCTCTAAGATGGTTTCTGCAATTATATAAACAAATTTTTGCACTTGCGTAGTACAGTTAGAAATATTATGCCGCGTATAATTCAAATACATTTTTTGAAATTCGCGGTTGTAATATTTACTATCTAACTAACAACTTCATAGTTTCCTACATGTGGATTAATACTTAACCTTCTTCATTATTTAAATTTTTTTCTATTATTATTATAATATATGTAAATTATAAATAAACTTTTTAAATATGTTCAATTACATCAAAATATATGTGAGATTCTGATATTTTCTGATACATCAAAAATTACTATCAACTTATTTAGATTCAGTTTTACGTTTAAGTTTCAGTATTGGGTACAAACAAATTAATCGCAAAATGTAAACAAATATTAATGGGTAGTTATTTAAGACCAGATTAACTTTTTTAAAACAATAGCTTTGATTTATAATATTTATACGTTTTCATCTTTTTTAGTTATATATTAACGTAACACTATTGGGATGTAAGATAATACACTTCTCATTCATTTTTACGAAAAATAAAAATAAACAGACACAATTTTAGAAATTGTTGATATTAAGACCGGTCTTTGAACGAGATAACAATACATACTTTGTTCCCAGATAACGTGGTTAAATATTTATCAACGCTAAAACGCTGATACTGATATAGCTACTGACAAAGTTAACTGACAAGCATTATGTTCAATTAAGCACAAACAATACAAAACAAATATAATTTTCATTTTATGTTGTGCAGTAAACGCAATTTTAATACTAATACTATAAAACACATTCAAGAAGATTAAAATATACATTCAGAATTATGTTTTTTAGTTTTTTTTTACTTGTTCCTATTTTAAATTAATACCAAACCAATACTGAAAATAATTACAATTTCAACACATTTAAACGTACCAATGCTTTTTCTCTGGTCCGATTGATGATTTGCTGGAACAAATATGTTATCCACGACTCTAAACCCAACTTGAATCAAAACAAATAAAAAACTACAAACAATGTAGATCATTGCATTCAACTTTATTTATTTATATGATTAACAAAAACTAAACAAAATAATGTGATTACAATAACAACAAACAAGTCAGCTTTTATATTGTTTTTAATATAAAATCAAAACATACAATTCGAAATTTAATTTTTTGCAATTTTAATTATTACTACAAAAATACAAATTTTACTGCAGGTACATTGTTTTTAGTTTAGTATGGTTTTAGGTTCATAGATGTATGCTATTTTTTCCAAGCAATTTTATTAAACGTCCGAAAAAAGTAAGAGACAATGTAAAAATTATTGATTTATCTCTTTGTTAAATTTATTTTGTTTTGTATAAAATATAAGGCTTATTAAATGTAAAGTAAAATTTTGACCAAACTTACAAATGTTGGTAATGACGGTTTTTGATATCAAGATGCCATTTGTTTCTTTTGTGCTTTCTATCCCTTGACATGTAATCGTTTTTTGAGTTCAATAACTATATACAGCGCTTTGTATAAAAACTTCTAATTGATCATTCTAATGGTTTACGGATTACTGTAGAAAATGCCTTAACCTTACAAATATGGAAACACCTTAACCGCAATCTTTGATAATAAATTCATTCTGCTTAAATTGATGAACCTCGTTTTTTATCTCTACCAAGTTATTTCTACTTTAAAAACTTTACAGTGATATCATTTCGGCTTTGTTAACTCTAAAACGCTTGTCCACCTAAAGATTCTATTTACACTTATTAATTGTACAAGTTTTAATTACATATTTAAATACGTTTAAACACACTGTTTTAATAGTATATTACATAACAAGAGTTATAAGAAACTTATTATATGAGAGTAAAAAAATATTTTTACGACCAGGAAATAACGTCTGCTTATTCGTTTTTAAGATTACTCGACGCAATTGACTAACAAGGCTAATTTCAGAAAATATCGGCCCTATTCCAATTCAGTATCGTTATAATAAGCAACATGGTTAACAACTAATTTTAGCATTAAGTTTAGCGACCAACATTAAAAATGCTATTCTAACGTTACGTCGTTAAAAAGTTACTACCCACTGTTTTAACGTGTTGCACCGTACGTCAACAGTGTAAATTATCAGTTTTGTTTGATATGTAAAGTTAGGTTAGTTATTGGTTATTTATAATATGTAAAAAATATGTATTTATTTTATAATTGTAATCAAAGAAGCGAGGATGAATAAACGATTAAACATTACAACCGGAAAGTCGTGTAACATATGTTTTACAGATACTTGGAACTTACAGTAAATCCAATAAACTTATATTACCATCTACAAATTTCTCTATTTGAAGAACAGATAAATAAACGAAAATACATTACAACTGGTAAGTAGTACACTAACATGTGTTTTTCAGGTACTTGGAACCTATAGTAAATATAATAAAATTATATTACCATCTACCAATTTTTGAATTTGCTTGTGCAAATAGATAAATTAAGAGGGGACATCCATACAGAGGGCGCCACATGTACAAATATGGACCTCTAGAAAAATGTAAAACACATTTCTTACAACTAATATATCACCTATAACAGTGTATCATAGTAAAGTTGAAACTTCAATCTAGGTCAAGATGGAATTTACATTCTAATTTATTGCGTGTTTTGTGGTTTATTTCTTGTTTTAAAGTAGCCAAAAACGGATTTTTGATTGTCTTAAATTCAAATAAAATTGGTATTACGATATAAAAGAACAAAAACTGAAATGAGTTTGTTAATAATATAATGTTGAACTCCCAATATTTTAGATTTTAATTACATTTTTCCGTCTCAGAAAAGACGCATTAGTTGGGAAACATACCGTTTGCATAGGCTAAGATAAAAGTTAGTTTGGTTATTGTCACGCAGAGGGTGCTTTTTGTTTTTTTAAATCTGAGCAACCGTTTAATCTTCATAAAATTAACAAATGTACTATAACACAAAAGCATCTAATGAATCATGCAATGTGACGCAGTCAACTATGTAAAGATCATTTATTTCATATTACTTATACAGGGTTTAACAGGTATAACTAATAATCTCTCAATGGTAGATAACTGTAATGGTTTAGAGCATAAGGTCCATTCCTTATTTTTTGAGAAAAATTACTATTAAAACTTAAAACGCCCCTTTTATAATCTATTGTAAATTCGTAGGAAGAAAAGCCAATGACCCAATTCAGGATGGTTAATAGTAAGCAACAAATACAAAGTGTAAGAATGTGATAAGATTGTTTTGCTTAGTTTCGATATTCATTTATCTGCCGTTAATAATAAAGAACCTTGAAGTAAATTAAAAATAACCTTGCTGTTAAACGTTCTTTATTTTATCAGCAGAAACTTAATACTTTATAGTAAACTTGACTTCAAAAACACATTCTCCATTTATTCCTTTCTGCTGTTGTTTTCAATAATTATAGTTGCATTTTATTTTTCTTACATTTTTTATCTTCGTATATCCTTATTGCCTCCCTAATATATATTGGATCTATACATTTGAAACCATTTCCGATATTATTGCGTACGATTTCGGGAGCTATACATTCCGTGTAAAATTGGGTTAATTTCGGCAACATTTCATTACGCCAAAGTTCAGTGTCTCTGTAGATTTCTTCAATAAATAAATCTATGGTATCATTTACTACCTTCTCTACAGTTTTCAAAATAAGTTTCAATTGGAGGGACTTCGTCATAAATCATAGACACATGCTTTCCATGAGACCAGCGTAATTTAGCTGCTTTCGATCGTTTATTACGTTTACTCAACGGTTTACTCTTGTTGCGGTTTGAATTTTGTTTTCCCATTGCAATGTAAATCTGAAATTGGTTATAAAATATAATAAGCTAACTGATTACTTACAACTTGTGATTAATTTTACGGTTCAGAATATCAAATATGTATCTATATTATTTTGTTAAGCTTATTACAGGAAACAAGAATAGATAGGTAGCTTTGGGTGAATATGCAAATAAATGTCAGAATTAAGGTCAAAAAGTAAAATTTCTGTTTTTTACCAGGTTTTAAGACAATGTTAGATTTTTCAGTCAAAAGTAGGTATCTAGAAGGTTAGTGAGGTTTTAAGACCAGAAAACGAGTAAACGTTCAGAAAATGAGTGAGGCTGCGAGTATAGAGGAAAAGCGATGAGTTTAGTACAATAAGACAATCGACATCTTTTTGCTCTTTAAAAAAATTCGATATGTTGAAAACTGATGCGACACGTGTTGGTTTTCAAAGGACATACGCCGCCGTCTTAGATTGCGAGAACCTAAAGTGTCGTATCTTTGTTAAACTAAGAGTGTGATTATTAATGATTTCCTTACTATCAATAGGATGTTATTATAGTCTATTCAATTTCAAGATGAATATAAAAAAACATATATGCTAAATTTTATAAAATTTCTTTTCAAAAAATGTTCTAATGTGGCGCATTTTTTTGCTTCGCTAGCGGTTTACACCGTATACCAGTATCGATAACATGCAAATATTGACGTGTAGTATTATATTTTTTTAGGGTGGGTTTATAGAAAGCGAATTAAATCAAAATTAACTTAATCGCGATTATATTCAAAATCTTGATTTCTGATTCGTTATCTACCGAAATTTAATTACATCTTTAATTTTTAATTCACTTTCTATAAACCCACCCTTAGCGTTTCATTACTTAATCCGTTTTCCCTAAAAAATATTGCAAATTTTAGTTTGAATTATGTAAAATATTGTCAAACAATAGGTTCAATTTAAGAAAACAATAGCTCGATTATCGTTCGAAGTTCATAAAAATATTTTCAGTTCATTCATATAACCTTCGCCACCTATTATACAAAAAAGTAACTATGCTTTCTTAGCATGGAAACTCATACCCACTTTGGCAAACTTTAAAATCCCCACCATTTACTGGCCGCTCTTAAAATACCTGACAACTGGTAAGTTGTGTAACATGTGTTTTTTAGGTACTTGAAACTTGCAGTAAATGCAATAAAACTAATTTTTGTATTTGGAAAAAAGCATTAAAATATTTAGTTTTAGCTTGAATATAGCTGTGGTAATAGCAACCTACAATAAAAGACTATACGCCACTATCGGCAAGTGCGTGAAGAATTTACTGGGGCTGGAGCTGGTGCGAAGAAGGTAAAGCCTCTTCTAGATTACGAAGAAAGATTGTTAAATTCATTAAGTAGAACTTTTGTGGATGGAACTGATTACCTAATGGAAGCCGGAATTTCTAATTCCCCCCAAGTAGCAATGCTAGAAATGGAAGTGCCTAATGAAGAAAATTATAGGGTCGATTAGAATGTAGTTTCTGTGGAAATTGTAAGTTTTTTTAGCTAATATTTGTCACTGTAGTACGTTTTTTATGGTTTTATGACAGAAACTTACTTTTTAATTTATAATTTAATATTCCTGTATATGTCAACATTTATCAATAAGTTCTATAATAAATATTAATGTTAATAATTTCAATTGTGACAACAACTTGCAAAGAGGTGGTATGAGGTTTCATATGAAAATGTTGTTTCTGATATATTTTTTAAAGTCTACTAAGATAATTCAAAGACCACTAAAACTTAGAAGGCAAATAAGGAAATGAAGAGTTTCTAGGTTTGATAATAGTCTTTAGAAATTTGAAGGACTAATTCAAATCCAAATTGAGGCACACAATAAACTAGCTGCAAGTACAAACAGTGTTGTGAATAGATAGTTTTTAAATGATATAGATATAGTTAAATTTTCTTTTCAGAAGATTATCTAGTGTTTGATAATAGATAAACAATTCAAACTTTATATAGATAACAGGTAATAGATAATCTGAAATAATCTAAATAATATAATAACGATAGATATATGTATTAAGAACTACATAAATGTTGGAAATTACTAAAAAAGTTACATAAATATTATAATTTACAAAACCAAAATTTTACGGGACACTGAATTTTTTATATATATTCAAGTAATTTAAATAAAAAATTATATATATGCAGATACATATAATTTATATATTTTTTATAGGAAAAAAAAAGTTTTTTTTTTACTAATAAAGGGTACGTCGTACGATAAAAAGTTAAGAGAGTTTTTTTTCTTCACAATTGAACAAAGAATAAAAGCATATTTTTATTTTTAGAGAAATCAGCGGCGTCCTATTTTTTTCTTGAAAAATAGCCTGTGACGTGCCAATAGGCGCGCAACTGGTACAACTGAAACATCGTGTTGTATTGCAAAGTATGTGTCTCCCACAGCTATTAACACGCCTAAAATTTCATTATGATATCGCAAGCCGTTTTGGAAAAATTTAATTTTTACTCTTTTTTTTTAATCAAACTTCAACACGCTGTAGATCGATAACGAACCGTTTGCGGAACTATGTTTATAAGAACTTTTTTTTGTATAAAATGACTCCCTTTAATATTGTCGCATTTTTTTTAAACACCCGTATATAGATATTTTACAACACTGAGTACAGATAGGCTCGCAGCTGCTATTGAAGCACTTACAGGTAGCATTTCCAGGGGTAATTTAATTAATTTTGTATAATATTTTATGATTCAGGTTTAAGTTTATAAATAAATCAGTTTGATTTCGATAAATTATTTTAAAGTTTTTTTTCAACTTGGATTTAACAATTGTTTTAATGATTTTAAACTTAAATGCAGGTAAAATAAAATAAAAAATATTTCATTTTAAAAAGTTTTATTAAGTAATGCAATAATGGAAGTTGTGTCTTATAATTTTTTTTCTTATTCTTCTCCTTTTTGCAGCAATTTTTCGCTAACTGGATCTGTAAGGAAAGTTAGTTAAACATTTATTTCATTTGATACATCGTATTGATACCTATACTTTCATAATTTTCTTCTAAATTGTCGTTATCCATATAATCATCAATATTATCATAATGATCTTCTAAATTGAAAGGCGCTGCTAAATTAAGTAAGATTATACATGAATATATGATTTTTCCAGCTCTGACCGGATGATGTGTGATGAAGTGTCCTTGCTTTAGTTAAGCATCAAAACCTCATTTTTAGGACTCCTATGCACTTTTCTACATTATTTTTTATTCAGCAATGGCAATTTGTGTATCGTCTTTTAGAGTATTATTCGGTGCTTTCTAAATTGGTGTAAGTAACCATGGCTCCAATGGGTAACCAGAATCATCTGTTAATTATAATTTATAAAAAAACTATCTTGCTGAATTAATTATCACAAACCGAACAGCCATGAATTATGATTTACTTCCTGATACTTGTGATGTAAATGTCTTTGATTGCAGAAGATGCCCATATTGCAGAATCATGTGTCAATCTTGGCAATCTTTGCATGATAATCATGTCTGCCCCACAAATCTTTAATCAAACATATTTAAAATATATCACCAACATTTATAATAGATATCACATTTAAATTTTTAAGATTAAAGTATATTGCCGGAGGATAATCTTCTGAAGGTGCTATGATTGCAACATGTGTACCATCAATAGTACCTATGATACCACCAACTCCACATTTTTCAAAAAACCTACAGCAATTTAAAATATTTGTTATATAATAATTGTACAGATTTTATTCTAATACTTTTTTACCTTCTTTTAATACTATTAAGTTCAAGATTTGTTCGAAATTGGATATACCGGTTTAAAAAAATGTTGATTGAAAACATCAGAAAATTCTTTAACTACTTGACTAATCATTGCTTGCAATAAACCTAAATTAAAATCTTGACCAATTGACGTTTGGTAACTGCCCGTAGCAAAAAAACTTATCGCAGTTCGTATTTAAAACGGGTAAGTAATAATGTGAAATTTAAAAAAATGTGTTTGCCTTCTTATGGATCGGTATTGCATTTGAGTAGCGGGAGTTTCTCATGAAAGAAAACATTATCGCAATGATTTGAAGCATCATTTCTTTTCAAATCAAAAGAGCTTTTTAAAAAAAAATGTTTGGTAAATCAAACGGATTAGAGTTACCTTGTAACATTCGTCGCTTCATGTTTAAATTATGTCTAAAACAAAGCAGTACAAAATGATGCTATCAACATTTGCAATTCAATTTGACATAAAATTCTTCTAGATCTTCAGTCTCATTAATTAAACAGCATTTATAATCATGTTTAGTGCCATTTCGTTAAAGTTTTTAACGCATCACTTCACTTCTCACAATCGTTAACTCTTAACAACGAAATCGTCGTCTCTAAGATGAGTAGTTAAAAATTAGTTTTAGCGACTTCGTTAATATTAGCGCGCTAACTTTTAACGATGTGAATTAGAATAGGGCCGTATACTATTTTATAGAACTAAAGCGTACACAGGGAGAAATCTTTGTATATCTACAATTGTTAATAAAAAATAAACAAATTGGACCTGAAAAAGTGACAAGGCCAATTTGTGCTAATTAGCAAGTTTCACTTTAATTTTCAATAATTAAATAATTCTTTAGAATGTATTTATAAATTATTTATTTTTGTTAATCATACAGATAAATACATTAACCGAAATTCTATATAAATGTTTAATTTTCAAATTTTGTTTACGGCGGAATCTTAATGGTATCTTAATTATTCCTGGATTATTTTTAAGTAGTACGTGTGGTTTTACCAGTTAGTGCGATTAAGGTAACTGAATTTGTATTTCATTTAATTTATTGCACGATTGCAAAAATGTAGTTAAAAAATGTGTTTATATAAAACAAAAAACTTTTAACGATGTGAATTAGAATAGGGCCGTATACTATTTTATAGAACTAAAGGGTACACAGGGAGAAATCTTTGTATATCTACAATTGTTAATAAAAAATACACAAATTGAACCTGAAAAAGTGACAAGGCCAATTTGTGCAGTTTTATCGCATTCATTTGTGTAGATTAAATTGTACAGTTTTTTTTCATTACATATAAACAATTTTTACATTTCAAATTGATCGAACCATATCACAATTTGTGTAAAAATGGTCTAAAACAGATACTAAAGTTTTGCACAGTGTTGTCATATTTTTTTTAAAGCTATGCTTGAAGTATTTTTACCCAATGGTATATTAAATGTCTAATAGCGTTAGATTATCTACACATATCCTCATAGATTAATTTTGCACAATATTGTGCAAATTATTATTATTTCGTATAGCTTTTTATTGTGCAACTTTATGCATCTTGGTTAAATGTTATTTACTTAAAAGTAACATATCTTGGGTGAATTGTCAATAAAACGATGCAAATCTTAAGAGCATTATTTATTTATATTTAAATAGTACAAAACTAATGTAATTGTTTAAATATGGATAAAAACAATAAATACCTATACCAACATTGGATAACGATCTACTAAACATTTTGAAAGATTATTATCTAATAATAAAAAATAATAAGTCTATCTATTTTATTTTCTAAACAGAAAATCTTATGGAGATGAAACATTTTGAGTTCAAACGAGTCAGAAAATAAGGCACATAAGTATGTAAATCACTAACTTTAATACAAGAATGTTTATCCGATTCAATGTTGAACTCAAACGCTTGATAATGTCTCGAGAAGTCTGTCATCGTCTTGGTTTTTAGTAACCGCATTTAGTAGGAACGCCTGAAAATGCAGATTCGTACTTTTGGAATAAATGACATGCGTTAAATAATGTTACATTACTACTACTCCTACTATTATTTAATTACAATAAAAGGCATGCACTAAACGATATTACATGTAAAAAAAAACATAATACTTACATGAACAATTCTACTGAAGAGCAGTACTCGATGTTCCAATCTCATAAATATTGAAACAAATTCCAACCAACTTGCACGTATAGGTCCAGATAATGTAAGTGTCAACATCAGCATCTTTACATACAACGCGTTGTCGCCTGATTTTTTTAGAGGGAACGATCACCATAAAAAATTACTGCTATTCTACAGTTCGATCAATATTTATCTTTATTCCGAGTTTAAAAGAATTGCATAATCTTATTGTAATATATATTATCAAAGCTGTACGAGAAACTAAAACAAAATTGTGCAAAATACTAGCACATTGTTGACGAATACAAAGCATACTAAAGTTTATAATATTTTTCAAACAATTTGTCAAATAAAGCTTCATAACCTAATTATCCAAACGTATTAAATAAAAGCGTGCAAGCCTATGGTATTAATATAAACAATTGTAGTAATATCATCAACAATACAGTTATGCACTTGTGCAATCTTGTGCAAAATTGTGATACATCATTTCTCTCTGTGTAATTGTTTACTCTATTTTGACATAAAAATTTGCGATTTTTACACTACAATCTGTGTAAGAATTAGCAAATTTTAGTAATGTTAGTTTTTCAAAGTTGGTATCTCGGCATCATAAGTTGACATTAAGTACATGAAAAAGAAATGATAAATAAAATAAAGACGTTCTATTAATCTCAAGTTATTTACAAAGAAATGTATAAAGAAATTATTGCTTATATTATTATTATTAAAGTTTTCTAATGTTAACATTATATAGAAAATATTAAAATTGAATCGAAATAGAGAAAATAGTATAAAACACACGTCATAGAATACGTTTCAATCACTCTAATGTTTTTTTAATTATTTTTATATATCATCGCATTTTAAGTTTGTTTCTATTTGAATAATTTATTTATTATGTAAATTAATTAGTATGTTAAACACATTTTTATTGCTTAATAAAATTAGTCCGAGAACAATTGTATTGTGTTTATTGGTTCATATTTGTTATCATTATGAATTCTGCGTTATAATAAACTGCTTAAATAAATTAAGTTCTTTGCTTTACTATGAACAATGAAGTTTATAAAAAAGAGTTTATTAAATAAACATAAACGTTTATAATTGATATATATTTTTAAGAGTATTAGGCATCCCAAATGTATCTATATAATTTAGTTAATCGGTTAAATTATTGCTAATAGTTTTATTGTTTCACAATTTTAAAAATTATTGTATTATACTATTGATGTCTACTGTCATCAGCAAAACAATTAGATTTTTTTGAAATTAAGATTTTAATATTTTTTTGAATAAGTATTTATGTCAAAAAAAGTATTTTTTTAATACAATTAGTTCCATTATTTTTTAAAACTTGCTTGTAAGATAATTTTGTCAAAGGTATCAAATTTATCTCATTTAGAAAATGAAGGACGTAACTACATGTGATCTTTATTTTATCGTAACATGATGATTTTATGTTTGCTAATTAGCAAGTTTCACTTTAATTTTCAATAATTAAATAATTCTTTAGAATGTATTTATGAATTATTTATTTTTGTTAATCATACAGATAAATACATTAACCGAAATTCTATATAAATGTTTAATTTTCAAATTTTGTTTACGGCGGAATCTTAATGGTATCTTAATTATTCCTGGATTATTTTTAAGTAGTACGTGTGGTTTTACCAGTTAGTGCGATTAAGTTAACTGAATTTGTATTTCATTTAATTTATTGCACGATTGCAAAAATGTAGTTAAAAAATGTGTTCATATAAAACAAAAAGAATCTGATCACTGTACGAATATCACGCTTTAATTTAATCATTAATTAGACAGTAGATCTGTTTAATCAACAAATCAAATATACGTTTAAACAGCGAAAAAAATTAATAACAATATTATTAAATTTGCAGGTGACTGAATAGAAAACTATTATAATTTAAATTTTTATGATTATATACTTAAGACAACAATAAAAATATTGTTGTAGCAAGAATCAATTATTTTGATTAATCTTTTATATGCGTGCGAGTAATGAATAGATCCAATTCGATTCATAAAAGATTAAAACTGGATAAGTCGCAACAGTATTAATAAAACAGTATAATAAAATAAATTTCCGAAGCTCTCAACAGAATTTTAACACAAACGTAATCCCCAAGATCAAATAATTAAAAAAAAAACTATAAGGAAAACCAAATGCAGAACAAAATTTCACTTAAGGTTTGTAACGCGCTATCAATTAATTAATTATTTAAAAATAAATAAATATCAAACATAAAATAATAAGTACATGCATATTAAATTTAAGTATTGATTATTCTACATTATTTTGTATTTATTAATATAAATTTCAATATCTTATTTTTGTTTATTTTCGCAGAAAAACTTCACACTTTTAAATTGTTTAGTGACAGTGTATCTACTATAATAATTATTTATGTATCGAATATGCAAAATGATGTTTTACGTAATGCACACAAAATTTTGCATGGATTCTCTAAATTATCAAATTAATTTAATAAAATGTATTTTTATTATTATTAAAAAACATTAATATGATATCCACTTTATTTTACTTCATTCTCATACATATATTTTTACAGTGTTGCTTATATAATTTCTACAAATTTAGCCTAATTAGTGGTTTTATAGTGCGTTTAGGTCTTTTATTTACAATGTTAATGGCATTTTTAAGTGACCTAACAGCTTTACATTTGTTTTCTTCGACACTACTGTTTGCGTTTTCCACCTTTAAACTTACAAAAATCTCTCTTTCTAACGTAGAAATTTCGTCTCTTATCATTTACATTAGTAATATTAACACTATCTATTTCCCCATTCGGATCATTTCCTTTATTTAACTGATCTATGTGTCTTCTCTAAAACATATTCTCATCCAAAATATTAACCAAGTACATTTTTTACCCAACACCTTCTCTATTTTTCTTTTTTTCCATGTTGTCTTATTTTGTACTCTATAATCTCTAGCAACAATATCGTTTTCATTCAATTCCACCTCTTTTTTTTTCTATAACTACTTTGAACATTTCTTTATTTTATAAAATCTAAGTTCGTACTTACATGTCTATTAAACATTTAGTAACTCGAAGTTTTTTCTGTTGCACCATAAATTGTGTTTTGATAAAGAAATAGATACCTTTTTATAATTGTGTTAACTGAGAGATTCGCATTACTTGGATCTACTAAGCATTTAGTAAAACTACGTTTGAACGGTTTACCTGAATTTTCCGCTACCCCGTTAGTTTGAAGGTCATATAGAGCTCCTGTTTTATGATTTACGTCATTCCTTTTATAAAATATCGTTAACTAATAAGAAATAAATTGTGGACCGTTATTTGATACCAGAATTTCCGGTAACCCTAGTTTTGAAAAACAATTCCTTAATTTCTCTAACATCGCCATTGCATTTGCCTCCGACATTTTAAACACTTTTACCTATTTCGTAAAAGCATTTGTTGTTAACAAATACATATTACCTTTTAATGAACCCAATAAATACACATGTAAAAGGCTTTGTGGTTTCTGGTCACAATTTTAATGTGCTCTTCTGTGGTTTTGAGTTATGCTCCATACAGATATTGCAAGTTCGACACCTATTTTCAATTTGTCTTTCTGGACCAAATCACCAAAAATAAGACCGTAATTTTCATCTTACTTATACCCATATGTGCTGAATATGGCTAACCTCTACATAACAACTTTATTTTGATCATATAACTTGTTTCATCAATTATAGTAATGTTTTTATTCAAATGTATCCTCTTTGTTTAATATTGCTGGCTAACCTGATTCTATATAGTTTATAACGTTTTTTCTATTTTAATTTGATTCTAATGAACTGGCATAGCATTTAAAAAATGTACACTCTTGAACTCGCTCTCAATTAATTTATTTCTAACAGGAAGTCTCAAAATTCTATCAGTTTTGTTCGTTATACTTTTAATATATTTTTAATTTTTATTTATTTATTTATTTAATTCCATTGCATGGTACAATTATTTATAATATTATAATAATATGTGCCACATGAGCTTAGGCTTGTGTGTGGCATAATACGGAACCATATCAAAAATGTACCGAACGTACTATTGAATACATATGGTATTGGTAAATATTTTTACTTAACTTTTTTTATTTTGGTATGTTTGTTATAAAGAGTGTGTAAGTTCGTCATAAAAATCAAACGGCAGCTTTTTTAACCAAAGCTTTACTTTACGTTTAAATATGTTTAGTGAACTACATTGTTTTAAGTGTAATGGCATGATATATAATTTCGAGCATAAATAACTCGCACGTCTATGTGAGCTAGTTTTAATTCTTTTTGGCAAAATTACATTTTTACTTTGGATGTGTCTTGTGTTATGTGAATGTGTTGAAAAATTAAGTAGATCTTGATATTTAAATGAAAAAATGGCTGAATTTTGTAGATATAATTGTCGTATTGTATTAGTTTTCATGCCCGCAAAAAGTAACTGAGTAGGGTATGTTAGATCTTTAAATGATATAATTTTTAATATTAATGTTTGTAAAATTTCTAGAACCCTAAGATAACATTTTGATACCCCTCCCCAACCAATAATTCCATATTGAAGTACCGCTTGAACCAAAGCAAAATACACTGATTTAACTGTTCGGAATTTTAAAATGTTTTTAACAATTTTAAATTTATAGATGACTTTTCTTATTTTTTTACTACTTCATTTATGTGTACTTTCCAGTTCAATTGATTGTCAATATAAATCCCTAGGTATTTGATGTTAGCTGTGCTGTGGATTCTAAAATTACAACTACAATTTTGATTACAGTTTACTTTATGTACGTTGATCATCGGAATGGGATTTTGTTCTGTTTGTCGTAATGAGAAACACATGAATTTTGTTTTGTCTGCATTTAATGTTAATCCGTCAATGTCAAGTCTATGTTTTACTTTAGCTATGCCATCTTCCGCCCTCAGTTTAACTGCATCCCAGGTTTCAGCCTCAAATAAAAGTGCAAAAGTTATTATTGTACCAGGTATACTTATTTTTGATAGTTGATTTATATATATAAGAAACAAAATTGGTCCTAATACAGTGCCTTGTGGTATTCCTATCTTAACATCCAATTCACTGCTAATACAGCTATTGATATTAACTACTTGCTTTCTGTTAGATAGATAGCACTTTATTAAGTTATGTGCAGTACCCCGGATTCCAATCATCTCTAGTTTCTGGTATAGTATGTTATGATTAACAGTGTCGAAGGCTTTAGCAAGATCAAGAAACACTGCAACAATTTTACTATTAGAGTCCAAAGCATCATATAGTCGTTTAGTTAATGTAAAAATTGCATCATCAGTGCCAATACTATTCCTAAACCAAAACTGATTTTTTGACAAGATATCAAATTTATTTAAAAATTTTGCCAATCTATGTTTAATGCACTTTTCAATTAATTTTCCTATTGTACTTGTTATAGAAATAGGCCGGTAGTTATTAATTTGATTTGCGTTGCATGTTTTTAAAATAGGAGTGATTACACTGGTTTTAAACATGTTAGGAAACTCTCCATTTACAAAACATAGATTCACAATATGAGTTATGGGTTTAGCAATATGTGCACGGATTTTTTTAATACAACGCTATTTATACCATCTTTACCTGCTGTCGTGGAGGTTTTCAGAGTTTGTATTAAATTGTTAATTTCATTGTCGATAGCGGGTTCAAGAAACAAAGTAGCATAATTATAATCATCAGCTACCATAGGTTTTACTGTATTATCGATTTAATTAAACATATTAAGTGTAATACTTTGAAAATACTTATTAAAATAATCAGCTTTATCTTTATCATTAATTATGTCAGCTCCTTCATCATTCTGAATAATGGGTACTGAATTTTTCTTTTTGCGACTATTTGTGGCCTCAGCTATTATATCCCAAGTCTTTCTTATGTTCCCTTGTACATTTATTAGTTTCGTTTTGTAGTACTTGTCTTTAGTTTCCCTAATTAGTTTAGTTAATGTATTTCTGTAAGTTTGTATTTATTTAATAAAACTAAATCTTGGGGATTTTGTAGTCTTAATTTACTTAATTTATCTCTATTTCTAATTGATACAAGTAGACCACTAGTTATCCAAGGTTTTAGTTTTGTTAATTTAGAGTTGTTTGTAAACGTACTGGTAGACTTGGAGATATAGCAGCTAAGTAACTCAACAAATGTCTCGGTGGATTTATTAGTGATTTGGCATTTAATGACAGTTTCCTAATTTTCATTTGATAATAGATTTTGTAGTTTATTATAATTGATGTGACTTTTAGTTGTACGGGATTTATTGGGTTCAAAAGTTGAGTTCAAATCAATTAATAAAATAACAGGAAAATGATCTGTAATAGCCGAATACATTATTATGCTATGAATATTACTTACTAAAGTTTCTTTAGCTTTTACAAAAAAGTGATCTATACAGCTACTCTTAGAGGTTGAAGTAACACGAGTAGGACCTTGAAGCTGATATAAATAAACATATTCGCTCAGTAAATTTATATATTCCGCGGCAGTTTGGTTTGTGTCGTCCAGTATGTTTATGTTTATATCACCCGCAAAAATTTCAAGTTTATTGTCACAGCTTATCAAGTTTGTTCTTAGATCTCGCATAAAACCACCGACATCTGTTGAGGGCGGACGATATACGGCTGTAAGACCATAATTAAGTGAATTTACTGAAAATGTAACTCGCAAAAATGTATTGCCATTATCCAGTTTAATTAATTTAAATTTATTTTGGATAGCCTCATTAATATATAATATCACGCCATCATTTTGATTAAGATTGCCATAATTATAAATTGTGTTGTAGTCATTTAAGTTATATTTATTCAGATCATACTGAATCTGCCATGTTTCTGTTAGTATAATTATATTGAACTTTAATTTAATTTGTTCAAGTAATACAATAAATTCGTCAAAATTTTTGTTCATACTTCTTATATTTAACATTATAATTGATAAAAAGTTATTATTCTCACCGTATGTATGATTAAACGTATCTATGCCACACACATCCGTAACTCCGTAACTTGTAATCATATTATGTGTAATGTCTTATCTTCTGACCAATAAAAATAATATTTAAACAAATTTCCGCTATTATAATTGGAATACAAAAAAAAAAATAAACACAAGAGAAAAATAAAGAAACCACCACCTAAAACTAAATAGAATTAAGTTTAATTAAAGTAATTTGAGTGTTGCTCCCCATCGGCTTAAATTAAATTCATATTTTCAAGATCTTTCAAATTCTTTAAACGAACTTTCCGGTTATCTTTATTCACAATTACGATACCATCGTAAGTCCACGTATTTTTAAAACCAAATCGTTCGCTGGCGCAATGCAGCAATGTTGCTCTGTTTTTTGTCTTCTCTAATCTGCACTCCTGTACCCTTTAACTTTTTTTTAGCGGAAAATACCATGGCACGGTTGTCGATAACCTATAAACTTAACTATAATTGGCCTAGTTTTATTACCTTGCATTCCAATACGATGACATCTGTCAATATCATTATTAGATAAAGTTAATCCTAATTGGTTGTTGCAAACGTTTAACACTTGATTTTCTACGTTTTCGTTTCGCTCTTCTTTGATTCCCCAGATTCTCAAGCTGTTACGACGAGTGTATTGTTCTAAGTCGTCTAATTTATTTCGAAGAATCTCGTTATCAGTTTCGTGATTTTTGATTGTCTTTTCCATATTATCGCATTTTGTTAACAACTGATTCATTTTGTCTTCTATTCGTATCATTACGAATTCTGATACTTTATCGGCTATTATTTTTAGAAAATCGACATCGCATAGTACGGATTTTGTGATTTCACTGATATCAGTTTTCTGTGCTTGTGTAAATACCATTTTATTATTATAGAAAAACCCACAATTTTAAATATAACTAGAGCAACACACAAACGTCTACTCTGTTCGAATGTACATTCATGACCTATTCTGTTTTTATTTTTTTAAATGCACTTTTACAATATGCGTTCCAAACAAATTTAACATCATTTTATAACAACTTATACAAAGGACTTAATGTTACTGTTAATATTTAATATAGTAATTCACCATGCCCAAGAAAAGTGTAAGTTTTGTTAGATTTTTAGGTCTTTTCATATCTGTGATTGCTTCAATTTTTTCTCATATTTTCTTAATCTATGCCATGTCCTAAATATTTAATATTATCTTTAAAGAACTAACACTTGTTGTAATTTAAAAAAAATCTTGCTTTTCTTGACTTATTTAACACATTTTGTACGTTTTTCACATGTTTCTTTAATTTTTTCCTCTTACTAGGATATCATCAATAAAATTTACTACGTTTGTAATCCCTAACAAGACTTTTTCCATTATAGTTTAGAAAATCTGATACGTCAGTGTGTGCCATAATTCTAACTAATTATATGCATATGTCAAATCTAGCCTTGTAAATTCCGCTCACTTTTGTAGAGCACTAAACCAATCTTCTACTCTAAGTAGCGGATAATTACAACTTTTCAAATGCTTGTTCACAGTTAACTTTGCACATAACTTTGTTAAACCATTAGTTTTAATAACTGGAACTAAAGGCTTTTTCCAACTACTGTTATCAACCTTAGTAAGCATAACCTCTATTTTGAATATATCAAATTCATTTTAATGTATACGGCATTAAAATAGATTTCCTAAAAGTTCCCAAAACATTCTACTTTAGCTTTAAATCAATGGTTTCATATTTTTCTAACTTAGCCCTAAAAACATCTTTATAGGTAAGCTTTAATTCTTTTACAATATCTTATTTACTTACATCTATCTTATTCAAGCTAACGCTTACACTAAAATGTTTAACATTTTTTACTAGATAAAGAATTTCGGAACCTCTTTCAATGACTAATATCTCACAATTTTAAGTTTACAATTACATCTCATTGGTACTTTTACTTGACTTAAAGAATCAAACACTTTTACATTTTTAACTTTATATTTGTTTCCTTTAGAGTAAAATGTAAAAATATTTTATCATATATAAAATTTAACAAAACTGATGCTCTTGTACCTGTATCCAATTTAATTCTTAAGGGTACATTTCCTATTAAAACCCAAACCTCCACTGTGTTATGAATTATCTGTGTCTTTAAAGAAAAACATTTAACTAATTTCATTGATGACTTTTGAGTCACCCTCGTCTCATTCTTAACATCCTCTAAAAAATTATTTGCTCAACCTTAACTTTACAAACACTAGCTAAATGCCTTACACGTTTACAAATCTTAAACTTATACTTTTTATATTTACAATGCGCAAAATTGTGTGCAAAACATTTTGTTGTACTCACTGTACTTGCCGTCGACTCAGCTGTTTTTTTTCCACGCCTCTTAAGTAGCATGCGATTTATGCTAACATTAAGGAAATTTCACTGCTGCCTTAAAGTTGCCTTTTGTTTCAAAGTCAACTTCACTAGCTTTTGCAACGATTTTGCTTAATCTTCTTTACATAGTCGGTTTAATACAGGCTTTTTTTTTAATCCAGTAAGGAACTTATTTTTAAGTTCTTCCTCGAACGTATTTCCGTATAGCATGATTTTTAATTTTAACATACTAGTCACTAATTGATTCAATAGCCCTTTGCTTTACATCATTGAACTCAATCCACTTTCTGAACATTGGCATTTGTCTTGAAAACTGCCTTGTTCAAAGATTGCATAGCTCTTCATAAGATTTGTCTTTTGGCATAATTGGATTACATATATCCTTTAAAATTTTATACACTTCCGGACCAATCTGCATTAATTCATCTTGTCGTCAAATATGTAGTGTCGTCAATATGTACCGATACAAAAATATTAAAATCACATTAATATGACATCCATTTTATTTTACAACTTTATTCTCAAATATATTTTTACATTGTTGCCAACTTACATTTTAACTTACATATATAGGATATTATAGTAATGAACATTATAGTTACTAGGGCAACAACATAATGTATTATTAAAAAAGAATAAAAGTCTTCTTAAAGGTTGTCATAATTAGTTTAGCGTGCTTGTGTCTGTACACAAAAAATAGTAATCTATTTAGTTTTCAACCTTGTAAAAACCCGTCAATTTGTTTTATTTTAAATTATAAATCTGTAAATAGTGCAATTATTTTCATTTATAATTCACAAAATAGGCGCGAGTGGCGTTGTAAGTATGAGGTGATAATCCCCGCTTTCCCACACCCTACAACTCCTTCCTAGTTTCCGCCCAGAGTTGATAAGGATCCCTATAAAACAAGCAGCACGACAGTTAAACAGACAGAACCGGGTTCTCGAGCTTACCTTCTAGAACTCCTCCTAAACTCCTAAACTATCCTGTCGTAAGGACTACCGACGACAATTCAACCCCTATCCGATGTATGGGATACCTACATCATAGCTCCCTTGTTACTTTGGCCTAGTGGATGTACGGGATACCTACATCTTGGCCTCCTCGTTATTTATTCCTATTCGATGTATGGAATACCTACATCTCCGATACCCTCGCCTTGCAGTTGTAAGTAATAACGACAACTGTCCATCCGTCCATACGAGAACAATCGTCTAGAATTACATTTCGTTCGCCAGAAGACCACGTATAAATAAATCAATTACTTACCAATTAACTACGACTCTTCGTGTTATTAATCCGTCATTGGCTAGTAGTTAACCGACATCCGTTTAACCAACGACGAGCTTCATTGGGAAGCAAAGGAAATATATAAGTTGTCGAGTGGCCGTAGAAATTGCCAACCGGGGAAGTTAATAACAAACAAGAACGGACTGCAATTCCACCTACAACTGAATTTGGGGTTAAAACCACCCAACTTAAATATTCTATGCTACTTACCCATTAACTGCAGCAGTGCTGAATCTCCAAATTCCAAATACACAATGCCACATACTTAAAATACCACCGGCCTTAACACGAGTAAAGGTAATTTAAAAGAACTAACCTGACTTTATTTCAGGCGCAGTACAGGACCCTGCCGTACCGTCCCCGACCAGAGGCGTCCCGTCTGGAGTGTATATAATCCGAAATTAAATTTTATTTTTTTCATTACGTTATACTTAGACGCGTTGTAAGTTATTTTAGTTTTTTGAAGTGTTATTTAGTTTTGTTATTTTATTTTTTTTGTTTGAATGGTTGAAATAAATGTATTAAGCGATATAGCGAGTTATTGAACCCTGGGCACCGCTGAGACACCCGACTACTATATCCAAACCCTCGTGGCGATAGGGGAAGGATTACATGGCGCCCGAGCAGGGACTTTAATACATTTATTTTCAGCTTGCCGAGAATTTCCGGAGACCGCAGTAATTTATTTCTTTTATTTTACAGATCGAAGTGATTCCGTTCCAAAAAGTTTTCTTTTTATTTTTCTAGAGTTATATTTTGTTTACAAGAATAGATAGCGATACCGTGTCAATTGAATTGACTGGCGCCCGAGCTTATTAACCGTCCCGTACAATGGCAGAATGACGCTTTCTTATTATTTATTGGCGGTAACCATCTAGTAACAATTTAACGACTGCTGCTTAACATAACTACTACCGTTTAAGTAAACTGCTAACTTTTTCATTGCTAGTTCAACAGCTTGTATTCTAAAGATGTATTATGCGGAGCATATAGAATTCGCAAAATATTTAGTTTTGAAAATAACTAAAAGTAGCATAATCAAACACTAGTTACAGAATTAACCCAGTTTTAATCACTAGACCGGGTTGCATACATGAGCCGCACAGCGGTGAGTTTACGAAGTGGCAGAGTAATTAAAACGGATTCTATGACGTGTGTTTTATACTATTTTCTTTACTTTGATGCAATTTTAATATTTTTCATATTATTTTAATTTTCAAACAGCATTGGGAAACTTTAGTACTTTATTAAATTGGCAACACTATAACGAAACGGCAGAGGTAGCCGTAATTGTTTTTAAAGTTATGTATAAACCTGTATCAATTACACGTAAATTTTGGAGTCTCGACTGTGGACTACATCCACCATTTTAAAGCGGGTTATTCAGTCGGAACGAAACACAGAATAAAAACCGTCGTCAAAACTGAAAATGCCCTTCTCTGCCGCGACCCGTTCCTGGTATAAACTCTCTGTTTCACGACCTAGTCTGGTAGAACCGTTTACCTGCGTTTACCTGATACCTGTGTTTACCCGATTAAAATTTTGCTTTTGTACCCAACTAACTCTTTCTCCAACTGATCCTGTTGTAGAATTGGATAAACCGATTAACCAAAACCTGCTTTCCTACCATTACATTCTTGACGCCGACCGAATAACAAAGACCGGTTTTCGATTCTTGCTACTCTTACAATTTTTTAATTTAATTTTCTGTTTTGTATAAGAACCCACTGTGAAGTCAAAACGCTCTTCCTCAATGTTGACCACAAGCTTCCGCTGTGAATTAACAAATCACACGCGCCAGGTTGGCGTAGGATTTGTTGAACGTGAACCAAATCTACCCTTCCTTGAACATACACGTTTTCAACCTTTAACGTAGTTGAGGTTGGGGCATTAAAATATTACTCAAGCCAGGTCGATCAAGAACTTTCAATACGTGCAGCGTCGCTACGCTTTGGTTTTAAACTAAGGTCTAACATTAATAATTCAGTCAATAAGCCATTTCTAAAATACTCACCTAAACTTAACGTACCGGAAGTTTCCGTTTGCCATTAGAATTAAACCACAGTAACCCGTACAGTATTAATAACGTAACCCCACCGTATTTAATTTGTGAGAAGCATCGTTGTTAGTAGATATTAGTTGTCTGCCGTAAATTAGAAATGAAACTCAGTTAACAGTACACGCGCATTACCTGAAAACCTTAATTAATTAATTATACCGATGTCATTAACGAAGATAAACATACTTACATAAGAATTTTCCAGCATTTCTAAATTTATAACTTCCGTATTTATTCAGTGTATACATTAACTTAATTTATAGCACCGTTCGATCCGTCGTTCACACTTCATTTTTGTCTTAGAAAAATTACCGTTCCTTTATTGTTAGATACGAATCGTCAGAATTTCACTGAATTGGTAAACCGCATTTGACAGAAGCCCAAAATTCATAATCTATGTTATTCGTTATATAAGGAGAATTAAACTATCTCAACTGTACAGATATATAATGTAAAAGTACATTTTTAGTTTATAGAATAAATTTATGTTAATTGTGTTCGAGTTAATAACGCTTTGAATCCAATGCCGACATATTGAGCTACTACGGTTGTTACAACACTTACACTTTGTCATATTGAAATGTATGTATGTATGTTAACATAGAATCTCATATGAAATGATTTCTTTATACATTTATAGTTAATTAACTTTGGATTAGCCCATTAGCGCCTACGGATACCATATGGTATCGCAAAACACTCCTCCGTGCTCTAGCGCGTGTTGGTCAAAGTTGAATAAGAAAGAGGCGCGCGCAAATGTTTTTATGCTCAGTAGTCAGTCGCTTTTGCATTTCCCTGAAGGCCGGTGCTTTTGATAACGTTTTGGCAGTTTTGTGAGAGTTTTCATATTAGGTAATTCTGTGCTACACGAAATAATGGATATACAATGGGCGTAAGTATTTTTTTACATATTTCTATATTATTTTTTATAGAGTGTGATACGGTAGTTACAAGATTATGAACGATAGAATACGCCTGTTAATAAATAAAATTATTTTGATGTAATGTGATTGCAATATGTTAAGTCAAATGTCAGTGATTGTATTACTACGTTTTATTTTGATATCATTTTTAACGTTCTATAAGAGGATTTTCGCTTTCCCAAGTCATGGATATGCTGGAGGCAGATGATGACTTGCTTGCGAACGTAGATGAAATTTTTGTAGAACCCCCCGATTCTAACGTTGACATAGATGAGGATTCTGCAGACAAAGACGAAGGGGGAATGGTTTGCCACCTCAATGGTAATGTAGTAGGAAAATAAAATAGATGTATGAATTTTATCCACATTTTATTTTTTACGTTGCAAGTCGTCAGTTGTGTGCTTCCGCTGAAATAAAATTACTAAATGGAGAGAAAATTGGAGAATGGAATAAATACGACAGGCCTGATAACGTAAGTAAAATTTGAGCTTTCCCATGAAATACTAAATAATTTACATACATTTATAATTTTTTAGGAGATTTTGATAGAAGTACCTGTAAGACAAATGCCTTCGACAGAAAATCGGAAGTGGATTAAAAATCGGATTTCTGGAAAAGCAGTTCCAAACTGGAGTCCTGGTGACATTGAACCGAACGCTCGACAGTTTTCTAAATCAGATTATTCTATGTACAAGAACTTGTCACCTATTCAGCTATTTGAAATATTTTTTGTTGTTAGCGTATTTGAGTACCTTGCTAAACAGACGCAAATTTATACTAGTTTTAAAAATGAAGCCGATCCCGGAATTACTGCGTCAGAAACCCGTTGTTTTATCGCAATCCTTATTATCAGTAGATACAATCCTTTACCATCGAAACGGTTGTACTGTAATATGAAAGATGACGTTCACAACAAAATGGTTGCAAATTCGATGAGAAGAGATCGATTTCTTAAAATTCCGAGGTTCATTCATATGGCTGACAATACCCAAATAGATCAATCTGACAAAGCTTGGAAATTACGATCGCTAATGAATGCTGTAAAAGAAAAGTGTTTAGTTAACTTTCAACCAATTCAAGATATGTCTTACGATGAATCTATGATTAGATATTACGGACGTCACGATTGTAAGTAATTCATACGTGGCAAGCCGATCCGCTTTTGTTACAAGATGTAGTCGTTAAATTCTAAAGATGGATATCTGGTAGATTTCAATCTGTACCAAGGATATAACCCTCGAGAAGACGTGGAAATTAGCAAGTTAGTTGGGAAATGTGCGGCACCGTTGATACTGATGTTAAAAGAAATACCAGTGCAAAACTTGCCCTATGTTATTTATATTGATAACTTGTTTACCGGTATGAATTTGTTAATTTTTCTTCTAACTTTAGGCTATGGGGCAATTGGCACAATTTGAAAAAATCGAATAGGAAAATTCTGCCCTCTGACCAGAAAACAAGATTTTCAAAAAAAGAAGCGGGGGTATAACAAACATGTCATTGAAAGCAATGAAGGCATCGTCTTAGTACGGTAGATGGACAATTCCGTTGTAACAATGGCCTCAAGAAGTGCCGGTATTCAGCCAGAAAGAACGGTGAAGAGGTACTGCCAAAAAAAGGAAGCATGTAATGATTCCTCGTTCAGACTGCGTGGCTGCTTACAATCGGAACATGTGTGAAACCGATCTGATAAATCAGGGAATTGCTAATTATCGCATTGACATTTGTGGAAAGAAGTGGTACTGGCCAATTTTCACATGGCTTATTGACGTAGCAATGCACAATGCCTGGTATCTGAGCCGTTAAAATAGGAAAATACCAGCACTAAATTTTGAAGAGATAGCGCAAGTATATCTCACAAAATACAAAAAGCCTATCAAAGCTCCTGGACGGATAAGTCTAACAAAAAATATAATTCCAGATATTAGATTTGATTGAATGGATCATTTTGTGATTTCGTGCAGCAGACGAAGATGTGCCGGAGTAGGGTGTTCATCATTTGGAAGAACAATGTGTCAAAAGTGTAATGCAGGTCATCTTTTAACTCACAAGTGCCTATTTTTCCCAAAATGATGAAAAATTTTGATAAAAAATGAAAAAAATTAAATTCGGCGCTAATGGGTTAATAGAACGTTTTTTTTTTATCTTGGCATGAACATTTGAATTTCAATTGTTATAATAACTTTGATTTCTTTTTCATGTAACGTCAACTTACAATGCAGAGATGCCTACTTTGAAAAAACTAACATTACTAAAACTTGTATAAATTGCTAATTCTTACACAGATTTAAGTATAAGAATCACTAATCCTTCCAACGAAATAGAAAAATATATTTTTATTGCCATTCGTTAATAAAGCGATGCATTAACTACTATGGCGGTTTTCAGTAGTAAACAAATATCTTACTATAAAATCAAGTATTTTGTCTTCTACAAATATTTTTCCAAGACTGTATGACAATCAGAAATCGTTTGTCGCATTCATCGCTGTCACAGCTTCAATTTGCTAAAGTTAGAAGAAAGAAATTTAACCGACTAAATTTCAGTAGAAATCATTAGAAACGTCATTAGACATTTCACGACAAAAGTTTTACTGGCGTATTTTTTCAAACTATTGAAAAATTTTTTAACTAATACGTTGACATTAACAAATATAAAAAAATTACTTCAATTTTTACTGAACGCACCGGGTGAAATCTACTTAATGATAAGGGTAATCTATGCAAACATTTTAAATTCAATTTATAATGAATCCAATAATTATTTTAGATTTTTGTAGTATTTGGCATTGCTGAGGCTATACGTAATAAAAAACTTTTGAATATAAAAGTAAAACACATAGAGCACAAAGAAACAATTTTGGTTGTTCACGTAACTAAAACAAAGGCTTAGATTATTTGTAATCATTTCAGAGTTTGAAGGAAAAGTAAAATCTATAGATTTTAATAAAAACACAACTGTGGCAACACCAGAGAAATAATAAGATGTGGTTTTCATATTGTATAAAAATTTAGTAATAAAAAAATAATATTAATAACAAGGGAATGTAATGCAAACTAATAAATAAAATATAACGACAGTATATCGAGTTTTATTAAATAATACCAAAAGGTTATGGACCCAGTTTAATTAAATATCGGTGAATAGAATATTAAAAAACAAATGGCTCAAACTAAAAAGAATTATTGCTTTAAAGCAATAAATACAAGTAATTACAATAACTGGTCGTTCAGAATGGATATAATTTTGGCAAAAAAATAATGTACTTAAAAATATTAAAAATGTACTAGATGTTAGTCAGCTACCAACTGGGGGGGTGCATGCAGTTACTGCAAGACAATTTATAGCGAAGAGAAAGACTGCTTATTTACAGAGCTCGAAGTGGATATGGTTAAGGTTAGAACTACAGCAATAATCGTAGTGGATGCAGTCGCGGTAACTATAAGTATATAAGAAATGTTTATAAAAACAAAACAAAAGATCGTAAAAAAAATAAAGCAAAGAATTATGGAGGAAACGATAGAGATAGAAACTATGCAGAACCTAAAGGAGATGAAGAATGTGTTTGTTTCATGTTGGATAGGTACAATCGGAAAACTGTAAGTAATAAAAATTAAAAAAAAAATTTTATTAACTTTGGTTGTACTGACCATATTACGAATGAAGTTAAATATTTTTTTGAAGTAATATACTTAGAATTAAGATATCTATAGCAAAAGATGGGAGTAACATAGAAGCAATAGCAGTAGGTAATATACAAGTAATTACCAAAAGAGGTGTTAGATGAACATTAAAAAATGTTTTGTATGTTCTTTAATTAAGAAAAAAATTATTATCTGTGAAACGTCTAGAGTTAGTTGTTTTTTTTTAAATGGTCAGACAAAGTTATATAGTAAGAATCTATTAATAGGTGTTGGAAAAGGGCAAAATTTGTATTTTAAGTTATGTAATAATAAATGTTTAGTTACTGACAACACTCATCGTAATATGAAATATTTATGGCACAACCGATTTGATTATTTACGCTATTCAAATTTAGATAAATTAGTTAAGAAAGAGATTGTAAATAGAATTATAAATTTTAAGTATAACGGAGTTGAATTTTGTTTACTATGTCTAAAGGGGAAAATGTGTCGATTGTCGTTGGTTAAAGAACTAGAACTATAAAGATTTTAGGAATTGTACACACGTACTAATTACTCGGTATCGCTTGATGTAGGTAAATATTTTGTCTTCTTTATCGATGAATATTCAAGCTTCATCTATGTTTATATGCTATTAAAGAAACATCTGAAGTTGCAGAATGCATTAATACATATGCTAATTTAATTCAAAACAAATTTGATCTTAAAATTGAAAAAGTAATTTGTGATAACGGAGGTGAATATTTGTCAAGCGAATTTAATGAATTTTGTCGTAATAATGAAACTTTTATCAATTATACTGTGCACCGCATAACAGAATGGGATGGCAGAGATATTTAATCGGACTTATATTATCAATAAGAGTCCTGAGATATTATCTAATATGACACCATATCAAAAGGAGCATGGTAAAAAACCTAATGTGGAAAATTTGTGAGTTTTTGATTGTTTGGCGTACACGCACATAATCAAACAGTTCAGAGATAAACTTAATTCAAAAGCTCAAAAACGTATGATGATAGGGTATGCACATAACGGTCATTGGCTGTGGAACTTAAATAGTAACATAAAAATCAAGAGACATTATTTTTAATAAAAATGACTTTCCGTTTAATAAGTGTAGAACTAGATGTTAACAGTGGTATAAATGAAAGATGAAAATGTTACCAAAATAAAAATAAAAATTTTGTTACCCCTGATGTGAATAAAAAGCCTAAACGCAAAGTCAATATTCTTAAAAAATATGACGATTATGAAATATATGCAGTTTTTGACGCAATCTCACATGTAGAAGACACTTCTAAAGAATTTAGAGAAATTGAATATAAGGAAGATAAAGAAATATGACTAAAAGCCATTGCTTGTGATTAAAAGCTATAGAAAAGATGACATTGTTTATATTTTAATATATGTGTAGAGGACATAATAAACAGCGCACGAGATATAGGTTTAATTAAAGTTTACAAGAATTTGAAACAAATGACAAAGATGAACTTATAAATGTCTTAAAAAAATTTAATATGATGAATTGTAAACTTGTTCATCACCGATAGACTCTAAATTAAAAATTAACGTAGTTGAAAATTCTAAAATGTGTAATAAACCTGTAAAAGAACTCATCGGATGGTTATTGTATCTTATGTTAAATACAATACCTGATATATTTCGCTTTTATTATTTTTTAAGACATCAGGATAAGTATCGTAAAGCGATTTGAATTGAACAAAAAAGGGTACTAAAATATTTAAAGGCAACCATTAATTACAATTTAGTATATAAACGTAAAATATATGTTAAATAAAATGTTTTGGTTTGTTACGTTGATGCTGATTAGGGGCAAGACTTATATGATAGAAAATATGTAACAGGTGATAACATACAAGTATTTAGTAATTCCGTGTGGTGGGTACAAAATTGTACAGCCTTATCAACAACTGAAACAGCATTAGTAGCTTTGTGTACCTTGTGCTCAAGATGCTTTATGGTTTAAAAAGTCATTGTTAAATTTTAAATTAGAAATTAGAATGATTTTATATTTGAGGATAATCAGGGATGTAATATCCTAGTATAGAATCTAAACAATAATATGCGAGTAAAACATATAGACTTAAAATATCATTTTGTAAATGATCTGATTACTAAGAATGTAATTTCTGTTAAATATGTAGAGACTGTAAATCAGGAAGCTGATATGTTGCTTCAGAGTGTACATTCACATTTAATATAACTAATATTAAGTACATTTCTTTTGTATTTGTTATTTTGTAGCTGTATGCTTGTCAATAAAAAAATGTAAATTTTAACAATTTTTTTAAAATTTATAAATCATTTTGGTTGGCAATAAAATTTTGTATGCATCACAGCAGCAAAGTGTCTTTTCTTTCTTTATCAAACACTGTATATTAACAATACATGCAACTTTGTTAAACAATAGAAATCGTCATCACTAGCGCTGCTATCGGACAGAGTTAATGAAGTGTCATTTTCAAATGGTCAGTCAAGTCAAGTCTTAGGGCGCGTTGCACAAAGTTTTTTTTAAGTATTTAATCAATGATCAACTACTAATCAATTGGTTAAAAACAATTTAACCATTGGTTAAAGTATTTAATCTGTTGATTAAATATTTAACAAAAGTGCTTTGATTAAGCGAGTTTAATCATTGGTTAAGCATAAAATGAGTTGCACAAAACAAATTTTAAAAGATAATCATTGATTAAACTTAGTTAATCAATTGCTAAACTAATCGAAGCTTAACCATCGATTAGTTTGATTAATTTAAAAAAAATTGTTAATCACACTTAATTTTTCTTTTCTTAAATAAATTATTGCAAATTAATTAATTTTACGTTGAAATTAGTATTGTTATTTAATTATAAGTTTTAAGTGAAATTCATTTTATTTATTTAGGTAAGTAAGAAATTTATACTAATTAAATTTTTTTAATGGTGTTTTATTACGAACTTAAAATACATATAAATACTGAATTCCTATTTTTTCATATACAGCTTTTTTAACAGAACATGTCAGACCTTTCATCTTTATCGTCACTGTTATCTGATGAAGAAAAAACTATCAGAAATTTTACAGCTTTTGGCTGATGACATTAAACCAAGTATATTTCAAAACAAATTTTTTAATGCAATGAATTAATTACTGCTAACATTAAGATTTTATGCGACTGGTAGTTTTCAACAATTAATCGGAAAGAGAGAAAATGCACATAAGTCGACAGTATCGAAGGTAACGCACTGCATTGCATAACAAAAGACTCGATATGTAACTATGCCTTAAGATCAAAATGCTTTTGAGCAAATGAAACAGTTTTATTTCATTAGCAATTTACCCAGGTGTTATCAATGCAGTGGATTGCACTCATATCAAACTCCAATTGCCTGGTAGTCCACATTCAAAGTTGTATAAAAACAGAAAGGGGTATTTTTCTATTAATACTCAGGTAATATGTGATGCTGGTTTAAAAATTCTGAACATTATAGCACCATGACCTGCTTCTGTACATGATAGCAATATTTTTAATCACAATCCCCTGTCTGTTGATTTTGATTTCGGTATGGAAATAGATACTTTTTAGGTGACAGTAGTTATCCTTAAGAACCCTATCTGTTAAAACGTTTCATAAACCCTAATACACCATTACATGAAGCATACAACCGAGCTCACATTAAAACAAGAAATTCATTTCAACATTGCTTTGGAGTTTTAAAACATTGATTTCGATGTTTTTCAGTTGGTCTTCGCATTAAAACCGAACGCTGTTTAGCTACAATTGTACATCGCACTTCAATATAATGATGTTGAACCGCCACATGATGTTGCAGTAAAGCTACAGCAAGACGATGATGTTTTTGTTGAAGACGTAGTAGAAGAGGTAAGATTAGTGCCAGGTGCAAACCAAATGTTGTTGTTCGTAATGCACTTTTAAATACTGTTTTTGCCCAGTGACATTTTTGAATTTTCAGTGTTTTCCTATAAATTAGTATATTATTGCAACTTTGTACTTTAGTATGTTTTTTTTTAATTCTTAAGTTCAACTTGTATGTGTATTGTGTAACGAAATGCTTGAATATCAAATCATGTAAGAATGTATTTGAGTATTATTATATGTAACTATAACTTATTATTAAATGGATAAATAAATTTACCTGTTTATTATGTTTAGGAGCTCTTCCCTTCTATAGGGGTATAGTTTTTTCCTCGTTTCTCTTTGTTCATTTTAAAATGTTGATTTGCGTTGACAAACTACGACAACAAACACAAATCAAAATTCAAACCAAATTTAACGAAATTGACAAAACCGACACATATTTGACATTTTACCGCTTGTTTAGCACTGTTGCCAAACATACTTAACAAAAGGCTGTTGATTAGTTAATCAAGCTTCATTTTTGTTTTGTGCAACTCGATTGTAAAAATTAATCAATGGTTAATTTTAACAAATGATTAACAAACCGTTTGATTAAATTAGTTTTGTGCAACCGGGTGTATAGCTTTAAACTTGTCTGAGGTGTTTACGTCAAGTTATTGTATACAGGGTTATACAAAAGTATGGAAACATGCTTATAACTTGAAAACCGCGAGGATTAGCGGTTTAAAACTTTGGGGGAGTATGTAAGACATACTTTCGGACATTTTTTACTCTTTATAAAATTTTGATACGATGCTCCAATTACGAGTAATTGTTATCTACTTCTGATTTTCAAATAGCATCATATCAGTTGACTGACATTTTTAGATTCTACATGAAATTCTGTGTGCAATGGTGAACAGAAAAATTATTTAATATGATAAATGTTATTAAAAATATGGTATAAAAGTTCAGATTAAATGTCAACAATTTAATTGTGGGCGGGTACCTGACGTTCTAAGTAGGGTATGTACCTACTTTGTTTGGGTCAACACAATAACCAATAAAAGCTTTTGTTATAGGGTAAGTTTATAATCTTTTGTTAGCAGTGGCGTATCTTTTTTAGGAATAAAATAAAAATTCCTGCATTGTGGATCCATTCGAAATATGTTTTTAATTTGATCTTCATTGGTTTTCTTCAATTACTCAAGTCTGTTGAATTGTCATTGCTAATGAGTTACGATTAAAATTATTGATTAATCAACATTAATACATTAGTACCAATGTAAGAGTTGTTTAATTACCTAGTAATGTATTATTATTAATTTGATTAAATCTTTGGAATTTGTTTTCTTTTTAAATAATTTAATCATAATTGACTTATTAACGGTTTTCTTTAGCTTTCTCTCTAATAGCATTTCTTTATTGGGGAGTAATAGATATGTTTTTATATGGTAATTTTTTATTTACAAAATTTTAATATAAATTGGGAGTTCCTAGTGGTAACATCATTGTTTATATGATTACAATATTTTGTGAATATGCCTCCAAGATTAGAACAAATGGATTTTACCTTAAAATTAAGAGGAAGTATTGTTGGGATAGCACAAGCAGAAATGTCACCTTGAACAATATTACAACATGTTGACTTATCGGTAAGCATTTTTCTAAAGTATATTTTTTACATTGCATTGCAACAAAGTTAGCATGTATTAAATATGATCACTAACAATACTATTTTATAAGATATTAGAATCTATTAAATTGACGTCAAATTTTTAAATACATATATAATGTATAATGGCTTCTAATACAGTACGAATGATAAATGTAATTTAATACTAAGAACTTGACACTTTGTAGATTAAACAAATCCAGTGATGGATTACAAAAGGTCAGGAAGTTGGTAATAAGCCATTTGTAAGCAACAGACCACCTAAGCCTAGAATTACTTCTCGGCAAGAAAATGCATGACATACTCGGCTATACATTACTATACATTACAAAATTCTTTTACAACTTGCCAAAAAATAAAGGAAACGCTGAATATTAATTGCTCTGTTTCTATCATTCAGAGACGTTTACACGAATCAAATTTACATTGTAGAAAACTGGCAAGTAAACCTAACATTACAGAACGTCATGCTGCAGCTCGGTTGCGCTTTTGTAGCCAATATTTAAATTTGGATTGGAGTACTGTTATCTTTACAGATGAAAAAGCACTGATCAATGTCTAACTACAGTGTAGAGACCACAAAACATTCGTTACAGTATAGAACATGTTTTGCCCAATAGGCAAAGTGGTAGAGTGACAGCTGGAGTGTGGGATAAATATCTCAAGCGGGTCCAGGAAAGTTAGTGCAAGTGACAGCACCTCGATTTACTTCAGAGCAATACCTGAATATTTTAGATTATATCTTGATACCTTCTGTGAGAAAAAAAATCCACAAGATGAGCTGGAAATTATTCAATTAGTCCAAAATAATTCTCCTATTCATACAGCACGAATTGTTAGGGATTGGATTGAAGATCAAAACAAAGTTGAAATAATTGAATGGCCAGCGAGATCACCAGATTTGAACCCAATTGAAAATATGTGGAGTGCAATAATCAGAAACTGGGATAGTGATATTCAATTTAGAACACCTGAAAATATTATCCAACATTCACAATTAGTTTGGGAATGTTTTCGGAGATCACAGTTGTGTCAAAATTTAGTAAACTCTATGCAGTCTAGGTTAGAAGCATGCATACAAAATAATAGTTATTACACAAAGTATTAATTATTTCTATACAACTTTCGTTTTATTATTGTTAACTACAGCATGAACTGTAATTATAAACGTTTGCTTATTTATTAACATTTTATTAACGCAAAAGTGAGTAATACCTAAATAATTATTATTAAAATAAAAATATTGTTAATGAATACGAAAATGTAATTATGATACTCATTAATAAGTGAAGTATTTAACCGCGTAAACAAAAAAAAAGATGTAACTATGTGAACAAAAATATAAATAAATTACATTATATTGGCACAAATATTTATTCTTACACCGGAAAATTCTGTTTGATAGTATCATTTATATTTAAACAAAATTAAAGTATAAAAGTTTCGTTTTATCTATAAATAATTTTGCACATACAGCGAAATATTAATATAGTCCTCGCAATTTTACTTTCGATGCACGTCATTAACGTCAGTGACGTAGTTATTCAACCATGTTGTCGGTATTAACATGTAAACTTACTCTTTTCGTACATTCTTAATATTACATTGCAAATTACGTTTTCATTAAATGTTTCTACATTCGTAACAGGTGTACTACGCTTACGTTTTGAGGAGATCTCAGAACCTCGTTGTTAGCAACCGCTGTACATACAGAAATAACTGTAGAATATATGTATGTATTACCACAATTTAAATATTATGTAAAAGGGTATCTCTCGCACAGCATTTACTGATATCAATGGACCACCATTATCTCGTTCAAGCTCAAAATAGTACAGTTTTGTATCAAAAATAATTATAAAAAACAATGAGCACTTTGACATATTACTTTGACGTAAAAAACACAAATTAAATTTGACAGATGCCAACAACGCTGCAACTTTAGTAAGCACACCAACAACGCGACAAAAAAAAATTCCATAAGACAATTCGGTATTTATTTATTTTTTGCTATAAATAGGGTGGTATGAATTTGACGTCATTAATGACGTGCATCGAAAGTTAAATTGCGAGAACTATAGTACCTATGTAAAATTGTTTTTATAAAATCAGTAATTAGATTTTTATTTACAATTTTCCTCAATTTTATACGTTCAAAATTTTACTATCAATAAGTAGGTATCTAAAATTATAGAAAAGAATGTGTGTTTTTTTATTCGCATAAAAGTATAAATACGGTCATAAAAGTAATACTATTTTCTTATGGTTTGAGAAATACATGTAAAATTTAGTAATAGTAATCCCCTTTTTATTTACAAGACAAAAGGACATAACCTCAAGGTATATTTACAAGTGTAAATAGTGGTAATACTATTAGAATGTGGCTGAAAATGCGGTAATGTTCATTTTAGGGACATTTCTAATAACTATGGCTGTACATTTGATTTTGACGACCCATGACAACATTTAATGATATGACTACGTAGTTAACTACATCGTCAAAGTTAACAACGCTTCACGCAACCAGGCATAAGTAGAGCCAGGTAAGAAGATTTTCTGAAAATTTTTGAGAAACAATAAATACTGGTCATGAAGAAGTGTGCACAATAACGCCACGAAACGTCGCCTATAAAAATTTACCAAGTGTGAGTTTTTTGCTTTTTCTACTTGAAAGTGTACATATACATATACAACTACTTAACAATTATTACTAGGAGAAAAAAGTTAATCTACAGTATTTGGTAGTATTCAGTGCTACTTGTATTATAGCCTTGAAAAAGTAACCATTCTCGTATACATTTTTAAAAAAACTTATTGATGAATTCTATTGCACTTTTGTTTAGTTTTATATATTCCTGGTTTGTTCTTTAAAAAACCTATACATCACAATTTTGTTTTTGTTAAGGTTAATTAAATTTAAAAAGTATTGGTCAAAAATAAATTTGCAAACAGTTACTGCAGTAGTGCTTACCATCTTTACCGCGATGTTACGCTTTAAAATGCTAAACAGTTAATGAATCAGTCCCATAAGAAACAAACAATTTTTTGGTGAAAAAACCTAGAAGTTTATCAAACGTCTCAGCATTATCATCGTGTATCAATTTGACATTATACTGATTTTGTCACTAATTTTAAGTTTTTTTTTATTTAATCACCGAGCTTTTAGCACGTAACAAATTTTACTAGGCTTGTACAATTTTTTTTCTAGTAGCTAATACAATTCCACTACAGTAGTGTACCATATTTTAACCATTTATCTCATATACCAATTGCATTGTCTATACAATTTCTTTCTATAAGCAATAAAACACGGGTTTGAATTCACGATAACTGGTTATAATTTGATAGGTTGCTAAGGATTGATTGGCAGCTTTCTCTTCATGCATAAAAAACCATTCAAATATAACGCAACCAATCGCTTTAACCTAAAATTATTTGTTTTGATTTTTTTGTAATTGTTTTATTTAGTGTATTAGTGAGGTAAGAGTATCGTAAAAATTTAAATGCAACGGAACCGAATCGGAACATTACAAGATATTTATTTTTAAATTATCTGCGATTTTTATCAACGCGGTTTAATTTTATGTTTATTTAGTGCAAACATATTTCAAGATAATTATTTTGGTTTTATTATATTCACGTTACTGTTAAATATTTTATTGTTTTTTTGTAATTGTCCTTGTATTTAATTTTATTAGAAACGGGAGTATATAATTAAAAAAAATATACACCAGCAATAAGAGTTTAATTATTAACTACACATAAAGTTCAATAATTTTAAGTAATAAAATACAATAAAAAATTGTTTTAATGTTATTGCTAATAAACACAAATAGTGATTATTAGCTATACCATTTTGTAGATATATCTAAGCAAACAAAATAATAATAATCAAAATAATGTGTATGAACAATAAAAAGATATCTTTTATGTTTTGATGCGCCGGAACAAAAGCATGTGATAAACTCTATAGTTTATTAATGTGTAATGAAAGTAGCTTTCAACAATGTTTAATATCGCTAACGTTTAATACATGTACTTTTATCTACAAAAACCTATAAAGTAAAAAACAGTTTTATCCTTTAAAACCAGAAATTGGCTATATATAATCCTTAATCTTTATGAAACTTGCATATAGACATCACATTGCAAAACCGAATACTACCCTGTTTTTTTGTTTTTAATCAAATTAGAATTTTTAACCCAATGATTGCTTATAAAATTTTAAAAAGTTACGTGCAAGTATTGCTCTTGTACCTTTACATTAGCGTATTTAATAATTTAAAATAGCGGTTTAATTTAGGTGAAAAGAATATTGGAAGCACAAAAAGTAAACATAGTTTTTTCACATAACTTTTTCCAAGTAAATTACTTTTTTTTTATTAAAATCTAGGACATTAACGTAAACTAACAAACTAATTAAAAAACTTTTAAAAAATACTGTAGAAAACAATACTGAACGAAATATGAACATAGCTCGACAAAAACAAAGAATATTGTTATTTATGTGAATTTATAGAGCACGTAGTGTAGAAGAGTTGAGATATAGCATCATCTACTACCGATGCTTTTCTCCTCATCCACTTACATCGTTTTGCTCATTTCTAACGATATTTTACTGTCAAGCAGCAACTATATCTATTTATCTCCGTCTTTATATCGATTACTACAATTTATAAGTGATGTTAAATTAAAATATAAATGTAGTATTTAATTTAATTAATATGATAGTTATTATCAAATCACTTTAATAAATAAAAATCAAAAATTTTAAATTTATATTTTAAGAAACCCAACAAGAAAAATTAAACTAAGGTTTTTTTCTGCATATGTTGATATCACTGTAGAGTATAAGCCATATAACCAAAATATATAGCGTAGGAAATATTATGTAAATTATTATTGAAGCTGAAAGGAAGCTATAATAGTAATTTAGTTGCTACCTGTTTTCCTGGGTATCATTAATCTTACTTTATTTGTTCTGTTTTGAAAGAACAATGAAAAATCTAATTTTAAAAGTGTTGATAAGAAACAAAATCAATATTATTAAATTTAACGTGTTCTAAAAAAGTAATTATACAGTAAAAATTAGGATTTTTATTTTTTTTATCAAAAATGTTTCTTATCTTTAATTAGAAAACAAATCACAAGGTGACTGGCAATAAGTGGTATGTGTGTAACATACCGTACAAAAAGTAAAAAAAAGGATAAATTGTAAATGGTAAATTTTACATTTGCATTTACATTGTTACGTTACTACGTTATACGTTGTGGTTTTAGCTCGCGTCTTATTCAAAACTTATTTGAATTACGTGTCTATAAAATTAGCTTTCAACGTTTCTATCTCTACACATTACAGTTACACATTATTCATGTGTAGAAAATTTATGCTATGAGATAGTGTAAATTAATAGTACATTATTTAACAAGCATAGAATGGTGGCTATTATTCACGTGAATAATAGCCATTCGACGCAAGTAGAAAACTGTACCTTCTCTACGACTATGCGACTTATGCAACAATTAACATTTAAAAAATTAATCTTAAAATTTTATTATTATTAGGATTATTACTTTTATTATTACTAGATTGTTTCTATTCCATAAATGTATAAATTTTGGGAGGTGTACATGTTAGATGATTATCGGTATTCCTACTAACATCTATTATAAATATTATAATATAAAATACACACGATTCCTTCCGGTTTTATTTAAGTAAATATTACACTAATAAAAATTATGCACAACAGCAATAAATATTTGGTGTATTTGACGTCGTAAATGACAAGTTATTATAAGGTTGCTAAGGCACCCTTGATTAGTTATTTTTAAAGCAATATGGTTTGTCATATTAGCGTGAATTTTCAAAAATCTGAAGATGTGATTATACATCTCGAGTGAAACCAATAAACAGCTAACTCTCAAAAATGAAATGATTCCTAAGCTACTAAAATATAGAAGAAAACAACTAACAAAAAACTAAAGAAACCTAAAACAAACGTATAGAACAGAAAGCAACAATTAAAGATTGGAAAAACACATTGATAGTGTAGTACAATAAAAATATTACGCATTTAAACATAATGTCTGAGCAATTTAAAATACACAAATAAAATAATATTAGTTGCAAAAGTATTATAAAAGCTACAAGTTATGCCAACAAAGCTCAATACAAAATACACTGCGATCATTTAAGTATGTCCAGTCTAAAATTACTTTCCAGAAAGATATCAAAAGTTTAAAAAAAAAGTTGACTGTATTTCTCAAGAAAATTATGAACAAAACACTTGACTGAAGTAGACATGCATAACAATGAAACGGTTACTAAAAAAAGCACAAATGTGGTTAGTTGGTCTAGTTTAAATTTTTGTGTTGAAAACACTTATAGTATGCTTGATTCGAAGGTTCATGTAACGAAACTATAAAACGCTCAGATGAAACAAAGCTGGAACTTGCGGTGGTGCCCAATGTCACTCATTTTTTGTATTTTTCGGATGCACTGTTTATTATTATTAAACAAGATATTCCTTATGATTCGTTTTATATTTTAAAAATATAATAAATTTTAATTTCACTCAGTAGCGCTAAAAAATAGTTATATTAATTGTAGAATTAAATCCGGGCGATATTCCGCCTTGTACGCTGAAAAAAACGGTACAGTATAGATGAAAATAGCACATAAACAACTTATGGAGCACAAAATTTACTACAAAAAAGTCTGCGGGAGTGTAAAATTATATTTAATAGTTTAAAGGCGGGTTGCACAAAGCAAATCAAAAATGTAACAAATGATTAATTCTGAAATCAATTGTTACATCACGAATAAACGTGGTTTCATTGGCTATGTAGCAATTGTTTTGAGAAATAATCAGTTGTTACATTTTTGATGTACTTTGTGCAATCCGCCTTTAGAGTTACAGAATTTTAATGTAATGAGAAAAATTTTTGTGTAACTTTGCACACTTGTATCTTTTAAACTATTAAAGATAATTGTACCCTTCCGCGGACTTTTTTATTGTAAATTTTGTCTTCTATAAAAATGTTTATGTGGAACTTTCTTCTATCTTGCACCGTTTTAGGGTAATAGTTACAAAGCTACCCTTAACCGCAAAAAAAGCCGAAGTGGTCATCAAAAGCAACTCGACCGAAACACACATGTTCTACTACACCGATAATTTATGGTCAAATTTTAAAATACGTAAACGAAGTCATAATTTAATAAATCTGGTTTATAAAGTTTTATAATAAGAAACCATCAGTTATTACTACTTTAAGTCATAAACGATTTTACTGCAAAGTTATCAATATAGGACGAAAGGATGTAAAATAAAGTTTTAGTAAATTCTGAATGTTGAAATTGTAACAGCTGTCAAGTAATTGTAAAGATTATTAGCGTAAATCTGTTAAGACTAGAGAAATGATTCATGTTAAAGTAAAGTTTATCTCTTTAATGTTCCTTTATTGTCAGTAGCGCATTTGTTTAATATTAATAGCAGAAAAAATTGTAGAATCGGTAAATTTTTATTTTTTGAAACACGCAGCGCCGTCCAGTAGCAAAACGTCGTAACACTTAGAGTAGAAAGAAGCATAACGCCGCTTTCAACAAATTGAGTAAAAAAGGAAAAGCCAATTGGCAGATTTTGTACTGATAGGGTTCGTGAACATAACCAACCAGAAAAACGCGTTTCAGGTAATAAAGTCAAAATTGCGTACAAAAAGAAGGAGAATTTTAAACAAAGGTTTTAAAAACTCCGACGCGGTGCAAAAACGAAAAAAGTTTTTCTTTTGACTTGCTTGCAAAAAAGAAGTTGCTGTCGGGTTGTTTTTTTAAGGTACTGACAGGTAGGGTTTTCTTTCGTACTCGCGTTTCTTTCACGTACATTTATTATTATTATATTCTTTGAGTGTACGTCTTGTATAAAGTTATTAGTGACAGGATTAAGCGCCATATGAAAAGGTCAGAAATTAGTTTAATTTATTTAGATATGCGTTTGTAAGTTTTTTATTTTATTATTGTACTAGAGATGCGATGAACTGTTTAACGGCAGAAAATTATTTAAATTTAATTTTGTCGCTTAAACGAAGTTTTTTGTTTGTTGTAAGCGGAGAGACCAAACCTAATATTTTTTTTTCTTTGTCTTGCGATATAAATTGTTTATTTAATCATTGAATTATTTATTTATTCCAACTATCAAAGTCTGGCTAAATTTCTGAAAGTTCTACTTTGGTTTTAAAATTGATTGTGTCCACAGCAAATTTTACGTTTATCCGAATGCTCTCAACCGTATATAAGCCGGCAGAAAATAACGGTGAGTGGACGTGAATCTCAATTTTTTGACTCGCATAACATGCTTCTGAGCGCAATAATATTATTTGAGCTTTGCAAAGGTAACTTTTTGCCTTGGAAAAGAGAACCTAAGCGTTACCAACACAACCCAAATATTTCCCAATACTTGTTGCTTAAACAAAGCTTAGATTTGAGAAAGTTAATAAGTACGGTCATTTACGATATTAAAGCTTTACAACCAAAACTACTAGTGGAATAGAAAGAATCGTGAACTTATGAGTTTATTGAGCATTTTGTTAACCATTTGAAAAGGTTAGCTCAAAATACCCATTTTTGTGCTTGTCTGGAAAAATTATCTATAAAAGATGTACCCTCCAGTTTGCAATCATTTCGCACTAAACTATTACATACAACTAAAGTTTTAAATGGGAAACAACAGCCGGGAGTGTTTGGATTTCGAGTTTTTAATACTAATTCAATTCCGAGCACAATTTCTGTTCTTCTTGGAGAGATAAAAGGCAAACAAATTAAACTACAAAAATGGAAAAAACTAGTGACGCCGGTCATGCCATGATGTTTGTTTAAGTGCATGGATTTAAGATATCGGGTTTCTCTTTAGATATGTTACTGGAAGCTATGTTTTATCAGCGCGCAGCAATTCTTGATAATGAACGATTTCGCTCATAATTTGTATCACAGAAAATTCTCTATTGGCCATTAGTATTGCGATTCATCATCTTGCAAAAATGGAAGGGTTATGGGAAACAACTCTCAGGCATGTCATGAACAAATGTTAAATACAAACAATTGGTGAATTATTAAACGACCCTATTCTCGTTTAATATGTACCTAGAATACTAGTTATTTGTGTTTTTTTATTTTTTTATTATTTATGTATGCATTCTTATTCTTGAAAATTGTAATAAATCTTGTTCAATATATTACGTAGGTAATATTGTGTTTGTTTTCAACACCTTCCGATAATTGCAAGATTTGCAATATCTGTGAATTTTTGTACATAAGCGTTTCTGGCAATTTTGTCAAAAAGCTTATAAGTTAAACAGTTATTATATGTATTAGTACAAAATGTTAAATTAATTATCTAAGCCAAAACAATTTTTTTAGTAAATTTTGTATATAAATACAAATGCAAGCTTAATTTTTTAGTTTTTTAAACTAAACGTTTTAAAATATTAACCAAACATATTTTGAAAAATCGCGCTCAATGTTTCATAAAGACATTTATTCTGGAAATTTTAAAAAAATTGTTTAAAAAAGAATAATTAAAAAACAATACAGTTTGGTTTTTAAATCACTGAAATTATTTTATATCTGGTATGAATAGGGTAAAAGTAGTTGGTAGGAGTAAAAACTTCAGTCTTTGCATTTATTTATCTTTGATTCGTCTTACAAACATAACAAGACATAACTGAACTCTAACGTAAATTATCTTGTTACTAGAGGAAAAATTGTTTTGTACTCCAAAATTTTTAAATGGATTTGATACATTTTAATGTTTTTAAATAAATAAGTAAAACTAAAATATTAATATATTTAAATCTATTTTTGTTATAATTGTGTTATATATTTGGTATGTATCTTTTTTATATTAAGATATCTGAGTAGTTTATTTCTAAAAATGACTATAAATCGTTACCATGTGAAGTGTGAACATATTCTAAATACAATTGATTTTGTTTCTTAAATAAAACTTAACACTATTTGTAGAGCTCACTGAAATCATTATCACTTTTGAAATCTAAAATGTTCTTTATTATTGGTAATTGAAGTTTAAAGTAACATCAATAAAGTCATAAGTGCACGTCTTTTTTTGTAATAACGTGATTTACTTTTTCGTTTCTTTTAGACTTTTTTACATCAATTTTATTTTTATGATACTTTTCTTTTTCTATTTGTTTTTTAAATTACTATTAAAGTTGATTACATAGTGTATGCCGTTTTCCCACATTTGCGTGTTCCAGTAGTTAGTAGTTCAATTACTAGTACTTGTGATTGGATACAATCGAATTGTCGATTTGCTTTTAGAGAAAACTACAGCGAGCTTGATTTATCTTATTTCTTTTTTTATACATTTTCTTTTTTTAAAGATAATTGAATAACTTACATACATAATAGAAATAGAAGAAAGCTTGTAAGCAAATTTTGGCATGATTCTGTAATTTAGTGGTAGGTTCAGTTACACTGCTGCTTTCTCTAACTTTTATAATATTAGTAGGTTCAACTGCGCAAAACATATTATTTGTAAAGACATGTTAATTTACCCGATGCATTTCCATTTTTTTCAAATTTTTAATCAAAGTTGGTTGTGCAGCAGCTAGCAGATAAACCTTTCCAAATAAAACCTATTTACTTTTTTTAAAGTTGATTTATTTTTCTTAAACGATTAAAATAGCGTTTACATTTGTTCTATTAAAATTGTTTGTATAGTAATGTTGATGTAAGAACTAATTAAAAAATGATATCTTTAAAGAAATGTTTTGAAATTTGTTTGTATTGCTGTCATTATTATTATTTTTTCTTGTGATTAAAGAATGTTTTAGATTGTTTTTTTTTTGGTAACTTCAAACTAAATTTGTTGTTAAGTCAAATAAAAATTCTACGATATAAAGTAATTATCTAATTGTTGCTCTTATTGCGATGACAATGTTCCCTACTACTTAAACATTCTGTGGTTCTAGATGCTCTTTGGTATTTGCCTTTAACTCTACGCAGAAGAATGTTTTTTTTAAGTTTAACCGTATTTTCTTTACTACAAAAACAAATAAGACAAAACATCTACAAGTAAAGCACTTCTTGAACTATTTCTCTTTGTTTTAAAAATTTACATGTCTATTTTTAAGTTGAATTATGATATGAAAACTACAATCAATGGTTTATTATAGAACGGTTGTCTTTGATTATAAATTATCCAAAAATACAGTACACTTCAACAAGAAAATTTAAACAAACAAAAACAGCCCTAAAAAAGTTGAGTAAGTACTGATGTACTCAACTTTAATTATAAAGAAAAACAGTAGTATCTCAATTATATCAGTCTTTGTTAATGTTGTGGTAAATAACTAAATACATTTTTTATTTGAACAAATATAATTACATTTACGTTTAATTATTTAGCAAAAAATGATACATTTTAAATATGGAACATACGTAGATACAGAGTTTTACAATAATAAAAAATAATTTAAAACAATTACTAGTTTAATGAAAACAAAAAGCCTAAAAACTGCTATTTGGCATAAGTATTATTTAATTTTTTTAATAATGTTTCTTCTTTTGTACATCAAACTATTGTTTTGCTCTATTGTTCTTATTGCTGTAGGAATGCTAACAAAGCAATGCGTTAGTTCTTCTTTCGTAGTTTGTTTAATCGTGATATTGTTATAATGAATATACTTATTGTTATACTTGTGTTAGTTGATTTAGTTACCTTAAGCGTTTTCAGGTGTAAACGAGAATTGTAACATTGTAATCGGCACATAAAAGATGAAGTTAAATCATATCAATTATACACTTACAACTCACTCTCTGACGTTCTGAGCTGCTGTTACTTCTTTTGGAGTGATCTAATCACTGTTGGGCGATCACGGCCTGCTACAGGTATAGGTTCTTACCCTAACCAGATTTTATAAATATTTGCTATTATAATAGTATTTAAATAAGATATTCATTTTTTAGAATCAAAACAATACAGTTTTGATTAAAAGATTAGAAAACAACAAATCACCAAATATGTGACTGTTATTGGGCAAGTGGTGTGTACTACAAACAATCATTAGTTTATCTTTAAATTTCGCCACAATTACTACACTAAAGTACTGGCAATTTTTGAAATGCGTTACACCATAAAAACCTGTATGAATGTCACAACTTAGTTTTTTAATACTTATTATAAATCGTTTACGTTATATTTTATTTCTATTTTATTTGTCTTGTCGAAACTGTTAATTTGTATAGGGTATCTTAAACTAACTGATTATGCTTACAGTAGTTCAATATTAAACAATTCCTTAAATAATACCTTTCTGAAAGACGCAATTTTTAAACGCTAATAATTTAGGAGATTAATGTTTACCATAACGCTACTCTAACTTTTGTAAATTAAATAAAATTGACATTTGGAATTAGCTACCGATTTCTTTAGAGTTCAAAGTCACATTATTTAATACAAGAACAGATGTTCACTTAGTTAAAATTCCGATAATAAATACATAGTTGCTTGTAATTTATATATATATATATATATATATATATATATATATATATATATATATATATATATATATATATATATATGTTTGTAGAACAGGCATTATTACACCGTGATATAGTAGGAATTCACCACATCAACACCATGCGGCAGCGTGTGGAAACTGAGGCGCAGTAATACCGTGCAAATAATTGAACTTGTTATAAACAATTAATTAATTGTTTATATTAGATAATTATTATATATAAATAATTACAATTACTCAAATTTATCAAAATTACTAAGCAAAAGTGGAAAGCTTTCTTATTTCGAGATATTGAAAAAAATGTGCTGAATCTAAAACGTTAGTAAAAGCTGTCATATATTTGAGTCCTCTTAAAATGTATATATGTAATGTAATAGATAATTAAAAGTTGTTATGTGTATTATATACTGCTCTAAACTAACAAAAGCACCATACAGGATAATTGAATCAGTTATTACTGTAGTCACAGTACAAATGGTGAATAAACTGAGTATGAGATAATGAGATATGGCGTTCACAAATAAGTCATAAGTCGTTACTTTGCTAACACATATAATGATAATTAACCAATATAATCATGATTTAGAATAGGTACCACCATTTGAAAATTACTTAAACTATTAATAACTTTCATTATTAAAATTTAATAAATCATAGGTGCTGCAACACATTTTAATTAGCTAATATAATAATGAGTTTAAATTGAATTGAGACATACATAAACACAAAAATAAAATATATCTTCAATTATTTACTTTTTGGTTGATGTAATATTTACTCAATGTCTATACAGAAGAATGTCCCAATTGTAAAGATCAATACATTAAAATACTATCGCTCATCATTTCGACTTTAATGTAAATTCCTTAATTTCTAGTATACGTCAAAGTAGATCAAATAAAGCTTATAGACAAAACTAAGGTTTTGGTAGTATTAATTCATTTATGATCAACAAGAAGTTAACAAATTCATCTGTTATTTATATTTATTCATCCAAATTTGTACAGTTTAAATTCACAAAACAAACAAAATCAACAAAATATTTATTTGTATTTATACTCTAGTATGTCACCCTTACAACTTCTTGGGAATAAAATGGGATGATTTATATAACTTAAATATTACATTATCTATGCTACAAATGCTACACTACAACAAAGGCTCTTATTTAGATGTTCGTCTATATCTTGCAGGTCAATTGTAAAGCAACCAGTTTACCTACAATAAAAATGATACATTAGATTCAAGCAAAATGAAGGAATAAAAGGTACATATATAAAGTATGTTCAGAAAGAATAAAGCTGTAACGTGCGATGAAATCAAAGGCGTCTTAACCCCGTTATGTAATTACAAAACGGAAGAAAGAAGAATCAGAAAGCTTTTTTAACAAATCAAACTATTTTTCATGCAGTTTTGACAATAATAGGTACAAGCCAGGTACTCGAAAAACAAAGTTTAGCTTAAGAACTGGTAGGTAAGTTGTAAGACACACCAGATACTATTAACACCTATTGTTCAATAATTACACAGCTACCTGACTGTTCTTAAGCAGCAAATTTAAGGCTATAAACGTTAATTTTTGAAAGATGTACAAAGGCTTAAATTTAAACAAACAACGTGAACTACTTATTCTAAAATTGTAATTGATTTTTAATTTAGATTTGTTAACGTGATGAAATAAATAAATCGTCTTCATAATTTATAGTCTTTTGAATGAAGTAATTTTAATATTGATAGCATAGAAAAGTGTAGAGCGTTTCCCATAAATGCTATTCATTTTATGCTTACAATTTTCTCTGAGTTCTCTTTCATTGTGTCCAAATATTTTCCATCCACACGCGAACTCAATTTGTAATGGCCAATGTCTTTTCTTCCATGTGTTACCGAAAACTTGGACGTTTAATTAATTAATGGCTTAGGTTTTGGTCTTACAGGAGTTGTAGAGTTGTGCTTTACCACCTGGTTTTTGATAAACAATCGTACTGACTGTGGTGATCGTGTCTTGTATCTAGAATTGGAACCTACAAACTCAAACTAATTAAAAGGTTAATACAAAAAATTAATGAACTCACCAGATGTTTCCTTTTATTTTTTGTAGGTTTAGAAATGGAATTCTCCAGATGTATAATAGAAGAATGTTTGTACCATGTCTTAAACAAAGGTTTGGCAACAACAAAAGCTTTAGACGAGAAGTTATGAAGCTGTAAATTAAAATCTTATCAGTCAAAATTTATCAAAATTTGCAGATTAACAGTTAGCAAATAAGAAAATAGAGTCAACGAAATAACAGTATCATGTACAGGCAAAAGTTTCTATTGCATCTAAAGATATCCCAAAAAATAGTAATTTTGGATTTACACAGGAATACGAATTAAAATAATTAAATTATCGTTCTCTTTAACAAAAAATTAGGAAATGAGCAAAAACTAAGTCAAACCAATTAAACATATAAATTTCTAAAAATTTAGTTTGTATATCACCTAAATAACCCCTGTAAGTAAAACTTTACATATACAAACTTGCTATACAAAAACGTAACTCCAACATTTTTCGAAATGAACTAAATTTGTCATACCTAACCTAATAGGGTTAGATTGACATAACTCTCATTTCATACTAAACTTTTTTCATTCTAATTTTGAACTAATGGTCCTTTACTTTAATCTTAATCATATTAACAGGTAAAATACTAACTAAACTGAATATGAACAGTGCAAGCTAAGGTTGCCTTTAACAATTTCTAAATTTAAACCTAAATTAGGTAATTTGCTGTTTATACTTACTATAATTATAAATTAAAAATTCATGTCGTTCAAAATGTTTGAAAAGAACGTCTGCCAAATTTCAACTGTGTGAGTAACAAACAACTGGTTGAATATTTGATTTGAGAAAACTAAGAAAAGAACAGAATATAAGAATGCTTTATTCTAATTAAAAATAATGCCCATTCAAAAAACAATTTAGCAAATTTTTTTGTTTGGTGATTAAAACCAAAACAAATATTCCCAATAGCATCCTGATAAAGATAAATGTGTTACTAAACTGTGAAATATTACTCAAATACAAAAGACGGCAGTGAATTCTTGTTTGTACAACAAAGTACAATTGTACTTATCAAGATACTTTATAGAAAACATTCAGATTTGCTCTATCATCTTAAAAAATGTTAATGTTACTCACTTTATCTAAAATAGGTTGTGAGGAAAACCATATTTGTCACAACTAGGACACTTGCTTCTACCCGTACTGGCATTCGATCCAAACAAAATTAACACGATAAATAGTTAATAGGATAGTCATAATGTCGAGCCCTGTATTAAATTGTCCTGACAACCAACCATTGCATAATCTGTAATATGAATAACCTTGCATTAGAATAAGTTTAACGAAAACTTTTTGACCTACCAATTTGTTTAAATTTGCATCAGATGCTGTCTGGGTTAAAACGTTCTCGACCCTCCAATTTAACAGCACACAATCGAATGGGATCAGGCTTTCCGTAATATGGTTTTTATGCAAATACCAATCGATTCAATTCTACATGGATTTCTTCTATGAAAGGTCAATTTTGGTTTATTAATTCTACTAAATTGTAATTTGAAAAATGTAGCATTTGGTATAAGTGCAGTCGTGTTGGTTCAATGGCCAAACAAAAACCCTTTGCACATTGAAGACATTTCTAAAACAAATTAGAATTTATATTATTTATCACATATTACACACGAGAGGAGATTTTAAGCAAGTATAAGTGAAACTGCAGTAACTACATAATTACAATGTGAATATAAAAGCGCGACTAAACTGAAATACAATAACATGAATGACTAACAAAAATGGATAATAGTTAAATTAGGTCAAATTAATATGTAATTGTGCATATAAGAGATTTTCTACTTACCATTAACTAGTACGTGTTACCTGTGGTATTACACTAGATCGTTATTAAACCATTAATTTAAATATAACTTTTCGGAAACTATCACTGCACAGTGGACAATGGTAATTGATAAACTTTCACGACCATTTTACAACTGACAGATCACAGGAAAGATTAGATTTGTGTTTGCAGCGACTCGATTACAAGGTCAACATCTCAAAGTGCATCATAAGCGCCCAACGAAACAGGAAACGCTAGCCAATAAATAATACAAAGAAATCATTCTAACCTCGCTGTCTTTTTCTACTCTCACTCCTATTTTTTTAGTCTCATAATGTAAAAACCAATAACAGTTTTAATATAATTTCTGATTATAATTTAAAATAGGGCAACTAATATTTTAATTTGAATAACAATAAAAGTTGATTCATAATTTAGTGAAAACCAACGGTGAAAACGCAAACAAAATTATTGTAGTACCTATAAAAACTAACTACACACGTTTTCCAGTTGGTTGTAATTTATTTTTTGTACAATACAGTAAAATACAGTTCGTACACAAAAAAGAACCAAAACGAATTCATAAGTTTGAGCTTTCTTAAAAACGTTTTAAATAATGAATTTGTTACATTACATTCCATTAAGGACCATCTACTTGTTGTTTGTATATGAACAAAGATAAATTTCAAAAGAAAATGTAGTATTTTGTAAGATACGGAAATTGTGTTTAATTATAAATTTTCATTTGTCTTAATTCCCGTTCGATTAAGCTTTCCCCGCCGCGTTCGCCCGCGCGGGTCTGCAGCGTTGGTGTATATACTTATACACGTTAGGGAACTATGCGTATCGGTGTTCTTTAAGCTCGATTCTTCCAACGATTTTATAGAATTTTTCTTCTTTAGAAGGAAAACAAAATAAAATTAGAAGGACTGATTCAATGTTAATAACCTTGACTTTCTCAACAGCTGAGTTTCAAACTCCAAGAATAACCGTGTTATAGGATTAGAAAAAATATCAAGATCTTTATTCGGAAATAGCTGTTTATTTATGCTTTACCTAAATATATTTGTGGTATTTATGAATAAAATAAAAACAATCTAATATTAATTTTACACGTTTTGTGCTAAGTTTCGATTATATCTGTTTCATGTTTTTAAGATTTCCTAGTTTTATAAATTTTTCAACTAATTATGAAACAGTTCGATGGCCTAGAATCAATACCTCGTACGTCCAAAATGCTAAAATGTTCAAGATTTAAGAAAAATCGAGATATTTTGATGGAGGTATTGCCACAAGCTGATTCGAGCGTTTGTATTAGTTAAACAAATACGAGGAATTGTCAGTATAGGCAGTCATTTATCTTAAGTATATTGGCGCAAAAATCGATATTTTTGAAAAAAATGGATATACGAGGTATTGCTTCTAGGCCATCGAGTTTTAACTTGCGTCCATACGGTGTGCTCCATACTACGACAATTTTAGTAAAAAGTAACCCTTAAGTATACTAGTCTTTAAGGGTCAAAATAAAATAGGTCCAACTGAATAAGTTTTTTCTCGGTATATAAACAAAAATAAAGAAAGCGAATGCCGAATTCATTAATTTAGAATTTTCTGTCGGTGCCTAGTACATAGGTAATTTCAGCCAAATGATAAAAAATAAGTTTCCAAAAATTAAAAAAAATGAAATAAGGAAATATGACGTGCATGGAGTTGATCCTGTCCACGGATATGATTTCTACATAGTTCTGTGCACATTTTCAAATAGAATACCTACTATAAGACAAAATAATCAACTATAATAAAATTGCTAAAGCTTAGAAAAATAACATCTGACTACGGATTCAATAATAACAGAAAAAAAAATAAATAAAATAGAATACAATGAAAAAATAATGAACTAATAAAAAAAGTAACAACTGATTTATACCAAAAGAAATATTCCTAAACTAAAATTATAACTTGGTATGATTGAAATTAAGATCGCCAAGTAGCAAGCGTCTTCTTCTTAAAGCCTTTGGTACAGGTAACTTTCTTTGAATCGCTTTTATTTCAACTATATCTTCGTCCTTAACTTCCGGCCAAATGAAAACATAATTCTCTTTACTTGAGGTATTTCGTTTCATAAAATTAATGAAATGAAACTATCGATAAATGGTATGTCGACTCTGAGCTACTAACTAGTTAGCTACTCCTTTTCTACAGCTCCATACACCATCTGAGACCCCTTTCTCATGGCTACTTTCTGTAAAATTTCAAGTCATATACGATGCTTCAAGTATGCCGAAAAACAATATTTCAAATAAATAAAACATATTTTTATTCTTATACTGAGTAGTAGGCCCGTCGCTAACAAAATGTATAGTATCTAAGGTGAAGGTGTGCCAAAATAGCAACTTGATCATATCTTAAACTATTTAAGACACTACAAAAAGAATGTGAATGTAGTTCGCCGTCTTCACACTTACTATACCAAACTACAGTGTGGAGGAAAATCTGAGATTTGGATACGCCAAAATAAGCACTCTGAAAAATCCATGTGTATTAAAATACCCCTTTTGTCTAAATTCGATTTGACATCATGCATTGCTTGGTATTGAAGTTTCATTCTAGAAATGTGATGTATTATAATAATCAGTTGTCTTTTCAACTGAATTGCTAAACATTTTCTAAAAGAGAACTCTTTCTTAACAGTCTTTTTGCATATTTTCTCTTTAACAATACATGTTTCTTTTTTAACGATCCATTTTTTATATGAAGTCTGTTCTTGTCCAACAAAATCACAAAAAATTATAGTTTTCGATTTACACTGTTGGCATAATCTTTCCAGACATAGTTGTGTTGTTGGTTTACAACATACACTTTTAATTACAGCATCTGAATTTGCCCATGATATCATTCCAAGGAATTTCATTGTTGTTACCAAAAGTCTTATATTTGAGAGTAATACAAAGACAGTAGGTCTCACTTAGCGAGGATTTTGGAATTAATACCCAAAACGGTCTATACTGATAAAAAAGTGCGTATGACATTTGAAAGGGTTTTTCCTCTTGACAAAACAGCTTATATAGTTGCCGTAGAGACTTCGTTTTTGTTTTTTTATTTTATGAAAAGTGCTTGAATCTTTTTTACCTAGAGCTACTTTACTGCTTTCATCTTTTTGGTAAAACTATCTAATTGAACCCCTGATTTCCCTGGTAATTACAGCTTTTTTATTTGATTGTTGTGCAATTGGAGAAAATAATTTATAAGATCCAAAACTTTTCATGTTACTAAAACATCTGTATGATAACGATACTTCTAGATATACACTTCACGAACTGTCTTTTATCCTTGTATTTCACTCTTTCTTTGAAGTTAATCTCTGATTGCGTCTTCATTGGCTCAGAAAATACCAGTTTTTAGTACCTACCGATACTTGTTCACCGTTTAATTCTTTTTCCACCTGTGACTCGGGATTAAGTTTTTTTCGTTCTTTCAAGCGCTTATCGCGTAATCTGTATTAACGTATTTTATATTTTTATACAACGTTTCATCGTCCATTCTAAGTTTTTTTTTACCTCTGCTAATTCATTATTAGTTTTAGATCTGTTTTGCAGAATCCTTTTTCGTCCACACACTTTACTTAACGAGCCAGTATTACCGATTAAAATATCGTTTTGGTCTCTCATTAGGTATATTCTGATATTCTACAAAATGTGACGACATTCTTATTCTTTTTGAACTTGTCTCTGTATTTTGCAGATGCTTCCTTCCAGCAACGCGTTATGACTCTAACATTCTACTGGATATAGGTTTAATTTTGCATTTTTTCTTACGTTTTTGATAACGCCCTCTTTCTTCTATTTCGATTTTTCATATAGTTTTGGATTTGGTTTAAGTTTTTCTCTTCTTTTTCTTTCACAGTCTCCTTTCTGTTTCTGTTTTTTTTATGTTTGTTGATTTTACTGAAAAAATAACCAGCTATGCAAATTTTTCAATGATAAGATTCATTTTAATCAACTCTATGAATATGCTTTAAATCTACAAAACCGTAATATGAGGCTGTTGTTGTTTATCTAGATACAATACATGAAATATAGTTAAAACATGTGGGTTACAATCCATGGCAATGATAAAATAAGTTCTAACAATTTTGCTTCAGGAAAAACGATAACCGAACAAAATTCTTTAATTCATTTTCAGGTATGATTCAATGCGTAAAATTCGTAACTAAGTACAGCGATGTCGAGATATCCTTTGGTTGCAGTATATTTTACCTTTTCGCTGAAATCGCCCACATACTAAAATAAGAATTTAATTTTAATATGTAGCCAAAACACACACAATAAAAAATAATAGTAATACACGAAAAAAAATTATATGTAATTAATGAATCCGACATTTGATTTCCTTATTCTTGTTTATATACCAAGAAAAAGGCATTTTAATTGCACTTATTTTATTTTGATTAATACATGTATGGGTCACATTTTCATTATCATACCGTTAAATTCCTCGACGTTACACTAATATTGAAATATTGCAAGGTCGCGCGTTTGTAGGTTGTTTATCGCACAAGTTCAAGGGCATCATCACACATGCAAATAAATTTTTGTGTTCAATCGATCCACCCTGCAGGAGACATATAATGATTTTAGTTTGTTGACTGTATATTATTATATTATATAATATATATTATATATGTATTATTATTATTATTATATTAGGAAACTTTTATGGTTGAAACCGTTTGAAACCCTTTACAATACCCAATTTAAAATCCACAGAGTATGAGATTATACGTACTGTGCATCGATCTTTGAAATACTGTCATGAACCTTCAAGGTTAGTTATTTTTGGAATTGAGGAAAAGATCGAGTTCCAAATGCACCATCTGTGCATTATTATAAACGCCAGGGCGTTTTTGAAGATAAGCAAGCGTTGTGCAAATGTTTTGTTACTTGTAAATTGTCATAACTCCTAGAAATATATACTTTCAATCCGACAGCTTTAAAAATGTTACAAAAAATTATCTAATTTTAAATAAAGTACACTGAAAAATTAGGCAAAATTGATTTTTCAAGTGGAAATAATTTTAACTTTTGTCTCGTTTGACACAAAAGGATTATTACCTTTGTAATCCTTCTTTAGAAATATTCAGGAAGTCTGTTAATTATATTTTAAAAAAACCGTAGCTTTCGACGTTTACACCTAACTGAATTTTAAATCGCTTTATGACAATTTTTTGTTTTCTATTCCATATGAAATGGCCTTGCTGTTTATAGGCGTTGAATAAAAGATTTGTGTAATAATTATTGCAGTGCGATTAGTTCTTTCTCGCAGATGGCAAATCTTTCCAAAAACAAAAGCTGTTATTCTGTTTCTACGAGATTCGTACCAACGCAAATTTTCACTTTGTCCTCTAGTATTCTCTTCTGTATCGCATATATCATCTTCATTCAATTTTGCTATTTTGCTATTACCATATCCTTGACTACTTCCAAAGCTTCAACGTCTAGATCAGGAGCTGACAGTTCATTAAGATAGTTTCCATAATCTTGTGACTCGTCTGTGATTATTTGGTGACGCCTTCTTTTACACAGCGATTTGTTAATTTTTTTTTGCGTCGCTCACACAACTGTTTTAAAAAAAAATTTCTTTATTACTACAGTAAAGTTTTTTATAAAATCCAAAAGACCCTATATTACAACACAATGCAGCTGCTGCACATCTGGTAAAATACGTGTTTTTCATTATCAAGTTGGTTAGCTTACCACCTGTAAGTTTGGATATTATTGACTATCGCGCAGCTGGATTTGTGGTTACATTATGTAGTAGTCGATCTGCCTTTCGTATTACATTATCTCTTGCTTTTTCCATGTCTAAAAATAGAAGCAAATGTTCTAATAATTTAATATCATTGCTCATCATGGTAGCAAAAGATTCTTTTAGCTGTCTCTTTAAACTGAACAGATCTGATGATTTAGCAATTATTTTTTTTGTGCAAGATGATATTTTCCCAACATACTTCTTTAAAATATTTCTGGTCTCTATTTGGAAATGGCGGTTCTTTATAAGTAGTTATAGAGCTGCAGTATATGTTTTGACGCAATGGATAGCGCGTTCGAATTTTATTACACTACGCCCATAAGTTACTTTTTTTTATTTTGGGCGTAAACGCTAGAATCTCCATCGCCAATTACATACTTATAACGAAACCCATACATTTTCTCGCTTTCATTAAAACCCTCCACAATAGCTGTTTGTTCTATTATTGCTGATAATCTACAAAAGTTTTTAAAACATGTATGTTCGCGGTTAGCAGTGGCATACATGTGACAAAATTTATTTTGACCCCAATAAAAATAACTATGTCCGTATGACCTTTTTACTCAACCCCCCATCGACTGCCACGGCGATGTATGGAAAAACATCTTCTATGTTTCCAGCTTTAACAGCTAATTTCTTTTCTTCTGTAGCACTTTCTTGCATATTCTTTACCAGTAACTGTTGCCATTTGTAGTGTAGTTCAACTTATAATTTTTTGTCTGGTTTTTTTGTCATTATAGGTATATTGAGAACAGACAGCAATTCTTATGATTTTGAATATCCCAAACCAATTGCAGATCCACCCCATACAAAAGTTTCATTTATGTCGTCAGCGTTATGGGATTTTTATTTTTATTTCATTTCCACATGTATTGCATAAATACCTCAAACACGACAATAAATCATTGCGAGTTTCATGTTGAAATTCCATTTTACCCATCGTGCATTTAGCGTCATGTATCCCTAGTCGGCGTAATTGTTCAACAAAATAAGCTATTTGAACCAGTAGATTGCCGTGAAGATTAGTATGCGAATCTGTAGTTCTTTCTACGTGAAGTTTGGGCAACTCCTTTGGTACAAGACTGTAATCGCACATAAACAATAAATTCATTTCAAAATATCTAGTACGTAATACAACAATTACAACTTATGAGAGAATCCAAAATAAAGATTTAAATTTCTAATTAATTTGTATTAGATAGGTACTGATTCAGAACCTTACTTATTAAAATATTCTAGATGGGTATCTTCTGTGGCGTTTTTAATTAAATTTAAAACTTTGACGTTTCCAAAACGACTTTCTTGCTTTTGTAGCCAGGTTTCGCGTTTTCACTGTACTAACACTTCGCGGCATTCAAACTTCTTATAACAATGACAACGAGGAAAAAAATGATTTACAAGACTAACTAACAAAGGTACTAAAACATTTATCGACGAGTACTATTCAAAATCTCCTTACGATTTTTATAAATATATATTGCAGCTATACGCGAATGAAACAAATTGATACGCTAGTCAAGAAAAAAAAAATTAAAAATGTACATAGGGTGCGTATTTGTGGTTGGAAAAATACAGATTTAGAAGAAATAGAACGATTTCTTTGCATTATTATGTGCGTATTAATCAAATAAATTTCTATACAGAAATAATATAAAACATTTATCTAGTAATTACTGAAGAAGATTAGAGATAAGACTGCTCAAGATAGTAATATCGCATTGTTTGTAGGAAAATGGAAAGACAAACGAGACGTAACGATGCTAAACGCAAGCATATACCCAAAATGATTTCTGTTCGAAAACGAGGCGTAGATGTGGAAAAGTCAAAGCTAGTTGTTGAATACAACTCATCAAGCAACAGAGATGTTATACTTTTTGTTCTTATAAAAGATATTACTTAGATTAAATGAAGATTTACAACTCTTCCTTCTGCAAAGTAAAATGGTACAAAAAACTGGCAATCGAATTACTTACTGCTTTGGTAAATGCTTATTTGCTACAGGAAATTACAAATAATAAAATATCTATCACCAAATTCAGAGAAGAAGTCATAATAAGTAATTCATTATATACAGAATTACTCTGGCATTGAACATTGCAGGATTACTGAAACAAGACATTAGTCTGCTACAACCTCAAAAACAGAGTACATCCTTGTCAAAATCAAAAAAAAAAACAAATGTGTAGCGGCTGCTACAAATTGAAAGTGGAAGAGATAGGAAGAAAAGAAGCTAAAAACAGAACATCAAGGACTAAATTTTGTTAAAACATATGCTTCAAATATTTATGTGTAAACTGTTTTTGGTACTAACATAAAGACAAAAAGCAGAGAAAAAGAAATAGAAAAAGCGAAAAATCGTATGAATAAAAACGCTTAGATAAAAACACGAAAAACAAAGAACCAGAAAATAAACTTCAGGAAAAACACTGGAAAACTCCCAAAAAGCATAGGAAAGAACACAATAAAAACGCTTGGAGAAAAACCAAGAAAAAAATTAGGAAAAAAACTGAAAATCTAAAACAAAAACGGGAAAAATAAAAAAAAAAACGCTCGGAGAAAAAAATCTGAAAAAACTATTACAGGATTAAAAAAAACAGACAAACTCTTGAAATAACACGAAGAATTAAAACCGAAAGAAAAAACATTCAAAGAAATTATGGAAAAAATCCCAGTGAACACATGGAAAATCATGTATGTTTTATTGTTCTTAACTGTCATAAATGCCAATTTTTGAGAGATTTTAAGACTTTGGGGGCTTCGTAGTCTCTGTTCGAACAATAAAATGTATTCAACTCGTACCTTTCTAAATTGAGCGTTTTTTCTTCTCGGGTTTAAAATGTCTACTTTGAAAAAAAAAATGCCCAATTTACACAGAAACTCGTTAAATAAATAACTATTGTCCACTTCAAAACGTTTAATTTTCGCAAACAAAGGTCAAAGTGTAACGAACAATTAATTCATAGAAAAATATTACAACTGTGGTTGTTATTGTGCTTTGTAAATACTTCCTTACAGTAATGGTGATGATAGTTGGACGTATAACAACAATACTGTAATCCGATATTAGTTAACACTTCTGGTATTATTATGGTGTAGATAATAAAATTTAGATACAAAAAGTTTCAAGGAATTTGATTTAATGCTAGTGTAGTAGTTATATTTTATCTAGTCTGTAAGATTAGTATAACGTTTTTTGTATTATTCCTTTGGCAACGTCAATAAAACGATAACACTAAACCAATAACGCTTATTTTTCTTTGTTTGGTGATTATTTTGATAATTTTTAACGCTTAAAATTTGCGTATTTTCAAAATTTTTAGTACTTCAAATTCCTGACAATAGCTATCATTTATTTAAACAAAACTTGCACAAATAATGTTTTATTTCAAAATTTCTTGGGAATCGGTTATATGTTATCAAAGGGTGAAAAACCATGCCATATGCGCATTGTTTGAAAACGTTCCACTAGGAGTGAGCGAGAGGGATATTGCGTGCTGAGTAGCTTGCCTTGTCTATCTAATAGTGATGTGACTGTAATTTCCCGCTTCGTAAAAGAAAACGACAGAAACCATATTAGAAGCTAAGAAGCTTGTAAAATGTGGTAAAACCTTGAACGCATTATGAGATATACGCATTTCTAACAAACCTTAGCATTTACAATTGCTAAATCGGACGATATGTGATTGTTAAAAATTTCAAATATTAATAAGCAATTAGGTAAATTAATAGAAAAAGTACAGGAAATAATTCTGATGAATTTTTTCTTACAAGCTTCTTATAATACAGTTTTTTCAAAGTTATCAAATTTATCTTGTGTACTAAGATAAAGCGTTGAAATTTCTTCAGTCAACGCATAAAGTGAGAAATGTGAGAATGTTTATATTTATTTAATCGTAAGATAATGTCATTATCTTTGTATATGAGCAAGTTTAGCGTTTTCAAGGTTAACTAATTGTAAATAAGCTACACAAAGAACAGTAACGACTGTTCTTAAAAATATCTTATCATCTATAATTTTTTGTGTAACGTACACACGCTTCAAATTTTTATATAAGAATGCTTTTACAGTTACAGTAAAACAAAAGTTCAACGCCAATCGCTAACAATAACATAATACACTAATTCAATACATAATCGTTAGAAAAACAATGACGCAAGTGTATCGGTACCAAATGTCTCAAGCGTCGAAAACCGAGCGCTTAGATCAAACAATAACGAGGAAAATGTGACAAAATTTCGTACACGTGTTAAGCTAATGAGTAACGCTATACGTGCAGTTGAAACGGTTGAAATGTATACGACAGTCGAAAACTAGCTGTTGTAAGTTATTTTTTTTAGAACATACTATATATAGGGCACTTCTTAGAAAAAAGCAGAAGAGTTTTTGTTATGTAAAATCGGGACAAAATCAAATAACAAGTTTAATCACAAAAAATTAAATCATTTGTCGGTTTTTTTCAAAAAAAAACGTAAGGGGTTAACGTACTTCACTAAAATGCATTTCAACCATATTCTCTACATCAGCTCTATCTTAACTAAAGAATTCATGACAATGATAAAATAAAAAAACGTTGAAGTAATTTAGTAAAAAAAAGCTTTAATTAAAATATAAAACTTGACAAAAACATATATTGCATTATGCAAAATATGATCTTATTTAAAATTGATTTTAGTATTTAATCGGTCAACCCTTGTTTTGATGACTAGTTGACATTTCTTGGGCATGGAATTCACCAGTTTTCCCAGTTTGTCTCTTGTGATACAGTAATGCCAGGTGTCAATTAGAGATTCCATGAAAGTGACCTTTGTCGTTGGTTTTTATCTCGATATGATTTTTGATATTCTGTTACATAAGTTTTCGATGGAATTCAGGTCGGGAGATTGCACTGGCCAGTCTAATCTGTTAATTCCATCCACCTCCATCTATGATTTAATTAGCTTTGCTCTATGGCAAGGTACGTTGAAACTTGAAACTGAAAGCTTTCTTCACCAAACAAATCTTTTCCACTTTGCAGCATTTTATTCTGTAGTACTTCGATGTATTTGGTGGCATTCATTGTTCCAGAGATGATATGCAGCCTCCGGAGAGATGCCACCAAATAATTCTTTTTGGCACTCTTCTGTGGTACGCTTTAGATGTTCCTTTGCCCATTTCAAACGGTTCAGCTTTTGCTTTTCGGAAAGCAATGGTTTCTTTTGTGCTTTACACCCTCTCAATTCAAAACTAATCAGATTTCTCCTCATAGTGGAAGTGCATACACTTATACCTGTAGCTTCACTCCATATGTTTGTTAATTGGGTAGAATTGAGACTTCTATCTGCAAAGCTTGTTCGTCTTAAGATAGCATCATCTCTAACGTAGGTTTCCTTTAGTCGCCCACTACGCGGTTTGTGGGCGAGTTTCCAAACTCAGCATAGTTTTTAATGATCCGAACTACTGCAGAATGGTTACATTTTACTACTGACGTATGGATTGTAATATTTTTTCGAGTTCCTTCAAAATCAAGAAAAGTTTTTTAAGATTTCAATAATTGGTAATATTCCTTCAACAGCAGGAAATAGACTCAACCATTGCGTCTTAGTATTTTTTAGCATACCTTGATATTCAACAGCTGGTGTGTTCTTATAGTCTACGTGTAGAATGATTACACAACGTATAGATAATGTGCAAAACACCCACGCCAACAATCGTTTAATATTTTCTTTAACAGATTAAATAAATTTCCAGTTTCGTTAGGTTACGAGCCAGTCTACCAAAATGTATACCGATGTTGTCTCGAGAACACATAAGAACTTTTGGCGCAAGGTTATTCAATTTAAGTGCTTTTAGTATGTAGTTTGTAATAGTTTTAAAGGTTTCATTTTTTAAAACATCACATTTTAGCAACCCTGTTTTGATCGCTTGATTTTGAAAAAGTATTTTTGCTACGATCAGAAAAATTTCAATCTATTTTTTATTGTTGGAATCAGTACTAACGCTTATATATGATACCTAATGCAAACTTTCTATTTAATGCGAAAAAATGAAAATTCTTTTTTATCTCTCCTTACACTATGTGCAACCGAAACGAAAGCACTATAAAATAATTTAAAATGTTAAGTGCATTGTATTTAAGAATCCAATATTTAAACAAAAATACGAAATTAACAAAGTAACGGACAAAAATCAGCTAACAACTTAAATATTTTGATTACTCGCATACAGTACATTGTATTTCATGTTCATTTCTTTCTTTTTTTATCAAAACATTCTTCAATTGGTTGCAGCCTTTATTTCCATTATAAATTGGAGCCAAAATATTTATACTGCGTCCTACAAAAGTGTGAGTGGAATGAGACGTGATAAGACTGAACTTTGGTGGCAGGGTCATGTTTATTAACGAAATGCAATATATATTAACTTCAATTGATTATACAGCATGTTTTGAAGACTATTTGACATCTCTTGGGCATGGAATTCACCAGTTTTCCTAGTTCGTCTCTTGTGATACAGTGATTCCAGGCGCCAATTAGAGATTCCATGAGAATGACCTTTGTCGTTGGCTTTTTTCTCGATATGATTTTTGATATTCTGTTACATAAGTTTTCGATGGAATTCAGGTCGGGAGATTGCACTGGCCAGTCCAATCTGTTAATTTCATTGACCTCCATCCATGATTTAACAAGCTTTGCTTTATGGCAAGGTGCGTTGTCTTCTTGAAACTGAAAGCTTTCTTCGCCAAACAAATCTTCTTCACTTTGCAGCATTTTATTCTGTAGTACTTCGATGTATTTGGTGGCATTCATCGTTCCAGAGATGATATGCAGCCTCGGAAGGAGATGCAACCACACATCATAACTGAGGTTGAAAGCTTAATTGTTGGACGTGTTTACAGCATAATTATTGATGTTAAAAGTTGATTCATCAACAAATAATACTTTTTGCCACTAATCTGTGGTACACTTTAGATGTTCCTTTGCCCATTTCTAACGGTTCAGCTTTTTGCTTCTCGAAATCAATGGTTTCTTCCGTGTTTTACACCCTCTCAATCCAAAACTAATCAGTTTTCTTCTCGTAGTGGAATTGCATACACTTATACTTGTAGCTTCACTCCATATGTTTGTTAATTGGACAGAATTGAGACCTCTATCTGAAAAGCTTGTTCGTCTTAAGACAGCATCATCTCTAACGTAGGTTTCCTTTGGTCGCCAACTACGCGATTTGTTGTCGATTTTTCCAAACACAACATACTTTTAATGATGAATGGCATTCTTCAATTGATTGCAGCATTTATTTCCATTATAAATTGGAGCCAAAATATTTATATTCGGCCCTACAAAAGTGTGAGTGAAATGAGACGTGATGAGACTGAACTTTGGTGGCAAGGTCATGTTTGTTAACGAAATGCAATATGTATTAACTTCAATTGATTATACAGCATGTTGTATACAATGATGCTTCTATCTCTTCAATAAAACTTTTTTACTAATATTCAAAAATTTAAAGAATGGATCGAGAATTCCGAACTTGTGCAACTGTAATCACTCTACAATCAACTGTAATGTAACAAGAAAAACTCATAAGTAAATAATCAAATCACCAAGCTGAACAAAAATTTTAAATAGCGAGAGATTTCAATTTAAAACCCTCAGTAATTTGAATATTTGCACAATAAGCAAAATAAATTATTGTTTTTATGTTGATTATAAATATATATTCACTTTGATTTTCTTAAGAATAAAGTATAGAAAAAATATTGATTTATTGTGAAGTTTTGTATAAATTCCTGAAAAAATCGATTATTGAAAACATCGATTATTTTGCTCTCGATTTGACTCTGGATCCGTTTTTAAAAGTTCGATAAAAAAAGGCCACCCTACTTCTGCTACACCTTGCAAATTTAGTGTCAATCGAAGATTTTTCTTATAAATTCACTTTGAATTTCTTCTCTGACATCGCATACCTGCTTTTGTTTCTTTTTTGTTATTTATTTTAAATTTTGTAAGAAAACATTTTTTCCTTCTAAATGGCACATCTTCTGTAGCTTCAGTGACATTTCACATTAGAGCCATAATATTAATTTGTAAATGCAATATATTATTACATTCCTTTTTTAATATACACTAACTAAACTTTTTACCTTCAAATATACAAAAGTCGTTTCTATAAATGTAATTTTAGTAAACATTTGAAAGTTTTTCAGGTTGCTTAAATGATAGCAATACTTTATCATGTTTGCATTTATTTAAAGTAATTTTAGCACTTTTGTACATATCTATCAGAATATAATCGACATAAAACGATTACAAAAACTAATAGCAATTACAAACATTTTAGAAAATTTTAATCATAAAAAAAATGGCTGTTATCTATGTCGCAAAATATGATTGTATTTTATGGACTACAGTGCTATTATTTTTAACGTAATTTTCATATTTTACGTAGTTATATAAAATTTAATAATTCAAGGCTACAAATGTTTTTCGGTAAAATAATCGTCTTATATAGAAGATGGATAACATAAAATGCATTAGAGTAAACTAAAATTCTCCAAGACCTTGATATAATAATATACTATAAAATTAATATTGTTAATCATATAGGCAACATGTAATGTAATTTAAATTTTAATAAAAATCAAGGCTGTCTGTCAAGTATACAACCAACCTTGTTGATAATATTTTAATTTGATTTAGAAACCCTAAGTAGTATGTGACCCGCAACACAGACTTAGCAAAGACAAATACCCAGAAACTATGATCTGCACTAGATGTCTCTGAACGGTCGTAATAGTACCGGCTTTATATATAATTGGACTTATAATTTTGGGTGGCACTATTACGCCGGTGCAGTAGTTCCGTTTTTGTCGCAACAATGACCGTTTTATATATAAAAGTTCGCAATAGTTCCGCTGTTACATACATATATATATATATATATATATATATATTTGTACCGCCGTTACTAAGCGCTTACAATATGGCCGCTCATCCCGATAGTTTAGATACCTACTGTCGGTAAATTTTATATAGCCTCTTAGTACCGGTTATATACCTTACTCGAAATAACCTCTTAGTAGCGATGAAACAAATACTTATATAAGATCATAGTTGCGGTTAGACAACAGTGTATGAATAAACTAACCTCTCAATTTCTAAACAAATGTTTTGTTAATAGAAGCAAAAGTTTGCAAATATACCATAATTTTTTCAATCATAAATACTTTACGTATCTATAAATTAACATATTTAATAATTACTCATTACAGTTTTATCTTTATAACGGTAACTAAGAATCACTTTTTTATCCATGATAATATTTTACTTTTACTTTTACTTTAAATGGGCAAACAGTTGAGCTATTGTACACAAAATTAAAAATTTTGTTAGAAACAGATGTTTTGTGTCAAATGTTTATTAACACTTCTCAGTATAACTTAACAGGTAGTAAAAGCCCTTAAACAATTCTACTCTTTTTTTGAACACTTATAAATTATTATTATTTCTTCAAGGTTAATAAAAATTCTTTGTATGCAAACTGGTTCACTAATATGACAACCAGCGGTGCCAAAGATAACTAATGCGTTGCCACTGCAATAACAAACTTTTTGTACGTTATTGTTATTACTACTACTATCATTTGTCACTAGTATTCTGGGAATGATAATACGTGGATTAAGAAGTAGACAAAGACATCGTTTAAAGATAAAAGCATGTAACTGTAGATTTGGTTAAATGAATATTATTTGATTTTTTTATAGATATGCAATTAAAAACAGATGCTTTAAACTTTATTTCACAATATGTAAATCTTTGAAACTATTTTTGAGAGTATTTCTTAACCGATTAAATTTAGGTTTTCTGCAACGAATTTCTTATTTAAATACCTAAAAATATTTTCTATAATTTAGTTTAAAATGAATAATTATAGATAATTTTATTTATGCTTTTCCTATTTTCATTTTATTTATTAATTATTGCCAACATGATTTGACCGAAAGGGTCATCATAAGCCCTCTAAAAGTATAACCAGTTCAGTTTCGTATAAAATATTACCTCCCGTCTTTGAATTTTGTTGGTTTCGACACCTTACCGTATTGATTGAATTGAATTTTCTTTAGGTTAAGTGACTAAAATCTCCAATCTTTTACCAATCTTTACCAAATTTGAATATTGTAGTTCCGGAGACAAGAGAAACCGATTAGTGTTAACTGTGTTTTCTTATCTCTACTAGGTCGCGTTTTACGCATCTCGCACTTTTAACAATTTATTTGTATATTGAATGCAAGGTTGATAAGCCTAAAACGGATTACGACATCAAAATCTTATTTATACCTGCGGACTGTCTAACCATTTAGCAACGCATTTAAGTGTTTTTGTACAATTCCTATGAAAATTGTGAGCACGATTACACTTTAACCGTCGTTCAGTGTAATCTCGGCAAGCGAAAGAAGAAACTTTGACTTTGCGGGTTTGTATTTAGATAAACCACAGTCAAAAATGACAAAGTGGCACACAGTAAGATGCACCGTTTTGTTCTCTATCGTTCCTGGTAATTTCGATTTTTTCCAAATTGTAATAATAAACTTATTTAGCTTCTCGTAAGATACTACGTATACTAGATTATAAAATTCGAAATTCTTTACGTAAAGTGACTAAAATCTACAATTTTTGACAAATCTTTACCAAATTTGAATATTGTAGTTCCGGAGACAAGAGAAACCGATTAGTGTTAACTGTGTTTTCTTATCTCTACTAGGTCGTTTTTTACGCATCTCGCACTTTTAACAATTTATTTGTATATTGAATGCAAGGTTGATAAGCCTAAAACGGATTACGACATCAAAATCTTATTTATACCTGCGGACTGTCTAACCATTTAGCAACGCATTTAAGTGTTTTTGTACAATTCCTATTAAAATTGTGAGCACGATTACACTTTAACCGTCGTTCAGTGTAATCTCGGCAAGCGAAAGAAGAAACTTTGACTTTGCGGGTTTGTATTTAGATAAACCACAGTCAAAAATGACAAAGTGGCACACAGTAAGATGCACCGTTTTGTTCTCTATCGTTCCTGGTAATTTCGATTTTTTCCAAATTGTAATAATAAACTTATTTAGCTTCTCGTAAGATACTACGTATACTAGATTATAAAATTCGAAATTCTTTACGTAAAGTGACTAAAATCTACAATTTTTGACAAATCTTTACCAAATTTGAATATTGTAGTTCCGGAGACAAGAGAAACCGATTAGTGTTAACTGTGTTTTCTTATCTCTACTAGGTGGGTGTTGACGCATCTCGCACTTTTACCAATTTATTTGTATATTGAATGCAAGGTTGATAAGCCTAAAACGGATTACGACATCAAAATCTTATTTATACCTGCGGACTGTCTAACCATTTAGCAACGCATTTAAGTGTTTTTGTACAATTCCTATTAAAATTGTGAGCACGATTACACTTTAACCGTCGTTCAGTGTAATCTCGGCAAGCGAAAAGAAGAAACTTTGAGTTTGCGGATTTGTATTTAGATAAACCACAGTCAAAAATGACAAAGTGGCACACAGTAAGATGCACCGTTTTGTTCTCTATCGTTCCTGGTAATTTCGAGTTTTTACAAATTGTAATAATAAACTTATTTAGCTTCTCGTAAGATACTACGTATACTAGATTATAAAATTCAAAATTCTTTACGTAAAGTGACTAAAATCTACAATTTTTGACAAATCTTTACCAAATTTGAATATTGTAGTTCCGGAGACAAGAGAAACCGATTAGTGTTAACTGTGTTTTCTTATCTGTACCAGGTCGTGTTTTACGGATCTCGCACTTTTAACAATTTATTTGTATATTGAATGCAAGGTTGATAAGCCTAAAACGGATTACGACATCAAAATCTTATTTATACCTGCGGACTGTCTAACCATTTAGCAACGCATTTAAGTGTTTTTGTACAATTCCTATTAAAATTGTGAGCACGATTATACTTTAACCGTCGTTCAGTGTAATCTCGGCAAGCGAAAGAAGAAACTTTGACTTTGCGGGTTTGTATTTAGATAAACCACAGTCAAAAATGACAAAGTGGCACACAGTAAGATGCACCGTTTTGTTCTCTATCGTTCCTGGTAATTTCGATTTTTTCCAAATTGTACTAATAAACTTATTTAGCTTCTCGTAAGATACTACGTATACTAGATTATAAAATTCAAAATTCTTTACGTAAAGTGACTAAAATCTACAATTTTTGACAAATCTTTACCAAATTTGAATATTGTAGTTCCGGAAACAAGAGAAACCGATTAGTGTTAACTGTGTTTTCTTATCTCTAGTAGGTCGTTTTTTACGCATCTCGCACTTTTAACAATTTATTTGTATATTGAATGCAAGGTTGATAAGCCTAAAACGGATTACGACATCAAAATCTTATTTATACCTGCGGACTGTCGAACCATTTAGCAACGCATTTAAGTGTTTTTGTACAATTCCTATTAAAATTGTGAGCACGATTACACTTTAACCGTCGTTCAGTGTAATCTCGGCAAGCGAAAGAAGAAACTTTGACTTTGCGGATTTGTATTTAGATAAACCACAGTCAAAAATGACAAAGTGGCACACAGTAAGATGCACCGTTTTGTTCTCTATCGTTCCTGGTAATTTCGATTTTTTCCAAATTGTAATAATAAACTTATTTAGCTTCTCGTAAGATACTACGTATACTAGATTATAAAATTCAAAATTCTTTACGTAAAGTGACTAAAATCTACAATTTTGACAAATCTTTACCAAATTTGAATATTGTAGTTCCGGAGACAAGAGAAACCGATTAGTGTTAACTGTGTTTTCTTATCTCTACTAGGTCGTTTTTTACGCATCTCGCACTTTTAACAATTTATTTGTATATTGAATGCAAGGTTGATAAGCCTAAAACGGATTACGACATCAAAATCTTATTTATACCTGCGGACTGTCTAACCATTTAGCAACGCATTTAAGTGTTTTTGTACAATTCCTATTAAAATTGTGAGCACGATTACACTTTAACCGTCGTTCAGTGTAATCTCGGCAAGCGAAAGAAGAAACTTTGACTTTGCGGATTTGTATTTAGATAAACCACAGTCAAAAATGACAAAGTGGCACACAGTAAGATGCACCGTTTTGTTCTCTTCTAAAAAATCTTGTACCAAAATGGCTTAATACGTTTTTGAATTCGATTTCTGGAAACTGACAGAATTCTTTCAAAGTATTTGTCATTACTGTATATATAGAAAAATGCTTATATATTTTGACTACAATACTATCAATATCAAGTATTGGCATCTTATCAACCACATGTTGTACACATTTTCATGGCCAACTTTACTTGTTAATTTATTGTAAACATTCATTTTCCTTTGCGTTTTACACCCCAAAATTTTTGTGTTATCTGCACAAAAACAAATAACTTTTTAGTAAGATTGTATTTTTCAAAGGTTCTGAAAACGTATTCTGTTAAAAGATCCGATGTTTCGCCAGGTTGAAATTCTAATAACTTCACATGGACTTGGTTATCAAAAGTACCTAACAATAATAGGAACTAATTTTCATTAAATCTATTTGAAGCCTCTATAGTGACAGTAATAAAATTTACAGATTGTAAATTTTGAGAAACTTCAGTAAATACATGGGGAGCAATTACATTAGTTATGATTGCTTCAGTCTTTGTTTTTGCACTAGAAAACTTTGGGTCATAGAAAGAAGAGATTAACTTTGAAGTGCAAGTAGACAAATTAAAACTAAAATTATGTTGCGCTGTGTGATAAGCAAATGTGGTCACTTTGGCTGCGCAATTCAAATCGTTGCTGCTTGGTTCGGTCATTTTAAAAAATGTAGTAACAGCTTGACTGATTGTCGATGCACACTTAGCTTTTTTATGTTTCTGAGTATTTACATGTTGCGCAATGTCACGGCGACTACCTTGTGCAATCGAAAATTCTGAATTGCAAATAGTACACTGTACGGACTCTTCTCAGCACCCTTCTTTTATAACTATTTTTGTTCAAAATTTTCTAATAGGCTAATTCACTACACGTTGTCAAATGAACTTAAATGATAATAAACCAATGGGATACCTTACAACCTTACCACAAATCAAAGTGAACTGCGTTTTGAGTTTTGACATCGGAATTGGGAAGATGCACATACGCAGAATTACAAGCGCAACATGGATTCGGCTACTTCGGGATGATTCGGAAATGTGCACAATAGAATTGACATTGCAGTTGAAATCTTTCAAGAAAATAACATAGAACTATTAAAAAAAAGACGCATTAAAAAAACGGACCGGACATATGAATATAGTTTAAATAACGTACAGTCCGTTATAAGAATGGACGTATGGCACACTATATCTTTAGTAAATTAACATTTAATAATGCACTGATAATAGCAACTAATCGTAATTGTTTCCTGATTACGCTTATAGGAACATTGCCTTTCATTTTATCACTACAAAAATCGACACATCTTTGCTGCGCACTTGTTTCTCTGAAGGATATTTACAATTTGGAAATAATTAAATTACATATCTACCTTGTGATTAGATATATATTGTTATATCGGAACAAAGCGCTGAAGTGAAATAATTTCAAAAATATATAGTATTGCTGTTCATCTGCTTTCATCGATGTTTGTTTTTGCATTTTTAGGTTTTGATTTTCTGAGTTTTTCTAATTTCTCTTTTTTTGAGATTGTTCACTTCGATATTCTGTAATTTTATAACTATGACTTTTACTTTGTCATTAAATAGTTATTTTATTAGGAGTAGATGCATAAACAGGGGTAATATGTTAACTAAAGTTCAAACAAAACTGAAAGAAATCCATAATTTATACTTACGTTATCGAGTTTTACATACTGTTTATGTTATCGCGCGTTTAATTTGATCTATTGTATTAATTTTTTCTATTAATTATTTTATCTCAATTATTTTTCTAAAGAAATTAACAAATCAGACAAAATCAATAATTTAGTTCTTTTTGAAACGGATACATTCTACACCTTCCAGATATGCCTAGATTAACTTTTACCTTACTGGTTCTGAAGTAACTGTTAACATGTACATATGTACTACAGACATTTAAATGAATGTATACTGTTTTTTTGACAGAACAGTGTAGAGTCGGCAGGTTTTGGATTTGTCAGTAAGTGCCAAAACAGTTATTTATGTATTTATCCATAATTATCAATAAAGGTAACAGTTTGTTGTCAATAACGCACGTTAAATGTATGATGTTCATTTTTTATCAGTTGAAATAAATGGAAGCAACACTTTATAGTTATCCTTGAAGAATTTGAAAGACTTTATGCAAACACACCACCTTGTTGGGCAAAACGGTGTTAATCCTTTTGGGTGAACTGGGGTATCAAATTCATTCACTACTCTGTCTTTTTGGAATTTTTCAAAGCAAACCAAACATTCAGGAGATTTTCTCTTTTATGTAATCAACTCTCTGATATTAAGCAATTTTGTACAATTTTCTAAAGAGTACTGCGGCGGTCGAAGATGTATTATAGAAACTGAGAAAATATTCTTTCCACTCTGGAGCCACTGCAGTTATTAGAATGCTGAATGAAATCTGCTTAGAATTACTACAATCTGTGGTTTCATTTATTATTGAAAGAAAAAGATTGGTGCTGCATTTCTTCAAAAATTTCATTTAGAACAAAAATGTCATGTCCAAACTTCATTGGCTACTTCCTTTGAAAGTCTTTTCAAAACTCTTTTGTTTTTCGTCTATTTTTTGAGTGCTGGATTACCATTTGCTTGAAGGTTTAACAACCTTGGAATCTTCTTCTTCATGGTCACAAATTGCCAAGTAAAGAAATTATGCACGGTAGAGCTTTACGTGTTTCTTGTGTTTCTTTAGTTTTTTTGTATTCAAACTTGCAAAAACATTTGTACCTTTCTTTACTACCGCTAGTAACTGCACTGAATTTATATGCAATTGTGAACTTTAGACCAGTTGTCGGAACCATTTTTGCACAATTAATCGAATCCTTTTTTTTAATCTGTGAAGTAAGCTAACGTAGACTTTTAATTTCAGAAGTAGTTTTGCGTGTCATACACAATCCATTTGAATTTTCGTTACATAAACGAACGTACTTTTTCCACTAGAAAGGGCCGTCGAGCGAATTAGTTCTTATATGAATGGACAATGTGTCTGACGTATCTACCTCTATTTACTTGACGCAAGCAAGCGAATCTTCTCAATCCGTCTCTAGTAAACACACAGGGATGACTTAAACTAATTGATTCTTCTGATATAATGTTATATAAATTTGAGTCTACTCATTTAGGTAACTACTATGGGTGCATTGACTTTAATGCAACCATGTACTTGCCACCCCTGGAACAGTGACCAAAGTGTCAACCATATAAGTACATAATTTCCAAATCTTAATGTGTCAGAATAATTTCGAGTCAAAACTATCGTTATTTAAACTAAACCCGTAGAGATAATTAAACTTGTTTCTTTTTCACAAAACTTTTTAGTTTAACAGCTAGTGCTGTATCAATTTGACATTTCTTTGCAGATTTATAAATCGTACGAACAGAAAATTATTGTCTTGATCTGCCAACTGCAACTCATTTAAAATCTCTAAAAAAACTTGATTCAAACGTAAAACCCAGATTCTAGTTTACAATTTTTTATGACATTTAAGAAGATTATAAGCTTGTTTGCATTTAGTGTTAACATCAGCGTCTTTATTAATACATGTATATATTAATTGTTTTTGCTCTAGGCACATCATATAGTGTCGATTCTTTTGTTTAGACAGAGGATGGTAAATTTTTAATTTGGTTGTTTGTTTAAAGAATCTTCAACAAGGAGCAATATCAGTGCGTGTACAAATTTTTAATAAAAGTAAAAAGAAGCAACATTCTCTTCACATTTTTAACAGATTCAATAAACATGTAAAATTGTGGATGTGTTTGGGAAACCTACAATATTCTTTAACTTTAGCTTGTGATCTGTTGTATTTTTCACAAACATACTGCATAAGGCCAATGTTGTAGAATTGTGTAATTTGTTTTATAATCAATTACCTTATTTTCTTTAAATTAATTAAGACTATCTTTATATGTAAAAAACAGTTAACTTCTTTAGTTTTCAGTTTGCTATTATTTTAATCTTCAGTTTATTAAAAATATAAATTTTATGATTTATATTTCAAATTGACATTTCATAGAATATAAAGTATTTTTCATTTTTGATTGATAAAGTTATAAATACTTTATAATTAAAAAATTAAGTGTCTTGGCAGTTTTAGCAACTGACTAACGTGGGAAACAAAAAGTGTTTTGTTTTATATCAACGTAACTTCAAAATGTTTACGTTTACAAATGATTGAGAAACAGGACGTATATAAACAACACTTTTGCATCTTTTGCATAAAGATAACTACAGGTTGAATGTCTCATATGATTAGTAATGCTGTTACTTTAGCACAAAAATCTATTACTGATTTGAGATTTAACAATAAGAATGCTTATATACATAAGTAAATTACTCGAATTCTATTGATGCGTTTTTTAAGCTTTCTTTAAGAGAATATTCAATGCATTTTAGTTTGAGTGTCTCTTTTCAGTCTAGCGTGTAAATACGTTTATGATTCAAGATAAGCAGTAACTAAATAAACAGTCAACACAAATGTTAAAGAAATTCTAAGAAAGGCTAGTAGTATTCTGGAAAATTTCGACAAATTTCGAACCATACCTAATATTGTGTATAAACTTGTGTTTTCTTAGCAAAAATCCAATTACAACGTTTACTACCTTTATACCTAGCTAAATCGGTTGTGTTTTCTTGTTAATTAGTTGTTCGAGTTAATGTTTTTTTAAGCAAATAATAATAAAAATCTATAATTTTTTGTTTTCTACTTAAAAACACAAAATCATAATATATGTATATTTTTAATTTTACTCGTTTAATTTTTACTTTAAAAGAGCAGACTTAACAAATTATGAATAATGAAATTGTTTATACAAATACAATCAGCACGTAGGTACTATGATGTACGCATACGGTCAGCAAATTAATCTCCATACAGCTGCTTAAAAATACTTTAACTTATGTAATAAAATAATTGCGCAGTACAAAAAATAAATTTTTCACATCAATACAAAATTTACAGTTCTTATATAATTCTTACATTTTTATTGGCATGAAAAAGTCCAATTTTCAATAAGTCGAATTGCTTTAGCTACATCTTGAGATCCGAGTTTGACTATATTTATTTAAAATTAAAAAGAGTCAAATTTATAATTAAGTTTGTCTAGTTTTCTGTAAAACTTAATTGTAATACAAAAAAGGGTATTGTGTTGCATTACATTATTTATAAATTACTATGAGGTAAGGATATAAACTCCTCCAAAAAACTTATCATTTGACGGTTTATTTCTATATTAAATAGATTCGATGTGGAGGGTAGGCACCAGTCAGAAATAAAACAAATCTATTGTTCTGGCTACGTTTCGTCAACTATTGCGCCTAACTTCATCAGGCCAATCTATATTAAATGGTACTTATAATTTAAAAAGTATCAGAGTGATAAACATGGTTAACTTGTCAGTATAATTAAAAACTTACTAACTAGAATAATAAATTACAATTACAGCAAAGAATGAAAAACAGGAAGTACTAGAAATATTCGTTCACTAATATTACGATTGTGTTGAATAGAATACTCAATTGAATTTAACTTTCCTCAACCGTAAACGTTAAATTTCTGCCCAAACACAACACCATTTACTACAGATAGGCCTGATGTAGTTGGCGCAATAGCTGACAAAACGTAGAAAAAATAATCGATTTGTTTTATTTAGTGCCTATCCTTCAAATCAAAGGATCTATTTAATATAGAAATACACCATCAACTTATTTATAAGTTGGAAGGCAGTTTGACAGTATTCTAGATTAATCAAAAAGTCTAACTCACAGAATAAAAAGAATCAAAAGTGTTACTCGTGACGCTCTATTCGAGGTTTTAGATCTAACTTTCGTTGTTAGGCTAAAAATTAGAGCCGATTAAAAATAAAACCATTTCTAGGACAGAATTTAGCATATTTGGTTCTTTTTACATTACTTTTGCTTTACGAATGTACCTGCAGGACTGATTTTTAAATTTTGAAACACCTACATTTTAGCAAAAGAAAAACTAAGTTTTATAAAAAAGTTAAATGCTAGCTGGATTCAAATTACATTGTGAATTTTTAATTAAATAGAGAGAAAGAAACTTTTTGTATTATGTTTTATTCTGCTTCTAAAGATTATATTTGATTCACAACGTTTTCAATTACAAATGGGTACTTTCAAAATATTAATTAGTTTATAAATAAAAATGTTTTAGATTTAGATAAATGTAGTTTTTGAAGAATTTTAACAAACAATTTAGGGGTTTTTAGACGTATTTTGACGTATGTTTATAGCTGAACCTTTTAGGATTGGCAATTTTGGTATATGTATATACATATTTGAGAATCAGTGTTGAAAATATAATTCACATGTCACATGGTACCTTTTTGTTTAATTTTATTGGATAAAATACAAAAACAAAATCGTAGAATAGGCTATCAAATCGGTGATATTTATATCACAACAACAGTTATTGTTGAATAAAATAATTTACTGACAAAGTGACAAAAGTTTCAATAGACGTGTCGAAATCACAAAAACATTGTATTGATTCTCTTGCAACTTTAATATTTACTGTCAAACTGACAACTCGTTTAAAATTTTTGACTGTAAACGTTCATTATATTTTCTCCAAATATAACACCTGTTATGATTAATAATCGGTTTTACCACTCCTTAAAACCTATTAGAAATTGATCTCGTGTTTCGCACTCGGTCAATTTTCATCGATTCTAACTCAGGCTATCATCTATGATTATCATAACGCTAGTTATATTATCACAGAATATAAAGCACGTGGACACAGTATCGTAGCTACCGTGGAGCAGTTGGAGGAAACTGCCTCAACCTCACGAATCACAGGAGCACAAAATTAGAAAAGAAAAGAAATTTGCAAAAGCATTTGTATATAATTTTTTTTACCTTATAGTGGCATACTTTTTTCTTTGAAGTAATTGGGACGTGACCGAATTGCAAGCCATTGGTGTCGCCCATAATCGAAAATATCCTCATAAATCTGTCCTTAGTGAGGAAGGCAAACAGAAAATTTTGTTTGAAACCAAGCTTTTTTATGGAAGAAAAAAAATGATTTTATTTGTAAGCTTTATTAGCAATCGAAATAGAGGTATATTATATGTATATAGTATTTTTCTGAATCAAAACGACTAGAAGAACGTTCCATTAAAGTTTTTTCGATTACACACTGTATAGAATAAAAATAATAAAATTTTGCACGACACGTTAGCGACAATTGCCAAGAATGTTTAAAAGCATTACTATCAGTACTTATTATACTTATTGTATCAGTACAAATAACTGCATTGGTCATATAAACTAAGGTTTTAAACAGTCACCAGACGTACGAAAATTTTACTTTCAATTAGTTTTAATCAACATAACAGTATTGGCCATAAAATTAACTTTTTATTTTTAGATTTTTTAAATGTGTAAGATATTTTGGAATTTATTTTTATATCAATTTAAGTCAATTAGGTTTGATATAATAAACAATACAAACCAAATAAAAAGTATTAAACCATTTTGTTAATTGTTTCAAACAGAATTTGGCTTGGTAATAAAGATAGCAACTACAGCTTGTAACTTGTTCAAACTCGCATTTATATCATAAAGTATAAGATATCACAATAACTTAGTATAGTATTTTTTACTCTTACTTAAAATGGGTCGAAATAGAGTGAAGTGTGAAATTTCATTCTTAACAAGTGTAAAAGTTTTTTCCGAGAAAATTTTGGAGAAAATTGCTCTAGAAGGCAGAAAAATTATTTCTTCGAAAACAGAACGAAGAAGATTAGTTACTGCAGAATTGATAAAAAGTAATGTGAGGGTCCGATTAGCATTTACTCGGACACACATCAACTGGACAGTGGAACAATGGGAAAGAGTGGTATTCACTGATGAATCTAAATTTAATTTATTTAATAGTGATGATATACAGCATGTACGAAGAGCTGCTGGGAAAAGATTTGATCCAAAGTACATTGTATCAACAGTAAAACATGATGGAAACTTTTTCGGCATATGATAATGGGACCATTTAATAGTATTGAAGGTCTCAATAATACAAGTAAAAGATACTTTTAAAAACATCATGGAACCATATGCCGAAGAATATATTTCTATTAAATACATTTTTCAACATCACAATGGTCCGAACCATGCTTTAAAATCATAGGGTGTTACGTCTAAGTTAAAATGTTTATAACAGGTTTAAAAAAGTTATCATTAAACTTATTGTCAATATTTTATAATAGAATAAAAGAAATAACTACTAGTAACTTTTTATAATTTGTTTTGTTCATTAAAATACCTGGAATTTTCAAAAGTTGCTATCTATATGGACAATACTGCATGTAAAATGTAATGCTGATTTAACTAAAATTAGTACTTTGCTTTTAACAATTTTATATTGAATTGATGAAAATAAACTAATTAATGTATACGAACGCAACTCTGACTGTTATCTCTTTCTTGTGTAGTCATAATCACTTATCTACATTTTGCTGGGTTCGTGTGCGTACGGTGACCAACACCCGAAATAGTTTGATTGAATTAATTTGTTTTTTTTTTATCATTTTATAAAAAAAGTTTAGTTATGTCGAATTCTAAGTATAATTTTTTTGAAATAATGAAAATTGAACATTGAAAACATGATCAACTGTTGATTTATGACTTGCATGTTCCCTTTATGTTTATTATTTTTTAGAAAAACATTTTATGTTTTTAATATGATATTATTTTTTTTCATTTCAATTTAAAATCATTATTTGCGGTTCCAAAATTTTAGCTTTGTGTACTATAACCTCTTTATGCTTTTTGTAAATTAGAAAGATAAACAACGGGAAAAATCCTTATATAGTGTACGATAATTTCGTAACGTCTCGACGATAATTTGTTGTGAGATATCTGCCAACGCTGGTTTTAAATTGAAGAACGTTTAGATTAGAAAACAAACTTTGCTAGAACTTTTCCGATAAACGAAGGAGCGCCATAAATTTTACTTTGTCCAGAGCGCTAAATATGTAGCTACGCCACTATGTCGAGATACATAACATCATCTAAGTCTTTGCAATCGTTATCGCTTTACAACGGAAATAGGCAAATTTAGGATCGACTGCGCCCTAGACCGTGTCTGATATGGCGCCTTGTTTGCCATGATTAGAAATGAAATATCTTATATATGAATAATAAAAATATATTCTTTTGAGATTTAATAATTCCAAAATGCGGTACTGAAATTTTTCTGTCCAGAAAAAGATTCTCTTTCATTTCATCATTCATTATCAATCAACTGGGGATTTCTAAAGTTTCTTACTAGCAGCATTGAAACGATCTAAAATTACTTTTCAAACAATGACCAAAATTGCTGTTTCTAAATGTTTTTTGCAGTACAGCAGCTTTAGATCATGTGTTCCGTTTTTTCCTGTATTTTATGGAATAAAGCCCACTCTTTTTCTAAAGCATAAAATGCATCATTTTAAGCAGGCCAACAATTTGAGTAAAACCCATAACCTTTAGACTTGTACGTTACATCACTATCTCCCAACGATGTGTAGATATAGTGAATAAATTATGTAGTTTTGCAAGGTAGCAAAAAATTAGCTGCGTCAGATACCGATTCAGCTACACAAGTTTTTAGTAAATTTAAGAAATATGCAGCGCACGGAACGTAATCTAAGAATTAATTGTTTTAATTCATGTCTAAAGTCCTGCATATGCACCTGACATATTGCTAGCATTGTCATAAGATTGACCACGACAGTTCTTTATGTCAAGATCATTTCTTTAAAAGGCATTTCAAACAGCGTTCTCAATATCTTTAGCTTTATGACCACTGTTTGGTATAAATTAAAATCTCTCTTTTGTTCTTATTTCTGAGTAATTCATTACTGATTACTAAATATCCTAATTTTGCAAAAGTTTTATGTCATTTTTTGGCGATATTATTAGTGCAGTTTAAATGGCGAGTAAAAAAGTGTACAGAGAATTGAACTTACAAGAAAAACAAAAAGTGTTAGAGTTTTTACAAAACCACAGTGAAAGGAAAACTGCAGAACATTTTGGTATTAGCAAAACAACTGTAAATAACATTAAGAAAAGAAAGGCAGAATACCAACAACGATATGAGCAAGATGCTTTAGAATCCTTTAGAAAACGACGATTAACAGAATTTGAAGTCATAAACCGATTAACGTTAAGTTGGTTTTTAAAAATGCGTAGTGTAAACGCACGAATTTCTGGTCCGATGTTACAAGAGGTTGCTTTAAAATTTGCTTAAGAAGAGCAATTGGTAAATTTTAAAGCGTCGTCGGGATGGCTAAATTCATTTAAAAAACGAAACAACATTTCTCAAAAAAGTTTAAGTGGAGACTCAAACGAAATCGACCCTACGATAGTTACAGATTTTCGCACACGATTTATAGAATTTACTAAAAAATTTAAACCAAAAGACATTTTCAACGCTGACGAGTGTGGATTATTTTACAAAGCCATGCCAGATCGCAGTTTGACAATAAAAGGAGATCCCTGCAAGAGTGGGAAAATGTCAAAAGAACGTTTAACCGTTATGTTGTCCTCAAGTATGACAGGTGAAAAATTAAAACCATTAGTAATTGGCAAAACGATGAAGCCAAGATGTTTTAAGAATATAAAAATTGACAAGCTTCCCGTATCATGGCGATCTAACAAGAAATCGTGTATGACATCTGAATTATTTTGCGACTGGTTACAACAAGTCAATATTAATATGAGGAAACAAAAGAGAAACATACTGATGATTGTGGATAATTGTCCAGCACATCCACAACTTTCAAATTTAAGTAACGTAACTCTGAAGTTTTTACCACCAAATACAACTGCTTTGCTTCAACCATTAGACCAGGGAATAATTAAAAATTTTAAAGCGTTTTACAGAAAATTATTGCTTTCTGAAGTGATCGCTAAATGTGAGTCAGGAGATTTGAAATCCGTTACGGAAATTGCAGTCAAAGTTAACGTTCTGGATGCGGTTATGTGGGTGGCAGAAGCGTGGCAACAAGTGAAAGAAGAAACAATTGTGAAATGTTTCAAAAAGCAGGTTTTGCATTTGAAGAATTAGAAAGCGAGCCTGCTGAAGTTACTTCATCTGAAGAACCGTTTCTACCACAATTTAACAACTTTGATATGGATACTTTTTTAGAATGCGATAAAAATTCTTCTGTATTTCAAGAATTCAATGCTGAAGAGGTTTTTAAAATGGTTTTGGAAGACCAATCAAAAAATAAGTTGCAAGACCATGAACTTAGTAATAGTGATGGCGATAATGATAACAGTCCATCCGCTGTAGTTACCACTGAAAATGAAATAACCTTTGAAACTGCCTCCAGTATGTTAAATCAGTTAACCAACTTCGCTGTTCAGAACTGTCCTGAAATATTGACGCACTTATATACTGTTAAAAATAAAGTTAACGAACGAATTTGTGCTAAACAAAATAACCTTAAGCAAACTACCTTGTTGGATTTTTAAACACTAATTGTTTATATGTACTTAATTATTCTTAAATATTGATGTGTTTTGGTTGGATAATACATACGTATCTATATAATTATTTTGTTTTATTCTACTTGTTCTATACATTTCTTCAGATTGATAATAATACAAAGTAAGAAAGTGTTGATTTCTAAATTTTAGTGTCTAAAACATTATTCTTTGTAAAATGACCACCTGCTTAAAGTGACCATTGTGTGATGGTCCCAAAGGTGGTCAATTTACACAGGTTTTACTGTAGTAGAAATGAAAAAATTATATAAGAAATAAAAGAAACGTAAATTACATAGAATATAAAAGACAACGAGCAAAAGTAATATCACCTGAGCTCCCCTTGTTAAAGGTCCCAATTTTTTTGGTGAAACAAGATTTAATATAAAAACTTTTGACGCAAAAATTTAATCAAAACGAGAATTACTTTTCGAGTGATTAGTTTCTCAAAATTGGATTCAAACATTGAAATACAGTGTATATATGAGCTTATCTGCAAGTGATTTCAAAAAGTACGGTACGGCAATATGCAATTTTATAGGCGGTTTCACCTTCATCCTAAATTATTTTCGTCAAAAGAAATCATAACTAAGTACTTCTGTAAATTTATTTTCATTTAGTTTGCATATCTCTGTTTAACACTTGGTAATTTGCTATCATTTCTTTCTAGTCAGATTATGTTTATGACACAAGATAAGCAGTAATAAACTTAAGATAAACAGCTAACACTATGCGATGAATTAGCAATGTCGAAATAAAAATATTTTTGATCATTTTAAGAAATCCTGCTTTTTAATATTCCAACAATTTTATTTAAAAAGATATAAACTTAAACATGATTTCTTATTTTACATGAAAAGTATTTGTATTGCGAATTACAAAAAATTATTGATTATTAATTTGTCTTTATATACAATAAATACGTTCATATGATTGTAAGTACACAAAAATATGTTTAATTTAATTTTTTTACTTTTTCCTTTAAAAGAGCAGAGGTAATAAAATTATGAATAATCAAATTGTTTATACAATCAGCACGTAGGTACTATAATGGTATGCATACGGCCGTCAAATTGTTCTCCGAATCAACTTCGTTACAACTAGAGAAGATAACTTTTACATATATAATAAAATAATCTCACACTACAAAAAATGCATTTCTTAAATTGTTACAAAATTTGCGGTTCTTGTCTACGTCTTACATATTTATTGGCATGAAAAATTCGAATTTTCGATAAGTTTGTTTTGGTGCATCTTGAGATTCGAGTTATCGAGATTTGACTATGTTCATTTTAAATTTTAATAAAAAAATGATGAATATTATGATTATAAAATGCATAAGTAAATTCGAATATAAAACACGTGGACACAGCATGATTTAAGCATTTGCAATCGTTATCGCTTTACAAGGAATCCTCCGAGCAAGGTTTCTTTACCGTCATCAAAACCACGCGGCTTGATGGCGTGCACTCGATTAATTGTACTTTTTTTTCATAATTTTAAGTTGTGGCCCTCAACTTACGATTAACGTTTTTATTTATTTACATGACGACATATTATAAATAAACTAAAAGATATTGCTATTTATATCGCCTTACCAAGAAAAACAAAAAAAACAAAACGATGAGTCAAGAATTAAAAAAGAAGCGCAAATTAAGAATAGCAAATAAGAAAAATATAGGAAGTAAAACAACCATAAATTACGAAGAATATAAAAGACAACGACTAGCGTGCAAATCAATAAGGTCATATTTGCATTTTTTGAGCAAAAGTGATTTTCATGTAGCAGGGTATTTTCTTTGTAAAACTGCATTAAGTGATATGTGGGTATAAAGTGAAGTAAATACTTGACTTGTGTTTTTCAACTACAAATGTTTGTCATTCAGTCAGAAAAATGTAGATACGACTTTTCTCCTTTCTGATAAATAACTACTTAAGAAATTCCTTACTATGAAATAAAGAATAATATTAATAGAATCAAAATTGATGTAACCTTAAAACGTTTTTAAATTATTCATGTATGTAATTTAATGTAAATAAAAGTCTCTCAAAACAGCGAGTTATTAGAAAAACGAATTAAGAACAAGTTCCTTATAAAATTCAAGTAATAAGGGCAAAATATTTTACTATTGATAATTAAAATTACTTTTTGCTAGGTGCATAATTTTTGTGTTGTGTGTAGTTATGCAGTTACCTTATTAGCAATACAATATACAATATCTTGTATTTTTGTGAGTTTCCGAAAAGACTAAAAATATTTTATTCCAAATTTCCTTATTGATTTTTGTATATACATATGTACCTACTAGCGCGCCGTAAATTATATTGCTAGTAAACTTTCCCGTGTAGAACTGAAAATCTTTGAGGTTGCTACAATCTCCGTTCATATTACATTAATTATTAAAAATTTATATGCAGCGACATCTGCCACACATATATGGTGTTACATAACCGCCGCTAGATGTGGCTGTAATCGTAAGCTCGTACTCATTAGGAAATAGCAGCACACTATGAGGATATCCTCGTAGTCTGAAGCGTAGCTTCATAGTTATACGCGATACAAATGAAAGTATCCTCGTAGTAGCGTCTCTACAAATATATATATATATATATATATATATATATATATATATATATATATACATATTAAGTGCTATTACGAAGCCCAAAAGTGCATGTTCTATGTATGATACCAAGCCCGATACCTACTTACGAAGCCCGATTTTGGGCTTCGTAAAAAATACGTGTATCTTAGTGTTGTAGATAAAAAGTTATGACTTATAGTACAATCAACTTTTTTCTTAAAAAGGCTTCGTAAAGTAGACCAGATACCTAAAAATATACACGTTTAGTTCGAGTCAAACGTTGTAGATAGCGCATCAGTTTCAATGTATATACAATGGATATATTTGTTCGATTGTTCGAAGCCCGTATTGCTTTCTGTATAATACCAATCCCTTAAATGCGGCAACGCTACAAAAAATGATAAATGCACATAAATATGTTACTAACAAAATGATTATTTAAAAGTAATACTTCTTGCAAGCGAATATTGATTTATATTGCAATAAAATGCAGAAAAAGTTAATGTTTAATTTTTGCAGCATCTTCCTTATAATCATTTATGACTTTCTGTTTAGATGTACCTGAAATACTAAGAACTCAAATTTTATTACATTCTAAAGACGTTTCTACAAACAAGTACTTATGTACCACATTAAATAATCAAAGTTGGTTATCAACATTATCACCATAATCTTTATTAGTCGTCGGCCAAGATTTTATATGATAATTAAACTCTAACTGTTCTCCTTTAATGTAACTCATTATTTTATATTATTCATTTTCTGCTGATTAATTGATACTGGTGCATAATAAGCTTTATTGGTAAGAACCTTCGAGTTTTGTTTTTGTTCTAATAATCTGAATGTATAAGAAATAGCTTCGTCTAAACACTTAACATATTCTGGAAATGACGCATTGTAGACAAACTGCATGTATTTTGAAATGGCGAAACTTTTATTTACTTTATCTGTGACCGTTTTTTTATAGATTAGAAGCGACCAACTCTTAAAATCAAGTATATCTTTGTAAGCAAAATAATGTCTATCGTAAATGTATTTTTTTCTGGAATTTTTAATCATTGTTTCAGACTCCTCGGGAACATATACACTCTTTTGTATCTTCTAATGATACTTTTAACAATTGCAAAATCCCTGTCGTAGGCCAAAAATGAATGACCACGCAATGGAAAATAGTAGTAGATCATTTTGAAGCGATTACTGCTTTGTAAAACCATTAAAAATTTACCATCGTGTTGTTTTTGTTTTTCCTTGGACAGCCGTCAGAGAAAAACGTAATTTTTGAACTTCTTTGGGTATATGCTTAATACATACCCCATTGGGGCCTTTCAAGGCTTGATACATATAGAAATGGCCAGCATTCGTCTTTAAGTTGTGTATTGTAAAAGAATAAACACAAAGCTGTCTTAAGTAGAATATTTCTTGTATTGTCATTCGCATTCACTGTACAAGTCTACTTGTGGTCTTCCAAATCTCAAAGAGTACTTTTCATTGAAGCATTTCAGACAAAGTTCGTATTTAACTTTGTTTCTTAATTCAGGATACGTTTTAATAAAAAGTTCAAACATAGTCTTCACGTTAAACTTTAAGTCCAGAAACCGAATTTTTTGGTAGAATAATGTAAAATTTTATAAGGAAAACATTCAATATGCATTTTAATTTTAAGGTTAGTTTCTTCTTGATTTTTCTTAACAAACTATTGAAAAAAAATCAGTTTTTGAATTTATCCTATTTTCATCTGTAAGACGCTTAAGACGTCTTGCAATGGATCTTGTTTCAATTAAACATTGCAGAAAACGTGTGTTGCTCATTTTTCGGCTTCTCGTCGTACAACTTTGAAATAATTAGATTTTTTCCGACCTCTGTAAATTTGTTTGTACATTGCATTTTGCACCTACAAAAGTTTTCAGTACAAGGTATAAAATTTTATTAATACAAAGCAAATCAACGTTTACCTGCATAGAAATCCTGTTTCTTTTCCACAGCTTTTCCTGATATAGAAGTGTATGATTTCCCATATTGACATGCTAATTGTATTTTATTAACTTTCCTACGTTTTTTAACATTTTATGTTTTACTTTCTTTTTAGCTACTATCACTTGACGACATTGCTTTACTTTGCTTTAACACTTATTTTAAGAACATAAACAACAGCAAAAAAAACCACAAGAAACACTGTCGAACAATATAAAATACTGCCTAAAACATCTGAGCATAATCATAAATCAACCTATCTGTTGAGAGCAAAAACAGTACAAGTACAGGACTATCTATCTCAATGATAGAAAGCGAGCTCTAATATGCGCCTTAAAAATTTGAATTTAGTATTGGTTTTCTACTCATTTAATGCAGATTCGAATTTAAAACAAAATGGCGATGACAAATGAAAATTTAACATTTTGGACTTGTACTGTTCTTAATCGCACTGATTCAATTAATCTATCTAGTTTATGTATGTGTATATGTTTTTGAATACTTAACGAAAAGAAAAGATCAACGTTGTGAAACTCTGTACATACCTATACATTAACTAGAATCAGCACAAAGAATCTTAAGCTTTTGCAGTTAAGATTATAAGCGACTTTTAGCTTAGACCGCGTTGTAATTAAACACCCAGACTTGGTTCTAGTCTCTGACCTGTTACATTTATTGTTGCACTACTAGATCATTTTCTCTTAGTTACTACGCTTGTTTTTAAGACAGTACGTTTGATTTACTAGTAACCAGTCGATAAGTGATTTATTTACCGTTCTAGAACGGTAAGTACAGAACAAATAACGTAACAACGCCTAGAAAGCCAACTAGTTTGAACAAAAAATAAAAAATCCTTACGTAGCATGAAAATATAAAACGTCATTTTGACGTTTAGTAAGATAGTGTATTAAGATTAAAGAAAAAATGTTTCTATCGTGCAAAAAATAGCATAAGCATCATAAGCCCTTACTGTTCTTAATACTTAATTTACTATTCATTGATGCTTCTACACTTTTTGTTATTTAATTTATAATAACTATAAAATTGTAGTCCGGAAATCTGACTTTATTTGTCGTAAATATTAATTTTAGTGAAGCAACGATTGTCATAATTTAAAAATACAACTGTAAAACACAAATAAGTTAAGGCACCGCTATAAACATGCCTAAAGAGAGAACTTACTTTGCATACTTGATCAGAGAGCAGAATGTTTCTCAAATTTTACAATTGAGTCCGTACACAACGAAATTATGTTTATGTAGCAGTTAAAATAACCTACAATACAAATGTTACTAATAATTCAATAAGAAGTTCTGAAAGTAATATGTAGTAAAAGAAAGAGGAATTAAATGACCTACAAAGTTATTTTTCAAATGCTGTAAATCTTCAAAATGCTGTAAGTAGTACTTAGTATTTAAAATACGTAGTATATACAATTTATACTTATCATATTTTATACAATATACCTATATATGATATCAACAAACGTTACCATGCTATTAAAGATACCTTATCAAAATTGAATTTCATGTCAGGTGTAAAAAACTTATCATATTTATGTAAGAAATTAAAAAATGACATGAAGCATAAACCAAATGTTTCAGAAGCATACTTCTTTTCTTGCTACTGCAGGTTGATGCAAAAATAAATGATGAAGCAGTAGGTTCATATTGGCAACCTTGCGTGGCTTCGTATCATAAGGGAAATATATAAGAATATACAAACGGGCTTCCAAATAGCACAAAATGTATAGGGCTTCGCAACATTCGTACTAAATATTTTTTGTATATACATGCCTCCGGCACTCCCCATTACCCGGGCTTCGATTCATCCAAAGTGTTTGTCGGGCTTCGTATTATTTGATGGGCGTGTATATATATATATATATATATATATTGTTTTTCAGATTTTCACGAGTGAAATTATTATTTTCATCTTCTCTAGCTCAACATGTGAATGAAACGGGCCATGTTATTGATTTTGACAACACCAAAATTCTTGCAAGTGTTGAACACTTTTGGTCACGAATAGCTAGAGAAGCAATTGAAATTGAAAAACGACCGTCTAGCATAAACAAACGCAACGATAGCGTCAGATTGCCAAAAATTTGGACAACAGTTCTTACCCATGTAAAGTCATCTAACATTAACACCACTTTAAATAAACCAACAACAAGCAATGCTATTCAAAATCAAGTACGTCATCGACCCTTGACAAGAAGTCAAACTAAAATTGACAATGACAAGTTTGTTTAATTTTTAATTTTTGGTTCATGTTAATGTATTAATAATAAGTTTAGTTTAACTTGAAAATGACAAGTGTGATCTTGTCGAAACGTTGTTTTAACAATAAAAACATAAAACGAGAAGAAATCCGAAAATCATTTCAAAATAATATATATATATATATATATATATATATATATATATATATATACTTATAAATAGCACGTTGTTGCGCCCGATATATTAACAGGTACCCGATGAGCCCGGATTTTTTCGTTGATATACAGGACGTTGATGAGCCCTATTATATACAGAATATATGTTTAGCGTTCCTTCGCGAGCCCACCAACGTTGCCACTCTATTTGGGCTCATCAAGGTAATTTTGATCTTAAACGATATTTATCTTTTATACTATATAGAGTTAAGCATTTTTCATCTTATGAACTACAAGCCACGACGATTTGAGTTTTGTGTAATTTAATTAAATTAAGATTTTTAATTTAACTTTTGCCATCTGACAATATATTTGTAAATAAAGAACTTACTTATAATTTTTTAGGCAATTTAGTAACCAATGTACAATTTCAGGAAAAACGATAATTAATTGAAAATTATTAAGAAAAGTTAAAAAGTTGTACTTGCTTTAGACAAAACAAAATGTTAGTTTTAATATTTTTCGTTACCGATTAGACAGCACGCGGTTGTTTTAATTATGATCGAATTTAGATTAAACGTATTCGATTGAGTTTGTACTGCTTGAAAATGAACTTTTCAGCAAAGCATTTGCATTTAAGGAGTCCCTCATTTTTTTTATCACCTACGAATTGATTTTAAATTTTTAAAATTGGTTTTTTAAAAAAACCTTGCCTTATCGGCATCGCATCACGAAAAGTTTATTTGTTTTTTGGAATTCATGGAATTTTTTTTTAAAGTAAAAATGAGATGTTAACCGTTCAAAATTACTTACGATAAAGCAATGTCGAATGTTACCAGGGCATACCATGTAAAAGTCTCTCATTAAAATGATTAGTTAGTATCACAGTTTTGGAAGTTTTTGATTTGTTCAACATATCGTATAGCTTTCATTCTTCTATTTTGTTTTGTTTGTATAGCTACTGTAATTGAATAGCAGTAGCAGTAGCACAAAAGTGTAGAAATACTATAGAGAATGGAATAAGTAAAATAAAGTGTTATCTTTAACAAAAATTGTGCAATTGGATAAAGCTTTTTATAAAGGTTTAATAATTTTTAAAAATTTTAGTGTATTACCTTATCAATTTATACTAGGGTTATTTCAAGAAAAGTAATTGAACGGTCAGTACCTACTTGATTTTTTCATTGGTCTATTATGGTGTAAAATTTAAGTTGTTTTAATAGGTATGAAACCTCCCTTAAAATTTTATTTTTTCCTTAATGTGCATATTGAATCCACATTAAGAATGTAATTAACTATTGTTCGATTAACAATTGAAATTCTATTTCTAATTCCCTGAAAAATACCCCGGTAGTTTCTAATTATGGTACCAATTGTAATGACACAGGAAATTGATAATTCCAATAAGACTTTTGTTCTATTCATTAATGTCTTCGTGGTCAACTTCAAAAATGTTACTATTAGTTCATCAGTTCAATATGAAGTGTGTAAATCGTGACTTTAATTTGTAGTGTGAAAATCGTGTGTTATCAAGTGATAAATGAATTCGAGAACTAAAAAAATATACGCAATGGCAGTTGATAGTAGCAGTAAGTACATTCTAAGGGTTTTTTTACTTCTGTTGATGTGAGGGTACGACAGATACTGATATTAAATTATAAGTTGTAGGGGTTTCGATTTCTGTCAATTTCTTTGTTCTTTATTTAATAATTATAAAAACATGTTGAATGACAACGTTTCGCCGCTTATTAATTCGGCTTTTTAAGTCTAAAATTAACTATTTTTAATAAAATGCTCAGAAACTTCTTAAAACAGATCATGTGTTATAAAAATATATAAATTATAACACATGATTTGTTTTTGAACATTTTATTAAAAATACTTAATTTTAGACTTGAAAAAACCGAATTAATAAGCGCCGATACGTTGTCATTCAACATGTTTTTATAATTATTAAAAACGAACAAAGAAATTGACAGAAATCGAAACCCTTACAACGTATAATTCAATTTTTACTAAATTTCTAATACTTTGTCAAAGAACTGAGAGAAAGAAATTATTTGTAAAAAGTAATTAATAGGTGTAATTTTTGTTTTAAAGGTACTTAAACTACTACATGTTTTTATTTCATGTGGCAACTTATTATACATGATTAAACCATAAAAATAAAGAATTTTTTGAACTTGCAAGACGTACCTACATTTTTAGTAGGTATAGAAATTATCATTATTATTCCTATGAGAAACGATATAAATCCTCCAAAAAACTTTATAGTTTGGTGTGTTTCTATACTATGATAGAATCCTTCGATGTGGAGGATAGGCACCACTCAGAAATAAAACTCAGTACGTAATAAATTACAAATTGTAATTTATTATTCTAGCTAGTAAGTTTTTAATTATATTGACTATTGTAATATGTTCTACTCTTAGACTAGGATTACTAATTATAATTACCATTAATATAGATTGGTCTGATGAAGTTGGCACAATAGCCAACGAAACGTAGCCAGAATTACGTACTGAGTTTTATTTCTGAGTGGTGCCTATCCTCCACGTCGAAGGATTCTATCATAGTATAGAAACACACCAAACTATTATTATTCCTTGTATAATAGTTATGAATATTAAAATCCTTAATACTAAAATTGTTAAAATATTTAGGAGGAAAACCATTTACTATTTTGAAAATAAAAATAAAATATTTAATTTATATTTCTTACTAATTGAACACCAATTTAATGTCTTTAGCATGCAATCGGTAGGTGTGTAGGTACTTACTACATTGCAGAATAATGCGCATTCCTCGGTTTTGTAAATGCTGTAATTTTTGTAAGTTTGATTTGTTTATTAGATAGTTTATTGAAGAACAGTATTCAAAAATTGGCATAATTGTTGCGGTTTAAATATTAATAAAAGTACTACTATCGGTTTCAAAAAGTAAGACACCCGAGTTTAGAATGTTATAATTTTTTTTATTTGGCGTTCGATTGTTTTGATATTTGTCATGAATGTACCTTGTACACTGTGTCGCATTTATAATGGCGTGGTTAAAATCGCATAATATTAACATGATGTGTTAGTTGTTCCCCTTTAATGGCATACATATAAATAAAATAAGATGGGATGGATTTTTCTATTGTATGAGAATGTCTTATGACCGTTAATCACCGTATTCTTTGTTTACATATTTACGTTCAAAATTGAAACTGTTTAATTGTCTGAATTTGCTACTATATTAAATATAGCTATCAAACAATCACTTTTTATATTAAAAAAACCTATAATGCCAGGTTTGGTAATGTCCAAGTTGCAAAATTTTTGGTTTAATAATTAATCTTTCCATTACAATAAAGTTTGGTCATTTTGTAACAAAATATAAGTTACAATAAAAATGCTTGTTCATATTTTATTTTCAATCTAACTTCCGGTCCCCGAAATTCATTTGTTGTGGTTAAAAAAAATTAACTGGATATTATTGTCGTTTTCTTTCTTCTTAGGAAATATTTTAAACTATTTAAACTGTTAAGAAAAAGTAAAAATAAGATTTTGACTATTATTGAGTAAAAAGTAATTTAACAATAATATTATTATTGTAAAATTGTTTGACTTAATTTAAAATCGTTTAAATTTTAGTAACAAAAATAGGAAGTATTTCCCTGTAATTGTAATCCCGATGGTATTGTTAAGAAAATATGAAGACAACGAGTCGATCTTCTGCTTATGCTTTATACTTAAACGCGCATTTCTGCTACTCGAAAAAATGCTGATACATAGAATTATCTAGTAAAATCGAATACACGCAGACTATACGTTTTCTGCACGTTAGTAGACCCGTTCAACGTTGCCGCATGCTGGGCCACACAACGTACCGTTCGTGAAGAACGAGAACGTGTATATAAAAGAGACCTCTGCAGTGGCCTCGTCCGAACTATTCTGTCTATAGTGAATATATTAACGTACCCTTCATGAGCCCGACCTAAAATTCGTATTTACACGTTTCAATGCATTTGATATCATATTTTGACTATATACACATGGATACGTTGTTGAGCCCGAAAGTGGGCTCAATAACGAATTTTCGGGCTCGAGAGCGTAGTGTTTGTATATCCTACGGGCTCAACAACTACCGGTTTATATGTCTATATATATATATATATATATATATATATATATATATGCAAGAATGAAAATGAACGTAATATTGTAATGTAAATTTCAATACTATAGTTGGGACGGCGGATCTTTGTACCTGTATGTAAACGTGAACGACATACGATATTGTAGTAGCATGCATGATTAAATATTATAACAAGGATAGAGCCTATCAGGTGATTTCATTCCGTAAGATTCAATTAATGAATCACGTTATTAGTGAAAGTTGAAGATGAAAAAGGATAAAATACCCGTTTGTCGATTACTAAACATACATTTGTACTACACTAATCTGATTAGAGTAGTATAAGCACGTGCAAAGTTTAAAACGTAAATGACATAGTAAATGACATTTGTTTATAATTTGTATTTTTGTGTTATTTTGTATCTTTGCTTGTAAAAATTGATTCTCGCTGTTCTCTATTACTTCAAGAAATCTGTTCTTATCAGAACAACTGCATTAAATACTGGTTATTGTTACATCTCGTAAGTACAACATTTTTAAATAACTTTTAGTTAATTTAGATAATGGTTTTAGGTTATGCCTGGCAATCGATTGAATAGTCAATCCCGAGAGATGGTTATTCATCTTTTGACGTATTTTCAAAAAGAAAAAGAAAATGGAGGGCCTTTAGAATCTGTTAATAGTGTTCAAGACGTAAGATTAAAACTATAATAATTTTTCTACGTTGTATTATTTACGCTTATTTGTTTGTAGAGGGTTGCAATCGCACTCAATATTTCTAAGCGAACCGTTTGTATCATCAAACGTGAGAAAATCCTGTTTTATCATCACCTGGTAAAAAAAGACTTCGTATTAAAACCAAAACGACAGATATGCCTGAAACTTTAAAAATGAAAATCCGTAATTGTTTATACAACATGCACAAAGACAGTAATAATTATTAATTTTTAAGTTATATACTTACTTATAAACTTTATTGTAGAAAAGCAAGTAACTGTTAGTACATTAAACCACAATTTGAAAAGCAACGACATCGTCAATGTAAGTAACACTTCGTTGAAGATTGTATTAAACGACCTGGGATTTAAATTTAAAAAAGATGATAATCGTCGAGTTCTTATGGAAAAGTTACATATAGCTTGTATGCGGACGCAGTTTTTAAGAAAGTATTCTGCAAATAAAAAGCTGAAAGTACCGTGTCAAGTTGTTTTCTTAGACGAAACCTGGATTTATTCAAAAGGTAGTAAAAGGAAATCTTGGCAGGATGATAGTACCAAAAGCGTTCGTAAACCTGAAGGATATGATGGCAAACGTTTTATTGTTTTACATGCAGGAACAAGCAATGGATTTGTTAAAGGGGCAAGTTTGTTATTTCATTCAAAATCAAATACCTTAGATTACCACGGTGAAATGAATCACGACTTGGATGAAACAAAAGCTAATTCCCAATTTCAAAGAACCATCGTTAATTATAATGGATAATGCACCGTATCACATCGTACTTCTAGAAAAACAACCTACTAGTTCATGGAAAAAATCAGAAATTGTCGATTGGATAAAGCATCACAATATCAACTATAACGAAAATTTGTGCAAAGCTGAATTACTGCAAATTGCAATATTAAACAAAAAAGATAAAGTGTATGTTATTGATGAATTGCTTCGAGAAAATCGTCATGAAGTATTAAGGCTACCACCTTATCATTGTGAGTTCAATGCAATCGAATTGATCTGGGCTGAAGCTAAACCTTATAATCAACACAATGGTAGAGATGGTTTTAGTGACGAAAGTGTATTAAATCTGTGGGAAGAAGCTTTAGCAAATTGTAACGCTTCGTGGAAAAAGTGCATTCAGCACACAGAAATGGTAATTGAAGAGTGGCATAACCGTGAACGAGCTCTTACCGATGTTGAGATTAAACCTATAATTATTAATTTTAACGATGATTCAAGTTCTGATTCTGAATTAGAGTAATGAACATTAAAACATTCATGTTTTTCATATCTGTTTACATATTTAATAAATTTTTCCTATTTTTATTTTTTGCATAATTTTAAATTTAGTACTTTCATAAAATTAGTGTGCAAAATCATTGAGATGAAAAGATAAATTTTATTGATAAAGAATTAGATTTTTTATTTATCCTGTCAAACTTTCAATATAACCTCAAATTTATTTGACATAAATGACAAATATACTTATGTAAATAAGTGCTAATTTGACTTCAGTTTTAAATCTTGATTCACACGAATGTTGTGGCGGCCATAATTGCAAAGATCCACCGTCCCAACTGTATAATTCTATACTTCTAATTAATGATTAGTGGTGAGATTATGTTTTTTTCTTTTTTAGTGCTCCAACAAGCACTTTCGATTGGAACTGGCGAATGCTAAACAACACATTATTATACAAGAAAACTAAGTTTTATTAAAAGAACTCAGTACTCTAAATTAACACAATATATATGGGTTTAAAAATACGAATAAGATAAAACTATAATGGCAAATTAAATTATTTCAACAAAAGGTTTAAACAACGCGCGAAAACAACAAACAGCTGTTCAATGTTTAGGTAGATACAGTAATGCAAACAAAAAGTGCTTCATATTTACAATGCTACCATTTCCTCTTTTATATTTATTCGTCTTGGTTATTATCATTCGTATTATTTTTTAAAACGTTTTTGGACGCCGTCCTGTGTTTCTATTAGGATCATTGTTACTATTATCAATATCAGCAATTTTTCTAAATCAAAGCTATGCATTCTCTATATAAAATTATTGGTAATTATTTATTTGATTAGTCTTTAATAATTCATTTTTATTTTATATGTTTTAATAAAGCAACATTTTTATTTATTAATCGAATAATTCCAATCTTTGCACAAACTCGTTTAATTACAAGATTTAAAGTAATTAAATATATAATAATAAGAAATTAATAAAAAAATATATAATGTAGTAGTTAGCTTTTATTAACTGCAATTTTCACTTGCATACAAATTTCAGCTGGTTTACTCAATTAGTTTTTTATCTCCTATTTGGTTTAAACATAAATCACTGTTAATAACAATATTTAATCTATAAATTATAGTGTTAAAGCTAATAAATAAATTTAAAATATAAGTTGGCAGAAACTAACTTATAAACTTAAGTACAATATATAAATATAAAGTTGACATATATAGGAGAAAAACTTCTTTTACAAACTATTTTTAGAATATAATCTAATAAACATTGCTATTTTAAAATAATTACGTTTTTATTATAGAGCATACAAAATTATTTGTTAAAGTAGTCGCAAAACTTTGTTTAGAGCAAAATACAATTCAATTTATAGAAAAATCTGATGCTATCAGCTTATTTTAAAAAAAGATTTCGTAAAAAAATATAATTTAGGTTACTAAAACTTTAATTTTATTCTACAGCATAACAAACAAAAAACACAAATTAAAAATTAGGTTTCTGTATCTACTTACTATTTTATCTACTAATATACAAACGTGCAAAAACGTATGATTATACAATTTGAAGAAATTAAATACATAAACGACTTTTTTTTGAGAAATAATATAACTTTATATACTTTATTAGAGTTAAACGTTCTTATTGCACTAAAGAAAAACGTTAAAAGTGTTTATATATTTGTTATTGTTGCATTCATTATAAAAGCATACATTATACTTATATTTGTTATTTTTGTTTGGTCAATAAACAAAAGATATTTTATTTAAAAAAATAATCTGTAAATTTAACAAAAAAATTAAACAAAATAAGTATTTAAACGGTGTTCTGAAGTTGAATGATGAGTATAACTGTAGCTAAAACCAATATAATACAGAAACCACAATTTGAATGTGGGTTCTTTTGTATTTACGCTACAGTAAATAAAAACAGATAAATTAAATTTCTACATCAATTCTAACAGGGTCGTAGAAATTACGTTTTAAAAACATCAACCAATAAAACATAAATGCGATTAAAGATAGAAACTTATAAAAGTTAGTGTAACATTTTAATTGTTTGTGAGTTAAGCAAAATGATTAAATTATGCAATATATATGCATACAGATTAAGTATTTATAATGTAGATCTAAAGTTTAAATTCACAAAACAACAAGAGTTAGATTACAAAAAACCAAAAAGTTTTTGTTACAGTTGCACGAAACTTATTGAAGTATTTATTAAATAAGTATTTAGTAACAATAATATTTAAACTTTGTTAATAAATATTTTAAACTTAATAATGGAACTAATTGATTGATTGATGATAATAAAGTATTTTTATTTTTTCAATATTTTGTTGCTTACTAGTTCAAAAACTTGTTATTAACTTCTTAATATTTTTGAAAAGCATTGATATTATCTTTTGTATTACTATGTTTATTTACAATGTACCCTAAAAAATCTTGTTACTCAATACACTAACTTTTGTTCAACAGTTTTAATAAAACAAACTTTAAAGTTTTTTAATGTACTGTTGTTTTACTATTTACGTTTTTGATATAAATACTCATTTTGTATTCTACAAAAACACAGAATTCTATTGCTTTCCTCGCCACAAACATCAATATTTGTTCGTTAGTGTAATCACGTAATGGCGAATAACGAAAAAAACAGTGATAAATCAAAATTTATGTACAAGTCAGTTATTATTTAAGTAGAAGCGGTAGAAGTGGTAGAAAATCTGTTTAAAATTCTGACATTTAATTAAAATTAGACGAAAAACAGGATTTTTTACTACGTAAAACATTTAAATTTTAATGTAAATGATTTTTTTAATGTGTCTTAAAAATGTTTTTAATAATCTTATATAGCACAGAACACAAAATGATGTACTAGGTATGTTACTCTTGTCTTTTTGCGTCGCATAAACGTTTGTTATGCTATTCTTGCTTAAAAACAAGTTATAATACTATCTACCAGGGGTCAGTGATTTAATTTATTGCTATTTCTAGATTTTAAATTGTTATTTTAGCAAATTAATATGATTTTTAAATTAAATTAATGTAAATATTAATGATTAAATACATTTTAGATATAACGAAGTCTTACTTTCCAAGACCCTTACAAAAGTGCGCTAAACGTTGGTAACTTCGGTTACAACACCAACAGAATTCAAACCCGAAAGACTTTCTAATCTTAGTATACGATCAAAGTGGTTTAACGTACATTAGCTTCGTCGGCCCTTTTTTTACGAGATTTGTGCCCGGTGAAACATTTTCTCCGAGACCTGCTGCCGGGATTTTCTCTCCAAAATTTTTTTAAGCATTTGAGACCCCAAATAACGTTGAAAACCGCTCGTACCTAAAAGTTTTGACAACTTACACACTGCTACGAAAATTCGAACCAATTGTATTAGCGTATCATCAAAGTAAGTTTTCATTATTCATACTTGTTTGTGTTCTTGTTTATCATTGTTGACAGTAGCTTAATACCGCACAGATTGGTTTGGTTAGGCGTATTTCTACCGGAAATGCGATAGGTAGTTATTCCAACCCCTAAAAGATAACTGAAACTGGTCGCCAAAGTCCAGATGACGGATAACTCACTCATTAAAACAATAAATTAAAATATACTGTTACATAAAAAGTTTACAAATTTGCCTGTTCACCCGCGCGCATACAATTCAATCATTTAATTTGATAGCATTCAACCACCGATTAAGTTCTACTTAATTAAAAGCGACCGTATTTGAATTACAAAAGTCGGCCATATCCTAATCGCATTAGCACCGAAGGTTAACGTTTATCTAAAAAAAGAACCATTGTTTTTACCTAAAATAACCGAAACCTTGTACACCCGTTATTTTTTTTGTTTCAGATACGGCCACCTTGTGTGACATATTAACACATCTAGCAGAATTAGTAGATAGATCTTGATAGCCGAATAAATTTACAACCCCGACAATAATTTATTCTAAACTCACCACAGTGAGTGAATTATTGAATTATTGAATTAATTTTTGTTGTAATTTACATTTAATGAAAAACATTATATGTGTTCATTTGGCGTGTTTGGTTATTTAGTTTTCGCTACTAGCTATTTGAGGAAAAAACAGTAAATACAACAACAACGACAACCATCCTAGTAAAACGTTGCTAAAAAAAGTTAAACCCTTAAAGTTTTTTGTTTTAACCAAAATATGTAAAACATATCATTGAAACAAACAAATTATTACTGGGTGTTCTGATTTGTATGTCACTTAGTATAGTTTAGAAAAACGTAAAACAAGAAGAAGCTAAGAAAACCAACCATATTTCAATATTTTTTAACAAATAAATATTTTCGGGTTTTGAACCGCGTTCCATATTTACACTTTTCACGAGATTTATAAAACTTAGAAAGCTTACAAACTTTGAAATTTTTACAGTATTTGACGTTTCGACAGTCATGTCGCTGTCTTCTTCAGAAAAAACTGAAACTGAAGGTATAGGATCCTGACAAACCTTTATATTACGCCGTTCTGGTCAGTGGTTTGTGTCGGTTTTGATTCATTAGTTTTCCGGAACATGTTTTTCCATATTGGCGCTAGATCTATTTCATTATCTCTATTAAAATTGTCGTACTTCTGGATTTCAATGGCTTCCTTGTATAGTCTAGGCCAGAAGTTTTGGGATTTAGCCAAATTGTGGCCTCTTCAAATTTTATTGTGTGACCGGTGTCTAAAAAATGTTCCGCAACAGCAGATCCTGTGTTATGTTTCTTTGTATCCGCTTTATGTTTTTTTAATCTGGTAGTTTTGTTGCGTCTCGTTTGTCCTATCTAAGCCAGCCCACACGAATAAGGGATAAGTATATATACTTAGAGGATAAAATATCAAATCGATCTTCACTGCAACAAATAAAATAGCCGCCTATTTCTCAAAATCAAAAGAAACAAAAGCACCACTCGAGGACAATAAAATTTGAAGAGGCTACAATGTTGGCGAAATCCCAAAGCTTCTGGCCTAGACTATACAAAGAAGCTATTGAAATCCAGAAGTACAACAATTTTAATAGGGATAATGGAATTGATCTAGCACCAATATGGAAAAACATGTTCCGGAAAACTAATGAAACTAACTGTCACGAACCACTGACCAGAACGGCGTAATATAAAGGCTTGTCAGGTTCCTATACCTTCAGTTTCAGTTTTTTCTAAAGAAGACAGCGGACATAACTGCCGAAACGTCAAATATTGTTAATTTTTCAAAGTTTATAAGCTTTCTAAGTTTTATAAATCTCGTGAAAAGTGTAAATATGGAACGCGGTTCAAAACCCGAAAATATTTATTTGTTAAAAAATTATGGCCGCGAAAGCCTCAGAAATAATATATTTCAATATATTACCAACAACAGGATAATTATTCAGAAAAATCTTTATAGTTATTAAATCTCTGAGCATTTTATTCAACGGTAAAAAACTATAAAACTTAAACCCCAAAATCATCTTGTGAGTTTTGATGTTACTTCACTTTTTATCAAAGTTCTTAATAAAGATTCACTTATCATCGAACAGATTTTGTCTCAACATGGCAAAAACTTGAGTTTGGTGTTTCTTATCTTTCTATCACCTGTTGTAGTTAACATTTTTATGGAATTTTTTGAAACGATAATTTTGGAATCATCGACATTAAAACCTCAAGTTTGGTTAAGGTATGTTTACAACACGTTTATTTTTTGGTCTCATGATCATCTCAAATTGACTAAGTTTTTTGATCATCTAATCAATCAACACCTAGATATCAAATTTACTAAGGAAACCAAAAGTATAGGTTTTTTCCCATTTCTCGACGTTCTTGTAAGAATGGTATTAGACCAATATTAAACTCGACAGGCAAAACCTCTCAGATTCTTTTTTTTCCCAAGAAAATATTTCCTACACTTTTATATCAAGGTATATACCAAATTTCTTGTTTATGTGGTTGAATCTAGATTGATGAAATTGATCGTTCCGTCATTATACGCATTTCAGAACATGATAGTTGTATAAAGAAAAAGCATATTTCTGCGATTGCTAAACATCATTTTACTACAGGTGACAATATAGATTTTGATAAGGTTTCGGTAATTGCAAATTCTCTATCCTTCTTCATTAACAAAATCGAGAGAGCATAAAAATCATCAAACACACCAATAACCTTATTCGTAATCATGTTTCGAGCTATACCATTTTTGGTTCCCGGTTTTCACTCCTTTATCAAAATCATGCCTTTTTAGAGTTTAGAATCTGGCTTGGTTCACAAGTTGATTACTTAAGATTGAGAGGTTCTTAGTTAGATCTCGGTTGCTTATTTGAGTTCTTTAATTTCTTTTACGCCTTTATGACGTCTCTTACAAAAGTGAGCAAAACGTGGGCAACAATGACATAGTCCAAATTCGAAAAACGTTCTCATCTTAGTATAGACTCTAGCCGTGAAAACCTTTACCATTACATTTAAACAATGTTTACTTGTTGCACTTTTCTTTACGGACGAATCATAGTTGAAAAAGTCAACATTACCGTACTTAGATAACCAAAAATCTACACTTTTTGTGTTTGTTAACGTATATATTACATTGGCAAAGAGAAAAATTATCGGTGTAATATTTTTTTACGATACTCTAAATGTAGACCATTATTAAGCTATTTTCATTTTTTTTAGCAGTTTTAGTTCGAATTACAATAAATGTATTCAAAAATTTTAAGACAATAGATGAATAAGCCAAACGGAATATATACTTGGTAAAGGTTCTTTATCCTCCTCTCTGTGATATACTAATTAATGCTATCTTCTTCGTTTACGAGGGGCAATATAAAACCACTTTAGTTTATTTTTATGGCAACGTTTCGTGCTGAAGGTTAGCACTTCTTCAGGCCAACTGTAATTTATTGAACTCGTAAGTCAACACATAGTAACAACAAAATGAAATTAACAGATAATTTTTAACACATAAAACTTACAGAATAAAGTCAAGCGGATTAATCCACCGACCAAGGACATTGGCAACTTTACGAGTTAGTAATTAAAATAAATACAACATTAAACATACAATGGTCAAAATTTAAAATTTTAATATAACGTAGGACATACACGTTCAACAAACAATTGACAAATGTTGTGTAATCAAAAATTGTTGAATGTCAAGGGAAAGATAAGAATAAAATGATAAACAAAACTGAATAACGATAGATCCAACCTATATAGTTATCTCACAATTTTAGATATTAAATTATTATAAACACTGCTTAAATTGTTGGTATCGTTGTTAAAATTAATATTATTGTTATATATATTGATATATAGCATTTCGGAAACTAAACGCTTTTTCAAGTTGTTGTCCACATCTAGAATTGTGGGATTGATAAAATTGAAATTGTGTCCCGTGTCTATATGATGTACGGCCAAAGCTGTATCGCCTTTTTTTGTGCTACAATCGTATTTATGGTTGGCCATCCGATTTTTTAGCTTCTGTTTAGTTTGACCAATATAACACGCATTGCATCCAGTACAATCAAGCTTATACACTACGTCATGTTTATCTATAGTGTTAGTTCTATCTTTGGTATTACTATACAGCATGTTGTAGATGGTGTTAGTGTTATACATGGTTATTTTGATGTTAGGTGTTGTTAGTATCGGAATGATTCTTTGTGTTAGATTTGGGACGTTTATGATTTTGGTGTAAGTGATGTTAGTATTAAGGTTAGCGTTAAGGGTAGTGTTAAGGTTAGTACTAGGTGGGTTAACTGGTGGTGGAATAATATTAGTTGTGTTAGTGTGTAGCAGTATTTTTTTTATTATATTGTTAGGGTAGTTGTTGTTTCTTAGTATTTTCTTTAGAATCTTAAAGTTTTTTTCATGAAATTGAGGACTGCTCAAACCTATAATTTTATTTTTCATGGCCTTAATAGTATTGATCTTTTGGTGGTGTGGATGTTTAGATAAATAATTGATCGTTCTATTAGAGGCTATCGGCTTAGTATACCATTCAGTAATTATCGTATTAGTACTAACATCCCTGATCAATCTAACATCCTTGTGTTTCTATTTCAAAAGTAAATTTTAAATGTGGATTGTAACTATTAAAAACGTTTAAGGTATTATTGATTTCAGTTTCTGGAATACATGCAACGATATCATCAACATAGCATAATAAAAATGTTGGAGTGTAAGTCAGTTTGTTTTTAACATATTTTAGCAGATCATGCATTGTGAGATTAGCTAATATAGGCGACGCCGGATTTCCCAATGGCAGTACCGAATTTTTGAATATACACTTTGTCATTATAAGTAAAATAACTAGAGTCAAACAGGAATTGAATGATTTGTACAACTTCAACTAATTCTAATGTGGTATGGCTCTTTAGCTCAACCCAATATTCATTTAGTAATTTAACTGTAAGTTCTTTAGTGATATTGGTGAATAAAGATGTAACATCAAATGATATAATCTTATAATCAGATGGTACCAAAGTATTCCTAGTTCTATCAATTAATTCATATGAGTTTTTAATGTTATGAATAAAAATGTATGAAATATTTTGTATTAAATTTGAAATGTATTTAGATAATTGATAGGTAGGCGCTCCTATACATGAGACAATTGGTCTTATTGGGTGTTCATCTTTATGTGTTTTTATTAAACCGTAAAACTTAGGTGGTGTGCTTGTGTGAGTTGTTAGTCTTTTGTATGTAGTGAAGTCAATATGTCCGTTTTCGTAAAATTGCTTGCTAAGTTTATTGTTTTGAATTTGAAATTTATTTGTAAGGTCTATGTCTGTTTGTGTATAGATGTTATTGTCATTAAGCAAAGTTAGTATTTTTTCGTGGTATTCGTCTTTATGTATAATAACTGTCGCATTGCCTTTATCAGCTCTAGTAATTAAAAGGTCGTTATGTGTTTTAATAAATTTTCTTGTAGATGTCACTAAGTTTTTAATAAATAAGTCTTGAGGTGTCAAGTTCTTTTTAGATTTGTTATTGACAAAATTGGTAATGACGTTTACAATTTTACCTCTTAATCTTTCTTTTCCTTCTACATGGTGACACGTGAGTATGTGTTCTGCATCTTTGATTAAACTAATTATGGGTATGTTCTTGTAATAATTACACATAAATTTCGGGGACAACGCCATACATTGAGCCACTTTGTCAGGCAACTGTACATTAGTTAAATTATAGATGCAACCCTGTTTAGTAACATTATAGTTATAATTTTGGCGAGCATACAGATTCTGAAATTTGTTTTTTAGTTTAGTTTTATCGTTAGAAGAGATCATTTTTTGTTTATTATTTACTACTTTCATCAGAATCTGAAAATCTACTTGACGGAGTACCCTGTGTAAGTTGAATTTAAGATCGTTAACTAATTTTTTTAGGTTATGCAGCCGCCAATATGTTATATCGATTTCTATATCTAATATCGATGTTTTAAAACGATTGATTAATCTGTCTAACTTATTACTAAATGGGGTGTGTTCTGCTTCTATTAAATACGTACATTTGAAAAACTGTTGTATGTGTGTCGGATTAACAAGATTTACCTTACACCTTTTTAGATAGACATTTCGATTAATTAATTTGGACAATTTAATATACGACTTTTCTAGTTTAATGATCGATTTATACGTTTCTTGGTTATAGTTGTTACGTAAGGTGTTGTGCCATGTCGATTGGACGTACGATGGTAGTTCGGATGGTGATAATTCCATTATTGGAAGAAATATATACTTGGTAAAGGTTCTTTATCCTCCTCTCTGTGATATACTAATTAATGCTATCTTCTTCGTTTAGGAGGGGCAATATAAAACCACTTTAATTTATTTTTATGGCAACGTTTCGTGCTGAAGGTTAGCACTTCTTCAGGCCAACTGTAATTTATTGAACTCGTAAGTCAACACATAGTAACAACAAAATGAAATTAACAGATAATTTTTAACACAAAACTTATAGAATAAAGTCAAGCGGATTAATCCACCGACCAAGGACATTGGCAACTTTACGAGTTAGTAATTAAATAAGACCAATTGTCTCATGTATAGGAGCGCCTACCTATCAATTATCTAAATACATTTCAAATTTAATACAAAATATTTCATACATTTTTATTCATAACATTAAAAACTCATATGAATTAATTGATAGAACTAGGAATACTTTGGTACCATCTGATTATAACATTATATCATTTGATGTTACATCTTTATTCACCAATATCACTAAAGAACTTACAGTTAAATTACTAAATGAATATTGGGTTGAGCTAAAGAGCCATACCACATTAGAATTAGTTGAAGTTGTACAAATCATTCAATTCCTGTTTGACTCTAGTTATTTTACTTATAATGACAAAGTGTATATTCAAAATTTAGTACTGCCATGGGAAATCCGGCGTCGCCTATATTAGCTAATCTCACAATGCATGATCTGCTAAAATATGTTAAAAACAAACTGACTTACACTCCAACATTTTTATTATGCTATGTTGATGATATCGTTGCATGTATTCCAGAAACTGAAATCAATAATACCTTAAACGTTTTTAATAGTTACAATCCACATTTAAAATTTACTTTTGAAATAGAAACACAAGGATTTTTACCATTTTTAGATGTTAGATTGATCAGGGATGTTAGTACTAATACGATAATTACTGAATGGTATACTAAGCCGATAGCCTCTAATAGAACGATCAATTATTTATCTAAACATCCACACCACCAAAAGATCAATACTATTTAGGCCATGAAAAATAAAATTATAGGTTTGAGCAGTCCTCAATTTCATGAAAAAAACTTTAAGATTCTAAAGAAAATACTTAGAAACAACAACTACCCTAACAATATAATAAAAAAAATACTGCTACACACTAACACAACTAATATTATTCCACCACCAGTTAACCCACCTAGTACTAACCTTAACACTACCCTTAACGCTAACCTTAATACTAACATCACTTACACCAAAATCATAAACGTCCCAAATCTAACACAAAGAATCTTTCCGATACTAACAACACCTAACATCAAAATAACCATGTATAACACTAACACCATCTACAACATGCTGTATAGTAATACCAAAGATAGAACTAACACTATAGATAAACATGACGTAGTGTATAAGCTTGATTGTACTGGATGCAATGCGTGTTATATTGGTCAAACTAAACAGAAGCTAAAAAATCGGATGGCCAACCATAAATACGATTGTAGCACAAAAAAAGGCAATACAGCTTTGGCCGTACATCATATAGACACGGGACACAATTTCAATTTTTTCAATCCCACAATTCTAGATGTGGAAAACAACTTGAAAAAGCGTTTAGTTTCCGAAATGGTATACATCAATATATATAACAATAATATTAATTTTAACAACGATACCAACAATTTAAGCAGTGTTTATAATAATTTAATATCTAAAATTGTGAGATAACTATATAGGTTGGATCTATCGTTATTCAGTTTTGTTTATCATTTTATTCTTATCTTTCCCTTGACATTCAACAATTTTTGATTACACAACATTTGTCAATTGTTTGTTGAACGTGTATGTCCTACGTTATATTAAAATTTTAAATTTTGACCATTGTATGTTTAATGTTGTATTTATTTTAATTACTAACTCGTAAAGTTGCCAATGTCCTTGGTCGGTGGATTAATCCGCTTGACTTTATTCTGTAAGTTTTATGTGTTAAAAATTATCTGTTAATTTCATTTTGTTGTTACTATGTGTTGACTTACGAGTTCAATAAATTACAGTTGGCCTGAAGAAGTGCTAACCTTCAGCACGAAACGTTGCCATAAAAATAAATTAAAGTGGTTTTATATTGCCCCTCCTAAACGAAGAAGATAGCATTAATTAGCCAAACGGAATGTTTTTTTTGCGATTTTTAGATCTCTGTACTAGTTTCTTGCCTTTCCAGACATTTAAAAATTACAATGTGTAAATTTCGGTTAAACTGAATTAAAGAGTTCAAACATAAAATATCCAAATTGTTAAGGTTTGTAATATTTTTATTTTGACAAAAAAAGACAAAAAACATTAGTTTTAAAGATTTTTAGAATATCTGTTTTTATTTTGTAACGTGTACGTTTTTTTTTCGAATGAATACTTCTTATTTAAATTAACATTTTTGATTTACTGTTTGCGCGATTGATAATGCATTTCATGCGTAATCTGTGACTATCTTTTAAATCTTTTGGCAGCGGTTAATTGTTAGCGAAAGTTTTTAGTCCAACTGTGGCAACTTGCTACATATTAAAATTTAAAATGTGGTTTACTGCCTTTGTTGCTATATAAAACGCGTTTGTTGTGATAGCATGCTTTAGTAGTTAAACGAAAAATCCATATTTTGGGGTAATTTTTTTTGTTTTTACGCATCATGTAACCTTTAGAACTTGTGTTTTAGTTTTTTTCTTACTAGTGCAGTTATTTTACGGCGTCTTTTTATTTCTACGTCTTTTGTATGTACGACTTTGTTTTTCTGATTACCAAATTAGCTATTAGATACATACGTACGATTTTTTTGTTTAATGTTTGCGATGGAACATAGAATTATGATTATATGCGTTAGATGTTTTTCTGCACGTCACATTTTCCAATAATTTCAGTTATGTTTACAGTTACTATATTGATTCTTTACGCAAGATGTTAATCTATGTAGGAATTTAATAATTGTGAATTGCGTTACGTTCTAAAGTTAATTTGGTTTGGTACGTTTCAAATTTGAAAGTTTTGTTACGCTACGTTTGTTTAGTAATTGTTTCAAATATGTATCGTTATGAATAGGGTATCAAGCAGATCAAAAAATATAAAAATTTTAACTGTTTAATAAACATTGGAAAAACTGCAATATATCTTCTGAATCAGGTCATGAATGTAGTAGCAAAGGATTCTACAGGCGGAGTCTATACTAAGATGAGAAGGTCTTTCGGGTTTGAACCGTGTCATTCCTGTAACCAATGTTGCCAACGTTTTGCCCGGTTTCGTAAGGGGCTTTATCAGAGCGTGAGAGAAATCGCAATCTTAGTACAGATCATAATTTATTTACCGCATCCAAAATCCTTGTGCACAACGCTACAATAAGTGATAATCTTGAAATCTTCAACAATACACATACTGTAAATACGTTTTTTTATTACATTTTATTACGCTATGTAATTTTGAATTTTAATGTTCAAATAAATTTTAATACAAAAATATTGTGGCGTCCTAATTAAATTCAATTCTTTTTAAATTCAAATAAAATTTAAAGATGCGATAGAATTCTTACGACCCTATTCATAAATTTCTATATAAATTGTTTCATAGCCTGGTGCATTATTTTTTATTTTGTATTAAATTTTTTTTATTCGTGATAAATTGTGCTTAACGTTTGACTTTTTTTATTTATTTTTATAATATTTATTAAAATATTTTTGTATATAATTTTAATTATTAACTAAAGTTATCTTAAAGATTTTTAATTCAATCTATCATTTTATAATTTTTGTTTTAGTACATAGCAATCTAAGCAATGTTAACACATAAGATTTCTAAGAAGTGATATGAATTAAAATATAAAACAATACGTAATAAATATTTTTATATTTAAATTTAAACCAGTTAAAATAACAAATATGTATATTTCTTGATAAAGAAGTATATCTTTGCTTCATAAATGTATGTAGGTATATTGAAACCTTTTACAGTAAACTTAAACTGATTTTAGGAAAAGTTAATTAATAAATTAATTATACAAACTCACTTAAAACAATCTTACACTTTTAAAGTAAATTTGATGTAAAGGACAAATATCAAAGATTGATGTGTGCTGTTACCATAGCAAATTATCTAAATACTTTGAAACTGTGTCAACATCTAAGCTGTGTGTCTTAATTTGTTCAATCCACTGGCATGACCTTTTGATGAAGTTTATGAAGTAATTAGTTCTACTTCGTCTTGTTGTTCGACATTAACTGTATTAAGTCTTAATTTAAGCTAAAGCTGTATCATATAATTATATGCAATACAAATTTCAAAGTAATTATTTATTAAATCTTATTTATATAACTGTATTTGTATTTATGATTTTATAATAACTGATACTGTTTTTTTATTATAGTTTACAATAATTATAAACTAAATAAAATATGATAATTAATACTTCTCAATATGTATTTGATACGTTTTTGACAGTTTTATGCAAATAAAACTTTTATTTATAAAATTTTTGACTACATTACATTTGTTTGACTTTTAACTTTTAAGAAAAGTTAGAAAACAAAATGTTGTTTAAAACTTAAAAGTAAATAAGTTGAAATGAACTTTATGTAAATTTATAATAAATGTTTTCTTCTATTTTTGAAAATATTTTTTTTCCACAAATTACAGTACATATTATTAATATGCAAAAGAATATATCATAAAACTTAGATAAACCTTTAACTTTTTGTCTATGCTGTCTTTTTGTGTTTGTTTCTCGATTTTTTTATCAAACATTGAAAATTACATTATATTTTTAAATTTGTCGAAAAACGTAAAAAACAGAAAACAAACAAAAAATATTTTTTGTAACGGAAAAGTTATTAATGTTTTGTGTGTCAATATAATTTCTTTGTTGTCTATAAAAAACAATATAAATACAGCTTAGAAATGCGAACAAATAAATGTTTTTATTCTGAAAAAGTTTTGTTACTTTTATTGTTTGCTGTATACAAAAATCTTAGTTTTTTTACGTAAATGTGTTTACTTGTTCAACATTTTTATGGTATTATTTAACATAAACAAACTTTTTTCATTTACTGTTAAATAAAACGTTTATAATTTTTATGTATTTTAGCAGTTTTTTATTACATTATTTTAACGAACAAATTATAGCTGTTGTATACAATTTCATAATTTCATATGTATAATAATTGTTTTCAATTCAGTTTGTTGTAGATACAAAATTTTGTTTGAATTGATTTCTTACCAATTGCATTAAATGAATAGTCGTAGATAAAATACTCACTCATTTGTATAGCATATTTGAAGCATACATGTGTGCTATAATTTTTTTTATTGTGTATTAGTAACTATTTTAATTAGCTTGTTAACAAAATACTATAATTAAATCATTTTTAGTTTTAAATCTACAATAATGTTTTACTTTGTAAGCGGGTGTTATGGCTACCTGAATTAAGATTTTTAATGATGTTTGTATTGTGTATTGTAACATTTAACTAACATTTTGATTTTGAACTATTGAAATTCACATTTGTGTTTAGGAAACAAAATAAAAATATCATAAACTATTAAATCTGTTTTATTAAATCTGAGGACTATAACGGTGGTATTCTGTAGACGTGTATCGTAATAAGAATACTAAATAGATTCAACATAATACAAAAATTTTAAATAGTGGTACATTGCATTACATTAGAAAACTATTGGTTAATTTTATTAAGATTCGTATAATTCAAATTAATGTAAAACTAAATTTTTTTTTGTGTATTAAGAGTACTTTAGGCAAAAATTTAAAAATTGTCGACTAAAACAATAAAGTTCGGAGAAAAATACTATTCTAAACATACAATAGTTCGTAGTGTTGAAAAAAAATAATGTGACTTAAATTTAAAGAATTCTACAAATTCTAAATATTAACCAGAAATCATTAACAATAGAACAAAATTTTAGAAATTATGTTTGCTGCAAAAACAAATTGTTTTGTTATATGTCATAAATTTTTTTGTAATATACAGGTTGCATTTTTTCACAAAAAATGCTTTTTTGTACTTTGTACTCCGTTTTGAGATATTTTAAAAGCAGAATAATCGATCGGAAATTTTACTAGTTGGCCTAAGCCGGTAAAATGTAGTAAAGTTTAATAACTAAAAATTGGCACAAATAAGCATTAATTTTTGAACTTCATCTGTCATTTACTCAGATTTATTAACGCACATCATGATCTGTGGTATTGTTTAGAACAACACTATTATGTAATTGTCAAATTTGTTTAAAAGACAATTAAATTTTGTTGTTACAGGTTTCAGTTTTATCAACATATGTTAATTAATTTTTTTTTAAAATTAATACTTGAATAACTGTTTTTTAAACAAATATATACTATAAAGGTTAGCACAAAAAACTTAGTGTATCACAAGTCTCGAAAGTATTTTGCGAGTATTCACATTATGAAAACTTTGACTTTGCTTTAGCCTACAAATGTGCTTATACTTGCAAAATAAAACTTTTTGATTCAATAGTATATTAACTATTAAGAACAGTAAGAGCCGGTAAAAGACAATGTTTGGAAACTGAGCGAAGCAAAGTCCCAAATATATAGACTGGTACACCCCTTAATATTCGTGATGCTTATGCTAGTTTTTGCAAGATATAAACGTTTTTCCTCAATCTTATTACATTATCTTAAAGAACGTCAAAATGACGTTTTTACTTATTTTGTGCTGCCTAATGGTTGCCTTATAATTTGTAGATTGTAATCATGACTACACGTAACTTGTTCTGTAATCACCGTTGTAAAACAGTAAATAAATCACTTACCGACGAGTTACGCCTAATGACTAATAAAGTAACCATATAGTCTTAAAAACAAGCATAGTAACTAGGAGAAAATGATCTAGTAGCGAAAAAATAACTATTTTTCTAACGATGTAATTTCGTGTTTTTGTATAATGTATTGCTATTTATACAAATTATAGATTTTTTTGTTTTTAGGTTAATATGGTTTTTCAAACTAGATTAATTATAACATAGTTATTATTTTTATTTGCAATTAAGCAGCTATTTAGCTAGTTACAATAACTAGTTTGTAATTATAAAACTATTGTACAAGTAATATTTGTTATCGGATAAAAAACAAAAATCATTTTGTTGGAGCACATGCGAAAATTTTAATTTATAAAGTTTATAATTTCTTACGATAGCTATGTTGTATTTTTACATCTTTAGGAAGCACGCATTTATCTAATTAGTTAATTTAATGTAACGTATGATTTGTTTTAACTTAAAAACAAAACCTGTAAATAATTATATAGTATAATTAAACTTAATCAGCAACACTAAAAATACAACAAAACACAATAAAAATACAAACACGGCAGCTGTAACAAATGTGCAAAATATTAGCCGTCAGTTTCCACACAAGACCTTCTGCTTACACTACGAACTAGACGCCTTAGGATACAGCGATTCACGTTTTAGGGATCCATAATTTTGGCTACAGTTTTTTTATGTGGCTGCGGGCATTTATGTTATGATATACTGTATTTTTAAAAATTTTCAGTTTTACTATGTGTAGCTAAAATTCTGTGTCTAAATATTTTCTTTAAATATTAAGTAACACCCCTAGCATTAACTTTGCCTGAATTGTCGCTGGGTGGATTGAGTAGCTCAGTGACTATGTTGCCGGTCCTGGATAAAAGAGGAGGGTTCAAAGCTCCGGTTAGCAACCTACCTGAAATAGAACTTCACATTGCTCATAGAACCATAACCTGTCCCGGAATAAGACGAACCCAATGATGACGACATATGTACAAAAAAAGAAAACGAGATGAAAAAGAAAAATGTAATACAAATTGCAACTTTAAATATTAAATCAACTAATGGAAGAGAACAAGAAGTTTTGCAAGAACTGAAAGAGCACAAGATCAATATTTGTTTTGCACAAGAAACAAAAAAGAAAGGAAAAGGATAAAAACAGTATCAAAACTACATGCTGATACAGTGGTGTCGAAAAACAAGAACAGAAACAAGCAGTAGCCTTTTTGATACAAAACAAATATAAATCAAATATTCAAAAATGCTCCTACATTTTATTGCGCGTATTTGTTGATGCAGTTACACAAAAAAAACTTAATATCAGTATACGCACTGGAAGATAATAAGGCTTGATATGAACTAGAACATTTTTAAGATAAAATTCAAGACATCATTAAATCTCTTGCACTGAACGACCTAATAATTATTATCGGGAACTTCAATTTAAGAATTGGTAATGAGATTATACCAGGAGTAAAGCAGCGATTTAATTATGACGTAATAAATGATAACCGAGAACTCATAATCAACCTATGCACACTAAACAAATTTAGAATAAACATAACTTTCTTTCATCATAAAGCTCAATATAAATACACATTTAAACTACTGTAGGACAGAGGTCAATTATCGATCATATATTGAGTAATAGACAGATACACCCAGCAGATACAGGAAATCAGAACACTGAATTCAGTCAATGTCGTTAGCGACTATAAACTACTATTGGAAAAGATAAGATAAGAAAACAGACTAATAAAAAAAATTAATATAGAGTCTCTATAGGACCATTCTACTAGAATTCTTTACCAAAACAAACTGCACGTAGCTTTAGAAAGAAACCTAATAACAGAGGAAGATGATGTCAACATCAGCTGGAAACAACTAAAAAATAACATTAAAAACACTGCAAATGAAGCACTTTGCACCCGTACCAAAAACGGACTGTACAGAAAATGCAAAAAAACACCAACAAAATAAAGAAAAAATGCAAAAAAGGCATACCTAATACAAAATAATTCGCAACAAGACAAAATCAATCGTAAGATTAGCTAAAAACAAATGTGGTAACTGATCAGAACCCAACGAAAATAAAGAAACGAGTTAATAGAGCCCAGACACATATCAAATCAAAAGAGAAAAAAGTCATTGAGCAGAATGATAGACACAGAAGTAGTTACTAACGATAATATCCAAATAGAAAATACAGGCATAGAATTGGTACTTAGACAGTTGAAGAACAGAAAAAGCTTTGGTCTGGACGGTGTTACTAACGAACTACTTGAATATGGTGGACTATGTTTTGTTGAACATCTAACTAGATTAGCTAAAGCTTATTTTGGTCATTACAGAATACACGAAAAATGACGGACAAGCATTACTATTCTCTTGTTTAAAAAATAAGATAAGAGATTACTGAAAAATTACAGAGGCATTACCTTACTAAAATCAACACTGAAGTTAATAACTAAAATAATTACAACCAAGATAAATAGTATAATTTCGCTTTTAAATAAACAAAGGGGCTTTAGAACGGGCGGATCTTGCACAGATGCATCTTTTGATATAAGGCAAATTGTCAAAAAGTGTATTGAATATAATAGACTTGCTTACATGAGCTTCATAGATCTGCAAAAAGCATTTAATTGTTAAGCTACAAAATGTTGTGCATTTACATTATAGTAGACAAGTACCTTACAACTTAATTATGATCATAGAACAGATGTAAAGTGCCAAAAAATACAAGCCAGAATCGATAGAGAACTCACCGAGTCAATCACCGTAGAAAAGGGAATACGACAGCGTGACTCACTGAGATCACTACTTTTTAATATAATTATGGACGAGATTATAAGGCTAGTACGCCGTTTATAGAGATACAAAGTGGGTAACCGCAATATAACAATTCTATGTAACGCCGATGATGCTGTGCTTGTTACGGAAAAGGAAGACGACCTCTAGACGTTGCTGTATCGCTTTAACACTGTAGACAACTCTTTAAACATGGTTATTTCTGTTTTCAAAACAAACAGCTTGACAACATCTGAAATACCTCTCAAATGCATATTTGTCGATGATTAAATTATATAGCAATGAATGAAATATAATACCTAGGCATAGAGCTCTCCGGATATAGTGATGTTGAGTCAAAAGTAAAGCAGCAAACAAAGCACCGATAGTGGCTGGGCTCGAATATATAAAACTGTTATAAGACCTATAATGACTTACACAGCAGAAAACCGGCCGGATCAGCAAAAACCAAAAGGTTATTGGAAGTTGGCGAAATAAAAGTTTTACAAAAAATTGTTGGAAAAACTTTACTAGACAAAGAACAAAGTGACAAAATAAGACGAAGGTGTAGAGTAGACATTACCGATTGAGTGTTAGGTAGAAAAGAGAAATGCAATAACCATATAAATCGAATGGACCAACAAAAAATAGTAAGAATAGTATGTGACAAATTACCTATAGGGAGAAGAAATACAAGAAGACCACGAAACTAGACAGGTTATAAAGAACAAACAGGCAGTTACCTACAATAAAGAAAAAAAAACACTCTAGCATTATGAGTGGCTGCCTTACCTTGCCAAAACCAGAAGTTTCGTTGCAATGCTAAAGGTAAATTTAGAGAAATTGCTCAATCAATCTACTTCCGATTAAACCACACCTTACGTTATACTCAAAACGTCTTTGGTTTTTACAAGGAGCGTAAATGTGCAAATTTTCTTTATCCCAGTAATGCACATTATTGAGATTGAAATAACCGTTGCTGGTCAATTATAATTATTTGATCCAAAAAATCTTATTTTGAAGATTCTTTTCTTTATAAAATACCAGTTACAAAACGCTTGATTTCTTAGATAATTAGCAGGTGTTAAACTTGATTGACGCGCAATTTGTATGGATAGAATTTGTGTTCTTTTAATATACCCGACACGATAGTTTTAGGAACTTCAAAACGCATTTCTAATTTCTTTCACAGAAGTTTCTGGATCTACATTTACACTGCCAGAACTCATTTTTTTATCGGCTGTTTCTTTGATTCTCCCTATTCCAAAACAACTATATTGTCGCAAATTCATGTCGAGCCTTCTAAAAGTTTTTATGTCTGGTTATTGTCTTTCTAAATATAAATTGGAATCTCATTTTGCTGCACTGAATATAAACACAAAACATAATAATCATATCTTTCATTTACTGTAAAACTTACCATCATAGAGTTGCAAACCTATATAAATTTATTTGACGTTTCAATTTGAGAATGTTTTTTTTTAATTGATGTCATGACCTGCTTGATTTCTTCATACATAATATTCTGGATTATACTAAATATGTATTTACATGCTTTGTTTTCAGGTTAAAACAAATTATATTTTACATTAAATTAATCTTTCCAAATATGTAAAAATACAACCTAGCCCTAAGAAAAAATTAACCTAATTGTGTTTTTTTTGGAACGAAACGTTTTACGCAAAATTTGATAACATCAATTTGAAGAGCTTTATAACGTTCTCTAACAAAGTCATTTTTGTTTTTTATCCGATGTGAAATAACCGTTTAAAGAGCCAAAAACGATTTTTTTTGTTTTTTAAAATAATTTGAAGACAATTAGTCACATTTAAAATTTCAGCACATATTGTTACTAGTCACTTCTAACTGCAAAGTTTTTCCCATATAACCAAATCTCTATCCCTTATAATAACAAAGATACTCATGTTATCTCACCTTAAGTGAGACAAAACCAATGTTTTATTGTTTAGTGTTTTTTGTATTTATTAGCATTGGGAACTAGTCTAATAGATTCTACAATTGCACCAACAAACTAAAAATTGTAACTGTATTTTCATCAAAAAAATATTAGTTTTGCGAGTTTAAAACAAAAAATTCATTTTTTTAATTAACATCAGTAAAATCTAATTGATCAAGTGTTTGTAATAAAATTTAACACAGAATTGGTTCTAGCTTTTACTGTAATTTTTGATATGCTTGTATTTAATCGCGTGACAAAACCTTTGCTGATAAGAATTTTTATGCACAGCGGTTATTCAGAAAGAAAGGTGATGGCAATTGTCTAACTATCAAATAGCTGAATTCTGCTATATGCGTATTTTTTTAAAATTGGATTTAAGTGTGATACGTAGTTATAGAAAAAAAGTATTATCTACTTATGGGTTAATATGCAAATTTTTAAATAAACATGTGATTGATAAACCGTGTAATCAATATGTAATTTTACAGTTTGTTGTAGAAGAAAAAATGTTAAATTGAGGATAAAATTTTAAATGTTTTATATTTTTTTCGACTCATACGGTATTATTTTTTTAATGTAAACATTGTTGCCAAAAAATTAAATTTTGTTTAATTATAACTTCATCACTATTGACTGTTAAAAATAAAAACATGCAAGGTTAATGATTATGAAGACAGTATTTGTCTGACTGTAAGGTCAACATTTGTTATACCTCCTTGCAAAGCAAGATAAAAAACATTAAATCTGAAACAATTTTTTACAATAATGTAATAAAAACAATTTGTTAAAAATTGCATTCTTGGTATTTCAAATAACATAACATGCATTATTTTATACTATGTATTGACATTGCCTATAAAGTATTACCCTTTACTAATAATGTCGGACACGTAGATGTAAGCAATGCCAATTATACTGATAAGCTGTACGAAGTGTCGGTAATTGCAGCGACATAGAGGTTACGGTAATGATAGGAATGGTCGAGGCTAGTCTACTGATTGCTATGCTAATTACAAGCATGATGAGATTCGGAGCGCTCTTATAATGTCTTCAAGCCTCATTTAAGCTTAAAATTTTTGCAAGATTTAAGTTGAATTTAAATTAATTTAAAATAAAATTTTACCAACTAAATGACAAAAACTATAGTATTTTAAATTAAGACAGTCTTTTACTTGTAATTTTTTTTTCTAAAACAGACCTAAATGTTTTTTAAAAATAACTTAGCTTTATAAGTTCTCTTGTTTTCAATTGATTGACCGTACGCACGAAAAAGTTGGATTTGTTCAAGTTTTCTCAAAACGCATTTCTATTTTACATGCTTAACTGAAAATAAAATTACTTTAAATTGAATCCTTGACATAGTTTATTTATTAACTTGTTCTTATATATTTTTCATTTTAGAAATGACATCATGTAAATCAAACGCACGTATAGATAATTCTATATTAAAAACAAAAATAAAAATATACTGAAAATATGGAAAATAACAAGCGTAATATGAATTTTTTTATTGATATGAAAAAGTTAATGACATAATCATTATACTGTTGATTGAACAATTTTGATATAAAAATGTTACTTAATATACAAAATTTGTTCTAGAATTTGATTGCATAAATAACATTATTCATTGAACTAAGATTGCGGATTAAAACATAAAAAAATGTAAAATTTATTTACTAGTGTGCTTAGCTTTCTAAAGCACAGAACTTAATATGTTTCCTATCAACGATTACGATCGTTTTAAAGAGCTGTTTATTTAATAATAAAATAGGCAAACCCTTATTATGTTGAAGAGGCAATATTTTGTCTATTTTTTAAGCGATTTTTTGCAGATCTTGTGTGTCCACGTACTAAGACCAACTGATTTTATTTAAAAAAACAACATTAGTAAATAGGCAGTAACAATTAGGTGAGAATAGTATATTAAAACACAAGTTACAGAATGAACGCGCTTCAATCACGAGACCGGGTTTCCTACACGAGCCGCGCAGCGGCGAGTTTATGAAGCGGTAGAGTGATTGAAACGTATTCTATGACGTGTGTTTTATACTATTTTCTCTATTTTGATACAATAAATAATATTTTTCGTACAATTTTAATTTTAAAACAACATTGGGAAACTTTATTATTTTATTGAATTGGCAACACTTACACTTTGACATATTGAAATTTATATGTTAACATAAAATCATACGAAATCATCTCTTTATACTTTTATAAGTAAGTAAATTTAAATTAATAAAACGTGTTTATTTTATCTTGGCATCAAAATTTGAATTTCAATTGTTAAATTCCAATAATTTTGATTTCTTTTTCATGTAACGTCAACTTACGATGCAGATACCAATTTTGAAAAAACTAACATTACTAAAATTCGTGTAAGAATTTGCTTATTCTTACACGGATTTTAGTGTTAGAATGGCTAATTCTCATGTCGAAATAGAGAAATTAAATTTATCGTATACTTTTTTATAAAACATTACTTAATAGCTATAAGAAAATTACTTACAGAAAACAAAAGCAAAGTAGAGTGGTTCGCAAACAACGTCATTAAATAAAATACTAATAAAAAAAAAGATAATTAATGTAAAAGCACACAATAAACCAATACGAAACTAAAACACTAACATGTGGTGGAGAGCAAGAGCTGATTGTGCTTTTTATTTTTACAGTCGTGTTGATGATTCTTCATTCAGTTAATAGTTTTTTGTTTCGTTAGGCCAATATAACTTTTATTGCAATCAATACAATCAATTCTATATACAACGTGATGTTTGTGGAATAACTTGGTATTATTTTTAAGGTTGGAGTAAATGACGTTATATAGTATTGTTGTTAAAAGTTGCTGTTTTAATGTCAAATGTTTTTAAAATATAAGTAAGCTTCTTAGTAAGACCAGAAACGTTACTGTATTTAGTAAATTTACATATAGAATTAGTTTGGTTAGATGGTGATGGCGTACCATTAGTAGTCTTAGTGTGGAATAAAATTTTATTTATCAGGTTTTGGAATAATTGTTGAATTTGAGCAAAGGATAACTGGAAACAAACAATTGTGGCTCAGATCTTGATCACAATACTTTTATTCAATAGCCCATGATGACCCGCTACTAACTCTAGAATATTTTGAAAATCGGTCTCGACAATTTTTTATAAGAAATTTAAATGTCAATTTTTTCACCATTACGTCTTAGGCAGAAATTCGAACTTTGACGGCCTGGATGACCACGTGTCGCATCAAAATTGAACATGATACTTATAGGGTCGAAAGATATTGCCATAAGACACATTTTAGCGAAGTGAGAAGTAGCGACTATTTTTTTATGTTCGCTAGGGGGCATCAAAGTTTTTGTAACTTTTGGTAAAAATTCTGTTTAAAATGGCATTCATTTGATGTATTGTGATGTAATTGATGTTAATTATCGATAAGAAGCAATTTTGATCTATAGGGCAAGTGAAATTCAATTTTTCAGTATTTCTATTATATATAAATATTTTTGAAATTTTGATCATTTCTCTTGCCCTATAGATCAAAATTGCTTCTTATCGATAATTAACATTAATTACATCACAATACATCGAATGAATGCCATTTTAAACGGAATTTTTACCAAAAGTTACAAAAACTGTGATGCTCCCTAGCGGCCATAAAAAAATTAGTCGCAACTTCTCCTTTCGCTAAAATGTGTCTTATGGCAATATCTTTCGACCCTATAAGTATTATGTCTAATTTCGATGCGACACGTGGTCATCCAAGCCTTCAAAGTTCGAATTTCTGCCATAGACGTAATGGTGAAGAAATGACATTTAAATTTCTTATAAAAAATTGTCGGGACCGATTTTCAAAATATTCTAGAGTTAGTAGCCGCTCATCATGGGCTATCGAATAAAAATATTGTGATCAAGATCTGAGCCACAACTGCTTGTTTCCAGTTATCCTTTCTTATAATGTTAAGATTAGTTATATGAATTCATCTATCACTTAATCTTATGATTTTGTTTTTAAGATATACTTAACAATATTTATTTTTTGGTAGTAAGTATGTTAAAAGGTAGTTAATAGAACGGTTGGATGTTATAGGTTTAGTAAGCAAATTTACTAAAATCATTAACGTTGCTAGTCTTACTAAGAAATTTATTTATATTTCAAATCATCTGATCTTAAAATAACAACAAAACTATATATAAAATTATTTATTCTAACATTAAAGATAAGACCAAGTTATTCGACAAACATAACTTTGTACATAAAATTAATTGTATTGAATGCAATAAATGTTATATTGGTAAAAAAAAACAACAACTATTGACTAAATTAAGAATCACCAATACGACTGTAAAAATTAAAAAACAGAATCAGCTGTTGCTTTCCACCATATCAATATGGATCATAATTTAGATTTTAGTAATTTTACGGTATTAGATTGAGAACTTAAATTTAATAGAAAGGTAACTGCAGCGATGATATTTATTGCAGAAAATAAGAATAATGTGAATCTAAACATTGATACTAACACCTTTAGCAGTTTCCAATAATCTTATCCCGAATGACTTTGCTTATGCATTGGGTTATCCATTCAGTGCTTATATATATTATATGACAACCATAATTTTGTAATGTTAATGACTTTTTGCGCAGCTAATGTATTACCAACATTTTTGTTAGCGATGTAATATACTTAATCGAAATAATATGTATTGAAAACCACACGTTTGATAATCATAGTGAACCGAACTATAAAAGGTTACACAAGCCTAAGTGACAGCGTAAATATTGCAAGCGCTTCATTGAGTTGTTATAATCAGAGTAATAAAAGCAAATTAATACAAAATTTGTGTAAAGAACAGAGTATAAAGTAAATGTGATTATCAATAAGAAAATTTAATTTAATTACGTATATATGTAAATCGGGAATTAAATCAAATTAATAAAATTACTCAACTTATACGTTACGAATGTGAAGTCTTAAATAACGAGACAATCAAATTGTTGAAATTTTAAAGTGAAATTTAAACTAGAATCTCGGTTAGAAAAATCACAAAGCGGATTTAGAAAAGGACGAAGTATTCCGGACCATATTTATACATTACACCAATTAAGTGAAAAAATAAGAAATACAAACGTAAAAATCTAACTAGCATTTCTAGATTTAGAAAAGGCAATCAAAAGATTACTGAGAGCAATGGTAGAAGAATGCCTAGCAAAAACAGTAATTGATACGAACTTGACTTAAGCAATTATGAGTCTATACAGGAACAATAGAAACTATGTTAGAACAGACAACATGCTTTCAAAAGATTTTCCGGTGAGTGAAAGTATACGGCAAGGAGGAGTCATAAGCCCAATGTTGTTTAATATAGTACTAGATGATGTCATTAAGGAAACAAAAAGAGAATCAAGTAAATTTTACGTAGGCCATAAAAACATAAAACCGGTATGGATTAGTGAATGTGCTTTTGCGACGATATATGTAGTAACTAAAGTTATGTTCAGCGGAAAACCGTACTAAGAGAAACCAATAGAACAGGTACTCACCTATAAGTATCTCGGAGTGCATATTAACACCAAGGAACATCAAGACACAAAAATCAATGCAAGATTAGAAAGTGTTGCAAATGTGTACCATACAAACAGTTTCCTAGGGAAAAAGAAGGTAACATTAAAAACCAAGATAAATATATATAAGACAGTTTTTATCCTTATATTGATGTTTGGATGCAAAAATTGGATTTTAACGAAAAAGGTGAGAAGCAAAATTCAGAGTATGGTGATAAAATTTTTGAGAAAAAAATTAAATGCAACAAAAAAAGACAAAATCAAAAATGATACCATCAGGGAAGAATTGGAAGTACAAGCAATACATGAGTATATTGAAAGATGTCAACTTATATGGTATGGACATCTTATTCGTATGAATACAGACAGACCTGTAAAGAAATTATGGGAAATCCAAAGAAATGAAATAAAATCAATAGAGCAACCAATTATAACATTGAACCAGCAGATAGCAGAAATATTAGCTAATCTGGCTACTAACAAAAGAAATTAAGCAAAATTTGTATATAGCATAGAAAGCAAATAAGTTTATATTTATTATTTTGTCACATGTATTATATTTTTATAGAATTTATTATTTATTTTAATTACGTATTGTTAAACTAAAATAAATGGTACATACATATGTTGCTAGTTTAGTTAAGGAAAAACTATTAATGTAACTAGATTGTACCGCACCTTTACACCCTACGGGGTAAAAAACAATATGTTTATATATGCTTTAGTTAACCTTTATCTTCAAAGGTGATTACTTATGAATAGATTGATCTTAAAATCCAGCGTCTTATATCATAATTCCAAAACATTTAATAAATAAATACATAAATATGAATAATTCGATTATTATGATTTTAAATAACAAGTTTTTTTGTAACATAAACATGATACTTGTCGGAATAAATTTATAAGGATGCACGTGTTTATCTTAGCTACTAAATATGCGATATGTTGGAAAAAGATACAAGTGCCCAAGCAACACATTGGTATAAAAAACGTCTAAATGTCCGGTTAATAGACGTTTATTAGACATTAAAACGTTTTTAAACGCGTTATTAACGTTTATTAGACGGACATTTAGACGTTTTTTGTACCAATGTGTTGTTTGGGTGGCGATTTAGGCAAAAAGATGTTATGAACATATCTGTTTACAAGTTATCTAAGAATGTTTTTTCACCACAAATCTATTACTTTTCACAAGTACCTACTAATTTTTTAAATAAATCATTGCACATTAAAAAAGTGCCGTTAAAAAACTGAAACCCATAATCGTACGCTACTGTAGTCTAATCGCAGCCAAAGGCGCGGTATTTTAAATAAATGCGTTCTTGCGTCGATCCTCTATTTAGCTGATTATAGTTTCGTATTGGTTTATCGTGTATTTTTACATTGACTGTCTTGGTTTCGTTATTTATTACTACTTTATTTAATGACGTTGTTTGCTGACCACTCTACTTTGTTTTTGTTTTCCGTAAGTAATTGTCCTATAGCTATTAAATAGTGTTTTATAAAAAAAAATATAAGTTCAATTTTTCACCTATTTACTGATGTTGTTTTCTTTTGAATAAATTCAGTAGGTCTAAAGTAGTGGATACACGAAATCTACAAAACGTCGCCGAAAGAAAACATATGAGTAAGTAAAACTTAATTAAAGTTTTTAACAAGTTTGAAATTGTTTTATTACCTACTACAATTACAAATGTAAACCTATCGCGTCATGCTTTCATGTTAACGCAATAACATTGTATAATAGTTGAATGTTCCATTATTTAATATTGGCCAGTTTTCTAATTTGTTAAAGATGTTTTATTTACAAAAGTCAGTATTTACACGTCTGATTAATGTCTCTTTAAATGCCGTCAATCAGTTTTTGTAAAAAATTGTACCTATCATTGTATAGTATAATGTCACAAAAATTGTTAAGCGCAGAAAAATCTAGTTTCTTCGCTAATATTTTTTAAACTAAAACTTAAAAAAGATTATATAGTTAAACTGTTCTTAGTTTAAACTGTTTCATTATGCTTTTATAGGATGTATAAAAAGCATATGTATACGAACGTAGCTACATTGGTTTATTATTTGTGTATTAGCTGAAAACTATTTTAGAAAAAAGTAAAAACTTTAGTTTGCTGGTTTCCTAAAATTTTTGTACACGGAGCTAATAAATATCATTTTTAAGTAACAAAAAAAAACAATGTTTAACAAACTTTGATAAATAAAAACGTATTAAGCAACGGCTTTTCTTATATATAAATTAAACTTCAAGGTGGCTTGTAGGATTTAAACTAATTTAAATTTTTCAAAAACGTGTTTTAGAAACACTAAAGCAATCATCCATCTATGGACAACTTAATATTTATAGTAGAAATTAGGTTTCTACAGGTTGCATTCGTATTACAATTTTCCATTCTGGATAATTTCCGTGTCGTTGTTAATACGCAAGGTGCGCTTTCGTCACACGTCGCACTATACATATTTACAGCCTTGAATAAACTGTTTATGTAATTTATTTACCTGCAATCTATTCAAAAATAAAATAATTTGTTTATTATGTTCACATCTGCAGAAAAATATTAAAGAAATCTAAAACTGATTTACCATTTATAAAAAAATTATGCACACATATAACGTTAAAATAAAATTTATTATTTTGCAATTCTGTATAAAATAGATTCTTTGTAGTGGATGACGGGCACCAGTAAAAAAACGATTGTTTCTGGCTACGTTATGTTATCTATTGCAGCAACTTTATCAGACAAATTTCAATTTGTCAATATATAACTAAAATAATAAATTACAATTACAGTAAATGAGTAAAAAAATAAAAACTGCATAAACCCTTATCTGTTTACAAATATTAAACTTATGTTTAATAAGTAAATATAATTTTTATATTTGTAATTGTAAGCATTATTTTAGTTTATCAGTTTTTAATTATTTTGACAATTAAACTTAGTTTATATATATATATATACAGGGTGCGCTAGGGGTACGAGGAACTTCCATAACTCTGTTGCAGCTTGAATTTTTTTTGAAGCTCTTTTAATTGTGGTTTGAACAATTTAAAATTTTGTAAGCCAATTATGCAAAGTTTAGATTTTACGGCCGAAAAACCCGTGAAAAGGCATCATCTTCGAAAAATCACTGAGATGATACTGTTGAAAATAAATCAGCAATAACATGAATAACTTAGTTTTTTTTTAAACAAAACACTGTATTTTTTTTACACGTAAAATTTCTTTTTTTTGTAGACTTTCTAACGATATCATATTTTGTATGGTTTATTGTGAAAAATAATACTGTTTTTTGAAAAACCTTGTTATTAATTCAAAACGTACGATACTGTCAATAAAATTTAAACAATTTCAACATTGTTAGATATTAAAATAATTTTCAAAAATTTGTTAATCATAAATTTCACACGCAAAGAGTTCATAAAAATTGTATATTGTATTGGGGAGGCAAAAAAAATCTTTGTTAGCAAGACGAATTTACCAACAAAAATATCTTAATGCATTAATTTTAAGAACCGATACTTTCGCGGAAACTAAAAAAAAAGTTTGCAGCAGCTGGTACTGTATGTTACGCTAGTAAAGAAAGTTTTGGTGGTCGAGTAAGTAAAGATAATTTGTTACAAGTGCTACTAAAAATTCAAAAAAAAACCGAAATAAGCAGCCGAAATATTAATGCTGAAACTCACATATCCAAAAATAATGTGAGTATCAAAATATAGTAAACTTTTCAAATCAACTGCGTGCCCTGTGGAAAAAAATGGTAATTTTTTCAATGATATTTTATTTACTGGAGTAGTTTATCGACACAATATGCATTATTATGCAACGGAAAATCTCCATTAGCTACGATTCATTAATGATCGACAATTGGTTCTTTTTTCTTCAATAACATCTTGAATGAGCAAGAATATTACCAATTTCTCTAAGACGATCTTCCAATATTACTTGAAGATGTAAATTTGAGTATTAAAAAGTCTATGTGGTTGCAGCATGATGGCGCTTCTGTGCATAATATTAAAATTGTTTGTTAGTTTCTAGACCAGGTTTATACTCTTCGCTTGATTGGACGAGGTGATACTATTAAGAATATGCAAAACAGATTAAGTTAGATATTTGGTTTCAATTGAACAAGATAAGTTTAGCAAAGTCAAGCTTTCTTTTGTTAGGCGTTTGGCAGTTTGTAGATAACAAAATGACGGCTTATTTGAACATTTGCTTTAAACACTTGTCTGAATTGTGTTTAGTATTTTCAATAATGTTTATTATTTTATTCTTCTTATTAAACGCTGAACGATATATATATAGATAGTTTTAAGCTGTCTATGTGCGTCAAAAATAAACGTATCAAAAAAGCTACCACGATCTCACGTGGCTTATAGAATTTAAAAAATGCTTGGGCATCTAAAATATAAAATGCTATTAAAATACGTTGACAATTATAAAGGAAAAATTATTATAAACGGAGATTTTGATATAAATTTTTTTGACGTAAGTTGTAATAAATATACAAAGTTCGTAGATTTAATAAATTCATATTCTCTTAAATTAACAATTAAAGACAAAACAAGACTAAAAAACTGTATTGATAACATATTAGCAAATTTTGATGAAAATTATCAGACTAATGTCTTTGACCCAAACTTGTCAGATCATAGCGCTGTAGAGATAATAATAATTTCTAGTTCTAAAACAAAACAAAATTAAAAAAGAAAAGCTTGGATCTATAATCCACTGAATACGCTAAATTTTTATCGTAATTTCGAATCTGTTGATTGGAGGTTTGTGACTGAAAAACATATAAGCATTGATGAAAAATTTTATAAGTTTATGACTATTATTAAAAAGCATGTCAAATTTGACTATGCAAAAATGGTTGGTTTAATGTAGAATTAATTAGAACGTGCGAAAACCTACATTTACTAAAATCATTATACAAACAATCAAAAGATGCGACCTTAAAAACTCAATATAATAATTTAAGAAGTAGTTATAAAAATAATAGTTTAAAAAAACTAAAAAAACACGCTTTTATAAATAACCGAACTAAAAAGAAGAAAATAATTTATAATTACAAACAAAATTATTAAATATAATTAATATTAAATATATAATTATAAACAAAATCACTAAATTCAGAGTTAAAAGCGTGGGGTGCATCCGGATACACGGTAGTCTTTCGCGCCAAGTATCTGTTATTTATTTTTTTTTGTAATTAATTATATCAGTCATTGTTTTAACATGTATTCAGTTCGACTATTGCTGTCAATTTGTCATTTGACTGATATACATAATACTGTCACTAAACACGACGTTTGAATACATACGTGACGAGATATTCTACAGCTGCACTGTTTTTGTTAAATCTAATAATTTTTTTGTAAATATCAGAGGTTTTTTTTAATTTATATATTTTGTGTTCACAGAAATAAATTTATCATTGTTTGTAACAATAGTTTAACGTGTACTTGGCGAGACATTATACAGTGAAAATGTTATTTGTAGGATTTTTCTATATTTTCATAACTCTCCCCTTATTGATAGCTGCCTTTAAAATAATTGTAACAATGATTATAGATGCACCCCACGCTTTTAACTCTGAATTTAGTGATTTTGTTTATAATTATATATTATTGCTCTGAATTTAATAATTTTGTTTGTAATTATAAATTATTTTCTTCTTTTTAGTTCGGTTATTTATAAAAGCGTGTTTTTTTAGTTTTTTTAAGCTATTATTTATTTTCTATTTTTTAGTTCGGGTACCTATAAAAGCGTGTATTTTCAATTTTCTAAGCTATCACTTATTTTCCGAATTTTAATTCGATTTATCAATAATCAATTTTTGCGAACATGTGATTATGAAATATCTTACGAACTAAAAACGTATTGGAAACACGAGTTATCGACAGTAAGACCTTAGTTCTCGGGGAGGGAACCTGAGAAACAGCTATCACATCCAAGGCAGGCAACGGGCGCGCAAATTACCTGCTCCGACACAAAGTGGTAATAGTGAAATACACTAAAACGATTTAAACGCGATAGGCTTTGTCGAGATGCACACCTGCGCAGTTCACGCGCTCTGTCTTTGTCACTCTCATGCAGAGGATCCCTAAAGAAATCAATTAATCCTGACGATTCTAATTAGGATAATAAAAACTTTTTAATGAATTATTGCATTGTCATCGGTCCGTGAAACGCATGCAAAGTTTCAAGTTAATCAAACACCTGGAAACCGCTGAAAATTAAGCTCAAAGATTCCGTTACATACATACATACATCTCGAACTAATAAAAGCGTTGTAAAAAGAATTTGATCAAAGTTAAAAAGGAATACTATAGCCGGCATATAACAAACTCTAGTAATAAACACAAAGCATCGTGGGACATCATAAATTCAAATAGAATAATTAATAAAAAATCTTCAAAGTGTTTCCAAATAGATCCAAGTTAACTAATCAAAATACATTTGTTATACGAAATACAAATTATAAGCTTTTTACATTTACTTCTATTAGTTTTAACGATGTTAGAAATATATTACTCAATCTAAAAACTAAAAAAACCTTAGACTATTTTGGCATGTCAACTTTTATAATAAAACAAATTGTAAATTTGATTTTAATTTCATTAACAAAATTAATCAACTTAAGCTTAAGTGAAGGAATCTTCCCCGACATGCTTAAGATTGCAAAAGTAATTTCTGCAAATAAAGGAGGGATCGTAAAACTAAATAATTTTAGGCAATATCACTTGTTCCTATAATTTCAAACATTTTTGAAACCGTATTAAAATTGCAGATTAATCGATATTTTGATTAATCGATATTTTGAAAACAACAACTTGTTTTATTATAGACAGTTTGGTTTTAGGACAAGTAAATCGATGCAGTAATTAGATTATTAAATTTAATAATAGACGGTAAAGAAAAAGATAAATACGTAGGAACACTATTTTGTGATCTTCAAAAAGCATTTGACTGCATATCTCATGAATTGCTTATACAAAAATTGCAATTGCAAAACTTTGATCACAATAGTTGTAAGCTTATCAGTAGTTACCTTAAAAATAGAAAACAATATACATCTCTAAACGAGATTGCTTCAACCGCTGAGACTATTAACATTGGAGTACCTCAAGGTTCTGTTTTAAGGCCTACGCTATTTTTAATATACATTAACGACTTGGCATATTATATAAAAAATACACAAGTAGTACTTTTTGCAGATGACACAACTTTACTTATGTCACATTCTAATTTAAGTGAACTACAACTCAAATTATTAGAAGTACAGTCACAGGTACTACATTGGTTTAGAAATAATAAATTACAACTGAACGAAGCAAAAACTGTTAGTATGATTTTTAGTCATAAATCTCTAAACGACTTCAATAACCCAAGCTCAGTAAAGTACTTGGGTTTTCATCTAGACCCAAAATTACAGTGGAACAAATATATTGATGCGCTTTCAAATAAACTAACACAAACTATCTTTGTCATACGTAACCTAGTAAATGTACTACCCCTTAACATTGTTTTAACTGTGTATCACTCGCTTTTTCTATCTCGTGTCTGTTATGGATTGATAGGTTTGGGTCATGCACTAAATTCATGTAGAATATTTGACCTTCAGAGAAAAATAATTCTCATTATTATGAGAATGAAATATCAGTCTGATGTTAAACCTGTGTTTGTAAAGTTAGGTTTATTAACCTTTTCTTGTTTATACATATATTCATGTCTGGTCTATGTTAAAACTAATATTAAACAATTTGTTAAAAATGAACACCAGAGATCCTCCTAACTTACGAATACCTTACTATAGGCTATTATCAAACCAATGCGGTTTTAATTATCTAGGGCCAAAGTTGTTTAATAGTGTGGGTCGAAAAATTTTTTTTCCGAATTTTGATTTGTAATAGTGGGGAAAACATGACCTGGGTAGAGACTTAAAAACGTATATATTTATTTTTTATTAATATTAACATTAATTACCCGCGCATGACGTTTGAAAATCCGAAAAAAATGTTAAAATTTGATTTATTTTATCAGAGTTTATTGTATAAACTACAAGGCGTAAAATAATATAGCATTCTTATAAACAGAGATACACGTAATACAAATAATAATCAAACCAAAATATTAGAATAATCGTGCCTATAGTGCGGGGGGAGGAGTGGGAAAAGAGGGCGTAACCTGTCGATCACGCGTCATTGTCTCGTACGCCTAATTAGTTGCGGGAGAAAGGTCGCACGCATTTATCTATTTTTTTCGCTATTTTAATAAGATTTTGTTAGTTTTGTGACGTTGTGCATAATGGAGATTTCAAATAATACCCGAAAATCCACAAGTTGTCCCATTTTTGGAGCTCTGGAAGAAATTAACGAAAATCAATTACCCACTTACAAACAAGTTATGAAATATTACAATTTAGTAAGACATCAGCTTAAACTTGAGAATAATTCAAAAAAAGAGCCATCCATTAATGAGATATCTGAAAAAGTGTCATCTAAAGTTGAATATTTGTGGAGAAAAGCGTCTATTCCTACTGTATCTCATAATCGTGTGATGCAATTGATTAAAAGTTACCACGCAAAGTGTAAAAATTTATTAAAATCTTTGAAGCGTTTGTCAAAAGAAAAGATTCCAGATTTTCATAGAAATTCCGAAAGACTATTTGATTTAAGTTCATGTAAGTGTAAAGATTTAGAGTTATGCAAATGTTTTAAAGACCAAAAGATTCCTAAGGAAGAAGGAGCTTTTTTAATAGATCAGAGAACAGAGAGAAAAATGATTATAGGAACTGTTGATTTATTGACAAGTAAAAGGAAAACAAAACTGAGTGATAGAAAAATTAAGCTTAAATCCTATTACGATTCTAGCGTTTGTGAACCGGGCCCTTCTCATGAAAATCCTAATAGCTCTATAACGTCTGAAAGTAGTGATGAAGAACAAACTTTGCCCTCACCCTCAAGTTCATCAAAACCAGCATCAAAAAAACCTAAAATAGCATCTCTCAAGAATTTGTCAACTATCTGTGACCGATACGGGATATCCGACAGAGCAGCTGCTGCTGTCGCTTCTGCTGTTTTGCAAGATGTGAAAATCAACAACGAAGTAATCGTAATCGATAAGTCAAAATTGCGACGAGCGAGACAAAAATTACGGAAAGAAACCTTATCTCACGGCCAACTAGATATTATTCCTGCCTTATTTTTTGATGGACGAAAAGACAAGACCCTGAAAATTGTTATGAAAGGGGGAAAAAATACCGCTCAACATCCGTGGAAGAACATATTTCAATAATTAAAGAACCGGGATCAGTTTATGTCGGATATGCCGTCCCAAGTCATGGAACTGCAAAAGGGCTGGAGTCTGCTATCTTTCAAACAGTAACAGGTCAACTGAATAAGAATATGTCTCTAAAGGATACTCTTGCCATAGGTTGTGATGGGACGGTAACCAATACGGGCAAATACGGCGGAGTCATACAGCTCTTAGAAAAGCGTTTACACCGACCACTTCAATGGATCATATGCCTTTTGCACTTAAATGAACTGCCCTTAAAACATTTATTTCGAAATGCTGTTTTTGCACACCCAGAGAATTTGCTGTTGTCTATGTTATCTGACGAACAAAAACATGTGAGAGAACTTGCCGCTAGACGCATTTTAAAGGCAAGGAAATCATCTGAATCCCTTCAGCTTCGAGTCTTTGAAGTGCCTAAGATAAATTTAAACGCTTCGTCTTACATCGATTTGATAGACTGGCAGCAATCTTAGTCGCAACCACCTATATTGACCAATGTTCCGGATAAGACTCTTCATTCCCTAGTTGAGTCAGGTGGTGATGATGAAGTCCTTTTTCTGCGGCTACCATGTCATACTCAAGCTGTGGAGCGGGCTGTAAAAACAGTAACAGAGGCATCTATGCAGCTATGCCACAAAACAGCAAGAGAAGCTTTAATCAAGAATAAAATTATTTCACGAACGCTTATGCGTAAGTTCGAAACTAAAAAAGATTTTAAGGTGATTTGAAGATATTTTATTTTTATTTTGTCTTATTATTTGTTTATTTTTCTTTCTTAATAAAAAAAAATAGTCCATAAGCACTTTATTTTATTAGTTTACGTAGTTGTTTTTCCTATGAGCCACGAGAAATGGATTTTCAAATAATTCTAAAAAAAAACAAAAAATCAGTTTTTTAAACTCAATGCGCGGGTAGAAGGGGTTAAACTAACAATTTTTTTTTTCGTTATTTTTTCATAAAAGCATGTGGGTCACGTTTTTTTTACTATTACAAAACATATTAGACAATTTTATTTTTTTCCATACAAAAGCGACCCACCCTATTGTTTAACCCTTTGCCTAAAGCACTTAAAAATCTTTCAGATACAAATTTAAAAAAAAAAATAAAAAAGTATAATTCAAAAATGCGTTTTATAGCATAGACATTGCTGTACAAATTTAAAAAGTTATGTTAGATACATATAGGTATAATGTGTAAAACTGTGATAAATGACTTATGTAAACAAATGTCAACGTTTATAATGCATGAATAAAGTATTATTATTGTTATTATTATTATTAGAAAATTTTCTTTACGGCCCACACTTATCACCTTGTAATGTTTTTTTTTTTGGTTTATAGATTGCTGCTGTTCATTATAACTTAAAATCTCCTTGTTTGATCTATACATTAATTTACTAATTAATTTTATATTAAATGCTACTCACGTTTTGTTTACGGCTTTGGTTAATTTTTACGTAAGTTATCATATGTTTTCAAGTTTTTTTTTTAATTAATTAAATTAAGTAAATTTTTAAAATGTGTTTTGTTGTGTTCTCTTAAAGAAAGCAGTAAGGTTACGGTTGTTTACTAATGTCATTAAAGGTCGTCAATTTGCGGTATTAAAAGTTCATAGAATCTCTTAAGGTATATTCTGTTCATCAGATTATAAGCAATTTAAAAAAAACAGGAAATGATAGTTTTCGGCCATTGTTAGGGATCGTAGTGCCGTTGTTTATGGAAATTGGAAATTTTCTGTAAATTTTGTCTCTTTACAGAAAATTTTTAGCACAGTTTTGCACCACAGTTAACCGCTTGACAATAAATCGGATTTACACACTATGAACAAGTACATTTTCACCACGTAACCTCGTACCCAGGGAGATTTAAGAGTTTAAAAAACAGTATAAACTTCTTTACAACTACAAAAAGTTTTTAAGCGGTATGGTTTATTGGAAGCAAACTTTATTGTTTTTAGCTAAAGTGGAAACCGTTTTATCTATCGACCACAATACTGACTTGGGGTAATTTTTTTTGCTAAAGAGTCTTTTTTTGTGACCGCACGACCGGAGCAAAGCAGCAAGACGCTTTGGTGGGAGCTGGAGCAGGCAAGTCAATGTTTATCATAATTATTTACATTCTTCGTTTTTTTAAAATTTTTTTAAACATATTAATTTATGCATTCTAATGGATGCTATAAATCGTTGTCGTTATAAAGTAAACGCTGCAACCATCGTGTGAGCCGGAACAAAGTACTTTGTTAAGAAGTCATATCATAATTTGTTGGGTTGAGATTTTCCGGAACCCTGAAGTAAATTTGTAGATTACATGGTAATGGTGATATTAAGTAAAAATTGTAGTGCAATTTATCGCATCCAATAGTCAAATAAACACATACCTTTTTGTCTCTATGCTGCGACGACAACGGGCGCTAAAGGTTTTTGTTTACTGTCATAAATCATTTATTTTATTTATGTATAACTTTTGCGTCAAACCGATTTTCTGTTAGAAGAGTATTAGTTATTTAGGAACATTTTTTTTGTTATTTGTATATTTAAGTCGCTGTGTGTGTTTATTTACGTCATAGTTTGAGAAAAATTTTGTTTAAAGTAAAGTTGCGACCAATTAGTTCAACAGTCAGTATTTCACTAAATTTTATTGGTTTGTAGGTGCTAAATACTCTGTATTTACTAATTTTTAGAAATCAATTGTTTGGAAGATAGCCAAGATCTATAATTATAGTCGACATATAGGTCAAGATAACTACGTTTATAATGCATCCTTGAAAATGTGACCAAAAAACATTAACTACTGTTAATAAAAAAGCATGAGCAAGTTGTGTGGCATACGCTGAAAAGAAAATTCAAAGTTGGTTAAAGAGAAATATAGTTTAATAAAAAATATGTTAGTTCAATTATTATTAACTTAAATGAAGAATGTAAAAGTGACAGTTGCGTTATGTTATACGAATTATAAAGAGGTTATTATTACCATTAAATGTATTAAGCTTATTAATATTTTAGCGTTTGAAGTAAATTATTAAATAATTTTTAATAACCTCTGAATGTTTAATTCTGCTATTAGATAAATAAAAAAAGAAATAATGTTATATTAATTATTGATGTCTAAGTGGTTCATAAATTGGACAAATAAGAAGAAGGTGGTAAAGATCTTCCCGCTCTTGTTAGACGTCAATAGTTTAGGAAACTCTAACCCGACCATTCGACAAACAGAACTTGAATTTCATTTATTTCTCATAGACTTAAATGTAAAAAAAATTAATAATTTATATTTTTACATTGCAAATGTGTTAAAAATGCGTAATTTTATCATAAACGATTAAATTCTGACTAATAATTTGTTTCACTTTTTGAATCTAAACTTATGTTATTCTTATTATGTTAATTATACTTAGAATTACTCAACCTCTTGTAAAAGGATAATTTTTCTGAATACAATAAACATTATTATGTGCTTGTTTGCTCAGCTGCCTGGTTTTTCTAGCTGGATTTGGCATTACTCTGACTATCGAACTCTTTCCAAGAGTTTGGGATAATTAGAGATATTGACGTAAAATATAAGCTGTACCTAGCAGCACTGTTTTTTGTAGCTGACTGATTTCGATTTTGTTTATGCCAAGAGTTGCAAGATGTTGTCCCAAATCTTTTGGGATTGCACCCAAAGCTCCTATTATTATTGGAATTGTTTAAGTTATTTTCTTCCACAATTTCTTAACTTCAATTTCTAAATCTCTGTACTTTGTCTTCTTTTCTAACTCTATTTCGCTGATCTTTGTATCTCCAGGTATTGCCACATCGACAATTTGAACTGTATTTTCTATCTTATTTACTATTGTTGTATCTGGAGTATTGTGGGCTAGGTGTCTGTCTGTTTGGATTCCGAAATTCCAGAGCACCTTAGCAGAATCATTTTCTGATACTTTTTCTGGTTGATGTTCCCACCAGTTTTTGCTGGCTGAGAGATTATAGTTTTTACAAATATTCCTATGCAGCTATGTAGCTACCTTATCGTGTCTTGCTAAATAATCTGTCGGTGCAATCTTTAAACAACAGCTGATGATATGATCAAGGGTTTCATTTTTTACTTTGCATAATCTGAATTTACTATCATTAGTTGTTTTATCTATTTTGGTTTTAATTGCATTAGTTCTTAAAGGCCTAATCTTGGACAGCAATTAATAGTATTTCAGTTTTTTTCTTCAAGCTGCCTTTCTGTAGCCACTGCCACATATCCTCTTGACTGATTTTGTCTTTAGTATCTCTTACATATTAGCCATGCAATGCCTTACTGTGTCAACTATCTTCTTTTTTTTTGAAATTGTTCATTTTTGTAGTCTTGTTTGGTTTGTTAGAAATTTTTTATTCTACCTTCATCGATAATTGATTTTAGTAGCTCTTGCTCATTTTTTTTCAAAATAGTCAAATAAGCTTCGCTTTTCTTCTTCAACAGTTTGGTGAACTTGTAGCAGTCCTCTACCACCAATCTTCCTTGGTAAATAGAACCTATTAACATCACTTTGCGGGCGAAGTGAATGGTTTATTGTTATTATTTTTCTAGTTTTTCTATCTAATTCTTCTAACTCGGCCTGATTCCATTCTACAACACCTGCTGTATACATAATAACTGAAACTGCCCATGTATTTATTGCTTGAATTTAGTTTTTACCATTTAACTTAGACTTTAGTATCTTTCGTACTCTTCTGATGTACTCTAACTTTGATCTTTACCTCATTATGCTTGATGGTGTCAGCTTGCAAAATTTTAAGATACTTGTTGGATTCTTCCTCATCTAGTCCTTTTATAAAATTATTATTAGACATATCAATTCTTTCTGTTCTAGTTATTTTTCCTCTGGTTATACTGACGGTTGCGCACTTATCTAGACCAAATTCCATAACAATATCACTGCTGAATATTCTTGCTGTTTTTTAAAAGTGATTCAATTTCTTGTTGCGATTTGCCATACAATTTTAAATCATCCATATACAACAGATGATTGATTCGCTTTGATGTTTTTGACAATTGATAGCCCATACTTGTTTTATTTAGTATTTTGGTTAGTAGAATTAAAACGATTACAAACAGCAATAGTAAAAGTGAGTCACCCTAAAATATTCCTCTTCTGATATTAACATTGTCAATTTCTTCTTTGTTTATAGTCAGCTTTGTGTTCCACTTTGACATTGATACTTTAACAAAATTTTGGATATTTCCTTTGATTCCTACTAATTCTAAACTTTTCAGTATCCAGTATTGAGGTGTCGAATTAAATGCTTTCTTGTAATCAATCCATGCTACATGTAAATTTGTTTTCCTTTGCTTACAGTTTTTAGTATCATTTTATCAATTAGCAACTGATCCTTTGTTTCACGGCTATTTTTTCAATTGCCTTTTTGTTCGAAAGGGTATAATTTGTACTTATAGTAACAACTCATGATGTTTTTATTGACAGACCTTCAGTATTTTTTCCTTGATTGAGTGTTATTTTCCGGTTCAATTTCTACTTCAATTTGGCGCTGGTTTTCTTCCAGTAGCTCATCAGAGGCCGGCCCTGGTTGCTCGACCACCACTTGTCACCAGATGGCCAGGAGCCATACCACCTTTATTTATTAGTTCGTCTTACCATGGTTGGCATTATTATTATTATTATTATTAGATTATATTAATTTTCTTAATCGAGATCTATATACATTTTTTTTACTAGTAGAACTACTAAAACCATTTTACCTGTTACCAGCGCCGTATTACCCAATAGGCTACATAGGCTATAGCCTAGGGGCCTGCGGCCTAAGGGGGCCGCAAAGGCCTACGTACGAAGTCCCGTCAATGATCGATTACCTTAACACAAATAAAAACTATAGTCGATATTATATTACGTTCGGATATCGTATTACCTTTTAATCACAGCTACGTTACCGACATTACTTAGAAAAATAAATAAAACAAAATACATTTCTTAACACGGATAAATTTATCTTAATGGCACACTCCGCTACTCCGCACATTCGTTTTTGTTTAGACTAACTCGACTCGATTGAATTCTCTGAAGTGTTTTATTATTATTTCGTAAAATGCATTTTAGTTGGCTTTTCAGTATCGAATGTACGGTTTGCATAAATACAACCTAAATTTTGTACATTTCATATTAGTAATTTTACTTTAATTATTAAATATTATATTTTTTGGTTTATTGTTTACTTTGTGTTTGTGTAATTAAAATGAGTGGAAAAGGATTAAATGGTGCTCAAAAAAGAAAAATTGCCAAAGACAAACAAAAAAAGACTGAAAAAATGTTGAAAAAAATTCCTAAACTAGATAAACTATTTAGTAAAAGTGAATACGGGCAAAGTACATCAACAGGTGAGTTGATTTCCGTTCGCGCCTTGTAATAGACTAGATTTACAAATAGAACCTGAAGAATATAAAGAACCGCTTCCTTTAGACATACTGCGCCTCCTCATTGTAAGTTCATGAATTTTTTTAAAACATAATTTTTTATTATTATTTTAATATTTTAGGTCATGAAGAAATTTCAGATCTGTATAATTTTAATAATGACCCAGCAAGTTGGACAGACCATGAAAATGTAATTAAGAATAAAATAATCGATTTTATTTTAAAAAATCCGATTAAACAAAACCTAAATTCTATAGATCTTTATCAGTCTAAGCGCGTTTACGGCTTGCAAAGCCGTTTTGCTTCAAAGAATATATTTTTTGCAAAATTAATCAATGGAGAAATTCAGTGGCGACTGGTGGTCAATCATACCAGAGGGTCATTTTAAAATATTCAAAAAAACGCAATTATCACAAAAAGTAAAAAAAACTTTTTTGCATTAAAGCGATTTATATTTAAGATCTATTCCTCTATCTTTAGAATTAGCAAAATGATCGATAACAAGTTCATTAAAATTTACAATGTTTTCAATTAAAGATTTGTCCATGTTTCTTCACATCCACAAATCCATTCTGATAAATCGTACATAGATTCTTTAAAATTACGGTGTACTTCTTTAGTTTTATGTTTACTTGTTTGTCGAATTTGAAGTAAAGGCCGAGGACGACCATTGGTTTTAAATTCTAAACGTCTTTCAAAATTTAAACTATTATAAGCGATTAATTTTTTTATCAAACTAAAACGGTAATATGTACTTAAACATAATTAATTTTCTTTTAACTTGTGAAAGTCATTGACATTGGTTACAAACGAATATTATCAAACAAATAAAAAAACGAGTGCAAAGTTTGTCGTATGAGATAAAAAATGCGCATTTCAGCATTTTTGTTTTACAAACACGTATTGCGGAGATAATAATAAATGACTTAAGCATTGCATTGAGTACGCGAAATGGGACTCGGCTGACAACCGCAGAAACCATTTAGTTGTCTTTTTCTAATTCGCATAAGATTGTATTATGCGTGTTGCACTCTTTACTACAATAAGTATCATTTACGATTCGGCTGCATTATATAATACAATATAATACACAGGGACTATAAAACACAACAGCCTCGGGTAAATTCGTAAGTTTTCGCATATGTTGCGCTTACAATGAAAATTGAAATGCAAACGCTGATAATTTGATTTAAACGCGAGTTCTTGTAATTTTAAAGTAAATAAAACAATTTTCTAATTCATTTTGGAGGTTCATTGTCCGAGTGACCTAATAGAGAAGCCGCCACTGGAGAAATTGTCAGGCGGGATTGGCTGGTTTATTCAACATCTACAAATTCTGTGTTTTGTGTACCATGTAAATTATTTAGTAAACATGAGACATCATTTGTCCAAGGATTTAATGACTGGAAAAATGTTTACAGAATTAAGGATCATGAAAATTGTATATTTATCGGAAAAGCAGTATTGGATAAATATACTGAAGCGAGTTGTAGCTGCAATAAAATTTTTATCCAGTCGAGGCCTTCCGTTTCGGGGAACTGTAGAAACTTTTGGAGCTTCTAATAACAGAAATTTTTTGGGTAGTCTTGAACTAATTGCAGAGTTTGACCCTTTTTTACGGGATCACATCGATAAACACGGAAATCCAGGAAAAGAAAATGTATCTTATTTATCATCAACAATATGCGATGACTTTATAGCCATATTAGCAACAAGGGTGCAATCTTTTATAGTCAACCAAGTAAAAGAATCTAAATATTTTTCTATCAGCGTCGATTCAACACCAGATGTGTCGCATACAGATTAGCTGACTTTGATTTTAAGAAATGTTTTAAAAGATGACACGTCAGTAAAACGTTTTATTACTTTTTTGGAAATAGAAATTTTGAATTTTCTAGAAAAATTGTCTTTGAATATTCAAGACTGCAGAGGTCAAACCTATGACAATGCCAGTAACATGTCCGGCAAGTACTCGGGATTACAAGCGAGAATACTTTATCATAAAAAATTAGCTACTTTCGTACCTTGCGCAGCCCATTCCTTAAATTTAGTAGGAACATGCGCAGCAGAGTCTTGTGAAGAAGCCTCTTCGTTTTTCTTTTTTGTGGAACAAATATATAACTTTTTTTCTGGATCTACTGGTAGATGGCAAACCATGAACCATTATCTACTAAAAGAACACGCAATATCTGTAAAGAGATTGTCAGCAACAAGATGGTCAGCTAGAGCAGATTGTTGTAAAGCACTCTATCGCGGATTTACTTGCATAAAAGAAGCTATTCAACATATAGCAAACGACTTTACACAATCATCCGTGACAAAACTGGAAACAACAGGATTCCTTAAAAAATGTGTCAATTAGAAATAGGGATAATGGTAGCTTTTTGGAGTGAAGTTATGGACCATTTTGATAAAACAAGCAAATTTCTGCAAAGTACGGATATTGATGTTTTAAATGTAGTAAGTTTGTATGATTCTCTTTTACTTTATGTAAAACAATTAAGAAACAACTTTGAAATGTATGAAAAAGAAGGGAAGAAATTGACAAACTGCAATGTATACAGACGTGATACGAAGCGAATGAAAATTCGCAAACTTCAAAGTGGAGAATCAACCTGAAATTGTTTTTGATGGACTAAGCAATATGAAAATTAATATTTTTTACGTTGTGATTGATAAAATAACTAATGAACTGACTAAAAGGAAAAGTTCGTACGACAGTTTTTTTTAACCAAACTGACTGAAATGTTACCAGAATCAATAATTGAAAAAGCAACAAATTTAAAAAAACATGTATTGCAACGACTTAGATGAAAGCTTTCCTGAAGAATGTGTTCAATTTAAATATTTTATAGAAGCAGTAACCAGTGTAGAAGATATTTCCTTTGATGTTACAAGTATGCTCAAATTAATACGCAAAGAAAACGTAATTGCAACGTTTCCTAATGTAGACGTTGTCTTGCGAATATTTTTGAGTATACCTGCAACCAATTGTGCAGGAGAAAGACCATTTTCAACCCTCAATAGAGTAAAAAAATTTATGAGAAGTACTTTGGCTCATGAAAAACTAGTAAATCTTTCAATTTTATCTATAGAATCAGATTTGTTAAAATCTATTGAATTTGAAAATATTCTTGAAGATTTTGCTATATTTAAATGTAGAAAGGTCCATTTCTAAGTGTTTATTACGTTGAATTTTATATTTTATAAATACCTAATTGTTTTTTGTTTATTAAAAAGATTTATTTGTATGTGATGTGTATAGTTTTGATATGCAGATAATATAATACTGGTAGGTACCTACGTGTGAATAAAAAACGGCCCCAAATGATAAGTAGCCTAGGGCCCATGACTGTCTTAATCCGGCCCTGCCTGTTACTACATCAAATTTAAAATTTAAGATATTAATTTTAAACTACAAACCAAGTGAGTGTTTTGTTTTGTGTCACTAGTTTAATAGAATTAATTTTGACTTAATTTGAAATAGTAATTTACAACACAAAAATAAGCAGATAACTAAAGTTCTTTTTGTTGAATTTACCAAAACTTTTTAAAAACATTATTACTTCAAACATTGATGATAGCTAAAATATATTTAATTCAATGATTTCACATTTAAACTTCAAATAACTTATACTGTTAAATTCAAATTAATTTACTTAATGAACGATTTAAATTCTTAAAGTAACATTAAACAAAATTTCTTGTCTATTGAAGACAGTTTTTTTCACAACGTTTATTCCTGGACAAAAAGATACCGTTATTGTAAAGTGGCATTTTTAAATTGGTACCAACAATCCCAAAGAAATTTCGTCGTTACTATTTAAGGTTGCACCGATCAATTTAGCAAACATTTTACAGGAGCAAACTTTAATTACAATTCAAACGAAACGAATAAAATAGTTAGGAAGGCTTACATAAGACATTTGCAATTGCATGAAACAAACTTTTAATAAATCGGTAGCAAAATAATTTGCAGCAAAAGGTATAAACTCATTCTAATTAAATTTTTAATTTATAACAATTCCATTTTTAGGGTTGTTATTTTCCCACAACTTTCCGATCTTATGCCATTAAATTTTTACCTTTACGAACGTATAAAATATACAACGCATAAAAATTGGCTGTGCACAATTAAAGATTTGGAACATGCAATTACTGATGCTATTTGAAATATTAAAGTTAATGAGCCTTGTCATGTTGTCTAAAGTTAAAGAGAAAAATTAACACATGCAACAAAGCATAAACAGGTATTCTAAATGTGTTACCGTTTAAAAAAAATAAGTTTATTTTATTATATTTCTTATATTTAATAATCATATTTTTGTACTATTTTTTTACCAACTAATTCACCTGTAGAAAGAAAATTTTGCTTCTACACGGATAAAACGTTTTATAAAAGAACAAGTATACGTCCTCAATGATGACGGTAGTAACAAACCATTAGTGTCAATTACAGACGCAAAGGTGTCTACAGTTTACTAAATTATTAAAGGATATCGACGTATATGGTGCTGCTTAAACACAGTTCTTTATACATATTAATTCAATCGGAATTGATTCCTTAGAATTAAATTTTATAGCTCTAGTGTTTTAACAATAATGAGTTTGGAGCAGTATCTTTAAGAATGTATATAATTCAATTATTTTTATTATTGTAAATTTTAACACACAAAAGTAGTTAAAAAAAGTTAAATAAATGTGACGATTATACTAAAATAGACACTAGTGTCAAGTAATTCTTGTTTATACAATCGATTTTTTTATCATAGAAGAAACGTTAGTTTAGTTATGCTTATGTATGATATAGTATTATATTAGCATAAAACTAACGCCTAATAATGAGATATTTTAAAATTAAACTAAATAATTTTTTTAAAAATAAATGTAATATTTTGATAATATTAATACAAATAAAAACACAAATTAAATATTTACTTATAGAACAATGATAAAATTTAAATTTATGTAGAAACATTTGAAAATATAATAAATTGAAATATATATTTTCGAAAACTGTTTATTTATCTGTTACTGTAGCTTGGTAAATATTACTATAATTAAATGGTCACAGTCATCAAACACGGATTGAAACTGTTACAGGCACAAAATTAAAACAATTGTTTTATTACGTAGTTAAGTCTTTGTTTCATTTTTATTTTATTTACATGCAATTGACAGTAAATAAATAAGTTTCGATTTTCGCAATCATTTTTAAATCGTTTTAGTACTTGCAATTTCTTTCTAATAATTAGCAATCGTTTAAAAACGGATTTGTGAAAACCCAATGATGTTTGAATAACTAGAGTTGGTCAAAGATCGTTTAAATAAGATTAAACTATTTTCAAGACAGTAGAACCGTTTTAAAATTGTTTTCGTGCTGATGCAGTTTTTGAGGCTTTCGTGAAAAGACCACATCAAAGAAAGTTGTAATATTTAAAAAATATAAACCTACTGAAACTCAATGTGATATTGTATTTAAAATTATTTATCATACAATAAAATGTAAAACGTGCATTCAAAATATCGATTTAATTGTTTTATTTTAAAACCAAAACTAATATGTGTATGTATGTATTAAAATGTTTAAGTTTATTATTGAAACAAGAAAATCATATATTTATTTAATATCAGTTCAAGAACGAAGCTTTTAAAATGTAAACCAAATGCAACATTTATTTTGCAACAAATTTGAATTTAAAATACCGAAACTATACTGATTTAAATAAATGAAACAACGATGGACTTTTTTATGTTTGAAACAAGAGTGAAAAAATTTAAGAAGTATCTATTTTATTTAATATGTAAAAAAAATTATAAAAAATTCATTATAAAACATTATTTTTTTTAAAACTTTTTTTTAAAATAACTTTTGTTAACTTTAAATGTAAAAAAACATTGATTATTTACCCCCCTTTCTCTCTCTTTCACTCACTTACCGACTCACTTGTATAATTATTTATTGATCCGCCTATTGTCAAGGCTCGTCGATAATTAGAAAAACAATTTTTTTTTGCTGTAATTCATTAACTTCCCCTCCCTTGCCAATCACATGTTTATTTATTTACTAGTATATTTATTACTCAATCCACCTTTTGCCAAGGGTCTTAAAAAAAAGAAAAAAAAAGTTTTTTTGATGTTTTTTATTCTAGTCTAGTCCAATAAAAAATAGCATTTATCTTTTATAAAAATAACAAATATAAAATTACAAAACATATGTTAGCTAATAAAACGCATGTTTAATTTAAAAGCAAAATAAAAATGAAACAAAAAATTGTTTTGGTGCTTTCAACATTGCGAACGTCAATATTAGTGTAGTTAAGTTATGGCGAAAAAGCAGCAAAATGAAAAGTAAATACCCACATAAAAATGTTCGAAGTCAGTTACTATATGAGAATAAGTATGTGACAAATAAAAAGTCATTTAAAAAACCTTGAAAATCATTTAAATTTGAAAAAAAAGTTATTAAAGTCAATGTCAAATTTGACAGATTTAGTAATAAATGTTGTACCAACATTATGTTTATGGTGATTTCAATTTTTTTTTAAATTCAAAAAAATCGATTTTTACAAAATGTAACACGAAAAATAATGTACGTTACTCTCGTCAAAAGTTTCATAGTATAATTCATCCACATGCAAAACGCTCGGTCGTGCGGCCTTGCGTTTGATTAATATTTGTTATTTATACGGTATGTAACAAAAATATAAAACACCCTTATAATATTTCTGTGAAAATAAATGTCTAATTTTGTTTTGTTATAAGCAGCAAATATAACGTATCAACTTTTTGATAATTACATTTTTTTAAACAGACGAGCGAGGATATGACATAAAACCAAGAAACCCATAAAAAATGTACTTTTTCTAGAAGTTTCTATATACCAAGTTTTAGTATAGAATACTGCATACAAATTTTTGATTTCATATTTAGAAGATGTCGCAGATGATATGGATTAAAAAATTTAATTGTGTCAATTTTTCATTTGACTGAAATTGCTTTAAGAATTGTAATAAAACATCACAGACGGTCTGCACTAACCGTATTTCTTGTATTTTTTAATAACCAACATAAAGATGATTTTTTATAACGCTTAGATAGTATTTCAGTATCTGACTTGCTTTGAATAAACTTCCACATTAGATTTTTAATACTTTTCCAATACTGATGTAAAAAATGTCACAAAGATTTATAATTAAGCTACTTTATTAAATTATTCAAATAGTATTCTCCGGTTTTCTTATTTTTTAATTTTATTGACAGACACAAATTGTTTCTAACATTTATCGTCTACTTTTTTGCCTTCCATTTGTCATCGTTTACTTTTTGTTTACATTTTCTATTCTAGGTATTGAATTATAATTCTAACGGTTATTATCAATCTCAGTTTTTGGGTTACGTAAACCTGTTAAAGCATCTACCAAAGCACTTGACACTGCATTTTCTTTGTAAAATTCATGCTTATCAAAAGAAAACAATGTATCATTTTCTCTTGTTTATGTAACTTTTGTTTTTATCATCGGAAAAATTATAACTGCTAAGAGATTGTTAAAAATATGGTTTACTGTTTTAATTTTGACCACATGGTGTAAATGATGTAATTAATCACTGTTGAAGTAATTGATATTGAGCCCAAAAAATCTTCAGGTTGTCGTGCGTTAAATTAGTATTTTAATGAATATTAAAAATATGTTGAATAATGCCAACATAACAATTAGTTGGTATAAAGTTTTTTCCCATGTCAGCATGTCAGATATTATATTAAAACAGTTTGGTATCTATTTAATAATTAAAGCTCTTGAAGGCCACAAAGGCAATTGTTTTACATAGCTATACATAATATTGAACCAATTGTTATGAAGACTTGTGTTTGTACATCAAGTTTTTGTACAAATTGAGTTGATTTCTTTTTAGTTTTATTTAGTCTGTTGAATTCTGTTGCATAATCAAAAATAATTTTTACAAACATCTCAAATCTTGCTAGTGAATTAAAATTTGTGTAAAAATTTAATAAGTAGTAATTTTGTAATATATCTAATAATGTCTATATCTTGATTTAAAGTATTGATTTTAGCAATAGCTTCCTTTAGTTTATGATTTCTCATCTTCAATAGTTTTAATGTAAAAGTGTAATTTGTTTACTGTATCCATGCTGATAACTGTATGAAGGAGTTTGAGTTTTATTATAGTCAGCTATACATTTTTTCTCTAAGTTTTTTAAAACTTCATCTTCTGCCATTACGTTGTCGTAACCTTTTTGGTGCGTCTTATATCGAAATTTGATACATCTACGGCGTCTGGTGAATAGTTTAAATCAGTTATATTGATATTATTTAATAGAAAACATAGTTTCTTACTATTGCAGTTCACACTTAAAAAATATGTCTGTACTTCAATATTTGACCGTTCTTTAAGAAGTGTTTCCTACATAATCTCTTTGTCAAAAAATAGATTTACATGTTTTCTGGTTCACCCATTGCTTTTAACTAAATTAATCCAGTGTTCCTGACTTTTGGAAATTGATGAAAATTATAATTACTATTTTTTGTAGTATTATTACAATTCGTACTACAACATTTACAATTTCTTCCTCAATCCCTATATTTATTAAAGTACAGAAAAATAATCTTGAAAGTTTTGATAAAATTACTTACATATTAAATAAAAAAGGTCACAATTTATAAACTAGAACACACCTGAAACTTATTTTAAACACTAGAACTCATTACGGATCTAAAAAAATACTTAACAAAAAAAAGTTTCAGTAAAATTTATCTAGTGAGCCAACATCAAAAAATAAAAACCAGAAGGTTTCTATGCATAAGGTTTTTACAATTTGTGTGGGAAAACGCGACCGAGTCAGTTGGCAACACTGTGAAGTATATCTAGTGGCATCAATGGCACGTTGTATACCTGTTGTTTGCCTAAATGTTTAAATCAAAACTTAAAAGCAAGTATTAAAAATTAGCAAAGATTAGACGTTTATAAACATTTTGAATTGTTGCAAATGGTTGAAACACTATTTAGCAATTTAACTTTGTTTAAGTAGACCGGAAAAATTCTATAGGAGGAGTATACTATATCCAAAATTATGCCACATAAGAACTAACAAGTTGACGTTTAAAAATACAAGGTTAAAAACATTACTATATTTCGATAATGACAACTTGTAATAAGCAATACCTTTGTATATTTACAAAAGATAAATTATGTATACTCTGCAGAGTCAACTTATTTTTTTTTACATCTGATTTCAAGGTTACTACAGTAGTAACCTTTGTTAAAAGCGAAAAGAATATAAACAAATTAAAGACAATATATCGTACAGATAATGCAGGAAATATTTGTACCTTTTAGTACGATTATTTAAATAATTTATTTTAACATTTCCATAGATCAAAATTATTTTCTATAAATGTCACTTTCTTAAACATACTTTATGCTTTTAGATGGTGTAATCACATTTACTTTTACACTTCATACTTGGAAATAATTGACATGTATTTAATATAAAATGCTTAACTGTCCAATAACTGTCCAGTTTACCATATGTTATGTAAGCTTTCAAGTCGTTTTGCTTTTATTAGTTTTTACTATTATGCATAAATTCAAGTATTTAAAGGTTGGGACTGTTAACCCTTTTGGCGGTCTACACCTAACGTAAATGCGTATAAATTGCACTTGCGGTTAAATACAATTGTTGACATCTATCGAGTGACCGATAACTCAATAAACGGTTGGTATTTTCCGTTATTAATATTCGTAATACTTAAATTAATTAATTTCATCTATTAACTTTTGTCCACACCAATAATTGATCACGTTCAAATCGGAATTATCTGACCAGTACAAATAAGATCACGTGGGTATAGTGATATTTGAGGCGTGCAAATAATTGATCCGTTCAAATAAAGTAATTAAGCGACCTACAATTAAAAAAACAAAGGTAACGGAGATGATTGATATTACAACGAATTTTATTATTAAAACTAATTTATTTAAATCACTAAAAATATTTTTACTTATACTAAAAATATGTAAACTTTTAAATTAACCGAACTAATTTAATCTAATAATATTTAATAAAAACACTTACACTAATTTATATATAGCGCTATCATTTACACGAAGATAAGATACAGTCCGCGGATAGCTTCACACACTTGTTTACACTAAAGTCACGTACTTTGTAGATTTATTTATAACACGTGTTAACAACTTATTTATTTAGACTTGAATAATCTTCTTAACACTGCTGTGTTTGCATTACGGCAATAACTGACCTACGATTTGTTTGTTCCGTATATATACACATTTTGAAAATCCTTCTCGAGTGTTCCATATCTTTCAATATACGTTCTAGAAGATAGATAACAACTTCGAGAAGACTCTTGAATTTACGAATAACTTTTCAAACATTTCACTGTCCCCTTCTTAGGACTGTCCTGTCCCAGAACAGGAGACTGGATGCGACACCGGTAAAAAGGATTGTGACGATAGCGGCAGCTTTTTCCATTTCGGCAACTTCCTTGACCATAAAAGTAACAGTCAATGGATTTTACCTGACCCGATATTCTTCTTGGTTGGTAACTACAGACCAACACTTGAATGCCTGTTTCTCGAAAGACGATCTCCAACATGTTTTGAACTGTCCTCCAATTCAGTTGATCTAAGCCACAACCAAGCTTGGGTACTGCCGATATCTTAACGTGAATGAACTCCATTTCTCTCTTGAAATTCCATAATGTTCGCCACAGATTTTTGTATAATGGGTTGATACGTGAGTATTTCTTGGTGACCAGATAAAAAACAAAGCGTCTGTCACCACGTAGTCTTAAAACTTTTCCAACTGCCGGTTTCTGCCTTCGTAATTCATCTAGCTGCCCAAACTTCTTTTTAAACACGACTGCAACCCCTCTGGACTTGTCAAGATCTTCGCTGACGCAATGTGCGATGGCGTAATCTTTTTGTGTCTGGAATAGGTCTTGTTGTTCCTCGGTGGAAACTCCAAACCTAGCTTTTCTAGAACCTCCGTATAAGTTCATAAATTTCTCAAACTCCATTTCTTCGATTTGATTCCTGGTTCTGCTGCTTACTACTCTGGTTCGGATCTGAACTTGCGTATTGTAGTTATCGCCAGCAAACGGAGCTAGACGATCGCTGTGGACCACTTTTGGTTTGCCTCTCGGCGGTTTTCGAATGCGATATATGACGTTGTTAATACGCTGCACGACTTCATAGGGGCGCTCCCATTGCCTTTGCAGCTTCGGCGACCAACCACGTCTCCTTTGAGGATTATACAACCAGACCATATCGCCAGGTTAAAACCCACCATTTTGCGCCTTGACGTCATATCTTGTTTTCATCCTGTCGCTGGCAATTTGTGTGCTTTTACGGATCTTTTCAAGTACTTCGTCTAGCCTCTTGGCCAGCTTGCTGACGTAATCTTTTCCAGCAACTTCTTCTTCCGGTCTTCGTCTAAATTGAAAGTCGCATGGCAATCGTATCTCACGACCAAGCATGACACAAGATGGTGTTTAGCCAGTGTTTTCGTGAATGGATGATCGGTATGCCATTAGGAAAAGTTGCAAGTACTGATCCTAGTCTCTTTGGTGTTCGGACACTACCTTGGCTAAGTACTTGCCCATTGTTCGATTCATCCGTTCAACCATGCCTTCAGATTAAGAATGGAGAGGCGTTATGCTAGTTTTCTTAATTTCCAACAGTCGGCAAACTTCTTGAAACAGCCTAGACTCAAAATTGTGGCTTTGATCAGAGTGTAACTCCAACGGAACTCTAAACCGACAGAAACATTCTTTTACTAATCATATATCAATTGCTACTCTTTCCAAAGGGCTTTCTACGTTGTATTGCTTCATGGGTGCTTTGCGCTTTCTCGCTGGACAAGTTCTTGATGCCCAGACTGTGCATTTACGGCACCATTTCATGACGTCATCTTTGCAGTTTATCCAGTAAAATCGTTCTCGCACTTTACTTAACGTCTTCTTAATGCCAAAGTGTCCTCTTGATGTCTTATCGTTGACATGCTTCAACACTTCTGACACCCTGCTGTTCGGCTCTAATAACTGTAGTCTGTTTCCCGTGCCTTCGGCACTTACTAGGGATGGCTTAAGAAGACCGTCTTCTACTATCAAGGAGTCCCAATGCGCCCAGTACGTTTTGATATTTCTGCCCAAAGCACTCACTTCTTCCCACGTTGGTCGTCGGTCGTTTTCTTTCTAGTCCAGGAGTAGTCTTATTTCAGGATCGTTTTCTTGTTCGCGACGTAACTGCTCAGGTTCCCACTAATCATAAACCATAGCAGTTTTTCGGAGGCATTCAACTTTTTCTTTTCCGGCACGGTGTTCTGTGTCATAGTCATACTCTTGCAGTTTCTCAATCTATCTTGCCATTTGTCCTTTTGGGTTACGGAACTGCAGTAGCCATTTTAAAACGGCGTGGTCTGTTCTCTGTAAAAATTTTGTCCATACAAATATTTGTAGAAACAGTTGATGGACTGGACGACTGTTAACAGTTCTCTCTTAATGACGCAATAACTCCTTTTTGGCTTGGACAAATCCTTGCTAAAATACGCTATAACTTTTTCTTGTCCATCTTGAACCTGCGAAAAGACCGCGCTAATGGCCAGATTGCTTGCGTCGGTATCCAAAACAATTTTTCCATCTTCTCTTGGATAATTCAAAATCAGCGAAGTGACTAGGGCCTGTTTTAGTTGATGGAAAGAATTTTCAGTCTTAATTATATCTAAATTCTGCTCTTTCTTCCGTCAATTTTGCCAAAGGTTTGGCAATATTAGCAAATGCGGGTACAAATCGTCTATAATAGGTGCAACTTAATTAAACTTCAAACCTGATGCTTGTCGATTGGTCTTGGCCATGCTTTAACTGCTTGGATTTTCTCTGGGCCAGCCTATACTCCATCTCTAGATACGACGTGGTCAAGGTATTGCACTTCTTTCTTAAATACGTGGCACTCCTTTGGGCTCAGTTTGAAGTTAGCCCCACGTAGTCGCTGGAACACTTCCTTCAAGTTGTTCAAGTGTTTTTCAAACGACCTTCCAACCACGATCACGTCATCCAGGTAAACCAAGCACGTCTTCCAAGACAATCCGCGCAAGATGGTCTCCATCAAACGCTCGAATGTTGCAGGAGCGTTACACAGGCTGAAGGGCATTACAGTGAACTGCCACAAACCAGTTCCGATCGTAAAAGCTGCTTTTTCACTATTCTTGGGTTCTAATTCTACCTGCCAGTAACCACTCTTTAAATCTAACGTGAAAAACCACTGGGATCCTGACAAGGTGTCTAATGTATCGTCAATTCTAGGTAAAGGGTAACTGTCTTTTTTGTTCACCTCGTTTAGCAAACCTTGTTGATCCATCCTTTTTCTTTACGAGTACCACTGAGGATGCTCATGGGCTACTTGAAGGTTCTTTTTGCCAAATGGAAGTCTGCGTGGATGTTGTCGTATCGGCCGAGCGTCTCCGGTTTTAATTTTATGTTTCCCCACATTAGTTCTTCCTTTGGAACCACTCTCCAGCGCGATCACATCTTGATACTCTTCGATCAACACTTTAACTTTAGCCAGCTGGTCTTGGCTGAGGTTTTGGCATTTGATGGTAAGAATATCCAATAGATGTTGTGAATACTTCTTCAGCGACTTATTTTCGTCAGACTTCACGCATCTCACAATTTGAGATACTGGCGTGCATTTGCTTACCACGGTCTTCTTCTTCAACGTTACAGGATCTGAGTTGATGTTTAAGATCCTTAATGGCATCGTGTTTTTTACTCGTACTAAAGTTCTGCCAACGAGTAGTCTCCTTTTCAACTAAACCGTCCTCCATTGGTTCAATCGCGCGTATGTAACCTTCTCGGAAACTTCCATCCAGGCGTGCTATCACCACACTTTCAGTCCTTGCAGGCAGAGTCACGTCTTTACTCAAGACTCGCACGGCTGCCTTCTCTGACGAATGAAAAGGAATTTCTTCATTGTCGATCTTCAAGACATCGTTTTTTATATTCAAATGGAACCCATACTTCTCTATCACGTCCATTCCCAGGATAACTTCTTCCGTGATGTCGGCTACTAGTACTTGATGGTCGAGTACTCTATTTCCCAAACCAATGGTTACTTTGACTTGTCCGTGAATAACAATTTTGTCGCCCGTTGCCGTTCGTCCTACTGTTACTGGTGATGTCTTCTCGTTTTCCAATTACATGTCAGGACGAATGATGGTTTTCGTCGCTCCACTGTCAACCAGTAACTGAACACTTCTTCTATTGATCTTACCATCGAGATTATTGCTATGAAATTGTTCTCTAGGCAACGCCATTCGAATTGTAATTTCCGGAGTTTGACTAGACGAGATTACCTTTTGTCTCTTTTGGTCGCCTCGTTCCAAATTTTTAAGCGCTCTTCTCAACTTCTTTTTAGGTTTAGTACGATGTCGTCGTACATGGTTTATTTCACCGCAGTTCAAAGTTGTCGCTCCTCTTTCCCAAAGTATTCGTCGCGCTATCTCCTCGATGCTTTCCAGTGTCTGCGCGGGTACTTCTGCAGCACAGTAGAGCCTATGACCGTCTCGTTGTGATGCTTGTTTTGCTGCTTCAAACTCCAAAGCATGCACAAAAACGTCATCCAATGTCTTCGGTCGAGCTAACCGGAGAGCGTTTCGTTGTCTTGAAGGTCGTCTACAAAGGTTTGAATAGCCAATTGCTCCAAGAAAGTGTCTGGTGATGTAGGATACGCAAGCCGTGTCAATCTGGCGATGTCAGCCTCAAACTCCTGAAGACTTTCGACAGCTTTCTGAACCCGACTTTTAATTTGAGCTTGATACACCTGTTGAAGATGAGCATCTCCATATCTCATTTCTAAACGTGAAATCAAAAGTTTTTTTTCTTGTAGGTGGTCAGGAACAGTTTGTAAAATTCCAAGCGCTTCTCCACGTAAGAACACTATTAAAGACGTCGCTTTCTGCTTGTTGCTCTAACCATTAGCTGTAGCTGCGGCTTCAAACTGCTTGTAGTAGGTTGTCCATGGAACTTTACTATCAAAATTTGGCGGTACAACTTTAAACTTGTAAGTGGTTTCTTCCAGAAGATTCATTATTACATCTTTGCTCATGACGTTTCCTTTACCATGGCAATTTATTTGTTTTATTTTTTCTTTAAGCAGTTTCATTCTGTCTTCTAAGTTGTCCTCTATTGCTTCTATTTTCTCATTCATAGATTGTTTTCCGTTTTCCAGAACTTCGCATATTTCTTCTTAACATGTCTGCTTGTGTTTCTACTTGAACAATTTTGATTTGATTTTCCACATTGACGTGTATTTATTCCTCAATAGTCTTTATTTGATTTTCCATGCTCGCTCGTATTCCTTCTTTTAAACTTCTAGACTTTTCTTCCATTTTCTGAGAATTTTCTTCAATTTTTCTATTTATCGATTCTTGACCATTTTTTATTGATTCAAGAAACTCAAATAGCTTTGCATCCATTTTAACTGCTTGCGAACGCGTCACCGGCATAAATTTAACCACGAATAATAATTTTAAAACAAAATTTAATAATACTAAATTTTAATAAATGTCGGGCACATTGGTTAACAGTTAAAATTAAATGCTATAAACAAACACACAAATTTCAAACTAAAGTTTTATTTATTTACGCAATCAATGTTTTTATTACGGGAGCGATATTAATTAATGATATTTATACTAAAAAAAAATCGCGAACCCGACACCGTGACACCAGATGTAACGAATTTTATTATTAACTACTAATTTATTTAAATAACTAAAAATATTTTTACTTTTACTAAAAATATGTACACTTTTAACCCTTAACCGGCGTTGCGGGGTCCCTGGGACTCTTGTAAGTACAGAATGTTTAATTACTTTTATGTTTGTATACCTGGAAGTCTGCGTGATATAGTAGCTCTTGTGGTAGAGCGATGTACCTTGTAGCCAAACTACTTAGTCTATCACCAACGCAAGTACGATTGGCATACACCTTAGAGTCCGAGGCACTCCGTGACGCTGTTAATGTGATAATTTCTATTTAGTGACTATGTCTGTGAAATCGAATGATACGCTACGGATCCTAAATTTGAAGAAACTGTGCTTAGCTGGTATGCGGAATGTGACAGTGACTTTCAGATCAAGATGGAGATAGCGAGAGCCCCATTACTACTGAAAATATTATTACAAGTGATCATGAAACAGGGAGTAAATTTTCTAGCAATGAATCTGATGACGAAGAAGAGATGGTGGTTAGTGAAAGTTTAGAGGACAGTGCCACTAGTGATCTACATAAAAAATATGTCTATGCTAAGAAAAGATATAAATGGTCTGCCACTGAACCAACCCAAAATGTGAGTATTTCATCTCACAACATATTAAAATTACCTGGAAATAAAAGAAATGTACAAAAAATTGAAGCGCTGGAAGCATGGCGCAGATAATTTTCTCGCAAGATATACTAGATATCGTTGTGCGCTGTACAAATTTAAAAATTCAGGAATTTTCTAATAAGCCAGGCAATCACAATCGCACACAGTATAAGGAAACAAATTCTGTCAAAATAAATGGTTTTCTGGGACTTCTGTTACTAACTGCAGTTTTTAAGTCGAATAATGAAGCAATTGAATCCTTCTTTTCAACAGACGGGACTGGTCGGGAAATTTTTCGTATGGTAATGTCAGCAAAAAGATTTGCCGTTTTATTGGCTTGCCTAAAGTTGGATACTTATGAAGAGAGAAGGATCAGAGTAAAAACTGATCCAGCTGCAGCAAGCTCACATGTTCTTGCAAAATTTAATAAAAATTCGCAATCAGCTTACTGTTTGGGAGCTAATACAACTGTTGATGAAATGCTAATTGGCTTTAGTGGGAGGTGCAGATTTAAAATTTATTTACCGAGCAAACCTGTAAAATATGGTTTAAAAGTGCAATGCCTTGTCGATGCACGTACTCACTACATATACAATACATATATTTATTGTGGTAAGGGAAGTGACTCGTTGAAGGATTTCAATGATGAATAAAAACGGTTTTCTATTCCAACGCAAGCTGTTATTTGTCTTTGTAAACCAATATTTGGAAGCAACAGAAATGTGACAGGCAATAACTGGTACTCTTCGATAGAGCTCACAGATTATCTTTTCAAAAATAAACTTACTTACGTTGGAATCATGAAAAAAAACAACCGGGAAATACCCAAAGAAGTTTTACCTTCTAAAACTAGAGAGGTGGGATCTACCTTATATGGCTTTACAAATAACAAAACATTGATATCCAGAGTACCAAAGAAAAACAAAGCCGTTGTTTTGATCTCTTCTATGCATCATTCCAAACAAGATGATAACGGTTTGCCGGAAATAAATGCATTTTACAATAGTACAAAGTCTGGAGTAAATGCCGTAGATGAAAAAAACAACCAAATATTGCTGAAGTAGGAGAATGCGACGTTGGCCTATGGCTATATTCTATAGAATCGTGGATATGAGTTCAGTGAATGCATTTGTTATTCATCAGTCTTGTGCCAACGTAAATAAACTCGAAAAACTACATTTTTTGAAAGTATTAGCAAAACAATTGTATGAACCATTTCTACCTGAAAGATCCCAGAAGGCAAATTTACCAAGAGAATTGAAAGCCGGTATTTTCAGAATTTTGAAGGTGACATCTGAGACAACAGCTGATGCTCAAGACGTTTTTCCTAGAAATCAGAGGAAGTACTGTTTTATCTGCGACCCAAAGTTAAAAAGACAAACTGGTTACTTATGTTTTCAATGCAAAAAACCAATTTGTCTACAATGTTCAAAAAAATTGTGTGTTCAATGCATTGAAGATAGAGAATAGTACTAAATATTGTTTCCTTTTATATGCATTTTTGTTTTAATTTATAAATTAGTATATATTTTTTTATGTACCTTAGACATTATTAAATATGTTTTTAGTACGGAAACTTAGTATATTTTAGTTTTTGTTTTTTTAAAATAAAAATCAAATGAACACAATGTTATTAATGTTACAGAATGTATTATTTTGGTTTTTGATTTTTTATTGTGTTTAATTTGTTCGTAAGTTATTTATAACAATAAAAGTTTGTTTTCTTATATACTTTGATAATTTATAGGACAAAAAAAATTCAGTTTTGCATTTTATCATTACGATACACACCATTTTTCTTTTTGAGTCCCGAGGACTCCGCGACGCATTGAGTGTTAAAATTTCTAGCCACGCCAGTTAAGGGTTAAATTAACCGAACAAATTAAATCTAATAATATTTAATAAAAACACTTACACTAATTTATATATAGCGCTAACACTTACACGAAGATAAGATAAAGTCCGCGGATAGCTTCACACACTTGTTTAAACTAAAGTCACGTACTTCTAAGATTTATTTATAACACGCGTTAACGACTTATTTATTTAGACTTGAATAATCTTTTTAACACTGCTGTCTTCGCATTACGGCAATAACTAACCTACGATTTGTTTGTTCCGTATATATACACATTTTGAAAATCTTTCTCGAGTGTTCCATATCTTTCGATATACGTTCTAGAAGATGGATAACAACTTCGAGAAGGCTCTTGAATTTGCGAATAACTTCTCGAACGTTTCAATATATTAAATTAATTACTTTATTTAATTGTAGTACGAGAATCACAAATACAATTAATGCGGATTTAAATCGAACAAGTTAATTGTAAAGGCTTACACATATATTTGTAAAAACGAATCGTCAAGGTTGAAATATAACATGTAAGTAAACGATGCGAGTTTTTAAAGTTTCCAATGATAACAAAGTTAGCGGTACTTAACTCAAAAATTGGTATTTATATGGATGTCAAACTAGTGGTTCTATAAATCTTTATTTGTGGTACTGAACGCTTTTTTCATCACGTTATAAGATTTTAGTTTAAAGTGTTGCACGAACTTTGTTGACTAGATCTATCCACACGTGAGTGTCTAATCTGATTTATTATGGCTACAAATATATTGCTTTTGCATGTTTCTAATTACATTAAATTTAACTTGATTGTAAAACCAACTTTGTGTATGTACGCTACTGCCTATTGTAAACTTTTTAACCAAAATTTGTTTATTGTTTTGAACTCTCTCAACTTTTCGCTTTTTTAAACCGTTTTTGAGAGTTTTTACGGACTTGTCAACATAAACGCCAAAAATTTTTTGAGAGATTTTGAGACTTTGGGGGCCTCGTAGTCGAACAATAAAATCTCGTATTCTACTTGTTTATGTTTAAATTGAGCAACGTGAACTTTTAAAATATAAAATTACCTATATGTGAAAAAAACGCGTAATTTAAACAGGAACTCGTTAATTTAAAAAAAAATTTATTACGACTACTGTGTATCTTAATTAAACGTTTTACTAAAGATTTTGTACTATGTTGTCTATATAAACTACGTGATTTATTATTACATTATAAATTGATACTACTGTATCTAAATGTTATTCATTAAAGCATTTTCTTCTACATAGTTAAATTTTGGTATTAATTTATCCGATAAAAAGTAGAGGTTACAGTTAAGACTATTTTTTTATATGTAAAATATTTTTCTATAAAGTAAATTATATTAAATATAATTTTAGTGTTAAGTTATAAGCTAATTTTATTGTTCTTTTTAGATATATTTTATTTAGAACAACGTTAAGCCGTTATTTAATTTTAATCATTTTTTTAAATAATAATAAAAACAAAAAATAAATAGTACGCAAAATGTAGGAATTTTAAAGTTTTAAAGGGCCTGAACAGTACGCGAATCGTAGTTTTAGGACTACTACTATGTTGACTGAAATTGAATGTTTCGTTTTGAAGAAATTCGTGCATAGGTTGGAAATTGACTACAGTCGCGGAGCAGTATCATAAACAATCTGTAAAAATATCAAGATTTCCAAAAAACTTTTTAATTAAACCAAAAATGGTTCAAACCTTGGCTTGTGCATTAAAAGCTTACGTTTTTTCTCTTAAAAAACAAAAGATTTCTCATGCTACAGTGTCAAACTCAAACAGTTTTAGTAGCTACACAGACATTTTAAATAAAACGTGATTAAAAAATTAGTCAAAACTGTCAAAAGATAAAGCCCGCGACCACAAAATATTAACGCTATAGGCCAATATTGGTATTATATAATACTAATAAATTATAATATCAGAGTAATATAATGAAAATAACTACAATGTGATCATTTCAATTTTAACCAAGCGTTATAAATTAATCCAAAAAATGTTGAGTTGCATATAACCTTACGCAGTTGTTGTTTTAGCTTTCTTATTTTAAATATACATTTATAATTTTGTTTACAATTTAAAAAAAATAATTACATTAAAAAATGTAGAATCAGATACAAGTACATTAGTAAAACGAAATTTGCGTAACTCAAAAATTTAATGTTTTTAGTTGTCATTATTAAGAAAAATAGATAATAGTTATGTAATTTACATCAACAACTTAAAATTAAAAAAAATAAGTTTTAGCAAATGTACTAATAAAATTAATTTTGCGGCTGTGGCTGTAAGTACAAATTAACCACCGCAAGACGTGCATATAGCAGATATGAATTGCAAACGTGCTATCATTGAAATGAATTTTGAAAAGCGCAAATGTTTAATTCATGTACTAATGTATTTTCATTTGGAATGATGAGGTAAAATAACGTTACTAGAATAAATCTTCTTTATTTTCTCCAATATTTCATCTAATCCCAAGCGACTTACGACTGATCGTTGGTAAAGCTTAAAACATTAAATCCGGTTTATCCTTTTCTGAAAACTTAACATTTCGAAAAAACTATAACAATAAATATAACTAGAAAATTCGTAAATTTTTAGTATTTTAAAACCTACCCTGTATCTCTCTAAACGAAAATAAGGCGTCTGAAAATTTTACACGTATTCCTGCAAAAAGCTATTTAAAGTTATATGTAATTACTTATATCGTAGAAAAACCCACGTTCTAATGTACATACTTAATTAGTTTAAAGAAAAATATAGCAATAAAACAGTGGCGTTTTTTTAATTAAAAGTCGAATGAAACTACAATTATTCAGTTTTAAATATTTTATAAACTGCTGTAATTTTTTGTGTAGAAAATAAATGAAACACTGTGTAACAAAAATTGCAAAATAATATTTAAATAAACAAAAAATAGTTTATTATTTTTACAAAACAACTGACACAGACACATCTCTTTTGTTATATAAATAAACAAAGTTTTAAAAAAAGTAATGGAAATATGTTAAGGTTGAAAGTGGAAATAATTTCACAAAGCACCATCTAGAAATCATTTCATTTTAGCACTGACTGTAAAAACCCAGCTCAAAGGTTATTATTACGCAATTTAGAAGTTGCTTTGGTTAAAATAAGCTTCTGAATATTCCACCAAATTCTGGATTTAGTACTCTACAGTTATAATGAAAAAACGGTGTTAATATTTTTATCCTAAATATTAAAGATAGGTATTTCTATTTTTTATTTTAAAACGGTTTGTTTATTAACATATTACTAAGCGGTTAATAACTTTAAGAGACGTTTAGTAAATCAAATGTTTAAAACAAAAATGCATACCTTTGTTTAAAAAGTTGCATTTTTATTTTTTTATTTACTAATTACAGAAAAATAAAACGATAGTCTCAATGCAAGTATTGGTTATTACATCTTATACGTGGCAAAAACAAGAAATGAAAAAATGAAATACTTTTAATTACGTAGATTATTAAAACATTTAATTAACTAAATGATATTATGTATTGTGTAACTACTTGCTTATAAATAAAACTGTTTTGATTAAAACTTTAACATTATGTGTACTTAAGCATAAAATATTATTCACGAAAAACATGTGTTAAATGGTATTTCACTACGTTTGTTACCTTAAACAATAAACGTATTCAAAAAGAGCAGAGAAGCCAATACTTTCTTCCTAAAATTTATTCAAAATTACATTACTACTAACTACAATTGGTTGTGTCTACGAGAAAACAAATGAAACTCATTAATTTAATTCGAATAAAATTTTTGTAAAATATTGAAATGTTGGATTGGTTTATTATCGTGTTTACGGTTAGGCAATGCATCTATTAACATTCAAAGTAAAAAGTATTTTGGCAAAAAATTTAAGTAATTTATAGGTTATTCGGGTAATAAACTGCTAAATATGTTTTTAGCTTTGATTGATTGAGAAACTGATTTAAAGTTTAAATTTTTTTACATTTTTGTTCTGCAAAATAGTTTAATTGTTGAAATTTAAAGCGTCATAAAAATTGTGTTACTTTACTGAAATATTTGTTTCAGTTTTTGTGTTGTAAAACATTTTTTTTCGTTGCATCAAACAAAAAATTATTACGTTATCAAATTTTATTAGAAAGAAAAACAAAAACACTACTCCTAGTAATAAAAAACAACCAACTTACCGTGCCAGATCTTACAAATGATGTATACATAGCTAATACTTGTTAACTGTACAGTATTTGACGTTAGAAAAATCATTTATTAAGTCAAGTAGAAAAAAGGCTTGTTTCAAGTTTTAGTTGATAAACGTAATTTTGTAAAAAGTAAAGTTTATTTAAAATTTATTTTTAATTTGCAAACGCACGCGTATGATCAAAAACAGAAAGAAATAATCTTTTTTTATTGGTTTTAACAACAAATGACAGCAAAGTTATTCTTCCGGAATAGTATTAGTAAATCATCAAGATACTTTTAGCAAAATCTGTTGTTTAGTTTTGTTTTACATAAGTAGACAATTTTTATTTAACATTCGGATAGACATGTAGTACTTTATAATAAATTTTCCGAAATGAATAAGTATATTGTCTTATTATCAAAAGTTGAACTTACCTAAACTTTTATATTTTACATTTACTTTATTATTTAGATTGATTTTGTCTTTATGTAAAATACGGTTGATATCTTCAAGTTTGTGTAACAAGGGTCACGTTTCTAAAGGATTTTAGTTTTATCAGACCGTAAAACAAATCAGAAAAACAACCAAATATTAAACCTGCTCATGTTAATTTAAAGAAAAAAACAAGAAAATAATTTGACAAACTTGAAGACAAACAAACGACAATCTAGCAAAAAGTTAACGAAATCTAGTAAAGCCTCTGTAGTTATAAATTGTTACTGTCAGTTAAGCGCAACTTTAATAGGACTACAGTTTAAACATACTTTTTTTATTAAAGAAAAATAAGAATTTTGTGTTAACAAAAACATTAGCAAAATTTATGTGTTTCAACGTTTAGATACCTAAGCCAGAGTTTAAGTTTAAAGAATGATACCAAAGCAATTAATAGAAGTTCAAATACAATTAAAGGAATTAAAATAAAAAAAGCAGTTTGATAAATGTAGTTTCTGTAAATCTAAATATTTTTTTTTTCATATTATAATTTAAATTTTTTATTTGAAGTATATTTACAATTTACACTCAAAACACCAATAACATTATTAAAGCATTATTTCAATTTTTTCAACTATTTAAAAAATAAAATTGGTTTTTAAATTTGTCTGACAAAAATTTAGATGAACGCTAATATCTCAGGCATCCTTTACACAATTTTATTGATGACATCAACGTGTAGCTTATTTTAATCTGCATAGAAATCTATGGTAATCTAAAATAATTTTTCAGAATTTTTTTTAAGAATAATTTTTTAATCGTAAACCAAAGAAGTACGTGTTTTTGCGTTTCGAAATGCGGTAGTCTACTTCGTCACCGTATAATTCTGCTCTCGCGCAACTTTTTGACATCTTTTAGTAAATGCTAAAACCAAGCTTTTTACGTTGCCAGTTAAAATTTTAAAACTTTAAATTCTTTTGAGTTTTGTTATTAATTTTTTTTTCATACTTTTTGTAATTTTTTTTGTTCAACCGCTACGAATTGTAACGGTATAAATAAGATTAACGTCAAATGAATTTTTTTTATTGAAGAACTAAACGCTTCGAGTTTTACAACTAACGTTGCAACCAACACTTGCTGCTATCGGTGACCTTAAGGGTCACATACCTACGGCTTATCAGCGGTAAACAAGGGACTTGAAAGAAATGTTTCGAAGAAAACTTGGACATAAAGAACAGCATTCCGGCTTGACAAAATTAGCTTCTTTGAGCTGTAAAAATAAATATTGAATATAAATCTAAGTTTTTGGTAGTGTAATTGTTAAGTGTTTTGTGTGATTAGGTATTTCAATACTAAACTCACGTCGTTTCAACGGATTCGTCACTTAATTCTACATTGGAGGAGATTTCCAGTCGACGCTTTTGCCGAGTTGATCTCATATCCATCGTTTTTGGTCGGGTTTGCAATCAACTGGAGACTACAATTTTTAAATCTCCTAACCCCTAGCAAAATTAAAACTAAAACGAAAATTATTGAGACTTAGTTCCTTAGCAACCATCCCTCCATAGGTTCTATTTGATGTTAAGATACTCGCCGAGAAAGAAGAATAATCTGTGGTAGACAAAGATTCTATGCCAGAATCGTCTGATAAAGACGATATTGATCTTACACCAAACACTAGGTTTAACAGTAGCACCTTTGGAGCCAGCAGTAGTAAATACGTACCCGTATAAAAATAAGGTGTTAACTTTTCAGGGCAGCAAAATGAGTCTGTTGAGCGTGTAGAGGAGTTAAGAGTAGTGCGCAAGAAGATTTCCGGTCGACGCTTCTGCTAAGTTGGTTTCATATACATGGACTTTGGTCGGGTTTATAAGCACCCGGTAACTACAATTTCTAAGTTACTTAACTCCCAGCAGGGAACGTTGACTATTCATTTTTTATATTTATTAAATGAATAGAACGTGGTGACCTACAATATTTAACCTAAAAAGAAAATACTATTATACTTACAGTACCGGTAGGTACAAACTTTAAAAGCAAACTGAACGAATAATTGTTCAACAAGCTAAAATAAGAATTTGATGAATTTGAATACTTGTTACAACTAGTAAGCATGTTTCTTATACTTTATGAACTTGACACTAAAAAAATGTCTATAAATGAAAAAGAAATGCAATGCGACGGAATAAAAAACAACAAATTGTAAGTAAAATGCTTAAAAGTAATTTAATCTTAATTCGAAGTTGAAAGTTGCTGCATGCGGCGGTTGTAATTGCTTGAAAGAGACCCTGCAGCTGTCTACGTGGATCTTCTTTCTGATGTGCGGTAGCAAAAATGCAGCAGCTCTACTGTAACTTTCCTCTATAAATGTGGTTTTAATTTTGTTGCGGGTTAGGTGATTTAGAATATGTAGTCTTTGGGTGCTTGTAAACCCGACCGAAGTTGATGGATATGAGACCAACACAGCAAAAGCGTCAACCAGAAATGTCCTCTAACTTGTCAAGCCGTAATGCTTGCTGTTCTTTCTGTCCCAGTTTTCAAAGCATTTCCTTTAAATCACCTGCTTATTGCTGATAAGTTGTAGACATGTGACTGATAGGTCACTGACAGCACCAAGTGTTGGTTGTAACGTTGGTTGCGGAACTCATGGCGTTTATTTTTTCAATAAAGAGAATAAATTTGACTTTACTTCCAAGACGTAAAATTACCCTAATTATTACGGACAAAACAATAAAAATAAATAATAAAAACTATAATTTTAATCTTAATTTGTAATCATAACATAGACTGATCATCGGAGTAAAATAGCTTAAGAGGATGAGGTACCTTGTTGAAACTTCTAAATGCCGATTGCATAATATAGGCAACACATTTAACATCTGTTCATCCCAAATTATTTTGAAACCGGCAAACTACGTAGGGTCAAAAATAATAAAACATAAATGTCTTTTGTAATAATCCTTAGTCTGATAATCCTTTTACCTGGTAGTTTGAAGTAATGATTTTGTAAATGGAATTTTTCAAGTAATAAAATGCATCTTGTTCTTAAATTATTAAATAAGAACCTGTTTTGTATGTGTAATATGTGTAATAATAATAAGAAAACAATTTTTGTTTTTTATTTTTATAGTGTTTAATAGATACATCAGTAAGTTAAAATTAATTGAAATAATTAACAAGTTACTTGCCAATCAAGTAATTTTTTGCATTATTAAAAATCCCTGGCTTTTAATCCTCTAGGTATTCTAGGATCGACTAATTCGGGCAGCAAGTAGTTTATAAAGAAATGTTTCAACTTCTCTAACATATTGTTCCAAAGTTGTTCATCCTTTTCTATGCGAATTATTTCTAAATCGCAATTTGTATATAATATTAAGTCACAATATTGTCTATTTAAAATATTTAATTGTCCCTGTATTTGATAATAATAAAAATGATTATTTTTTAATTGAAGCACATTGTTTTCATTTTTCACACTTATATTTTTTGCTCTTTTCTCTATTGCTTGCCGAATCTTTTTGTCTTTAATCGAATATAAACACATAATGGTACGGTTTCTTTATCCTCCTTATTTAAACTTTAAGTAGCACTATTAGAATCTTCTTTCAAGGAGGGGCATCAAAGAAAAACTGAGCAGTTTTTTTATGCCCCTCCTTGAAAGAAGATTCTAATAGTGCTACATAAACACATGACTTCAATTAATTCATTGTCTTCTAATAATAATCCATCAAGACTTGCTCCTAAATAAGGGTATTCTTTTAATACAAAGAAACCGCATGTTGCGACGGTTTTTTTCGTTTTGGTTTCATATGCAGCAATAGCCTCTTTTTCATTCAATTTTCCATATAGGATTGCTGGAGTAATTAGGTTTGGAGAACTGTATAACAAACTCTTTACTAAATTGTGGCAAGGTGTGGTAGGTCTTCTTCTACAAATCCGGCCAAAGTTAGATGCTGTAAGTCGTTTTCGACGTGCTTCAAACCATCTCATATTATCATGCTGCCCTACTGTGTGTTCTTGTATATCATCTATATTTTCAGCATATAACTTTGACAAAACTTTTTTTTTCTCTTCTTTAAATTTTTTAGTTAGTAGATCTGGCCGTGCCGCATTAGGTCCGTAATCTTGCTCTGCAGACTTATCATCAATTTTTACATTTTTCCTAATTTTACGATTATTTCGGTTGTATAAACACTTACTTATACTCTCTACCTCTACAAAATTTCATTAACGTTGAATTATTTTCTTGAGCATAAAATTTATTGTGCCACGAAGGACCTGCATTGAACGACAACCTTGTTTCGTAACATCGTCGTTGATATGAACCACGCTGAACAAGATTGGTTCTTTTTCTTCCAGTAAACTTTGCAATTAAAAACATGTATCTTTCTGCGTGATTAGTTGTAACGTTTTTTGTCAATTTATGCGCCTTTCTTTCAACTAAAATTATGCATTTTTTAATTTCATCTAACACCGGTGTACTTTCCATTAAAGGTAAAGATTTTCTTCGTTATTTTCCTTTCTAGTACAATAAACGGTTCTACAGTTTAAATGACTTCCAAACACATGATTTGGTATGTTACGTAAATCTTCGCAAAATTGTTTTATTGAGGATTCTGAAGATTTTGTAATAGCTGATCTTACAGTTGCAGTAAGTCTGAGTAATTTAGCCTTCAAAATTCGCCGTGCAGTTAAATCAAATTTTGTGTTTAATAAAATCTTATTTAAATTGGAAGTAAATGCTCGTGAGGCATGATTAGCACATTCTAGTTTATGTACGTATCTACCGTAAGAAACGTTTTGAATAATTTTTGTATACACACTCGAGTCACCATCTCCAATTACGTATTTATAGCGAAGCTTATAACACCTTTCACTTTCATTAAATCCTTGGACAATGATGTCTTGTTCCATGCTGCTAGAAGCACCCTTATAGTTTTTAAAGCACACATGATCATAACATTGTAGTTAATGTTTTTGTGCTTTTTCACATATGTAACAAAATTTGTTTCTGATTCTAAAAAACAATAGTTTTTTTGTGTGAGCTCCGATAATGCACGCTACACCCGATAGTGATGAATAAAGGGCGGAATATATGCAACAAAGCATTACCAAAATATGCGCATATATATGCATTACTTTTGCTAAAAATATGCAGCTATTTTTTCAAAATTTTCCTAAATATGCAAATGCATATTTATTAAAAATACTCAAAAATAAAACAAAATCTTAAATAGACACATTTATGTTTAATACATATGCTATTTTTTTAGCTTCAACTTATGACTTGCTGTTCATAATGTTGATCGACTTGAAACTTCTTCTCACAGAAAATCTGTAGGAGAAAAAATGTTAAAGCACCAAAGAGAAATCAATTTTCATATGACAAAAGCTACAATTTGACGAACACTGTCAGATATTATATTTTTAAAAAACGTGAATAAATGTGACTGACTTGAACTTTATTTCTGAAATTGTTCTGATGCGAAGAAGCATATTATATGGAATTCTGATACCTACGTAAATTTTAAGATAATAAAATGTGAAAATGAATGTAACTTACGATTTTAGAACAGGCCTTGCAAAATACTTTCTCTCCACTTAACTTTAACTTGGGAAAACACTTCATCGAAGCACTTTTTTGAATGGTAGACATATTTTAATTTAAAATATACAAAACACTTCAAAAGCACTATCACGATATTACGTTTACTTTAAACAAATGTTTGCGGAAAACGGAAAAAATAATATTATTAGCCTCTTTAAAGCAGATAGGTACCTACTTTATTTTTAGAAATTGTTTCTACGTAAATATTATTTAACAATACGTATTTTGAATACTAAGCTAATAATCTTTTTCTTGAAAAACTCCTCAATTTCAGAAACAAATTCAATGACATTAATGCAATCTTTTGTTGCATCGTTATTCAGGTAGAAGCGGGAAAGTCCAGAGTTCGTTCATACCGTTTCAACTTATAAAATTCGATCTAATTTATTGTAAGACAGTGAAATTTTAAAATTTTATATTAATTTATTTTTAGAATATGCAAAATAAATCGTGTTTAGCATAAATATGCAATGTTGTTTGAAATAAGCAAAAATATGCAATATATGCATCTATATGCACTTTGCATATATTCCGCTCTCTAGTGATGAAAAACCATGACCATACGACCTTGTTGCCCACCCTCCATCTACTGTTACTGTTATATATGGCATCCCATCTTCAATATTACCTTGTTCTACTGCGTGCAATCTTTCTTCTTTTGCAGCTATGGCCATTTGCAAATTAAGTTCGGATTCCCATTTTTTTCTAATATTTTTTTCAAGTTTTCTAAAGTATTTTGGAGTAACCATTGGTACATTTACAACAGACAGTAATTCTTGCAATTGGGCATATCCAATCCCAATAGATGTTGCTCCCTAAACTAAAGATTCATTGACATTATCACTAGTAGAATGTGATGAAATTTGAAGCAGCTTGTCACAAACATCGCATTTGTAGTGAAATATCGATACGATTCCTCGTCTAATTTCTTTTTTTAATTTCATTTGACCACAAGTGCACGTTCTGTCATGGTAAACGATTTTCTTCATTTTGGATAGAAAGTGATTTATATTTACAATTCGATTACCTTCAAGAGTTAGGGATGATTGTTGCAAAGATGCTTGGTGTTCTATTTCTAATTCAGGAAGAGTTTCTTCTGGAAGACTAAAATTCAAAATAATATAAATAGATAAGATAGACTGTTAGAATAAAATTTCCATAAATAAAATACATTTTAATGAGTAAGTAAGAATAAGTAGGTTACTTACTTTTCAAAATAAACTATATGTGCATCTTCAGAAATATGTTGTCCATTTTTTATAATGTTAATAACGCTTTCGCGAACTTTTCGAAATTTTTGAGCTTTGGATGCTTTTCCTCTGTTCCTTGTGATGCAAATGCTTCTCATTTTGACGCAATCAACAAGATAACAATATAACACCGCCAACAATCAATATACAATAAACAAAATAAATAACAATAAAATAACAAATATTAATACTAAATAATGTCAACTCAAACTGAAAAAAAAAAGAACATACGATTTCCAACGACAGTTGAAAACTAAAAACAAAGTACCTATTCTGCAAATATTTTGTAAAGTCGGTAATAATACGTATTACAAAAGACGTTATGGATAACAGGTACTTTCTATTTGGACTGTTATAACCAATGATAATAAGAGACAAAAGTCTTTAAAAGAATGTTTATATTGAACACTAATATATACCCACATACAAATAAACAAATATATCGTCCGTCTAATAATTTACACTGATTTATAAAACATGTAAAGGAATTAAAAATTAAGGACAATTTCTTATCATTAAAACCGTGGTAACTTAAATTAAAACCGCTAATGGCCGAAACGATCATAAACATGATCGCAATAAAATTGATCAAAAAAAATATAAGACAAATATTATCTGTGTATTTCAAAAACTAATTAGCTCTTTATTATGGAGATTTACAAAATTAAGAAATGTGATTTTACCTAAATTCTTTACTATTACTTTAAAAAATGTAAAAAAGTTAATTCCCTTTTAGGTATGCAGGTAGTTGTTCAAGAAAAATTGTAAAATTTTGTGAGTTTGTTATTAACATCTTTGATTTTATATTTTTTACGTAAGAATTTTTAACCATCTAAAAAAAACTAATAAAAAAATATGGGTTCAAATATTAAATTATATTTAAAAAAGATCGATTTTTGACCGATAGTCGATCATTACTTATAGAACACTACTGCTATCGTCGATTAGCCTCAATAGAATGGTTGCGATGAAAACGGCATATACATATTATAATTTGTTTCCTTGCATTACAGTATAACTGTTACATAAAAATAGTTTATATAAAATTACGATCAGAACTTCTCAAAAATTAGGATTTCTTTGTAAACCATTGCCGCTGTACGTATTGTATTCAATTTGTACTTACTCAAACCTACCTGAAAACCTTTTATTTTCTGTCTTTTTCCGTCAAGACTTCTCTTTTTATATACTAATGAATTAATATTACGTACTATATTTTCGACATTTTTGCGATTAAGTGTTCTGATAATTACATTTGGAGATGAGATATTTATTCGTATTGGATCAAAGCAGGGTATGAAGCACTTAGAAATCTGTATTCCTATTAGAAAAAAAGTTATGCTAATTTTTCTGGAACTACTTTTGATTTCCGTACAAATTGTTTAATAAAATCAAACTTACAAATTTGTAACGTTTCCGTTACTGTTATTACTTGATTTTAAATTATTTGTATTATTTAATTAAAATTTGCGTGTAAACCTTCCTTTACTTTTATTTTGTGGAATTCTTACTTTTCAAGGGCGTTGTCAACCTTGAGAGTCATTCGGTACTAAGTCTCTGAGGAGTACAGAAGTAGTACTTCATTTGTTGAAGTGATGTAGTTTCTTTATCTTAACTAATATCTACAATATCTTTATTAAAAAAAAGTCTGTGTTAATAATACAGGTATGTCTTTTATTTCTATTTTGTTGGGTTTATCTAATTCCCAGTTTCTATTTGTTTTAGACTTTTTTTATATACCGATTCCGATTTTACCTTTAACGAAATTATCATTATCTTAATAATTCGAATGGGTTTGGTATGTGCATAATACAATAAATACCAACGATCCGAATCGATTTTCGTAAAGAAAATACGCTTTCATCATCCTTTTTATGGGAAATTTCCCAAGGTTATCCGTCAATGTCAACGTTGGACGACATCAACTTTGCATTCAATTGGAAATTTGATCCGTATGCGTGAGTTGTCTTATCTCTACCTTCATTTTCGTTGATAACTGCCTTAGTAACAAACTTAAGTTTTCTTCTTGTTAAATAACTTGCATCTTAACGTAACTTGTTAAATACTAAATAATAAAATTTTCTCTAATTAATATCAAAATTACATTTGCATACTGCAATTATTTAAAGTAACTATATTAATATTGTTTTCTTACTATATGTAAAGAAATACCGGTATTCTCTTAATTTTAAGTTGAATCATTTAAATGACAAGTTTCTATTTTTAGTTTTAAGTAACTTTACCGAATTTTATATTATTGTTTTTGTTTTGTTTTTGAATATAGGATTTTAAATATTTTGAGAGCGATTCAATGAATTTTATGTTGTGTAACTTTTATTGCAGATTAAGACTTTTAATAGTTTAGTCTTAAAATGAAACTATTTGGCATCCCTGACATCAGAAGTTAATTGACCAATTTTGACAATTTTTCTAATTGTTTGATTGATTTCTTATATTGTTTGTTAGCGCGCTCTTCTCTTACCAAAATTACCTGAGTTGCGGCTACAATTTTTGGCATCTCTTGTGTGGGGAATGACTGAATGAAATTTGAATGGAAAATAATTTAGTTTGCGAATTTGTGCGAATTGTTTTTCTCTTCTTTTGAATACACGCCTGGATTAGAAATACCGTTTCTATATCTGAATTGATTTTCGTTATCTCGTATCGTATCTTTATTTATCTAAAATGTCTCTTATCTATGCCTTACTTTCTGAAGAAATTAGTTATGAAATTTCTATCAGAGGACAAACTCCTTTGTCTACTCAGGATCAACGTCGTAGACAGTTGCGTTCTATTCTGCATCGCGAGTCTAGTGATGAATCTAAGATTCTAGTGTCTACCTATGCTTTTGAGCAAGATGTCTCCGAAGTATCTAATTCTCTGAATGATTTAACTACGAAAATTTATGGTCTTTCTGATTTTTCTTCTGGAAGTCCTGAAGTTAAACGTTTGCAGTACCGTTTATCTCATGTTATCGACCGAATTTCTCGAATTATTGCCGAAAATGATGAAAGAAAAAATATTGTTGCTAAATTAACTGAATCTTTTGTTGATTTGGAAGGTGAATTTCTTTTACGTTTGGATAGTGTCTCTGACATTGAGTCACAATTACAGAATACCTCAATTAAAGAAACTACCGTATCTCATTCATATAGTATGCCTGTTTGTAAATGGAATGTGAAGTTTTCTGGTTCCTCAAGTAAAGGTAACTTGATCCAATTTTTAGAAAAAGTTCATGAATTACGTTTAGCTCGTAATATTTCTTTCCAAGAATTATTCGACTCTGCCGTTGATCTTTTTGAAGAACAAGCTCTTATCTGGTATCGTTCTGTTCGACATACCGTAAATAACTGGCACGATTTGGAAAAACTTTTGAAAGAAACTTTTCTTCCATTTTCTTATGATGACGATCTTTTATCTGAAATTAAGCAGCGTACTCAAGGAGAAAACGAGAGTGTTGCTATCTTTATTGCTATAATGCAAAGTATGTTTAATATATTGTCTACACCTCCCTCAGTTGAAGAACAACTTCGTATAGTAAAACGAAATCTTCACCTTTTCTTTATCTCACATTTGGTCTTACAGGATACTCCTACGTTTCCTATTCTCTTGGATATTTGTCGTAAGTTGGAAAATAGTCGCCAACAAATTAAAAAATATCACCCGCCACCTTCAAAGAAAGTGAATGTTCTCTTAGCTCCTGACTTTGCCTATACTGATGATATCAGTATGACTGATTCAACTCCGGAATTATCTTTGTCTGTCGTTACCTGTTGGAATTGTCAAAATAATGGACATATCTATTCTAACTGTAAATTACCTAAGAAAATTTTCTGTTATGGGTGTGGAACTCCCAATGTAATTAAGTCAAAGTGTACTTCTTGTTCCTCGAAACGTAAGGTGGTTTCTGGAATCTGGCGCACGAAGAGGTTCAGTGTGTCCCGAAAATCCAAGTCATCTCAACAAAAATATCTCCCGTACCATCCGAAAGAAAGAGTAAGGTCATCTAAAACTTACTTTTCTAAAAATGAATGGTCTGCTTGGTTAAAAACCATTTCTAAGTTTTATCGTAACTCTACCTCACAGTGTTTACCTGAATTATCTCCTCTCTTTGTCTCTATGCCGAATGACAATCGTCCCTACATTAAGTTTTTCTTGAATAATCAAGAACATATTGCTCTTTTAGACACAGGTGCAAATATCTCTGTTCTAGGTAAAGATGCTTTACATGTCGTCTCTTCTTTCTCTACAGTTTTTAACGATCCCTCTATTCTTATATCTACTGCCGATGGAAAACCTCAAACAGTATCTCATGTTGTTGAAATTCCTATTAGTATTAATAATGTCACCAAGCATGTGAAATTTTATGTCGTGCCAACTATTTCTACTAGCTTTATTTTTGGAATGGATTTCTGTCATCTGTTTAATATATCTATGGATTTTCTTTCTTCTTCGTTCTCTATACCTAAAGAAGTTTCTGTTTGTAGTGTAAATAAAGTTAAGGGTCTCTCTGATCAAGTTCCTGAAAATATCAGTAAACTTGAAAATATTGTTAACAAATTTGAGTCATTATCTCCTGATAACTTTTTACCTGAAACGCATTTATCTTCTCACTATATCGATACTGGTAACACTAGGCCAATTAAACGCCGTAAGTGTTCCGTAAATGTTCCTGCTGACTATCTCTCTCGTTCCGTTAATCTTCTTCAAAATTTTGAATTAATTCCTGATGACTGGTATAAAAGTATGTTATCTAAAGTTGTATCTAATCCCGCTGATTATCCTGATTTTACCGTAAAGGATGGTATTTTATATAAACATTTGCGTCGCAAACATAATGTAGTTTCTAACCTATCTGATTGGAAAATTGTCGTTCCTACAGAAAATAGAAATAACATTATTTCTGAATTCCATGATGAAGTTACTTCTGGTCATTTTGGAGTTTTTAAAACGGTCTCTCGTATTACCGAATTTTATTATTGGCTAAAATTATTATCTTCTGTTAAGAAATATGTCTCCAATTGTTTAGTTTGTGGTTCTCAAAAAGCTCCTAATGTTCCTCGTGCTGGATTGATGGGCAAACACAAAACCATTAGCTTTCCGTTTCAGATGATTTCTATTGATTTTATAGGTTCTTTTCCTCGTTCTAAGAAAGGAAATACTCAATTGCTAGTAATTACCGACTGGTTTACGAAATTTGTTATAGTGAAACCCTTATCTAACGCTACTACCGTATCTGTTGTTAAATATCTTGAAGAAAATGTCTTCACTATCTTTGGCGTACCTCAAATTATTTTGTGTGACAATGCACAAGTTTTTAAGGCTAAACAATTTACCGACTTTATCTCTAATCATAAAGTTAATATCTGGTATTGTGCTCGCCACTTATCTCAAGTAAACCCTACCGAACGAACAAATCGAACTGTTCTAACTACTATCTCTTCCTTTATTAAAGAAAACCATCGTTGTTGGGACGAAAATGTTTTCAAGATTGCTCAAGCCATTAATTTATCTAGACATGAAGTGACTCAATTTTCTCCTTCGTTTCTAATGTTTGCTCGTACCGTACCTGTTGATGGATCTTTCTATGGTCCCGTATCTGAAAATCATGCTGATGATTTTATATCTAATATCGAGCGTAAACAATGGGAGGAAGATGTCTTATCTTTACCTGCACTGTATAAAGATGTGCGATCTCGTTTGAAAAAGGCTTATGAGCAAAGCAAACAACGATATGATTTGAGGAAACGTCCTGTCGTTTTCCAAGTTGATGATTTTGTCTGGAAAAGAAATTATGCTCTTTCAGACGCTACCAAAAGTTTTGCTGCTAAGCTAGCACCAAAATTTATTCTATGTAAAGTTGTTAAAGTTCACTCCCGTCTTGTTTATGAATTATCCGATATATCTGGAAACAATTTAGGGAAGTGGCATATTAAAGATTTGAAAGCTTATAATGGTGAAGATCCTATAGGTGATAAGTAGTGATTTTAACATTTCCATTTTCTTCTTCGTCTTGATCTTATTGTGCCTAGGTGTCGGTAGTTTTGTCGGGATAGTTGTTTGTGGGATAACGTTATTTGCCGATCTCGTGACGCGAAGACACGCCCTCTTGCATTTCCTTCAGAATTATTTAGCTGTCGAAGCCAAGTTTCAAGATTTCTCCCCTACTTTCCCCTTTTGTTTTTTTATATATAGTTTTAGGTTAGTGATAAGTTAGAGTAAGCTGTAAATATACAATTCTAAGAATAGAGTTCCAGTTGCATCTTGCCTTGCCTTTGTCGATGCCTTGCCTTTTGTCGTTGCCTTTGCCTTATCGTTGTCGTTGCCTTTGTTGATATTTACGTTAGTATTAACGTAGATGCACCATGGTATTTAGTACTTCATTTGATAGTACCTATCATTTTTTTTTTTTGGTCGAACGGGGTGTGTAACGTTTCCGTTACTGTTATTACTTGATTTTAAATTATTTGTATTATTTAATTAAAATTTGCGTGTAAACCTTCCTTTACTTTTATTTTGTGGAATTCTTACTTTTCAAGGGCGTTGTCAACCTTGAGAGTCATTCGGTACTAAGTCTCTGAGGAGTACAGAAGTAGTACTTCATTTGTTGAAGTGATGTAGTTTCTTTATCTTAACTAATATCTACAATATCTTTATTAAAAAAAAGTCTGTGTTAATAATACAGGTATGTCTTTTATTTCTATTTTGTTGGGTTTATCTAATTCCCAGTTTCTATTTGTTTTAGACTTTTTTTATATACCGATTCCGATTTTACCTTTAACGAAATTATCATTATCTTAATAATTCGAATGGGTTTGGTATGTGCATAATACAATAAATACCAACGATCCGAATCGATTTTCGTAAAGAAAATACGCTTTCATCATCCTTTCTATGGGAAATTTCCCAAGGTTATCCGTCAATGTCAACGTTGGACGACATCAACTTTGCATTCAATTGGAAATTTGATCCGTATGCGTGAGTTGTCTTATCTCTACCTTCATTTTCGTTGATAACTGCCTTAGTAACATACTTAAGTTTTCTTCTTGTTAAATAACTTGCATCTCAACGTAACTTGTTAAATACTAAATAATAAAATTTTCTCTAATTAATATCAAAATTACATTTGCATACTGCAATTATTTAAAGTAACTATATTAATATTGTTTTCTTACTATATGTAAAGAAATACCGGTATTCTCTTAATTTTAAGTTGAATCATTTAAATGACAAGTTTCTATTTTTAGTTTTAAGTAACTTTACCGAATTTTATATTATTGTTTTTTTTTTGTTTTTGAATATAGGATTTTAAATATTTTGAGAGCGATTCAATGAATTTTATGTTGTGTAACTTTTATTGCAGATTAAGACTTTTAATAGTTTAGTCTTAAAATGAAACTATTTGGCATCCCTGACATCAGAAGTTAATTGACCAATTTTGACAATTTTTCTAATTGTTTGATTGATTTCTTATATTGTTTGTTAGCGCGCTCTTCTCTTACCTAAATTACCTGAGTTGCGGCTACAAATTATTGATCGACTTAAGATTTTGTTATACCCTAAAATATGATTGTGTCAATGGATATAGAAAAAATCGACGTTATGGTATTAAAGTTACGCTTGTAATTATCAAAAATTATAACTTCGAAACGATTAATCAAAACGCAATTTTTATACATTATTGATAATAGTACAACATAATTACATAACATCAATATACAACCCACTTTTTAAACGTATCCCGTTATCCACAAAAACAATTTTTAATTATTGTAAGAACAGGGCATCTCATCCCCTTAAAATCATTGGTATTCCATACTCCGCATAAATGGCTTCTATCGTTATGGAGTTTGTTCGTCCATAGCGAAAACGTTTTCTTGATGAGGAATGTCTCTCAAAAATCAAGTAAGACAACAATAAAAATGTTTGTAAAAATAGATAGATATATTAAACAAAGCAATTGATTGACTTTACCTATTACTACAGTAGAAAGAAAACGACGTTTCTATGCGTTAAAAAGAATTAAAACAATTCTACTCAATCGGCAATACTATGGGACAAGAAAGATTGTGCACATTTCTATGCTAAGCATTGAAAAATCTTCTTAAATATAAACTGCGTTACTGTAAGAATGTTTTTTAGAATTCTTGCAATAATTGCGTTTTTTATGACCTTGTATGATTGATCATCAGCTGCCACTGGTAGATTTTATCAGTTTAATCAGCTTAATTATTGCTTTTATGATACTATGTTTCTGCATATTTGTTACATGACCTCTGTTTCACAACAAACGATAGTTTTAGTTTCAATAATTTAAATTAAAACAATTAGTATAAAGTATTTTACTGTTTGTTTATTTAACAAACCGTTATAAATTGATAGCAATAAATATTCTATGAAATTTTAGTACTAGTATTTGTACACGATAAAATAAATACAAACATAATTGTTTCGTTAGTTTTTGTATAATAGTATATATGTTGTTATTCGTGTAAAAACCTAAATAACAAGAAATTTGCGTATTTTGATATAGTTGAATATCTGTGGAGATTACTGACTGGTCCACGATCAGACATCTTATTTAGTAAAGAATCACTTTTTTATTATTTTTGTACTCACTTACTTTGCAGATAAACAGATTCGAATTCATTTTATTTATTTTAAAGTAACCTAATTAATATACAATTCCATTGTTTTCTGTAGCGGTGTGACCGTCTTTGAACTTACGTAGCAGATACATGAACAGTTCCTATTACATTATATTACAAAATACCGACATGCATTCACATTCATGCATAACTTAAAATGTATATAAAACAAATGCTTTTGAGAAACACATAGTTTATATTATATTAAATTTATAGAGACACAACTAGTACAAAATTTTAAACATATTTTTATCAAAAACACATTTTTAGAGTGGACAAAATCAAGTTTTTTCACAAATACTCAAATACAAAACTTAAAATACCTACAATTGTATTTTTTTTTAAATTTTATAAAAGTTATGTAGTACATAGAGAACAGTATACTCTTTTTAGCAATATAGTTTTTTTTGAATTTTCTCAAATTTCTGTTAAATTTAGCGTTCTAAATTTTGATATTATCTTTGTATATACTTGTTCAATTTAAACGATCTCTTTGTTAAAAGCCTTAATAGTTCAAATATAAGATATTTCTACAAAAACATTTCATAAAATTCATTTTAAACAAGAAAATATTGACTTTGAAATAAGACTTATATTAAGCAGAGATGCATAGCTTACATGCACGTGGGAACTGAGTAAGCGTCGCACAGTTTTTAGTTTAGTTTAGTTTAGCTACGGCTTTAAAAATAATCTAATATTTATACAGGTATCCGTTTCACACCACATCAAGACATAAACAGTACATTACTTCTTCTCTCTACAGCCTATTAATTATCAAACTTGTTGCACTTCAATTCTTTAAAGCTACTACAATTTAGAAAATAATAATTTTTTTATTTGATTGAAAAATAATAATTTATTGTAGGTATGTTTAATTACTTTAAAAATATTTGTACTAATAACGAAGGGACAATTTTCTATTCTAGATAATTCCTATGTTGTCGACATCACAGAATCTGAGCTTTTGTTACACGCTTTAGTAAACATTTACAAACCCTCGAATAAACTAATATATTGCGCCGTAATGTCTCGCTTTTATAAACCGGCTTCCAATTAATAAAACTGGTTTCTAAATCTCCGGTAAAGAAAAATTAGGATCTCGGTTTACATTAACAGGATTTTTAATTATTTTAATAGATTTCCTAATTTTTTGGTAATGGTGATTACAAACATTAGCCAAATTCTCCAATGTGTGCACGACTACAAAAGCAAAAAATGCTATAGACGCCGCCAGGTTAAAAAAGAATAACGTCCTTCACCGGATTTAAAAGTTGATTCAACTTAGAGAAAATGAAAAACCGAGTAATAATTTTGTGTTTAGATATTTTTTTATACGGTCCGTGGTACCTTTGACGTAGATAGAAAGATAGACATCGGTTGAGGTCTAGATTCCGCTGTTACTCTTGGTTTTGCAGACGTAAACTTTGTAATAAATTCTTTAATCCTTGTTCTATTACAATTGTTTGGGACTTACACCTTGATTAGATAAAATAATTCTTTTTGAAATTGTTGGGGTTTACTTAAGGATACAGCTGTATACACTAAAAAAATTACTATTGTTTATTTATGAGAAAAGTGATCGTGAGACAATCCATTTGTGTATGGGTAGTTTTTTTGATAAACTGAGAGTGATAATAAACCGTCTTTATTTTGAGTAACTAAAAGGTCCAAAGATAGAAATGAGGAGTTCCTTTCTACTTCCATAGTAAAAAAAATGACACAAAAACTTGTAGAAAGACCATGTGCCATATCATAAAGGTGTCATCAACGTATTTGTACCAACAATTGAGTTTTAGATAAAATGTGGACAAAATTATTTTCTTAAAATCTTCCATAAATATATTAACAACCGGTGAAAGCGGAAAACCCATCGCCGGTCCCGATGTTTGTGAGTAAACCTTTTTTCAAAAAATAAAATAAGTAGACGTAAAACATTTTTCGATAATAGGTTTTATGTCGCTTGAAATATTGTTCTCTCTGAATAAAGATCTGATAATGTTAAGGTACCGGCACGTTGGTGTACAAAACTAACCAAAATGTCAGTCGGTTGCAAACAAAAATTATGCAACTTCTGAACAAAATCTCTAAAATTGAGTATAAATGACTCAGCCTTTCCTGCTAAAAATTTTAATAAATTTAGATATTTTATAAACAGGTGAATTTATAGCGCTGACTGTAGGTTGAAGAGGATTATCAGACTTAAGAATTTTAGGCAATCTCTAAAACTGAAGAGTTTTAGAATCTTTGGTATTAAAAGTTTTTTTAATAGAAGATGAAAAATCTTTGGAAATTACTTTATACTACCCGTCCGAGAAAACATTTTAGATTTTGTTATTATAATCGGATTGACTATAGATTTATCTTAAGAGATTTGAATGGAAAAAAATCCGATTTGGGAATGCTACTTTGAAAAATTCATGAATTAACAAAGAATTTTTGTAGTTTTAAAGCTACAGTTGATACAATTTGTTTAATAGAAAGTTGTTTTAGAGCACTTACAAACTAAATTTTTTTGACACATCAGCTGTTTCTGTAGAGGACAATGAACGTGAAGACTCGGGTTTTGCTTCTGCATTGACGACGCGTTTTTGAAGCACTAATTTGTAAAATTTCTTAAAATGATTATTTGTAACTCTATAAGTCTTTGTGCTTGTTCATAAGAAATTCGATTAATGAGACTCCAATCAAAAGCGAAACAATCGTACCGAGTTCTAGATGGAAATTAAATAAAGATTTATTAACAACATCAATTTTTTTTCTAATTGTGTTAATACTTTCTCTAATTAACGAAAAACTTGCGCAAATTTAATGACTTAATTTTAAAAACTTAAGAACAACGCGATTATCACAACTATATTTTGTATTTCACTTTTAGTTTTGCGGCTTTTTGTTTGTTATACCTAAAGTTATAAAAGCTTTCGAGAAGGATACATTTTTGTTGAGCATTGTTTTTCTTATTTATTTGGCAGAGTTCATCAAATATTTTTCTTAAGTTTAAAGTGTCATAATGTTTACAATTATGCTTTTATCAATGTTTAAAATATTGTACATCTGAGCTTTAGTGTCTTTAAGATTGTATACAAAGTAGAGTTAGTAGACCTTTATTTTTAAACATTATTTCAATTTGATACTTTTAATTCGTCATTTTTATTTGCACACACGACCACACGTGCTTATTTTACTGTTTTCAGCGTTTTACAATTTATTTTTGAAACAATCAAGATTGATTTATTGGACTATTCTTGCTTTTACTTTTATTCCTAAACTTGAATAAAACAATTGCGTTTTTACAACTTTTAATTGATTATTTTATATGCCCATTATTTATGGTTAACACGTATTTATATGTACAAAGTGTTACACAATATGTATTTTAACATGCTTTGAAATTATCGTTGTTAAAACTGTACATTTGGGTTTAGATATGTTTACGTTTAGTTTGGTTATTTAAAAAACCAAGATTTTTATAACAAATTTACGATGGAAATCATTATTACTAACATAAGTGAAGCGTTGGCATCGATTTTACTTTGGAATATAACGTAACTATAAGTAATACCATATACAAAATTTAACGATATTTATTATGTTATAATATAAAAAAATGTGTTTTAATATTGTATAAAATATCTGTTTTATTTTGAAGTTTTATTATTGTTTGTGAGTAAAATTTATTAATTTTTTTGAGAAACAGAGGTAGTAGATTATTTGTTAATGTTTAATCAATTTGCTTTATGTAGTATTTACTGTTTCTACTTGTATCTCTATTGAAACACAAAAAGTGGTATTTTGTTATTGACGAAAAAATATATAACCAATTTGATACGTATTCTTGTTGATAGTTGTTTGTCTCTATGTAACTTTGGCGTCTCCGAGCTAAACATTCTATTGATACAAAAGAATGGCACCCGTTTTTTTTTTTAAATTATAGTATTTACAACCACGCCTATTCACCATGGTTTTAACTAGCCGTGGTGACGTGGTTGTTACCATTAAGACCCGTTGAAAAAAAGTTGCTAACAGGTTATATAATTCATCTTTGTGTTGAGCGGATTAATCTTCATCTTCATTTTGTGTAGTTACTACACAATTAGATTTAAAAAAATTTAAATTAAACCAAATATTAGCGGAAACAAATTATTGTTGTTTTTCAATTGCAAATGAGATTCGTAACAAATTCAGTTTGTGCTGACTGGTTGATTGCAAAAAAAAATTCTTTAAGTAAATAGTTGCTATCATGAGAACAAATAATATGTATTTTGTTTATAATACTAATGACTACTTTTCTAGTTTAACAACTTAGCTTTGGTCAATTATAATATAACAGGTTATATAATTCATCTTTGCGTTGGGCGGATTAATCTTCTAACGCAGCTAGATTAGTTATGCAACCACTTCAATTTTTTGTATTAAACATTTTCAAAGGTTTTTTATTATTAGAAAACCTGCCAATTAGGAGCACTATTTGTTTTACTATAAAAACTTGTGTCGTCCCATGTATTTATTGTATCTAAGACATTTGTTTTATTTGTTGTATTTGAAAGATCTGTTTTATTATTTATTTGCCTTAAAAATATTTGTTTTATTTAAATTTGAATACTAGTATTATGAAGTATTCAAATAATTATCAATTAAACTTTTAAATACTTGTAAAAATATGCCAGCGTAATCTTAATTCAGATAAAAGAAAATTGGTTTAGTTTAGAAGCATATTCTAAATTTTTGTTACTTGTTTTGTTTTATTTTAGGTATTCTACAACGAGTTAATTGTACAAAGTTATTGAAAAGTATGGAGACGGCGATTTATTGTCGTTAATATTCATTTTAGGAACAATTGTTCATTAAAAGAGTCTACAATTAGCAATTCTTAAATTTTTGTTATCTGCAATTGTTTTTGAGTTACGCCTTTGCGCGTAATTTTCTTAAATAGAAACCGAATAGAAACATATTGTTTTTACCGCACCATCCGATAGAATTTTTTTTTCTCTTTAAAACAGCACTAAAAAAATTTTTTTAAGTTTATTTTAATAACATTTTTTTCAAGAAAACGTCAATTCAAGTATTTACAACAAGTACAGATAACAAAAATTCAATTATTCCCAATTGTAGATAAAATTTGTATTCAACAATTGACCAAGTTAAAGTTTAAAGCAAATTCGTTTCAAAACTGCGTATAGATTTTGTTTGGAAACTAGTTAGAAACATAAATATATACAAAAGTAATACACATTTAAAAACAATTTATACTGATTAGAAAATTTTGTATAAACTCGTTTGATTATTTTAAACAATTTTATTTTAATCTAAATCAACACCACGTTACAATATTTTTTTATTTATACATTTTGTTTTGTTTCTAACTTTTCACATGCACTATTAGAAGCAATAATATGATAATAATATTAACCAAATTTGTTGATGTATTAAAACAGAAACGTGTTTTTAGTAAAAAAAAAAATTATAATTGTTATTGAATATACCGACATTTGTTGCCAGATTGTTCTAAAATTTAATACAAAATAAAATAAACATAAATTGATTGTAAGCTCTAAAAAGAAGTTTAATAAACGGAACATCTAGTGTGCTAATAACACCAAATAGTAACGCATATTATTGGAATAAAACAATAAAAATGTATCTGGCTTACCAGTTACATTGGTAACAGCTATTATCAAAACATATTGCATATTGCATTTGCTGGAGACCAACAGGCGTATTTTATTTGTTCCGACAAACTACGCGTGATAAATTGTAATGTTTGAGTTACAAGCATTAATCAGAAAGGTATTAATATCACAATGATTTGAAATAGATTTGATTGAATAATTAAACGATTCTTTTCCGTTTACTGTTATTATATTGTTACAGTTATTAAAACATCTCTTAAAGTAATAAGACATACATATGTATTAATTTTTGACATTGGGCATTGTAAGTTATTTCATGCAAAATTTATATACGTTTATTGCGATTATGTTGGAAATATGTTTCGTTTTTTTAAATGTAAACATCTTCATTTTGTGTAGTTACTGCACAATTAGATTTAAAAAAATTAAAATTGAACCAAATATTAGCGGAAACAAATTATTGTTGTTTTTAAATTGCAAATGAGATTCGTAACAAATTCAGTTTGTGCTGACTGGGTGATTGCACAAAAAAAGTTCTTTAAGTAAATAGTTGCTATCATGAGAACAAATGATATGTATTTTGTTTATAATACTGATGACTACTTCTCTAGTTTAACAACTTAGCTTTGGTCAATTATAATATAATAGGATTACAAATAGCAACCAAAACAATGTAATCCAATATTAGTAAAAATATATAATATGGTATGTTTTCATCTTAAACGTCAGAATCAATAAAATTTTGCAGGTAAGCACTTCTTCTACACGCACAGCATACTTAATGCATTGAGGATGATGTTTCTTTTTGGAAAGGGTCACATTAGTGAGACGTGTTTGTTTTATAATGTACTTCAAGAACGTTTTACTTTGTTTTGATACAAATATAGGTATTAATCGTTTGTATAATAAAATTTTTATTATAACATCTTTGCATTATTTTAAATATATAAATTTGTTGTAATCTGTAAAAATAAGTAAGTGCATACCACTGTACACATGTTTGCAAAAATAATTTATAACAGCAAAATGTAAATGGAATGTATGGAGTTACAAATTTCATTATATCATTAATTAACCTATACAAAAACTATAATTAAAAAAAAATCAATGTAGTGTTTGTACAAGGTATTAAAATTTCGACAATAAAAAGTTATAAATACAAACTGAGTATGATTTATGCAAATAAAAACAAGAACAAATATAAGGAAAAAAGTAAACTAAATAAAAATTTTTGGGTTTTAGTATTTGATCTGCAAAAGGTATTGCTTTGTCTTAAAATCGAATTTCATAAATTATACTACAAGCAAAAGCTGTCACTATATTATATTTTAAATAAACTATTTAAGAAACAGCTTTTTGACAATTAATTGACAACAGAAAAGTCTCATAAACACGAACCTTTTAAAATCCTACAAGCTGAAAGTATTACGTTTGTTACGAATACAAAAAAAAAATGTACAATTGCATTTTTGCCAAAAAAATCTTTCTCTATAATTATAAAAATTTTGTTATAGAGTTAACTAGGTTTTGAATAGTTATGTACTAAAGATAAAAACAAACATTAAGCGTATTCAATTTTAATTATTATATATATTTATTTTCTACATATTTAATACATTAAAGACCGGTATTCAAACGCCAAATTCAATTACGTAATAGTATATTGTGTCTTAAGGTCAGAAAATTAACATTAACAGCACGCGAATTTTAGTAACTGATAGCTAAGGGTTGCTAATGCCTTTTCTCAATGTGTGACGCACACATGTTTTTCACATAGCATAAAAAAATATGAAAAACGGATTTATTTATTATAGTAATTTCTAGATTGTTTTTGAGAAATATTATTCCAATTTCTAGCAACATTATTTGATACTTTATTACAAAATTTACAAAATTGCAATTAGACTTTATTGTTGTTTTATGTTTTTGTTGCCCGTTTTGATTTAAGCTGAAATCTTATAAAGAATTATGACAAACGTCAAAATACACAAATTACAAAAATCGTGTTGTTATGAGTTTAGTCGCTAGACGACAAACATTATTTAGTTCAGTGTTAAATTTTGGAAAAGAAGAAAATTGTAATGCCCATTGACCTGGCAACATCGGACAGCTACGCTTCCCTCTGGGCGAGTAATCACAGGGTGAAAAGTGTACACAACGTTGTAATAGATAAAAAACGTGTTTGTAAACAAACGGTACGCACTACTTTTCAACGACCATTTTGTTTGTTTACGTTGTGTTTTTCCAAAATTATACAGACAGTATCAAATTTCGTGTTAAATACAGAGATCTCGTTTATTATCAGAGATAGAAAGTTGGTTAAATTGACAAAAATGATCTTAAAGTTATGCCTAAATAAATTCAAAAAACAGAATTTACCCCTTCTATAAAGTTTCTGAAATATGGCGGAAAATAATAAAATAAGTGTTTTTGATTTTTATCTTTGAAATTGTTATTTGGGGAGGTATTTAAAAACTGCAAAAATTTTCTTAACAGAACTTTTTGTGCTTTTTCAGATGATATCAATTAATTTTTGTTATCTTTATTACTTTACTTTATATCGATACCAACTATTGTTTTTCATATGGTAGCCATTTTATAGTTTTATGCCATAAAATAAAGAAAAAAATCCTTGATTACAAAAATGTATACCATATTCAGAAAAAAATCAAAAATAAGTTTAACATTTAAGAAAACCGTTCCGACTGAAAGTTTATTAATAAGTTTCAATAACAGCAATATGTATGAACAACAAATACATTTCTAAATTAATAAATAACCTAAATTTAACTACAATAAATGTTCAAATTGACGGCTTTGATTTTCTAGACAAACTACACATTTTCTCAAAACTTGTTCTAAAGCACGTCTAATGTGAACTTTCGGACAATTTCTACATGCACTGATAATTTGCTCTCTTAGCTTAACAGTGGTTGAAGAATACACTTGATTCTTAACGTAACCCCAAAAGTAAAAGTCTAGTGGTGTTAGATCCGGAGACCTCGCAGCCAAAGTGTAGGTCCATTTGTTCGTTCCTAACCATCTGCCTGGAAGTTTTTAGTTTAAATAATTTTGGACAACTTGCGCATTGTGCGTAGAGCCACCGTCGTTGAAAACAAATTGATTCGAGTTGATTCAGGGGAATATTGTCTAGGAAATATTCAAACTCGGTTTGTAAAAAAGTGAGATACATATCAGAATTTAAACGTCCATGTAATGATAGGTCCGATAATCATATTATTAAATTTTCTACACCAAACAATTGAACTAAACGGAACTTGAAGTCTAACTTTTATAGTTCTTCCTTTATTTAATGTGAACCAACTTATAAAATTTTCAATCAAAACGGTTTTCTTTAAATTTTAAGCTTATTTTTGATTTTTTATGAACATGTTATACATTTTTTAAATCAAGATTTTTTTCTCTATTTCATGGCATAAAACTTTAAAAAGGAAAAACACAAGTTGGTATCAATATAAAGTAAAGTAATAACGATAACAAAAATTTATTGTCATCAGCGTTTGTTTAGTTTTCAAATACCTGCCCAAATAACAATTTTAAAGCTAAAAATATAAAACACCCAATTTTATTGTTTTCCGCCATATTTTAGAAACTTTATAGAGGGTAAATTCTGTTTGTTGAATTTATTTAGGCATAACTCAAGGATCATTTTTGTCCATTTAACCAACTCTCTACCTCTGATAATAAACGAAGTCCTTGTACTTTACACGAGATTTGATACAGCTTGTATATATTACATTTCTTTTGTTTTTATTTTTTTGACATTCCTACTACAAGCTAAAAACACATTGTATTTATATTCAGTATTTAACGTTTGATTCAATTAATTTTAGACTTGATATAGATAATTTGAAAATTTGTTAGTACTAGACAATAAATTTCTTTGCTTAATAGTTAAATTTATATTTTGTTAAATTTAAGTAAACTTACGTGTATATACTTCAAATAATGCTGCTACAACCTATTCTAAAATTTGAGGTTATAAACATAAATTGACAAGTAGTGCGTATCGTAAACATAAACAAATGAACTTCCATTTTTATATGTTTGAAACAAACACATTGCAAAAGCATACAGATTACTCGTCCATAGGGAAGGGTAGCTTTCCGATGTTGCCAAGTCAATGGTAATACCGTACTATAAGAAGATAAAATGCATAAACGCTTTGATCCCAAATTAAATCACATAGTCCGGTACTAAATATAATACCAACATTTTAACGGACTAAACCCTGAATTAAATAGACACTTTACTTAAAAAAATGAGTCAATAGTTGTTATTTTTATTATTAATTTGTTCTTGTATGTTCTAAATATTGAATAGATAATAAAATTTTTACGTTAAAAAAAATACTTTAAGTAAGCGTTTAAAGTAAATGAAAGTGAAGTAGTACAGTGGTATATGATACTTGACGCAAACTTATTTATAAATATAAAATTAGGGTTCAAATTCCAGTCGCCTCAAATGTGTTTTCATCAGAGTTTAGATCGAGTATTTCTTTTTAAATTTTTATATAGAATTTTTAATGGACAGACTCTGCACTGGCATTATACTAGTTACAAATTATTTTCCAGTTCTTATTCTTTATTTTTACTGAAGTAAAATCTGTTCTTTTATTTTCTATTATATTCTTAAATCTGAAAAACTAATGCAGCTAAAGTGGCTTTTGGATATCTCGTGTTCTTCTTTTAGGTTATAAATCTATTAGTTTTGCACATTGCAGTTTGTTCAGTTTGATGTAAAAATATTGCTCTCCACAAATACGGCGCAGCATCAGTACACAAAAGTAAAACATTTTCGTATATATGTAATAATTGTAACTACTAAAATACGCAATCAGTCATTATATAATATATTAGTAGTATTAGCTAACTCTAACATTTTGCTTTTTTAGTTCAAGTTAAAGCCTGAAAAAAAAATTACACTTGTCGTAAAGTTCTTCGACAACCAATCATAAGATGTTGATGTGTGATTCTTTCCTTTAGAAAAAGTTACAAAATTAGTTGCCTATGCAACCAAAAACTTATCAAAGTTTATCAAACAAATAAGGTAAGTTAGTATATGTTTAAAGTATGTAAATAAAAAATATATTTTATTAGGAGACAAGTTTTGTAGGCTGAGCATAGAGTACTAAACCCTTAAAGAAACAAAAGAGTGGTGGTGCTTACAAATGTGTTTTGGGTGCATGAAATTGATACGATCTATAAAAATCGCAATTTTTGTTAAAAAAATGCGGAAGTAAGTTGATTACTGCGGTGAACCAGATAGTCTAAGAAAATCCTCATGTCAAATTGACTTTAAATATAAAAAATGCCACACTAAAAAAAATTGTTCATGGAACGTAATCACGTGGCAATGTTGTTATTTATGAAAACTGCGATAAAATCATGCTGTAGGAGAAAAAAGAAAACTTTTTGAAAACAATAATGATGATCACAGTGGTTAACTTTTTTTTTAAATAATTTTTCCATTCTTAACTACATAATATTTTAGAGGTGGTTAAAGAGAATCGCAGCGGAGTAGTTAAACTTAACAACCAATTGTTTTATACGTTAACATTTACGTTATTATTTATTATAATAGAATGCATAATTGTCTTATGATTCCGGTTATCTTGAAACATGTAATTTTCACAAGAGTAACGGATAAAACTGTCATAGATTTGTGTCTTGATAATTACATCATTACATTTAGTTGTTTTTGTAATAAAATGTATGTTCTGCTGTTTATTATAGTGCAATACATAATTATCTTATGATTATTTTCTAAACCGTGAGTTTGTAATTTTTTGAAGTACGAATGAGATTGCTCGATTTTGTAATATAGGTATGTTGTTATAAATAATTTTTTATTTTTGTTTCCGTACTAATCAGCCCGTACAAAGTCGCCGTTACTAGAAAAAGTCCCGTAGATCGGCCGATGTCTGACTTGGCCAAGCATCGGACTATTCATATTGGCCCGATCCTGGTTATCCATCAACAACCATTCGATAGTTTTGATCATAGTACACAATCAACAATCGTTTCTCGGCCGATACTGAAATTCATGAGTTGCTGCGCAATCGCCCTAAATTTAAGATCATTAATGTTATTTAATTTTGTAACTTTATTAAAAGCTAAATAATTAAACAATTTAATTTAAAATGTCCAAAGCATACCATCGCGTAAAAAAATGTCGAGAATTTAAAAGAAGTGGTAATAATAGTGTAAATAATCAAAAGAAAAACAATTTATCTTTAAATATAAATAATACAAACATCAGTAATTGATGAAAATACTGACTTAAATGTAATATCTGAATTATTAATTCTGTTAAGAGATGAAGGCCATCCTACGCTGCCGAAAACAACACAGGCATTGCTAAAAACCAAACAACACCATGCACATCAATCAATTTTAAGCCTTCAACAGTCAAATGGCGTCTACAAGTATTTAGATATTGCAAATGGACTCAACAGAATTATTTCTCCAAATCTATTTATTGAAGACATATTGATCCATATCGATGGTTCATATTTAGTTGCTACTATTTGCCAATTGTGGGTTGCCACGATTTGCCAATTCTTGGTTACCACGCGTGGTTCAAACTTAGTTGCCGCGCTTGGTCGATACTTGATTGCCACGCTTGGCATAGCGTTATCATTCGCCGTATTAGCCAGACTTGGTCAGCTACGTTTACTATCTTTGGCCGATGTTTAACTACTGGACGCTAGTTCTCCCCCAGTAATGGGCCACTTCTCATTCTTTGTATGGGAGGCAGTCTGAGCAAGGATGCTTAATGCTTTCGATCTAATTTAAGAATATTGTCCCAGTTGTAAGTTTTAGTTGTTATTTTAGAAATCGGATTCCTAACTTAGTGCGATGCAAATTCTAGTAATCAATGCAAAAAAAAAATAAATGAAAATTTTTATCGTAACTCGTGTAAAATAATACATAAGTGAAGATAAATTGTTTTTTCCGTAATTAATAAATCATATTATTTAAAAAGAAAAGACGTACAATGCAACTTACCTAATAAAAAATGTTTAAATTTACCAGAAAATGCTTTTTACTTGAAATGTACCGTCTAAATGAAAGCGCCTTTACTCACGCCCCTTCGCGCTTATGCCAACAGTAGAACAAATACGATTATTTTCTTATCAATTCCTAAAATTCTAAAAGCGACATTTGTTTCGCATTTTTCTTCTACGTCGGTAATGTCATTCAGAGATACAGAAATTTTATAGTTTTCTACTTTTTGATTTAATTTCTGAAAGGTTCTGCTAAATAGTTCCCAACCGTGATTATTTTTATTTATTCATTTATTGGTAACTTTTAACTAATCACAAAAAGTTATTTGAGTTTAGCAATATGACAATCGCATGCGTTAATCTGTTTGTCGAAATTTTTTTGGATAAGCAATATTTTTGGTTTTTTATTCTGGTGCGTATACAAATGTCAAACGATTATCCAACGCGTGAGAAAGCCACATGCAACTCTACAACTCTGAGTTAGAAATTCAAATAAATCTTAAAACAGTAATTTATTAGAAAAATAAACACTATGAAAATCTAAATTTTATTGCAAAAATGTCAACAAATTAATTTTTACAACTTAAAGGTAGTAGTAGGGTGTTTTAGTTGTAAAATACTTCCTGAGACAAGTCAATTTTGGTTTTCAAGGGGACATGTTATGACATGAAAATGAACGCTACACTCCGTTCTTTGCAAAAAATTTCTTCCAATTGCTTTAAATGAAAACACAAGCCGAGTAAACATCTTTGGAAAGGCATTTTTACCAAAATAAAAATTATATTGTATTAGAAATATTTAAACATTTTAATTATGTAAAGCGTAATAAATCGGAGCTCTAAATGAAGTAAAGAGACAATAAACTTTTTAATTACATGTTTATAATGAAGTTTTGTTTTAAAGTAATTTTATAAAAAATATATTGGTGTTAGATCGAGAGATCAAGCAGACAAATCGATAGGCTGCCGTACCGGAATATCATAATAAAGAGATACGCAAGTTTTAAATGATATAGCAATTAATTTTAATTTACCAAAAATATTTCCAACTGTTTATAAAAATATAGAATACAATTCTTATTACTGCTCAAAAATCGTAGTGAGGACAATCAATTTATAATTTCTATTCTGTTCTGAAAAAATGATAAAAGGTTATCGATTGCTGTCATTTTAGTCAAAAGTTGTTCTTTTGGAGACTAAAACCGACATGTTAAAGACTTGCTTTGTCAATTGTTTTTAAGTTTGTAACGGTTCTGTAATATTTTACTTTTTTTAATATTGTCTCTTTTATTATTAGCAATATAAAACTATAAATATTTTCACACATAACTTTGTTTTCATTTTTATAAAATTACTGAAATAATGTAAAAAGTTACATAAACTGATTTTGATTAACATAAAGTTTGAATTAAACTGTTATTGTTGTTCAACATATTAATAAAGTTAAATGCAATACAGCAACAAACAGAAAATTTACTTATAAGTAATCTCTAATAAGTTCGCAGCGCCGCTTAGCGTGGACAAACAGCTGAGTTAGCGACATAACATCATGTTTTGTATTCGTCGAATTAGTGTGTTGACGTCTTTGTGTGTCAAATAAGAGATGTTTTTCATGTTTTTTTTTTGTTTAATATTTAATTTATGTTGTAGTATATTAGTTGTTGATTCAAATAATTAACTGTTTTTTAGCAAACTTTGTTTTTACTTCTTTATTTGTTTCTATTTTTAATTGTTTGTTTTAAATTAAAATTGTAATAGTTTGCATGTGGGTATTACAATACTTTTTGAAATATTTTGTTTCTAGTTTTGCTACAAACAAATCTACTTTCCTAAGGTAAGACCTACAACTTTCAACAGGCGACATAAGGTTTTTCCATTATGGTTGATCCACAATTTTACATGTTTTTGTTGAATACGTGGAAAATGGTAAAAGAAAAGAGTAAGGTTGTTCATGCTTTTAGGTACACAGCACTATCTAATTGATTTAGATATGATTACTACCATATTAAACAAAAAAACGTTCATAATAAAGCATAGTTTTTAATTATGGATTATGTTCTATTCTGCATATAAAGCTACTAATAGAAAAAAATTAAAAACGTAAAGAACAATTAATAAAAGTTCTATTGATTAATTTGATCAAATATTAAATTTAATTTATATTAAATTTATTTACATATTTATATAAACTTTTGATTGTTAAAAATGTATCTACTAAATTAGACAATGACTTTCAAACGTCAATCCAAACGTTTAAGTATCGATTTTTTTTCAACGTTACAAGGAAAAGAATGCAATAAAATATATACGCAAGTATTTAATATTACATGAAAATGTCAAGGTTAATTTTTAACACTACGATTTGAACACGATTGTTGAATATATTATCGTAGATTACAAGCATTAATTTGCAGGTCTTATAAATCAAGCGAATAATACATAGAAGTTATTTCATTCATTTAAAACAATTTACTTTTCGCCATTACACACAATATAATACAAATTGAATCAATAAAAACTTTAATTTAGAATAACTGTATTTGTTCATTGCACTATAAATTGATTTTGAGTTGAATGGCTTAGCTATATGTGAAAAAACTTACCCTTCGACATTCGAGCGTAAAGAGGAACAACTGCAATAATCCTCGAAGAAATAGCAAATGAAGATAAAGTAGAGTTCTAATAAGTTTTACTTTTCTTAGAAGGAATACTAAAGTTTATTTTTAGATTTGTAACTTAATGTTAACAAGAATTAATGGTTTGACAAACTTAATATTTAAATGCCGGATGCATTTACATTATGCACGTAACAATTGTATATTAATACAATTTTTTGTACATCACGCTGAGCCTAAAAAGAGATTATTTTAAATAAAAGTGTTTTCATTGAACTTATTATAATTTTCAAAAATGTGCATATGTTCAGTACAATAAACGTTTTTAAGGCTACTAACTTTAACTGTTAAATTAGAGTGAAAAATAGTAGGATTGATAATTGGTAGATTTTTGATGATTATTACTAACTATTTCAACAATTAAAAAACAATGATTAAATAATGCATATTAAAAAAAAAGTATAATCAATCAGTCGAAATTTGTAGATTTTGAGCTCATCATACCGTAATAAAATGAAATTTTATAAATAGAAATTGTAAATTCAGCTTAATTACAAAGCTAACTTTATTTAATATATCCCACAAAAGAACAATTTTTTTTACATTACTATTTTTGAAAATTTTTAAATGAAATAGTTAATAATATATTAATTAACACTTCTTTCATCTGCTGGTATAAATAAATTTACTTTGACGAGTTAATTACATAACAAATAGATAGTAAAAAAACGTACAAAAAAAATTGCGATTACCTCATAAGTTTTAAATTTATATATTTTTTTTCAGAGGTGATAGTAAACTTAATTTGTAACCAATTTACCTGTATACAGGTACAGATCCAAAACTCAAGTTTTTTTTAATCAATAGTTACTGAAGTAGTACATATTTAAATTATGTACAAAACTACTTTGATTTATGCTTCTTGAAATGAGTACAAAGATTTTAAAGGAATTCTAATTTTGAAAAGCAATAACTACATATTATAGTGTAGGTAAGTAGTTTTAAATTTGTTTAATCTATACTTTACATTAAAAAAACTTCAAATCGCTACTACAATAATTATCTTTTATGTGTCATAATTTTTTGTTTATTATGGCAGTTTAATTTTGTTTATCGTCAATCAATTGCATTCAAAAATGTTTACAAATCGTGAATATGCAGAAAATGTTTAGTAACAAGCCACCCTGCAACTTTAATGTAATGCAATTAATCTATAGATGATCATACTTGCATTATTGTTATGTCTTTAAATGAGCACCTATTATTAGCATTCATTCTACAATTAAGCTGCGAAATGATAATATTTTATCGTATTTGGATAGCCGCGTACAAGGACGTTCTCACTGACATTAATTATTACTACGTGCAGCACATCTCTCTCTAGTTCGCGCAATATCTATGATTATATGTGACAATTGTTATTAACTCTTCAAAAACGTTTTTCTTATTTATTTTTTTATTTTATACTAACTTAACTGTCAAATAGTTTTTGATGGTTTTTTGAAACACTTTCTTTGCCGTAAATGTTTTTGCACACTCCTTACCTGCGTACTTAAATAAGTCAGAGAAACATTCCATTACCTACTCAATCAATTGTTTTTCCTAAATTACTTTGAATTTATCTTATCTAGTAGTTTTTTTATAATTTAACCTAATATTTGGCGTTCACGGAGACTGAGAAATTATGTAATAAAATTATTGGTATTTGATTGTAGTTTTGAAAAAACACATTTAAAAATGAGACATGTATTTAATTTATTAAACAGGTTACGTTTTTACTTTTATAAGTACATGTCTAATAAAACTAGCGCATGCGTTAAAACATACTATCTTTCTTTATTTTTTAATTGCACATAAACTATATTTTTTTGAATATCACTTATATATGAATTTCAAACTATAAAGGTAGTTTCAATACATTAATATTTTATGCTAGACAATTATTAATTTAAATTTATCTGTGCATGTCAGTAGGAAAACAATGACGATGAAAACTGATAAATAAGCAAATGCAAATTTTACTATTTAAGCTGTTAATGCGGATTAGTTTATCAAACATTTTTAATAAACAAAAATAAGCGTAAAATATATATGTGTCAGTGCTATGTTTTCGTCATCTTAACTATGACTGTTGCGTTACTATTAGAAATCAAAGATAAAACGATAAATCATTAAAATTCCAAATTAATATTTTTTTTTAACAGTCAAAAAAACTTTTTTTAACGCCGAAAACATTTCGTTAATCTGCATACCGTTGGTAAACATTAGCATTAAAACCAAATACAAATATTGGAATAACACTACTGAAACCACAATAGTTTAAAACTTTTTGAAATTAAAATTAAAAAAAAATCGTTTTAAAAATTGTACTTAAATACTAGAGATATATACTATATAGTAATATAAATCAAACTGCGATTTTAAATGAATTGTCAAAGTTGACAAGTTTTGCTAGTAAGAAATGTAGTACCCCGCATTAAATTTGTCATGTTTTCAATATCATTCTTTTTAAATTTTTTCAAAAAACTATTTAATTTTAGAAAAAAGCACAAAAAACGGATCATGTAACTCTCGTCGAAAGTTTCATAGCATAACTCTCATGCGCAACGTTTGTTATGTTATGTTTTATTTTCGACACAAGTGGCATAAATTACTTGCGTATTGACCACTATTAGTAATATTAATATCATTTACTGCAAACGCACATAATTAGTTTAAATTATCGGCTACAAGCTATGCTGTTTTTTGTATGATTAAATAATTTAACTGCACTGTTTACAATAGGAAGAAAACACTCGCACTATTATGTTTAAAAGCATTGCATTGTAATTGCATAAAATTTTATATAAATAAAAATATATATTTTTTATGTATTAGCTAACACTACAACAAAACGCTAATATAAAAACGACAGTTTTACATTGAAAACAAGTAAGCCGTTTTTTTTCGAAGTTTGAATGCTCTAAACATGACTTGTCATAAAACTGTTCCATTGTAACAACAGTTTGTAAATGTTACATGCATGTCATGTATGTTTCTAAATTTTAATAAAAACCAAATTAATCAAAAGATGTTTATGTCACAAATATAGATAATAGTTACTGTGTTACATTTGCGTTTTAAATTATTTATTTAATGATTTGTAGTCTAATTAAAAAGTAACTAATTACTAAATGAGTTTTATTTACAGTTACAGAATGTTTAATCTCTTTAACAAAACCGATAGTTGTTCTTCTACGTTGTTTCAGTCGTTTATTTTTAAACGTTTTTACTTCCTTGTTTTTACACTTTTATTTAAAAGATATTGTTAAATTTTTTTATTATGTCTATCTCAATTTATTTTTTATTTTATTTTTAGATATTCCGTAAAAACCTAAATAAAATTGAATATTTAATAAAAGGTTTAGTTAATTTTGTAAAAACAATAAAATTATTGTTAAAGATTAATTATTTAAAACAAATTTGTTAATTTTTCTATAAATATTAGCACAAAATAAAAAAAGCATTTATACTAATATAATTAAATTAATTTTAATACCTGTAATTAAATAAATAGACCTGTAAATAAATACATACTTGACGATTACTGTATCTACCCATTTTAATTTTTAAAGTATTTTTATTGAGTGATTATCAACAAAAGAATTTTCAATTTGCGGTTGCCTAAGCATTCTTTACTGATTGATTTGTTTTTTAGAGGGTTAGAGTTTAACAGTATTGATTTAACAAGTAAAAAATAAGGGTTATATATGTTTTTCTTTTATATATCTACGCACGTTTTACTGTCTACCTAAAAAAAAATAAACATCAATAAAAATTGAATCACTTCGCATTTGTGTTAACTTTGTTATTTATGTTTCAAATAAATGTTGCGCAATCGTATAACAATAACTACTTTACAAATGCTATTTTTTATTTGTAAATAATGTTGTTAAAACTATTACACTTTGATTAACTAAACTACTACTACTACTATTACTTATAAAATAGAATTTTTTTAAGCGCAGGTAAACAATATTTCATAATGAACTACTAGTTAATAATGAATATATTTGTATTTTCTGATAATTCTACAACAGTTTTAAAGAAAAATAATTTACAAAACTGTCTACCAGAGGCAAGGGACGTTATTCAATGCTATGTTGAAAATATAAATCGTTTCTTAAACAAATTAAATTCGCGGTTAATATTACTTAATTAAATACATTTTAGGTATAATCATATCAAAGTAATAATGTGTTTACACAATTTTAGAAATTACAGCAGAAAGAACTTTTTTTTCTATTTTTATGCTAAAAATCACAATTACCTCAAAATTAATTGTATTAAACTAGTGACAAAACACAGATTTTATTTTGTAATAGTTAATATGTTTTAATAATTCTAGTACCGGAAAAAACTGTGTATAGACCACGGTTGAAAAAATTATAATAACCTGCGCAACTGTGTTGTTTTGGTTATAATAATACACTTATCAACCTTTGATAATATGTTATTACAGGTTTAAAACGTATATATGTACATTTAAATACCATAATTATAATATTTATATACAAGGTGATTTTTTAGACAGTTTATGAAAAGTATATGACAAAACCCAAAAAAAAATACAACTTAAAAAATGTAATTATAGGTTTAGTAGAGTATAACTTAAAAAAAAAGACTCAGTTATAAAACATGTGCGAGTTATTGGACAGTATGTACTTAGTAGAATAAAAGTACTGCTTATACTACTTAATTTTTTCTAGTTAAAAAGTTTTCCTAGTCAATTGATAGGATCCTTCAAAGTGGAGGAACGGCAAAAATAAAATCAACCATGTATGTTGTTAAGGCGATGTTTCGTTGGTTTTAGCGCTCAACTTCTTCAGGCCAGTCTATGTAATTTAAAACATCAACAGTCAGTAATACAAATTACGCATCAATACATCAATAGTTACAACATTAAAATCTATCGTTAACAATTAAAATATAGTAATTTACATTGACATGACAAACGTGACTAGAAGAATAAATCAAAAAATTGCAAACACATGTTCAATTAAAGTACCTTAGTACTACTGCAACATCATTAAATATAATAATAAGATAATATAAAGCAAATAAAAACAATTAAAAAACTTACCAACAAATTATTGGTTGGTTTTACCTCAATTAATAGCAATACAATTTTTTAACATATAAATTATATACATTACAAACAAAATCGAGGCGTACACTTATAAATAATGAAATAAAATTATTGAAACCTTGATAGATAAGTAAAAATTGTCAACGGTTTAATTTAACTAGTAATGTTATTGTAGATCAAACTTAGTTTGTCAGTGTCCGTTTTAAAATTTACATTGTTTTAGTAGAAATTAATAAAGACTATTTCTGAGATTAATCTCTTATTTAAATTATATTCTACATCTAGAATTTCAGGACTGTCAAAATTGAAAGTATGTCCTGTTATGACATGATGGCATGTAAGACCTGTGTCAATAGCTTTAGTACTACAATCATACTTATGGTTTTTGATTCTATTTTTTAATTTTTGTTTTGTTTGTCCTATGTAGTACCGATTACAATTATTTCAATTAATTTTGTATATTAAAGATGATTTATCTAATAAGTTTGTTTTGTTTTTTAATTTGATGTAGATTGTATTATAAATAGTATTATGGTTGTAGAGAACAATTTTGATGTTATCAGATTCTTTTATTATATTAATAATACTACGACTTAATCCCGGTATGTTTATTATTCTTTTTTTGGTTAGAACTATACATATTATCACTAAATTGTGGTTGTTGATTAGATTTTAAAATTTTTTTAATAAGAGAAAATGGATAATTATTATTTTTTAGTATTTTCGTAAATAAGTTAATATTTTTAGTATGGAATTGAGTGCTATTAAGTTTCAGAATTTTATTTTTTATTGTTTTAATTAAATTATTTTTTTGGTTGTGTGGATGCTTTGGAAAATAATTTAGAATTCTATTAGATGCCGTTGGTCTTGTATACCAGTCTGTTAATATGTTATTATGTTTTGTATTGTTAATTAGAAGTAGGTCTAAAAATGGGATGCAAAAAGTACTTTTGACTTTGTAAGTAAATTTTAAATGTGGGTTATAACTGTTAAAAACAGTTAATGTCTCATTTACTAAACTTTGGGGGATGCATGCAATAATATTATCAACATGCACATACATAAAGATAAGGTTAAACGTTAGTTTTGAGTGTACAAACGTTAATAAATCATCCATTACTATGTTCGCTAGTATTCGGGATGTAGGATTAGCTGTTCCAAAAATTTGTAGGAATTGGTCATCTTTATGTGTGAAATAACTCGACATAAATAAAAACTCAATGATTAAAATAAACTCACTCATATCTAGTGTGGTAAAACTGCTTATGTGAAACCAATGCTTAATTATTACGCTAACAACTAATTCTTTTGTGATGTTAGTAAATAAAGCAATGACATCAAACGAAACGAGTATGTAGCCTGTAGGTACTGTTACATTATTGATTTTATCCAACAATTTTTATGAATTTTTTAAAATATAACTAATTTATTAACGTTAGGGTGCTTTGATTGTCAATCCTTAGGTTTATCTTAACTTCTATATTTACAAGTACTTTAATCACAATTTTAAATATAGTATCTTGTTACAACACTGCAATACATTAAGTTTGAGTAGTTGGCGTTGTCACTATTAGTTGAAGCCTAGAGCACCAGGGAATACGTTTACCACAATAATATATAACCTATTCTGTTGTACTTTTTCTACTATTTTTATCCCTTGCAAAATCAGCATCACAGTATGCTATAATATCTTGCAAACTACCACTTTTTTTGAACACTATACCATCGTTACCTAAATGCTCCCTTGATGTACTATATTATTTTCTTTATATTATTTACACCTTGAATCATTGAGATAAGAATAAAAAAGAAGGAGGGCTTCAGTCAAGTTGACAGTTCACCGCGATGGTAATCTAATGTAACGGATTATTCGTATCCGGTTGTTGGTTAAACAACTTCATTTTTTTGTAATAAATAAATTCTAAACAACCAATGTAACATAAATCCTTAACTTGTGGTTTTTTGAGTTTCAGAATATCTAGAAGCTATACAACTAAACATGCTTTAGCACATTTTATGTACTACCGAAGTCACGATAATTTTTAAACAAAACGATAATAATAATAAAAATTATGCCGTTCGTAATGCATTAAACAGTTTTTTATATGCAAAATGTATAAAAAAACCATAAAGCAGGAAAACAAGAAGATCCAGGTTAAGGTTCATCCGCACCAAATAATTCACATTTGTCTATTTTTAATAAAGATTTCATTGTAATTATTTCACAATTTATCAAAATTGTAAACCGTACTATCACAGCCATTTTAATGTGACTGAGCTTCTTCTTCAATGTTTCCCGGTAAAATCTCCTAATCGGCAGTTAATAAGAGGATGAAAACTGTACAAGGAGCTTTATTACAAATTATAGGTAATGTAAAATTTAATTTTATGTCTTTCTTTGATGTCCTGTTTTACAGTTTTTTTTGTCTTTAGTTTCAAATATTTTTTTGTTTTTAGGTGATTTGCTGTTCGGAGGCCTGTTTTATCCGATGCATTACATTCGTTGATGATCTTTATCTACACTGAATAATTTGTTTTAACTATAAATCTTTTAGTGGATTTTGTATTAATTGTGGTGTCAAAGGTGTGAGATGTTTTCACTAATAGTTTTAAAGTCCTTGCATCTGTTAAACAAAAACTTTCCAAAACAGTTTTACTGAATCTTCCTTGTAACAGTTTAATTGAGTCAAAGGTTTTCAATACATTAATTTCAACAAACGTATTAATTTCTTCAAAGATTTTTACTTTAAATTCCGTTTTTAACTTATTTAGTAGTACTACAATATTATCTTTGTCTTTATTGTCTTTATGCCATCATCTACATAGGTTTCAATAAATGTTGATAAACTTTCATCTTTAAAAACACATCTTTTGTTTTTAAATTGCACCAATCTTATTTTTCTTTAGTCCACATAACGACTTCTTCAGCTTGCATATTTTACCTTTCTCAGCAAAATCCTCTAGAAGTTGAATGTAGCTCTTTTCGTTACGATACAGCAATGCGGTTTTGATATCAAACTTTTTTATTTTATACCCTAAACTACTAGAGATTGCAAACATTAAGCATACAGTGCTGTTGGAAATAACGGGATTGAATGTTTTTTCATAATCGATTTGGTGTTTACATCCTCGTACCTTAAATATCAACTTACTCAAAAGTATGTATTTATTTTCAATATCTGCAACATTAGTTAATTGCCAAATTTTATTTTTTAAGAGTGACATTTTCCATTTTTCTATAGCTTCTAACCATTGCTTTCTATTATTCCCATATATGGCGTTTTTGTAGGTTAGAATTACTTAATCATTAAATTTCACTAGCAATTTGCAGTTTCTTGTTTTCGGTTCATTTTTTATGATTGGTTCTGCATCTTTTTTTGTGGTAAAGTATTTATCTTCTGATATTTTACTGTAATTAGTTGTTACTTTTTCTTTCTTTTGATTTTTACCCATAGGTTTATAGGTAATTTTAATCTGTTCCGTCATGCTGCTTACCACTGAAGTATCCGCGAACGTTATTTTACTTTAATTTAAAATAAGTATTAATATAACCTAACCTTCAAAATGTAGCAATATTCATATGACATTACTTAGCAGATTAAAAACTTTACTACTAAAGTTCACAATTAATTATTTTTATGATTTTATATTTTTGTTTTTTTTAGGCACAGCATATAAATTCTCTGACGTTTTGCTAAAATACACGATTTTGATGATGTTTTCTTCTTCTTCTTTGGCTAACTTTTAAATTATCTCACGTTTTCAGGCTTTTTAGGACTTCCACTTTGCAGATTGTTGTAAAGAAATTTTTTGTGTTAATCTACTTGAACATTTCTAAATGGTTGGTTGACTGCATTGAAATAATAATTTAAAAAATACCAAATTTCTAAACTAAAAAGTGCATTTCGTTTTGCATTTGCCAAAAACATATACTTTTGAAAAAAAATAATTTTAATCGCCAAAACAATAAAATGAATTTCCATTGAATGGACAAAAACAATCCATTTCTAGTGAAAGTATAGATAAGTAAACATCTCTTTAAATGTAGTTATACGTTCATGTGATTAATTGTCTCAATGTTTGTCCTTTCTCCGGATGCATAATTCAAAGTTAACTATATTGTGAGCTAACGCCGTTGTTAACTAAATCGTAGCTATTAATTTGAAAATGTCGTTAACAAAACATTTGATTTTGTACTAATGCTTAATGCATACGACCCTTAGAGCGGGTTGCACAAAGTTTTTGTTAAATAATTAATCAATGATTAACTACTAATTAATTGGGTAAAAACAAATTAACCATTGGTTGAAGTATTTAATATATTGATTAAATTGTTAACAAAAGAGCTCTAATTAATCAAGGTTAACCATTAGTTAAGCATGAAATAGATTGCACAAACAAATTTTAAAAGATAATTATTGATTAAACTCATTTAATCAATAGCTACACTAATCGACGCTTAACCATCGCTTAGCGATTGATTATCTCTAAAAAAGTTGTCAAGTACATTTTATTCTCGTTTTTTTGTTAATTAATTATTACAAATAAAATTAATTTTACCTTAAAATTAGTGTTATTTAATTATTATAGATTTTAAGTGAGATTCATTTCATTTATCTATTTAGGTAAGTAGCAAAATTTATACTAATTTATATTTTTTAAATGGCGCTTTATTACAAACTTAAATAGATATAAATATTGAATTACTACTTTTTTTATACAACTTTTTTAACAGAACATGTCAAACCTTTCATCTTTATTGTCACTGTCATCTAATGAAGAGGAACTCCGCAGAATTCGAATAATACGCGAACGTAACCATCCTATGGATATTTATGATGCCATCGAATTTAGAAAGAGGTTTCGTTTCTAAAAAGAAACCGTAGCAAAAATGTTACATCTTTTGGTTGACGATATCAAACCAAAAACTTTCTAAAACAAATCTATTAGTCCGTTGAATCAGTTACTGCTGACATTAAGATTTTATGCAACTGGTAGTTATCAGCAATTAATTGGAGACAATATGAATGTACATAAGTCGACAGTATCCAGGATAGTGACAAGAGTAACTCACTGGATTGAAAGACAAAAGGCTACATACCCAAGTAACATTTTGTAACCGTGGTTACGTTGTAACCAGTTGCAAATTAGTAACATTAGCACCATGGTAAATAAACCGTTGCAGCAACGTAGCAGCAACTTTCGTAATTTACTGAGGTTTCAAATCTATTACAAAAATAACCATTTTACAACTATGGTTATAAGTAAGTTTTTCTTAAACCCTTATGTAACTACAGTGTCAATTTAGTGACATTAAAACCTTTATTTCGGTTTCGACTGTAACAGTCTTGAAACTATGGTTACAAGTATGAATTTCTAAAACTACACTACAGTGTTAATCTATACGTTCAAACAGCAACAGAAGAAGTGCATTTTACGAGATTTTTATAAGACACATAATCCATTATCATTATCCAATAAACAGTACCGAAAGTGTTTCTAATTCAAAACTACGTAAGTAGAATTATTGGTATATTATATTACTCTAATTTTAATCGTGCATTTAAACTACTGTTTCTAATTTAATCAACGTTGAAGAATTAGTTGCCAATTATAAGTAAGCAAATTTTAAATTGATTTTATTTTCTTTCTCGGATAAAATAGAATTTGATTGCAAGGACATTACAATATTACACACAGTGATCAGAACGTGTAAATTAGATCGCCATTGCGAACACCTATAATCTTTAAAAAACCAGTCAAGATTATGATCATTGAACCGATTATAATTGCACATGTGCATTTGTAGCTTAATACAAATATTTAACTAAGAATTACGGAGACGCATGTGAGGAATATCTTAATCCGCCATGGTCTTTTAACACAAAGACATTTTTCTCTTAACAAAATTTATGCATTTACTATTTACAAAATTTATAAATAATAGACATAATCCGCTTTTCTTAAAAAATTGCCGTAAAAACCTGTTTAGTGGTACCCACTTGCAACAGATGTAAAAATTCTTTTATTATATCTTTTTTGTTTGAATTTAGTTCTATAAGAAACTATAAAAATTTAATTAATGTACATTTATTATAACTTTTTATATATCTGTATCTTTTTATTAATATATTTTTATCTCTACTTTTGTTTTAATCTTTATGCTGCAGTTAGTAACTAAAATCTTGGATAAGTTGCTTAACAAAGCGGTTATAAAATAGTTTCAAATAATGGTAATAAGCATGTTTTCAAAACAGTTACATAGCAGTTGCTGTAAACGGTAACTACAATGTTACAAATCAATTACAAAACCGTGATGATACACCATTACAAAAACGATTCAGAATAGGTAAACATGATTTGTAAAAAACCGTTATAGCAACGCTGCAAAACAGTTACAAAGTAGTAATTGCAACGGTTTCAGACACGTTGTAAAACGGTTATAATATTACTGCAGTTGCCTTGCAACTGACCAAATCCGGTATTGACAACGTATCAGGAAAGACTCAGCAACTATTCTGTAACTAAATACCTTACTGAAACCACAGTTGCAAGAAAGTTTTACAACCGTTTTGTAACTGATTTTTGCTACTTGGGTATATAACTATGCCTCAACATCAAAATGCTATTAGACAAATTAAACAACAATTTTATTTAATTAGCAATCTCCCAGGTATTGTTGGTGCAGTGGATTGTACTCACATCAAACTCCAATTGCTTGTGGTCCACATTCCGAGTTGTATAGAAATAGAAAGGGGTTATCCTTGCAAACCATATTTGTTACCCTAATACTCCGGCACAGAAAGCATACAACCGAGCTCATAATAAAACAAGAAATTCAATTGAACGTTGCTTTGGAGTTTTAAAACGTCAATTTCTATGTTTGTCAGTTGGTCTTCGCATTAAAACAGAACGATGTTTAGGTACACTTGTAGCTTGATGTGTGCTACACAACATTGCACTTCAATATAATGACGTTGAGCTGCCACGTGATATTGCAGTAGAGCTACAGCAAGATGATGTTTTTGTTGAAGACGTAGTTGAAGAGCTAAGATTAGTGCCAAGTGCAAACCAAAATGTGGTCGTTCGTTATGCACTTGTAAATACTGTTTTTGCTCAATGACGTTTTTGAATTTTCGTTTTCCTATAAATTAGTTTATTGTTAGCAAGTTTGTATATATAGTATGTAAGTATATTTAAGATTATTTCATTATTAGAACTGACCTTGTCTGAAAATTTAACTTCAAGTATTTGAAACGACACAAATTGTGATATATAATAAGCCAAACAGTTTATACTTATTGTTTATCAAACAGTCAATCATCTATATATTTATTAACATATATTAATCTTATAGTAAAAGTTTCTTTAATTCTAATTTTTTTCATATCTATAATATGTTGTTGTTTTTAAATATAATTCAAATTTAGCAACTTTTTATTTTTTCAAATTTCGGTCGAGGAAGTGAGATTATTAGGCACGGGTACATTACAAGGAGGTGTTTGTGGTAATGGAATAGGATGTTCCTGAGAAGTAGACGCAATAATTTCATCTCCTGTAATATTAAATGCGACACAGTTAAATGTTCATCTTCATTTGTTTAAAAATAGATATATTTCGAAATATATAATTTAGTTACTGTTTGATTTTTTTATAATTGTAACATAGGACATATTTCTGTATGATGTGTTACATATAATAATATATTTTCAAACAAAATTAGGATTTGAATTGATAAATGATTATTAAAAGGTAAGAATGTCTAATTTTAAAGTACCTCGCGAACTAAGAGTAGCCTTAAATAGAATTAGAGGCGAACCCGAAGAGCCTCTTGCCACAAAGCAAGCACCCAATAAACAACGAAGATGTATACTAACATTAGAATGTCTTCCGCGTTTGGACCGTGTCATAGTTGCAACCGAAGCTGCCAACGTTTCGCCCACTTTCGTAAGAGGCTTCATCAGGGCGTGAGATAAATCGCAAAACTCAAACAAGCAATCGAAATCTAACTAAGAACTTCTCAAAAGTTAGGTTATCCACTTGTGAAGCAAGCCATAACCTAACTCTGAAAAAGAAAGAAAGAAAACGATAACCTGAAAAAGCAAACGAAAATCTAACAAAGAACCACTACCGAGTTAGGTAATCAACTTGTGAACCAAGCCAGATTCTAAACTCCGTAGAAGTGACTTAAGAAGAAATAGTCTCCGTATTTAAAGGAAAACGATCGTCACGGATGGTTAAGCTCGACCCTGATTGGGTTACGGTTGCTAGGGGGCGTGTTTTTGACAAATGACTAATAACCGGGAACCAAAGAGGGGATAGTTCGAAACCATGATCGCGATTGAAGTTATTGGGGTGTTTGATGATTTCTATGCTTTCTCGGAATTTCCTGTTGAAAAAGAATGGAGATTTGGCAATCAACGTAACATTATCAAAATCTATCTTGTGACTTGTAGTAAAATGATGTTCAGCGACCGCAGACTTGGAAGTATACCTGTTCCTTATACAACAATCATGTTCTGAAATGCGAGTATTTATATTTAGTGTGGTCTTAAACACTCAAAAAATATTGACATTATGAAGTTTGTAGATTTCCAGACAATCTAAAAAAAAACAATATAAAGACTGGCCTAGAAAATTAAGAGATGTTTTCCTATAAAAACTAAAAAATCCCATTTCAAAAAATAAATTTAAATTAATACTACCAAAGTACACAGCACAATCGTCATATGGATTAACCAACGGTGTGGCTTGATCAATCAGAGTAGCTAAAATTTGCTCTTCGGAAGTACTAAGTGCTGGTGTATAAATTCCACCACCTGTTTTATTTGATTCTCTCTAAAATTTGGGAATATCAACGTACTACTTTATTATACTCAAACAGCTTACTTTGTCCTTACTGACCTTTATTTTTATTAAATTGATGTTAGGTCTATCTTCCTTGTCCATGAAATCTACGTCGTGAATAATGGGTGGATGTATCTTTTTTTCTATAAAATGGAAATATCAACTGCTTTTATTATAGGTACATACTAAGGTTTACTTACATTACCCTCTGCTACATCCATTGTAATTTTTCTTTTGATATTGCAGTAATAGTCGTATACCTGCTTTACTGTTTGTTCCCCGGTTTCAGTCAAGACAACACTGTTGAATTCTACAGCGATTTCCTTTCATGCATCTTGTTTTTTTTTTGTTATTGCAAAAGCATTAGAAGATTTATCTTCTAAGATTTTGCTATATCTATGCAAGAAAGGAAGAAGGAGATGGATTTAGAATTAAGTTATTTGAATTGGTGGTTTGGAAGTTGGTATTTCATTATAGCATTTTTAAATGTAACGTTAGCTTTAGTTGTATAAAATATTGGATAACAAAAAGCTTGATTAGCAAGTCATTACGAATGTATTCAAGTGTTATATATGACTATTACTTATTGAATAGATACATAAATTTACCTGTTAATTATTTTTAAGAATCCTTTTTTTTATAGAGGTAAAGTTCTTTCCTGGTTTACCTTTATTTAGTTTTTGATTTCAACGTAGATAACGCCGACAACTGACGCAAATCAAGTCAAACCAAATTTAAACGAAATCGACAAAACCGACACACATTTGACATTTCTCCGTATGAGATTCTTTCTATTGCATTACTTTAACAGCACTATGAAAAAAATGTTAAAACATTTTTTTTATAAATTTAAAAGCATAATAATTGATTTTTTTACTAATTATGGAATTGACTATTGACAACTAAACCAAATTCAAAAATTACAATTATTTTGATTAAAATAAATATATATTAAAAAAAATTAATACAATAAACTTCTAAGTAATCTATTATTAATTTATTAGGTAGATTGAGTGTTATACTAATTAAAACTAAATGCAAATTAGTTGCAATGAATTTCTAATAAAGGACACACAACTTGTCGTTGTAAGGGTGTTCGCTTTATATTAGTATTTAACCACCGTCTATTGTCTTAAGCTGCTATACCTAAAATACTATGTAGTAAATTCCCATCAATTAACTCTCCACAAGGAAAGCTACATTTAATATCGTCGTTTTGTGTCCAATGAATAGAGCTATAGAGTAGTCGCTCTTGAACTCGTAATTAACAGGCTTTTAGAATTATTTCTCTTTCGCAACTGAAAATATCTTAATTAAAAATGCTATTCAAATTACACTTTTATATATATAACAAAAAGTAATTAAATATGTTAAATCTATGTACGTTATAAATTATCCAGTTTGAAAAAGAAGTTTTATAATCTTGACGTTAAACTCTGTTGACCTAAAAATTTCAAGAATTTAAATTTACTGTTAATAAAATGTGGTAGAAAGCATAAATGATTTTTAAGAACTTTCAATTTTATCAATTTAAGGTATTGAGAAAGAGTAACTGACAACTGACAGAAAGCCTATATTTTTTTACAAAATTCTAATCAGGTTCTCGAAAAAGCCAATGTACCAATACTGCAGTTTTATCTATACGAGATGACATCCTGAAGGCAATAAAGTTATTTTATGATTTTATTAGACTGTTCCAATAGCCCGTATAAAATAAATCATAATGTACCTTTTTCTTATTTATTGGTTCCTCGTGCCCTGTACTAAATCAAAAAAAAGGAATTTTGTAATACTAACCGGTATTAAACGTCATATAGATTGCGCGCAATTACCAACTGTTGACTATAATTTAATTAAAAATATAATAAAATTATTAGCGCTACAATTATTAATTGAATACGGACATTATGCATTTGTTCACATGGTTGAATGTGGAAATGAACTTAATAGTATAATCATAACTCCATAACGCGTTATCATTAGTGTAATTATCGCAGTGCTGACAGAAACCGTATTGTACACTAAGCTTAATCTAACTATTCTGGAATAGTGGCAATGATGTTAGAGTATTATCTAATTTATTAAACCACATTTAACAATAAAAATGCATACGTGTTTGTCAATGCAATCTGTTAGTAGACACTTTCACTTCCAGTTACAATTTAATAAAATTAACGCCTTTATTTCAATGAGTATGCAAATGTTGACATTGATGTATTGACAGAAAGATAAAATTACCAATTCTGTTTAATACGTACTAATTAATTAATATTGCTTTACAACGTTTACAGTTCTTTTTGGTAGGCGGATAAATACATTATAATAAATTATATCTAACGTAGTAAAAAACTTTTATTAAATTTTTAACCTTCACATACTAGTTTAGGTAACAAATGTACGCATAATACTTTTTAACTCTTTTATATACGTTTAATTTTTTTATATAATTAACAATACAATGTTAAATTTATAACAAAATTTTAGTAAATGGTAAGAGTTTTGATTAACTTTTTTAGTTGAACGTTTATTAAAATATCTTAATGAGATTAAAACTTTAAAACAATAATGTCCAATAATAAATTTAATCTAAATAAAAAAAAAAGAAAAACAATCTGTAGATTAATTAGAGACTATCAAAACACAAAATATCAAAACCCAACAAAAAGTATCGTTGTGCAAGGTTTTCAATTGCTTGTATTCAGTCTGCCAGTTTTTTAATGTTGCCATTTTTGGTTAGTTGCCAAATTATTTTACTCGATGTTATTAGACATTATTTTATTCTTACTTTAACTTGTATTTAGAGTGTTTACTTTTTTTTTTGCTATTACATTTATTTTATTGCATTTTAGTATACAGTAAATCCTAATAATTCGTAAATAAATGAAAAACTTAAAACCGTGAACAAAACAATCAAAATCAGTAGAACGCCAAACAAGAACACAATATTTGATAAACTTTTGAGTTGATGAAAAAAAGTTAGCTACATATTTATTATCTTATTATTAAAAATTATATTTTTAATGAATCAATCTAAACATACTTGACAAAATTATTTAGAGGTTGCATTATAGATGAGATTATAAATTTAAGAAAAGCGTTTTAGACCTCCTAATGCTTGATAAAACTAAGATTGGTAAACCCTTTATTTTGTAGGAGAGGCTATAAAAAAATTACTTTATAAGTTTTCTTAGAGCGACGTTTTGAGAGAATTTACAAAAACCAAAATTAGATTAATTAAAAAAAAATGAGAAGTTATTTGTGAAACAACGTTATAACTTAAGTGTGTCTAAAGTTGGTTGCATTTACAATTTGACAGATGTGAGCTTACCCGAGGATGTGGCTCAATGCCTGGCGTTAACCCCTTTATGTTAAATTACTCGAATAATAAGGAACTACCTATAGTCAACCTCATAAAAGACACTGAGGATATACTCAATTACCATAAAGAAGAAGACCAAGATAGGTTGAGAGGGAAAATAGTTAACGTTATTACGAATTTTTCCAACAATAGCAACATTAATTTAAATGCAGAAGATTTATTTATTCAAACTTTGATAAATTCCACAAAACGTTTTCGAAAAGCTCATAATAATTTATTGATACTTAAATCTGATAAAGGTAACGCTACGGTTATTATACAAAGAGATGAATACGAAGACAAAATTTATAACTTACTTAACGATGTAACACTTATATAAAAAATAATGTCGATGCGACAACTAAATTTCAATATAACAATAATCAATTAGCTAAAAAATTGTTTAATAATGGACACATTGATTTAATGACATATAAAAAATTAGTCACTTATACCAGCATACCTTCTAAATTTTATAGTTTAATTAAAATACATAAAGACGACAATCCAGTTAGACCTATTGTATCGTGCATAGGTTCATTACAAGTATTGTTAATAACATCTCTTACTTATTTAAGCATAATATTTCTAACTCTTACGGACTGGTTGATAAAATTAATAACAATATCATTCCATCTGTTACCTTGGCAGGTGTCGCGGCCTAAAATCCGTATGTATTCCAATAATACTGTCACGCGAACCAGCTTTCCCAGCTCAAGCTGTAGTGTCGTGGCAAGAGCCAGCACTGGGATAACGATGCCTGTCGCTGCTCTGCTGACTTTGATTAGCAAGCACGGCAGCCAAACCCAAAACTCTTGCTGCTGTGAACATATCTCACGAGCAAGCGGTGTTGGGGGGTCTTGGCTTAATTGTCCAGACCAAGAAGAAACTACCTTATCAAAAACCTAAATCTAAAGTGGAGAGGACCAGGCCGAAAGATGCGTGACTGGATAGAAAACCTGTCGTCACTGGTTCCAACCTCGGAAAACCAGGCGAACCTCGTTGTATATAGCCTGCCGTGCGTATCGGAGCACTGCGCACGGCGACCTTCTTTTCCTCGACACTTGTGGGAACATATATGGAATCATCGACTCAAAATTTAAATTAAAAAAAAGACGGGGACTCTGAGCAGAACCCAAAAATAACGGCTGACGCTGAACGCAAACCCAAAAAGCCCCAAAAGCTTTCGGGCGGCAAGGCGAAAGCTTAAAAAACAAAGATAATCGGGAGCGCACGCAACTGGTTCCACTTCAATGGCGGGGACGCTAGAGCAAAACTCACCTATACAAGAAGCAAAGGGGGGCACGTCAGGAACGCAACAGCGACACCAGACGACGCACGTAACTGTCGGAACAGGGGCGCAAAAACGCAACCTTTCTAGCAGTAGCACACCGCTGTCGCAGAAACGACCGGTAATGCGAATTCGAGAGGTCGAAGGAACCCAAAAAAGACATTCAGGGCACTCTGACGGGAATTGCTATTGCAATTATACCAAAAGGTTCCCTGAAAGCACCATCAGTCTTGAAGAATCCGAGATCATAAAAACTTCGAGACTTGGATAGATTAACGAATTAGAGAAGGGACAAGCTTCTCCACGTTTTCAGGAATGTACCCATTAAGGGGGATTTCTGAAAATAACGTGCGCAGACGAAGTAACCAGAAAGTGGCTAGTCGGCACGTCAAATATTAAGAAACCACTCGGGGAGGATAGGAAACTACAGATTATTTATCTCAAAAACCTTCCTGCACTCAAGAAGGTTATCACTTGGGTCCCGGGAACAGCACTGGAACCGGCCACTCTATTGAAAAGAATATTGGTACAGAACAACATCAGTACCGAAACGTGGCGGGTAGTTAACTCTAAACCCGATTTTAAAGGAACCCAATACGTCCTGTTTATGGACAAGGGGTCCTGGGAGAAGGTGGAAGCGTCAACTAACCAATTGCACCTTGCGTTTTCAAGGATCACTCTCCGGGCGCTAGCCGCTGGCAGCTAAAAGCTAAAATATCTGTAGTAGAGGAACAGTGGGGCTAACAAACCGCTGATTCTCGGATGCGATGCTAATGCACACCACTGCTTGTGGAGGAACAAAAACACAAATTCAAGAGGTGAAAAACTTTTAGAATTTATTTTAACATGCAATTTAGACACAATAAATAACGGAGATACGCCCACGCTTATAACCGTGTCGCGCAGTGAAGTCATTGGCCTTACGTTTGCTAATCCAAAAGCGAGCAAAGCGATAAAAATGTGGCATGTATCAGATAAACCTTCTTTATCTGATCATATATACATTCGATTCAACATTAAATCAGACAGGGAACTCATAATGAAATACAGAAACCCGAGAAAAACCGAATGGGATTTGGTCAACAAAACTTTAGCGGGCCAAATCAGGTACTGTCCCACAGTTGTAAAATCAACGCACGAGCTAGAACTAATGACGGATAGTATTGTTAATTTATTAAAATCCGCAAGCTGCCCAAAAACTGTCAGACGAACCCCAAACAAGATAACTTGGTGGAACAGGGAGCTTGACAAAGCAAGGGCACGCACCAGAAAGCTATTTAATACAGCCAAAAAAAGCGGAGACTGAAATGAATACAAAACCAGCCTCACAACATACAACAATGTCATAAAAAAGTCAAAAAGATACTCATAGAGAAGATAATGTAGGGACGTAGAAAACAAACCTACAAGTTCTCGACTACAAAAAGCTCTGAGCAAAGGCCGCACTGGAAACATTGGTTCTTTGCTGACCGAAAACGGAAAGTTTACAGACTCGGTTGAAGGTACTTTGCAAGAACTGCTGCAAAAACACTTCCCGGGTTCGTCGTTAACTGAAGCTCCCAAACAGACGGGCACCCAAAAGAAACTGGGACTTAGCGAGAAAAATAATGAATCCTGAAAACCTAGAATGGGGAATCAATACGTTTAAACCGTTTCAGTCTCCAGGAGCCGATGGAATTTATCCCATCATGCTGCAAAAAGGATTCGCTGCTCTTCGAAACACAGTATGCGAAATTCTCTGAGCCATTCTTTTAGCACTTGGCACATACCAAACAGCTGGCGGATTGTCAAGGTGGTATTTATACCAAACCCAGGGAGATCTACGTACGCCCAGGCAAAATACTACAGACCGATCAGCTTAACTTCTTTCATCTTAAAACTACTTGAAAAAGTAGTCGACAGGTATATACGGGACGGGGCACTAAAAGCTTCGTCTCTGCACCGAAACCAGTATGCTTACCAATCTGTAAAATCTTGCGAGCTAGCAATTCAGCAACTAGTAAGCAGATGCGAAAATGCAATCCAATACAATGATATTGCATTGGGTGCTTTTCTAGGTATTGAAGGAGCATTTGACAACACTACCTTCACCTCAATTGCAAGGGCAATGAAGAAAAAATAAATCACACCTCTAGTCCGAAACTGGGTCAACTCAATGCTCAGGATTCGGACGGTAACAGCTACTTTTTACGGTAGCACTGTAGGAGCCAAAGTAGCTGGAAAATGCCCACAAGATGGGGTGCTATTACCTCTACTGTGGTGTCTCGTCGTGGACGGTCTACTACAAGAACTGGAAGACGGCGGGGTATTTGCTTTACGATACGCCGACGATCTCACCATTATCACAAACGGGAAGTTTGGGGCAACTGTGTCGAACTTAATGCAAAGTGCACTAAACACAGTCAAAAAATGGTGCAAAAAAGAGGGACTATCAGTGAACCCAACTAAGACAGCAATAGTTCCGTTTACCAAACGACGGAAAACGGATGACATAAAACTATCTACGATGTGCGGAGTTACGCTCTCGATGACAAAAGAAGTCAAATATCTGGGACTTACTCTTGTTACCAGACTGACTTTCAATGCTCATCTAGAAAAAGTCACAACGAAGGCCATCAGGGTTCTTAATACAACCAAACGGATGGTCGGGCATACATGGGGATTAAAACCCACAATGACTAAATGGTTATATACTGTGGTAACAAGACCCATTATCACATACGGCGCGCTTGTATGGGGTAAGATGACCAACCTAAAAAGCACAGCTGCAAAGCTAAGCAAAGTGCAGAAAATGGCATGTCTACTACTAACCGAAACGATGAGAACCATGCCCACAGCTGCCATGGAAGCACTACTTTCACTTCTACCATTACACCTCGTTGTAATGATGGAAGCAAGACAAACAGCATACAGGCTGCACATTAATGAACATGCGTCAATCACCTGAAAAAACAAACCGGGCGTATACAACGTGCTGCGTGAAGAAACGATCTTAACTATGAGATCCGACTTTACAAAAAATTATCACATTTTAAAGAAATTTAAAGTGATAATACCGTCACGGGACGAATGGACAAAAAACAGTTACCCGGGCGCGGTTAAAAGAACTATCTGGTACACAGATGGGGTCAATAATCGCAACAGTACTGGAGCAGGGGTATATGGAGGCAAGAACTATGGGAAGCAATTTTCGCTGACTTTGGCTAAATATGCATCCGCTTTCCAAGCTGAAGTTGCTGCTATTGACTGGTGTGTCAAAAACATTATCGACTCGAAATCATACACAAATGAGCCAATATCGATCATGTCTGACAGCCAAGCAGCACTACTGGCGCTAAAATCACCAGTAATAACGTCCAAACTAATTCTGGTATGCATAAACACTCTGGAAACATTGGCAACTCGCCAACCAGTTCAGCTCATCTGGATACCAAAAGACCAGAAGGTAAAGGGTAACCTAATAGCGGACGCACTAGTAAAAAAGGGCACAACAGAGACATATATCGGACCTGAACCCGTTTTCGGTATCTCATACGAAACCGGGAAAAAAACATAAAAAACTATGGAAAAACTCTTCAGGGATGAGGCACACAAAACTCTTCTTTACAGAGCCACGATTAAACACTCAAACTGCGCTATCAAGCATGAGTGGACAAAAATTAAGGAAACTCACGGGACTAATTACAGGGCAATGTGGCCTTAACAAACATATGCATCAAATGGGACTGCAAATCAGCATACTATGCCGCGAATGCTTAGAAGACGACGAGACTCCGCAGCATCTGCTGTGCAAATGCGAAGCGTATCAAATGCAACGCACAACGATTCTCGGAAAACCAAAGCTGACCGATGATGAGTTGAAAAAAGCCCCTTAGAATAAACTTCTGGTCTTCATTGACGAAACAGAACTGATGAAGGAGTAAAAAATTAGAGGTGCACAAGGACCAAAGAGACAGCAGTGCAGGAGCGCTAGACAAACCACCTCTTGAAATAAACAAAAAAAAAATAAATAAAAAAAAATAAAACTTATAAAGTAGTTTTTTATAGCCTCTCCTACAAAATAAAGGGTTTACCAATCTTAGTTTAATCATAAATTTGGTATAAAGTTGAGTTTTTGGTTTTTGTATACAAAATAGATAATAAGTAATAGAATATATAAACTAATGCAAACAAATCTCTGTATTCTTTTAAAAAAAGATAAAAGTAAAATTAAAATTAACTTGATGGTAACCATAAAAGTTAACCTATTAACAGCTTTCAAGTATAGAATGAGATAACTTGTTGTTTTACTAACCATATAACTTAAATTTTCGATAAGTTTTCAGAGATTTCTAATTAATGTCTTGAAAAAGTTACACAACTGACATCCTACAAGATTAATTTAATGTTAATCCTAAAAATTAACTTTTTAGTAGCCTTACAGTACAAAATGAGACTACATGTCTTTGTGGTAACCACATAAATGTTATGTGTAGGTGTATGTTTTTTAAATAAACAAACACTTATTTTAAAAATATTTAAAAACACTGCAGATGGAACCTGCAGTCATTGTTTTGCTAATTATTTGTTGTAGATTTTAAATAACGATTTTGCATTGCAGCAAAATTAAAAAGAAAAATTGTACCAAAAAAAAGTCAAATAAACATATAAGCATGTATGTACAAACATTTGCCTAAAAGTCCGCAGTCCAGTTATAAGTATATAAGATCCGTAGTTGTATACGCTGAAACTAATTATCTTAAAAAAAACTTTTTCCACAAACACATTTGGAAAGAAACATTTTATTGGACTTGTAAGTGTAATTGATTATTATTAATTAGTGTTTGTTAGTAAACTTTAATTTAGTTCCAATATTACGCTCGCGCAGTTTTCTGGAACGTACCATTTTAATCCGATTATTGTCATAAACATTGTTCTTTTTTGTTTGTACCCTAATGATTTTTTTCAATTTAATTTCAACCTGAAAATTATTTTTTTAAACAAACTTTGTTATAATTTGTAATGTGGATCGATACAAAATCGTATTGATAATAGTTCAAACTATTGCTCTCTAAACCTATAAAAAATATCAAGTTTTTCTTCAAAGGCGTTTAGCAGGTTAAAGAGAAAGTATTAATAAACGCAATGACATCTTAATGTTGATTGTAAAAACTTTTTTTTTGTTGTTTTTGTTTCATGCGTTACGGTACATAATTAATTTAAGAACTTATTTTGCATTGCGGTAAATATCAACCTGCTGTGTGTCAACCCGGCACCAAACAAAAGCCTTTGTGGATATTTTAATCCCTTCAATGTGTCCGTCTCTTTGACCATTGAAGTTTTTTTCTTAGATATTGCAGTTTTAACGAAAATTTCATTCAAAGAATCTCATTCTGCCGATGCTAACAACATTTTTTTAAAACAAATCGTTATTACTTTGAGCAGAGTTTAATATTCATTTCTGCTTTAACAAAGTCGTTAAACAATTACAATAAAAACTTGGCCTCTAGATAGCAAATAAGAAAAATGAATTTTTGCAAACAAACATACCGAACAAGTTTTGTATGTAAACTTCTTTAATATTGTGACTAATAAAGGAGCTATATGCGCAACAATATCCAATTTTCAAAACGTAATACAGGCAAATTTTAGTGTTTCTTATTAAAGTATAGTTTATTCGCGATAAACGGTAAAAAAAGTATTATTAATGTCGAACGTGACAAAACAATATTACTTTATCATTGATCTAGTGCTTTAAATAAATTTTCTGGAATTAATTCAATAGTTTTTTATTATGTAGCCACATTGAAAGAAAAATTAAACTTCGTAAAAAAATTGTAACTTAAGTTTTCATGTCGCAGTTAACAATGATAATATGACATTTGTACTGATTATTCTCATCCTCTTAAGGCAATTTTTTTTTTTAAAAAAACCACTAAAAAATCTTTCTTCTTTAATTTAAGAAAATACATTTTTGAACTCTATTTTTGCCAAAAGTAATAATTAAACACAAAATAACTGTCTATAAACACTTATCTTTGCAGTTTTATAATTTTTACATATTACTCCACAAAAAAAGTTTTTCACTACTAAAACAATAATAATTATAAAAAAGAATAAACACTTGTATTTGTAATTTACAGAAAAAACGTTTCTTTGTTTTACAACTAGACGAAAAGTAATATTACTCTAAAATTTTATAGCTTACAAGACAGATGTAAATAATAAAAATCAAAAAGGCCATTTTTTCTTATGTTTCATATAGCAACACCGCTCGAATTAATTCGAGCGTGCACATTATGGCCCATTTAACGCAATAAAATTAACTCGAGCATGCACGTTAAGGGGTTAATTTAAACTTAACAAAAATAGTTTTTAAGAATTATTGAATTATCATCAAACAAACGCTCACCGTTTGTAAAATTTAAAATTATGTTGTTGACGTAGGAGAAAATGGGTATAGGAATTTAAATAACCACCGCGTTGTTTTAAGACTAGCTTAAAATTGAACCTCGTTTTTTTACCTGCTAGACAATCGTTCAAGTTTTGTTGATGTGCGTGTTGTACAAGTCGAGTGTTAACTTTGTGTAATTGTGGTACATCTTTATAAATATTTTGTTCTGATTTTAGAATACCCAGATTTTTTACGATTTTCTAGATCGCTGGGAACCCTGTAAAAAATCAAATCAAATATAAATATTAGTGGTTTAGTTAAGTATTTTGTCTAATTTTAGCTTCCGTAAAATGAATAGTTTCCACAGCTATGGAAATGGACGTTTTAGTGGCGACAAAGGTGTGGATTAAAAAATCGAGAGAAAAAGTGAAAAAGGGTTAAACGCGATGAGATTTATTTTAGATATTTTTAAATTTGTAAATAAGTAATAGATATATATGTATTATATCGTGTCGTATAAAATCAGTTGTTTTTTAAGACTTGAACCTTTACTTTAATGTGTTTTATTTTCTAATGTTAACTATAAGATATCTGTTAACCAGCCATTAATCGTTGAGCAACTGAAAAAATAGTATTTTTTAAGCAGTTTTAAAATCCAACAATTATACATCTTTTACAGTTAACTTCAGGTTGATCGTTGAACAAGTGCAAAAATTGTATATTTTAAACAGATTTAAAATTAAACCATAATCTACCCATTTCGATTAACTTTAAGTTATCCTAACAGGTTGTACCTTAACCTTCGAGCGGGCGCGCGGCAACAATTTGCTGCAGTGATTCACTATCTTCTATGTAGCAGTCTAATCACTGGCGCTATGTGCGTCACGCATTGAGAATTCTCTTTTTGGTCTATCCCCTCCCGTTATGGATCATTTTTTTCACAATTTCTCGAAAAAGGCATTGTACATAGGCATTGTACAGATTGTACAGTTGTCGAGGCAGACAATTGCAGTTGCGCGACTTATTGTTTTTCATTCGAATTAACTTATTTATATATATACTAAACGTGGTAGTTGCCGTAATTGTTGTAACAAAAAAATAAAATCATGCACATCTATGAAATGTTCAAAATGTAATACGTTTACTTGTAGACAACATTCAACATCAAATGTTGTATGCACAAGTTGCAATAATTAAATTAATTAAATGTGTAAGGTTTTTGTGTGAAGTGTAATAAAAGTAGTCAAAATACATATACTTTTTTCTGTTACGCTAAAATAAATAATAATATGGTTAAAGAACAGATAAAAAAATATCTAAAACATTAAGGAAGTCAATAGCAGCATTTTGCTGCCGCGCGCCCGGTCGTGTAATTCTTAAGGGCGCGCCCGCCTGAAGGTTAAGCAAACAACAAATGGTATCTTTTAGGCAGTTTTAAGCACCAACAATTAACAATCACTTTCGATTAACTTTAGATTACCCTAACAGGTTAAACGTTGAGCAAACCAAAGATGCTATCTTTTTAGTAGTTTTAAAATTCAACTATGCACCGGCCATTTTAATTTTAGGTTAGCCCAACAAGTTGGCCAATGAATAAGTAAAAAAAGTTTATTTTGAGTAGCTTTAAAAGTGAACAATAAACTGTCCTTCGGTTAATTTTGGGTTATCCTAAAAGGTTATCGTTGAATACACGCAAGGTCGGTATAAGAGTATCTTATGGAGGGATTAAGTAGGAAATAGTTCACCATTGGGTGTGCTTTTGGGTTATCTGTGATCACATTTGCCAATCCAAAGCGTATGCCATTATCAGTTTTGATTTTATTACTGGCGATCTTAGCGCCAGTAGTGCTGTTTGACTGTCAGACATGATCGATATCAGATAATTTGCGTATGCTTTCGAGTCAATAATGTTTCTGACACACCAGTCAATAGCAGCAACTTTAGCTTGAAAACCGGACGCATAATTACAAAAGAACAGCGAAAATTCCTTTCCGGTACCGTTGCGAATTTTTAGCCGCGCCTAGGTAAAAGTTTTTTGTCCACTTGTCTCGTGACTGTATTATCATTATACATTTTTTTAAGATGTGTTAATTTTTTGTGAAGTCCAATCTCGTAGTTAAAATTTGTTCTTCACGTAGCACGTTGTATACCCGATTTGTTTTGCCCGATAATTGACGTGTGTTCATTAATCTGCAGCCTGTGTGCTGCTTGTCTTGCTTCCATTATTACAACGAGGTGTAATGGTGGAAGTAAAAATAGTGCACCCGGGAAGTGTATTTGTAGTAGTTCTTGGAAAGTATCTTTAACCGAGTCTGTAAACTTTTCGCTTTTAATCAGTAAATAACCAATGTTTCTAATGCGGTCTTCGCTCAGAGCCTTTTAGAGTTAAAAACTTGTAGATTTGTTTGCTACGTTCTTACAATATCTTCTTTATGTGTCTCTCTTTGTTTTTTTGATGGCATTGTTGTATGTTTCTGTATTCATCCCAGTCTCGGCTTTTTTTGGCTGAGTTAAATAGCTTTTTAGCGCGCCTTTGCTTTGTTAAACTCTTTGTTCTACCAGGTTATCTTGTTGGAAGTTCGTTTGAAAGATTTTGAGCAGTTTGCTTCAAACGTTAATTTTAATGAATTAACAATACTGTCCTTCATAAGTTCTAGCTTGTGCGTTAATTTTGCAACTGTGGGACAGATCCTGATTTGGCCCGCTATAGTTTCGTTGAACGAACTCCAGTCGCTTTTTTTTGGGTTTCTATATTTCATTACGAGTAGCGTAATGTCAATAACTTCACTGCGCGACACGGTTATAAACGTAGGCCCATCTCCCTTATTTATTATGTCTAAATTGTTTTTTAGAATAAATTCTAAAAGTTTTTCACCTATTAGATTTGTGTTTGTGCTGCTACCGAAAAAACGTTGCATTTAAGAATAGTAAATAAAGCCATGCAAAAAAAAATAGAAAAGACAATCATTACAAACAAACGATAGATAATAGTGAGAACAAATATTTCCAAACGTTTTCGTCGCACAAAAAAAAATAAAACCTAATATGAATACAAAAATAATTGCAATAAAAATAGAAGAAGTACTCGCAATGCTCCTTAGATACTACATTTTTCATAGCTACAAATGTTAAAAATATAATCATCGCACGTAAAAGATTGGAAAGGTGTATACAAAACAGCAGCGCGTTGTTATAAATGTAGAAAAGATAATCACAATTTAAATAAGTGTACACATGAAGAGCACTGTTTAATGTATAGTATGAGAAGACAAAGCGCAGAAAGAAAGAAATAAAACACAAAACATACTCAGATATATGCCATTAAAAAAAGAAATGCTAGAAAAATAAAACTTGTGCAGGAGTTAGCCTGTGCTACAACAACACAACAAGAGCAAGATGTATTTATAATAAACAAACTTAAAAACAATTATGAAAAACGTGGGGTGGCTAATAAACAAACAAAATATGCTGTTTAGACATTTTAAACAATAAGCCAGAAACGTTGAACAAGTAGACAATGGTTTTGTAACAGTACAAGTTGGTAGTTGAAATTTAGACAAAAAGTATAATTTTTTAGACTAAATAAATTATCATCGTTATTTAACAATATGCAACAAAGGGTACGCGTCTAGTTTTGAGCAAAAAAAGAACAGGCCGTTAGATCTTAGTTTAGCAAACCAGTAGATAGCTAAGAAAAAATTGCCAGTTGTCACAAATACATAAAATAAATAATGCATAAGTGTAAAATTTGTGATAGGAACCAAACAAGTAGACAAAATGGTAGAATCTCAAAAAACCAACGCCAAAATTCTCAAAATTTTTTTAAAAAAAATCAAATAGACAAATATTTATACATGTTGCATGTATATAACAGTAGATCTAAAAATTACTGACAAAAGAAACGAATACGTGCACTATAAAAGAGAATTGTTACGTATAGCAAAAAGAAACAGATGTAGAAAAAAAAACAGAGTACTTAGAGTTAATTATGTATAGAAATAAAGAAACAGTACAACTGCTGTAACTACAAAGGTAATAAATTATTGCTCGTGTGTTTTGTATATCTAAAATTAACATAAAAGAAGTGTAAGCTAACACAATTTTATTTTTTAAACTACATATTAAAGAAAACATTTTTTTAGCAATAAGGTATTTTAATAAAATTATACAGAATAATAAAACTTACGATTAAAAATATTTTAAGCAACATTAAAATAATGTAAACTGGCAAACAATTTATAAGTTTTTATATTTTTCTCAACGGATAAAAAGATTTCCGTTTATAAAATGTTAATAATTGTAAATACCTATCGTATTAATTTAAAACCGTTTATAGAATAAAATATTAGAAAAATTGGTATGCTGTGCTATTTAGTGAAAAAGTATATTAGAAAAAAGTGTTTAAAATTATAGTCAATTTTAGACAACGAAAATGATCTATAATATTAATTTTGCTATAGTCCTCGCAATTTTACTTTCGATGCACGTCATTAACGTCAGTGACGTAGTTATTCAACCATGTTGTCGGTATTATCATGTAAACTTACTGCTTTCGTACATTCTTAATATTACATTGCATATTACGTTTTCATTAAATGTTTCTACATTTGTAACAGTTGTACTACGCTTACGTTTTGAAGAGATCTAAGAACCTCGTTGTTAGCAACCGTTGTACATACAGAAATAACTGTAGAATATATGTATGTATTACCACAATTTAAATATTAAGTAAAAGCAAAGGTAAAAGGATACTTCTCGCACAGCATTTACTGATATCAATGGATCACCATTATCTCGTTCAAGCTTAAAATAGTACAGTTTTGTATCAAAAATAATTATAAAAAGCAATGAGCACTTTGACGTAAAAAATACAAATTAAATTTGACAGATGTCAACAACGCTGCAACTGTAGTAAGCACACCAACAACGTGATAAAAAAAATTCAATAAGACAATTCGGTATTTATTTAATTTTTGCTATAAATAGGGTGGTATGAATTTTACGTCATTAATGACGTGCATCGAAAGTTAAATTGCGAGGACTTTATTAAATACATAAACAACTAAAATTTAAATTTAAAATATATAATCAATGTATTTATATGTTTTCCTGTTTATTTTTTTAACTAATAACGTCTTATTTTGAGAACTTTCATAAATAACGTTGACATTGCTTTATATTTGTTTTTATTGCAATACAGCGTTCTTTAAAAAAAGCTCTTTAGTCATCAACATCTGGTGTGATTACACGCCACTTCTAAAGAATAACACATTGTTTCTTTTCTTTTTAAAAACAACTTGTCTTATTTATAAGTTCCAGTCTAGTGGGGTAGCTAAAGTAATAGCACCTTTAAATTAGTACAAAATTTTAATTAAACTCTCAGCTGAACAGTTGTATCGTAATTTAAGTTTAATAATTTATTTCAACATACTTATACAATTTTAAATTTTAACTTAAACGTGCAAGTGTACAATAAAATTAATTTTGATTTATAAATATTATTGTAACAATTTATAATCAAACATTTTTACTAATAAAAATAAATATAGTAGACATTAAAAAAGGTTTCTTTATTTGATTACTTTAAAAGCAATAATGTGCTGTCTTTTTATATTACATATAAAACTCAATCAACTATCTATAATTTAATTTTTAACATAGCTAGAACTAATATACAATAATTGTCTGTACCATATTAACAAAATAAATGATGTTACTAAGTATCAAAAAAACATAATTATTGTAAGCTCGTGCTTTTTTTTACAATTAAAAGTTATTTTATTGTTAAAATAAGTTTAAATAAAAAAATTAAATGTACCTTAAATATGGTTATTTGCAATTCTAAAAATAATTCATTTCATTATTGCATTTATCCAATTTATATGCAAACATTATTTTTTTAACGGTTCATGACAAGATTTCATATTATTCTGTACAAACCCTAAAGAATTTTACTTATCTCTATGACAACTATACAAAAAATAAATTATATTTTGTAGTAGTAATAAAAGTAATTTTGTCGTTTTACGTAACAATTTTCAGTTAATTTAAAAAATCTCCAAAAAACTATAAAAAGATACGAAAACAGTGTAATATAATTTTTAACAAATACACAAGTTTTTTTATTTTAAAGTTTTTGGTTATTTATTTTATTTTGTTTGTTCAACATTGTTGTAGTTTGCTTTAAATATATCGCACACATGTACTAAGACTCGGGATATATCTGCTAAATGCGCTAATTATGGAAAATTATACACTGCTAATTATAGCCAATGTTCTGCTGCTACCAAGCGCACATCCTCTTCTGCAGTACAAAATTCTTCTGCTTGGAATAACGGTTAATTTACGTCTGCCATTTTATTTCCTCGTTTTAAATCTACGAATAATTCATCATTTTCTCAACCAAACAATCATGCCCAAATTGCAAGAGTTTTAGGTGACATGTTACCGACTTTTAGTCAATTTAATCCTACCAAATTAGCAAGTTTTATTACAGCAAACCAAACAGTTTCTAAAAATTACTTTTTAATAATCAATTATGGCAAATAAATCTAATATAATATATCTCAAGATATATTTCTTAAACTGTAATAGTCTTTAATATAAAACTACTAAATTTTACCACTTTCTTGATACTAAAGTGATGTAGTTTTATCGGAAACTCACTTTAATGCTACACTTTAACAATCCTATCCATGTCTTTAACCACTCTATTTAAATTTCACTATACGAAAATCTGCTACAAGACAGCGTGATAAAAGTAAAAATTCTTGTCCGATCAGCAAGATTAGATTAGATATAATATAATAATAACAATTATAATAAAAAATTTATTTGTTTAAAATTCATAATCGATATTTATGAAAATGATTTTTTTTCTTAGTTTTTAGCTAATTTATGTGTTTGTTTTAGCTACATACACGGAGAGAAATGTTTTCAGATATCATTCGTAAGACGCACAACTTATGCGTAATTTAAGCATAAAATACAACTACTACTAGCTATTCATAAATTTATAAACCATCGGTATAATTTGTGAATAGTCATGTTAGCATCTATGATGATTATAATTCATAAGTTATGAAGTAAACGATTTTGTTATATATGCGTAATAATCATATCTTTATGAATAATACTCACAAACAATGATCATATTAAGAATAAAATTTTAACCAGGTAATCGTAATATGTGATTTAAGTCACATCTATTATGATTATAATTCACATGCAGTAACGAAGTATTTACATTATGTATGCTTAATAATCACATTTTTTTTATGATTATATTTTTTATGATTAATATTCATAAACTCTAATTAAATAGAGAATAACTTTTTTAGCAGCCAATCATTAGTAAAACATATATTTCGAGTTTCAAAAAATGCTTATTTTTTTACGATGATTACACAATTTTAATGCAGCTATAAGTACACCACCATACTTTTACAACTAAATAATTTAAATAGAACACATAATACAAGAACTAATACATAACTAATAACACATTATATAATTATATAATAATACAGATTATTATAAAAAATAAAACATTATTCAAATAAATAAAACGTAAATAATATAAACAAAACTGAAACAGAACTTGAGCAACAATTTAAAAAAATAATTTTACATGTTGCTAACCACAAACTTTTTCTTCTATTGCAGTCAAGATAATTTAACAAAAACGGTTTTTTATATTGAAGTTGAAGAACATGAATACAAATAATGTTTGTAATAGGTTTACTGATGATATAGGCAGCAACGTTTATTAATACTAAGATAAGAACGTCTTCCGGGTTTGGACCGTGTCAATGTTGTAACCGAAGTTACCAACGTTTCGCCCACTTTTGTGAGAGGCTTCATCAGGGCGTGAGAGAAATCGAAAAACTCAAACAAGCAACCGAAATCTAACTAAACACTTCTCAAAAGTCAGGTAATCAACTTTTAAACCTAGCTAGATTCTAAACTCAGAAAAGGTAAGAAAGAAAACGATAAAATTGAAAAATCAAACAAAAATCTAACAAAGAACCATTACAGAGTTAGGTAATCAACTTGTGAACGAAGCCAGATTCTAAACTCTGGCTTGAGAAATGTTTAGTTAGATTTCGGTTGCTTGTTTGAGTTCTTCGATTTCTTTGACGTTCTGATGAAGCCCCTTACGAAAGTGGGCGAAACGTTGCCAACTTCGTTTACAACATTGACACGGTCCAAACCCGGAAAACGTTCTTATCTTAGTATAGACTCCGGCCGTGGAAGCTTTCGCTATTACAACGTTTATCAATTACATTATTTTAAAGTAGGCATCAAAAGTTTATAGAAAATTATTGTATAAATGCGTAATATTATCCGTTACCAAAGCAAACTAGATTATCGTCATCCTTACTATCTACTACTATGAGAAATAGTGTAAGATAATTTTGTTTCTGATGCAAAGTTATTTCAGTTTGTTGATAACAGTACACACATATCTGCCACTGTTCTCACTTCAGAACTAAAAAACTTCCATGTATCTCCAATGCTAACTTTCCATACCTTATTGTCTATTTTCTTACGGCCTTTAGGTTTTACAACTCTTTGCAATACTTTAGTTAAATTATAGCGACGCAAATCTAGAAATAAGAAGTATGTGTATTAGAAAATGTAAATAAATAGAAGGTGATCAAAAGTGTTTCAATTTCAATTTAATCTAATTCGTAGTTTTAATATTAATCAAAATAGCAATAATAAACAGATAACTTTGAACATCTTGTATATCTAATTCTAATTCAAGTTAAAGTGATTGTGTGATGGTGAATTTCGTTACTTTTAAGTAATCGTTACTATTCGTTACTTGTACTTTTTGTATTCATTACTTTAATTTGTTACTTTGATTACTTTGTATACTATGACTATTTTGACAACTGTATGTTTTTGTGGTAATAAATACGGGTACCGGAATATAATTCCTTGAATCGTTTCGCGATAGGTATTTGATTACCTTAGACGTATGTGCATAAATGACTAGAACGTGTTGTAAAATTCTAATTTATGTAAACATTTTTGACAGTAGCTGATACCGGAGAAACTTATCAGTTTAAATACAAAACAGAACATATGTTCTTTGGATTGTTAGTATTTATTAACGTTTTTGATATTAATTTTAAGAAATGGAAATACGCACAATATAAAATGTAAAAGCTTAAAAAAATATTCCAAAGTATAAAATTATAAATTTTCGATAATAATCAATTTTGTTTTTTGCTAAATTTTGAAAAAGATGTTATCCAGAAAATAACAGAATTAACATTCGTATATGTATGAATACTAATAAGTACACTTATACCTCAAAACGTTGATAATTTTGGTTTTATAAACTGCACAGTTTAAGGAATTTAATTTAAGAAATCTAAGAGAAGAACAGAGATCACTATTATCCGTACAATAATGTGTTTAAAGAGTTAAGGTTCTGCGTCATTTAAGCGCTCCGTATTCAATATTGTCCTTACAAAATTACAATTCATAAAATGAGTAATGATGTACTATGTGTACTGAGTACAAATGGGTACTGGAACCGATTTTGCAGATGTGAATACTGTAATCGAATGGTACGAATGTAACTATGTAACGAATACTTTGCCTATCGAGTAATCATTACTTCGGATCCTAGCGAGTAACGAGTACTCAAGTGACGAATAGTTACTTATTCTCCATCACTAATGCACACATTGAGATAAACGGCAAATTAATTTGGTACACCTCATACAAATACATACTTTATAATGTAATATATTTTCGTTACCTACTAGCTTAAGCAAGAATTATAAATTTGTATGTGAATGTGGTAATATTTGTATCTTATGTATCTTATATTCGCAGAAAATAATTAATATACAAACATTAGAACTCAAAAAACAGAAATATACTACAATATTACATTTTGCTTACCTTTTTATCAGTTGATAAAATCACTTCTTTAGATGATGCAATGCACAAACTATCTGCGTGTGAAACGTTCTGCTGGTTTTGCTGATGTATCATAATTTAAGAAGGTTTGTTCATAACTTAAGATAAAATTATAACTATAGTGATAACTAGTAAAATATGAAAACAATTCATAACTTTATTACATTTATAAACCATATTCATAATACATGAATATACGTAACCCATACAAATTGCACTCTTAGGAATGCTGTATGCGTATTACGCATAACATCATAATATAATTCATATTTTATAAATTTTATTAAATGTGTAATTTATGAACATACTATTCATAACTAGTGATTACAGATTTCTCTCCGTGTACTTACAAATAATTGATAAATTATAAACAAAATTGTTTTTGGTAACGAATCTTAAAGTAACTACTACATCTGTTTAAGAACAGATCATTATGTTTCTTAAATATGTGTTGATCGGTATACCGTTTTACTATATTAGAATAAACTTAAATTTTTTACTGTTTTGTAATTATTTTTAAAAATTGGAAAATAAACTTATTAAAAAACTTTAATTAGCAAATTAATGGCACCACAAAAACTAAAAACAAATATCAACAAATCAGAACCTTAAAAAAATTTTTGATTTTCAGTAATAACATTTTTTAAAATTTTAGTAAACTCATCAAATACATAATAAAATAATACTGTTTAATAAAGAAAAAAAATCATATAGTCAACATAAAGTAAAAATGCAGTCTGCGGTGTATATCCAAGAGTTTGGTCACATAATAGGCAAGCATTTTATCTATGTTAGTTACTTTCTTTCTATTTAGTACGATTAAAATAGTGTATAAACTTAGGTTTTTCTTTTAACTCACTAACACTGTCATGATTGTGCATGTTTAAAAGTAAAATGACAAACTTACTTTTCTTAGATACGTATGAACACTTTCTCCTTGTTGGTTAAGTGTAAAAGTCTTCTTCTTACATAGATTGCCGATTACAGTAAGATTCTATTACAATAAATGTTATAAATCGACAGAATTTTTAAATTAAATAGCTAAATCTTGAACTAAATTGAAAACATCAAGATAATTCCCCTATATCATGTCATTGTTGACAATAGACAACAAAAAAGTGACCAGTATAAAATGACTAGCTAGAAATAAAACTTGTCAACTTCTTAAGATGATGAAAAATTTGAAAATAACTTTGTATTCATAAGTATCAAAGAAAAACCGTCCGTCCGTCATTTTATTTTTAAATATGCATAATGATGACAGTGTTAGTCAACTAAAAGAAAAACTATACGTTACTGTAATAGTACTAAAATAGAAGTAGAGAACATGAATAAAATGCTTACGCATTCGTCGACTAAACTTCTGGATTGCCATTTGATGTATTTTATAGTGCAGCGTTTTTCAAGCTTTTTCACGCGAAAAGCTCTTACAAATTAGTTAATTTAGCAAAACCCTAGTATACTCTTTTACCTAATTGATTAACTAAATAAATATTAATAACAAAAATTAATAAAAACAATGTTAAATCTTTACTGTTAATTGTTACCGTGAGTGTTGGCATGTTAGTGTGATGTGCTATATTGAGACTTATTTGCGCAAATTTCTTTAATGTTTGGTTTTATAGAAGAGAGATGGAGCCTCATATGATGTTCTGTATCCAAACAATTTCGCTACTTGGTTTAGTGGCCACGTACGATGAAATTCCAGTTTTCCTATATGCTAATGAATGGAAAAAGAACTGAAATAACTCTTCTTAACACCTGTAGATAATTTTGTATAAAACTGTACCAAATTTTGACAATGGTTGGTTCAAATTTTGCAAATTTTTTATTTGGAAAGTATAGGGTCACAGAAATACATAGGTGTGAGAGATGCTCAATAATTTTATTTGATCGTTCTTTAAGTAGCTCAACTGTTTCCAACTTTTGACTTATTTCTTTTAATATTGGAAAGTAGTCAAGGTCTTCATTTTTTACGCTACTAAGCCAAAATTCTAATTTTCTTTTCAAATCAATAATATGTCATTAACTTGAAATACAGTGATATCTATTCTTTGTAGAGACAGATTAACTTCTTTTAGTTTAAAGAATATTTTCGTTAAATGGCTAATTCTGAATAACCGCATTGTATCACTTCAGTTCGTAACTCAAACATCATCCAAAAGTGGTCTCATGAACAGTTATTTTGCCAAACATACATTTTATAGCTTTTCTGGTATTATGTGGGCATTTCCAGTCATTGGAATTTTGACCGAAACAATGTAAGAAGCTTTGGTAGCATTTTCGTTAACAGTCTGTGATGGTTGCAGCATAAAAGTTTTTGTTTTTAAAACATTTTTCTAGGAAACATAGAACTGTTTGTTAAAACTTTATTACACAAAACACTCTAAAGACAACTATCAGCATTTATAACTTTAAAATTTGTGAAACTTTTGTCATACTTTCTCTTTTTTTGTGTCTCATGAGATTTATTTAAATATGATTAACGTAAAAGTTGACGTACTAAAGAACGCTTTTTACTACTTTCTGGTGTAACTAAGTTGTGTGCATCTGAACATTTTGAAAAAAAAATCTAATAATAATGTGTAATAAAAAATGAAAAATATTGTATCTGAATTAGAAAGCCTAGTTTAATTCTGTATCTTGTGAACTATCGGTTGTTGATGTATGTGTTTTTAAAGGTTTCTGCTTTCAGCCAACGCTCTACTGCAATTAATTTAGAACACACTGCTCATAAAACATTAACAACTATATGATGCACTGCGTTCATTAACGCAGACAAGTGTTGACTGAAAATAGAAGCAGTGTTGCCAGGAAAAATTTGTTCAGATCGGTATATTGGTACTATAAATATTTCAGTAGATTCTGCTGAAAATAAAGTAGGTATACTTTTAGCATTCAACAAACATTTTCAAAATTAAATGATTTGTACACCTGACTGATTTGTTTATTTTTGCTCGCGGAGCTCATAAAAATACTTTACGTAGCCCTAGAGCTTCGCGGAGCATAGTTTGAGAAACTCTGTTATAGTGTAATTGACGTTGCATGTTTAGCTTATTATACGTGTTTTAAAAATAACTCTGTCGCCAAACATTTTACCAAGATCTCAAACGCTGCTTAATGGTGCTGTCAATAGAGACAGAATCGGAAAGTCATTAAATTGTTAAACAATTTTCAAAAACGTTTTTCATTTAAGCTATATATATGCCACGCGAACTAAAAGAACAAAGAAAAAATAAAAACATTGCTTAGTTTGTAGTCGTTCCATGTGTGAGAAACATACAAAAACAATTTTGAAATGTTTTATATGCCAGTTGTAACTTATTTGTAATATTGTATTATTCAATGTTTGCAATAAAACATTACTCTTTTTAACTTTTGTTTTTTATAGTTGTAAAATACTTATACAATGTTAAATATGGTGTCTAAAAAAATATAATAAATAACCGAGGTGCAACCTATAATACAAAAACTTATTTTGTGCAAGTAATCGGTTTTCATTTTCTTAAACTTAAAATGTCAATCATTGGAATTAATAAAAATCTTTTGTTCAAAATGCATAAGGAACAAATGTACATATCTCTTTACATGATGGTTAAAAAATAGTTGTAAATACTGCTTGCAAAAACAAAATCAAGGAATCAAAAAACCACATCAGCTTTTAAAGTGTGTCTGACGTGTGATGCAAATAATAAACTAAATCGTAAATATTGTTATGTGTCAGTATCTTGATTAATGTAAAATAAATGTTCAAGTTTAACTTTATAAATTGTAAACCCAAATTATATGCTACAATATTATCCTAACGTAAATGTCAATACATTATATGTTCACAGTTAAATTATTTTTTTTAACGAAATCCTTATTGTTTTCATATTTTCCATTAACAAATTAACTATTTCTCATTACAAATAAAACTTTTAATTAGTATATTTCTTAGTAATATTCATTATCTTAGAATCGTACTAATTGGAGCATAATAATATCGTATCAATTATAAGTTAAAGCTACTTTGTTTGAAACACGGCAAAATAATTTATACTTTATAAATTATGAATAATGTTTTTGAAACAAATACAAAAAGGATTCATCATAAATTTTATTTTACATAATGCTTTATCTTTATTAAATTTTTTAATACTATTATTGTTCTTAAAATTGTTATTGTTAACAACAACAATTACAAAAACTAAATTTTCATTGTTAATTTGTGTTGTGTTTATAAAGATTTGTCAACATATTTAAAATACACTACAGTTTCTAAAGTTTAGATTTATTTTCTATAGGATAAGCACATTTCTGAAAAACGTAATTCATTTTCTGCCATGCTAATATTTGATATGTCTTATACAAAATATTGGTTAACTTTATTATATTTTTGACATGCAACTGTTTTAGAAAAGATATTTGTTTTTAGTTTTTGTAAAATTTATTAAACTTTTATATTGATGTTATAATTTTTACGTTGTTAAATATTAAAAGCTTTGTTAAAATGAAATTTTAATTACAGTGACATAACAGTACTTTGTTTCGGCGAAATTGTAAAAAGTGTTTGAATGCTTTTGAGTACTTGTGTGAAAGTATGTTTCTGAATGGACAAAGAAAACAGATTGAGCAAAATTAAATACTTGTGTGTCGGTAGATGTAATAATTGTATTTCAATATGTTCTTTTTGTTTTAGCTTTTTGTAGATGTTGCATAATTTATTTAACTTTTTTTAGTTTATCTATTAATACAGAATATTAGATCAGCTAACATCACAAATATTAAAATTCTTTACTAATTGTTTATGTTAATCTTTGCACTATAAATATATTTTTTGAGTTTATTTGTTATTTATAATAATTTTGGTTAAATAATTAGTAAGAAAAACTACATTAATATTTTTTTTAATAAACTTTTAGGTTTGTGCCTTCCAATAAACGTACAACACCAAAGCTAAAGTATACATAGCACAATCCTACATACACTATTTACTTATAACAGCGTTAAATTAATTACATTTTAACAAAACCAACAAAAATAATTAATTTAACTGTTGTCGTATATAGAAACTGAATCATGTTTGATTCAAGTGCTTTAAATAACTTTATTTTTTGACAAAACACATTTAATTTTTTGTATTTCCGTACTGCGTCTAATTAATTTTAACAATACACGTGGGTCAAAAATATTAGTTAATATAACTTTATCGACAATGGTGTAGTTTTTTGTCAAACAATATAATTTTTTTGTTGATATAAAAAATAATAATCTATATTTTTACAAACATAGCCTAAAGTATTTAATTTCTAAAGAAAAGTGATTTTAACCCTTTAACCTAAAAGTCGACAAAATTGGAAAATTCAACAATTTTGGTATATTACTGCTAAATACAGTAAAATATTACAAATAATATTTTTTTTTAGTTTACAGGTTTATATCTTGCAATCGCTTTAACTTCTTAGTTTAAGTATACATACGATGTAAAGACTACTAAAGTATCTAGTTTGACATTCATAGATATTTTAACAATTGATCACATTAGAGGGTTGCAAACGTGAAATAATAAATAATTTTATTATAAAAATATTTAAGTTAAATATTAACAAAACAGAATTGCATCGTTTGATTAAAAAAAATAAGTGGTAAAAAAAGAATATATCAATTGGACATATATATTAAACAATAGTCACGTTTTGAAGTTATTTTCATATTACCTCAACCTAAATATTATTGATACTACTTGAGTTATTGAAAATAACTAAATTATAAAATGTAATTTCTAAGTTAGACGCCCAGTAAACACGGATTGAAACTGTTACAGTCACAAAATTAAAACAATTGTTTCATTACGTTGTTTCGTGTTAGTTCCATTTTTATATCATTTACATGTAACTGACAGTGAATGAATTGAAAGAGTTCCGATTTTTCACAATCAGTTTTAAACCGTTTCAGTACTTGCAATTTTTTTCCCATAATCAGCAACCGTCTAAAAACTGATTTATTAAAACCGAATATTTTTTGAATAACTATAATTGTTTGAAGATCGGTTAAATAAAACTGAATTATTTTCAAAACAGTAGAATCGTTTTAGTAAAAACAAATACTTTGTGATTAGTCAGCATTAGTCGTTGCTATACTTTTGATTACTGTCGTCAACGCTTGCGCTGCAAATTGATATCTTTTCACTTGTTCGGTTGCAGTTTGATAAGTGATGCTGTGTGTACAATTACGAAATGGAACAATAAACGGTAAGTCGAAGCATTTTATTATAATCCATAAACGTAGTCAATATTATTATCATTTCTGTTCTTTATGTATCATGTTTTAATTTGTATAAAAAAATGTAAATTAACACACATGATTACGTTAAGGTAGATTATTGTGTAAATCTGATGATACTTTAGGATTTATAATTACAGTTCAATTCTTCAAGTTTTCTATACAATTATGTACAGCTAAAGGTATTCACAGTGTTTTTATAACTTTCTTATGATTGCTAAAGTGATATTTATATTAAGTTTGTGTTGTTTTTGATTAAAAAATGTAATTAATTTTGTGTAACTATGATTATGTATGTATATAAACGAAATATTTATTTCTAGGTCACAGATGCGGTTAAAAGTTGCTACCCAACAGTAACTGATGCAGTTTTTGAGGCTTCCGTGAAAAGATCACAAAAAGAAAGTTGCAATATGTAAAAAACTCATTGTGATGTATTTAAAAATATTTATTGTGCAATAAAATTTAAAACGTGCATTCGAAAATGTGTTATTGTATTATTGAAAGAATTGTTTTAGTTCATTATTGAAACAAGAAAATCATATATTTATTGATCATTTAGTATCAGTTCAAGAACGAAGTTTTTAAAACGTAAACCGAATGCAACATTTAGTTTGCAACAGATTTGAATTTAAAATACCGAAACTATACTGATTCAAATAAGTGAAACAGCGATGGACTTATAGCTATTTTATTGCAGTTAGGTTTCTTTTATGTTTGAAACAAGAGTGAATCATAAATTTTTTGTTTTGAAACTGTTACTAAACATTATCAATTTTGTGTTTACTGGGCGATGTCAATATAGTATCAAAATGTTTTTTAAATGTAATTTTCAAAGATTAATTATATCAAAGAATAAAAGTAGATTTAATTTGAGCAAAAGTGAAAACGTGAATGAGTAATTTGTAAAGTAATCATTATTTTGTTACATGTACTGTAAGAACTTAGCTATGTTTTAACAGATCGTTATTTATTAATACATAAATTATCTTGTTGTTTTACATGACCATAATTTATCCGTTGTTGTTAAGGTTGTTACTAAAATTTATTTTTGTAATTTATACATAAAAATACATATGCTGTATACAGAAAATATTAGTTTTTTCCTATTAAAATTTGTAAAATATTCAAAGATATTAATTATATTTTTAGTTAAAAACAATTATATAAGACTCAACGAAAACTTTACAGACATATTTCTGACCAGTAGATTTTTTTTAAAACACAACAACACGTCCAATGGCAACTTCTAAAATTTAAATAGAAATGATAACGCAGCGAATACCCCATTTGAAACGTCATCCTTAAATTCAATGCATTATTTTTTTAAAGATTTTTTACTTTTTAACAAAAAAATTGCAAAAACACAAAATAGAGAAAGAGTTTAATCATTTACAAACTAAACGGGTCATCTGTAGTTTTAGAAGTTTTACTGCCATTTGTTAGCATTGTGACTTTTACCTGTAAGATAAAAGGTGACACCTCTTTAATTTTTAATAAAAAATAAAAGTTATTCTATTTAATGTATTAATAAAAAAATTCAATTTTAATCGTTTAAATTGTTGATTGTAGTATTTACTGGAAGATGTCCAACTATGTGCTAATAAATGTGAAACATGACTTTCTTTACCGCGCGCCCCTCTCTTAATAAATTATCTGCACCGATTAGTGTCTCCACAGACATTTACTGGACGTTTTTTATTTAGCAGTAGAAACGTTTTTATATTTTTGCACCTCTATGACCGTTAGAGTTAATATTTATTTCTATCATAGTAAATCAAAATTTCTGATGATAATTTTTATTAATTTTCAAAAAAAAAATTAGGATCAGTATTGAAGTAATTAAATTTTTTAATTATGTTTCTAATCTTTATGTTTGATATGCTGACGAAATAAATATGTAAATTGATGATAAATTAATTTTAAACCTAGTTTAACTACAAACCTTGATCACGCAACGAGACGTATAAACACAGATTACCACGTCAAAATATTGATCAATTCTCACTGTTTTCTTTTTATTTTAATTTGTTAAAAGTAAACAAATTTATATTTAATAATATTTATTATGTAAGACAATTTCCGTTGTCATTATTATAAATCCGTCAGTTGACGGCTTAAGGTTATCAGAGAAGCAAACGTGACTAGTCATTACTTAATCTATCACACATTAAAATTGTAGTTGATTAAGGTTTTAGATGTCAATAAATCTTAAATATTACCGATTTATCAAAAGATCTTTTTTTAATTACTTTTCTGTTACAATAATTTTATTACTTGCAGGTAACTATTTATATTAAATAAATTAATACATAACAAAACTTTTTAATTTTTTTCGACGCATTTTTTGTTTAAAAAAAAATTATTCACAATGAAAGATTGATAAGGTTCTTATAAACACTCGATAAACAAAACTTTGGGCTTTATAGTAACTCAAGTGCTGCATGGTAACATCGCTATAACGTAGAATCAAGATTTTGCAATAATAAAATTGATGTAATTTGCAAAGTGGTTAGTAAATATGCTGACCAACAAATAAATCGATGCTAATTTCTTAGCGGCAAGCATAGTTTTTCAGCACGAAATACGTCAAAAATTTAATTGTCTTCATTTAAACTCGCTCTTTTTTTGCAGGATCTAAAAACTATTTTCAATATTTAGAGTTAATTAATGAATATTTTAGAGGTCTTTAACCTCTTATTATAATTGTTTTTTGATATTTAAATTTAATTTTTAATTGTGTTTTTGATTATTGCATTGAATTTTGACTCTATATTTCTGTTTTTCTATTATTAAAGTCAAAATCAACTTTTTGGATTTTATGTCGTTCAAGAAAAAATTACTAAAATTATTAATAGAAGCACTTGAAAGGTCAAGTTCATATTAATTCATTCATTCATAATAAATCTTACTTTTATTCAATAACCGTGATTAGAGACCCTTTACCTTTTTATATTATAACAAATGATACAGTAAATATTAATAAACTAGTCAAACAAAATTAGATAGCTTTGAATATCAAAACTGTCAAAAATAAATGCGACAAACTTTGTTTTGGCTTTTTTTTGCTTGTATTGATGTTATAATTTTACCATCTAAATTACAACTGGTTAGTCACAAGCACGCTGTATATATTTAATGCTTTTTACCAAATAAACATTTTTTTTGTTTACAAATTCCTTTAAAACTAGTGTGATAACATATAAGTAAAACAATTTTTTCTACGACTAATAGATAATACGATACATTGTATGATTAATTGTGATTAGACAACGTTGTGCATTGTGATTGTCTAATTTCATTTCCGTACAGGTCAAAGTCATTTTCGTACAGGTCAAACCTATTAACGTACAGGATAATGAATTATGAAAACATAATTTAGAATATTTTTACAAAAATTCCGTGCATCACAAATTATAAAATTTGAAAACAAAATTATTGAGGGTTTATAGCATAAACAGTTTGGTTTCTAAATAACATATTTTAGGTTATATTTATATATATTTTTGATGGGAAGAAAATGTTAACAGTAATTTATCAAACTTTTGCTTTTGTATGATTATAAACAGATTAAGTAATCCAATCCTCTAAACAAAATTACTCATTTTATATTAACATGCTCAAATTAACTTAAAAAGTTAGTACTTGTTAGAACATCTATCAGTTTTTTGAACTGCATGACAATTCAGAAGTAACCAATCAACTTTTGGTTTTCATCGATAGTTGCAAGATACCAAAATGTTTCATCCGCTCATGCCTAATAGGTATCTGTTTTTTATTATTTATCCTTATCTTAATGCAGTTTTTATAAGTATTTATGTGTACTTTTTCTACATACATATTATACAATAATCTTATAAAAATAATCTATTCGTACATTGTCGCTACCTTGTTAAAAATTTAATCACAAACATTTTTGGCGCTGTAATAAATAACACAAGATAAACATAAATACAATCAATTGTTATAAGACTAATGCAAATCATTGGTTTATACATTGAAAAAATTTATTGAAAAAATTATGTATTTAGATGTAATCTACTGTAATCACTGAATCACTTGTTTCCTTCTACGATGTATTTTGTTAACAATTAATTTCTCATATTTAAACTAATTTTGCAGTAAAGATTAATGTAGCATATTCGATCCATTAGGATAATCAACTATCTTGGATTTTCCAAAAGAATTTGTTTTTCAATTCTTTAATTGCGATGTTTTTATTACCTTCTTGGTTCGTAAATCTTTATTCTTAAGAATAACACCTATTGAATACAAATTATTTTTAAATATTTACAAATTTACCTTATTTGCTTTGTAAGTCACATCCACATGTTATTCGGTTGAAGTTTCTAGAAAAAAACTATCAACATTTGTCAGAACTTGACGACATTGTTAACGATTTAAGCTTTGACATAAATATATTTTCTTTATTTACTGGTTGCATAATCAAAATCTTATCATTGAGTACTTTAAATTAATCCAGCTCATTTATATTAGGTTATGCTTGAAATTATTGTATTAAAAAAAAACTCAAATACTAAATTATTTGAAATTAACTAAAAATGCATGTATTTAGAGCAAGTAAATTATACTCACCATTTCTGTAACTAAAAATAAGTATCTAAAAGTCAAGAATTAAATAATAGTAACACATGACTTGTCGTATAAACGCTTACAAGTTAATATAAAATAAATAAAAGTTTTGACATAATCTTTTAGTTGTCATTTTAGGTATTAGCAACACAAATTTTTAAATTAGTTTATTTATATTCTGCGTTATTATTTTTCGTAAAATTTTGTTTAACTTTGATTAAATTATTATTAAATATAAAATCGTAGAAAAAGTATAGTGTATAATTCGTAAGGAATGCGTATTGCCAACTCGTCCGAATTGCCAACTTGCCTTCGGCTCGGTTGCAAATTTTCATACTCGTTGGCAATGACAACCATTCTTTACTGCAATATACTATTATGTAATTGTACGTTTTTTTTAGACTATATCAATTTTAATACTTAGAACCGCTAATACTGGTCATTATGACCGGAAATCTTAGCGTAATTAACCTTTGATTTTAAAAAAATGCAATTTTATTGTCAATAACAAAAAAATGCAATTATGGATAATGACTTACGGTGCTAATGATAATGAGATTTTGACGTATTTGTATATATGCAGGGTGTATCTGATTTACGGTTGCTATTTTAGCAGGTGAAATTAGAGCATAAATACAAAAAGAAATGTCAAAATGTTGACACCACCAATGAAAATAAACAGTTTTAAGTAGAGCAAATTTTTTTTTCGGCGACTTGCTGACATCAAAAATAAATGCAAAATAATGTTATTAAATAACGCGTAGTTAAATTACAGTGTTAAACAAAGTTGCTTTTCTGCAAATTCTTTTCAAGCACACTAAATAATACCTCCTCCATTGGATAAAACACAAACCTTTAAACGTCGCCGCAAATTGTTCGTTACTTGCGTAAATAATTGCAAATACACTAATTCAATGGCATTTGTTGTTGCAAAAAATTGATTTTGACTTTTAACATAGCTCCAGGAAAAAGGCATAATAGGTTAGTAAGAGACCTACGGACTAACCAGCGTCTAGTGCCGTTTCTTCCAATCTAACGACCCGTAAAAATTATGTTTAAGAAATGGCAAATGAAACGACTTACATGCAGAGGAGCTCTGTCGAGCAAAAACCACTTTGTTCTGCAAACTTCAAAAAAGTGTTTGCACACACACACACACACGTCAAAATAAAGTTAATTGAAAGCAGTTGTCTATTAGGATATTGCTCAACTCACAATCTACGTGGTGTGGAAGTTATAATTACACTTACCTTACATTAAGAGAGTATCACTATTGTACATAATAATGAAAATTTAAATTAAACATGATGACAACTAAAGAAATTTCTTAAAGAATCGAGACAGCAATAAATCAGATTATCGAACTTAGTTCAAAGAAAGTTGAAGTTTGCATTTAATTACCTGAAGTCTTGTTTTGGTTACACGTAACACTAACGTAATCGTGTACACAAAGTATATTTTGTAAATTATTTACCGCATACTTACAAAAAGCAAATAATTTTCATTTGTTTAGATAGTCCGGACCGGCCTGAAAACTTTAATTGCAAATATCTCAAAACTGGTTTACTTTAGATCAAATTTTTAAAAGAAACATTTTTATCTAACATCACTTAAAAAACTACTCCTGGAGTTTGCAGTCGTATTTCAGATACACCCTGTATATTGTGACTAGTACTTGTATGTGCAAGCGTACGGTTTTGATAAAGTTTAGAAAAAGTTTTATGAGCTAAATATATAAATCCTGCTTTACATCTTACAAACTCAATACTATCAACGTAAAAAATGTGGTCTAATAAAGGTGCTCCTGAAGGAGTTCTAGCCTAATTAAATAAACTAGAAGCACAATCCAAATTTGCTTCCAAAAGTGGTACTGACTATAATCACGTTGGTAAAATTAAAGTCAAACCGGTAACGGATGTGTCCCATAGTACTATAAATAACAGTGATAACCAAGATAATATTGTAAGCAAAAAGAAGAAGCTACGCAAGAAAAAACATTCTGGTTCTATTATCCAAAAAAAAACAATTTTTCTTAACTGTAAGATCCATGCATATTCTATGTGCTGGATGTCAGTGCAAAACAATAGCAACTAATGTCAATAATCGTGGAAAAATAGTCCAACGCAGTATACTAATCCTGGATCAAGACATTACGCAAAAAAAGCATGACTTGACAAACTAAGTTCGTTTTGAAGATTACTTGTTGATCACTCAATAGCTGCACTGATAATAGAAAGCACAAAAACTGAATCAAAGAGACCACTACAAAATTTTGACTAGACATTATCTTCCAAAAAATTAGATGCTTTAATTGTTATTCTATATGCATGAAGCGCATACGGGGCTAAAAGTTTAGAAAGCGGTAGCTTGTGGAACAATACTCGGAGACCGTCGTTTTTCAAACAAACAATGGCTAAAGATCGGTTTAGAAAGATAATGAAATATTCGAGATTTAATATTAAATTATTACGAAGTCAATTATTTAAATATCTACAAATTTGCTTTGGTTACCAAAATATGATACATGTTCATTAATAACTGCAAGCTGTTATATTTCTGGTAAAAACGTTACGATTGGCAAACAGCATGGCAAATAATCCAGACAAATTTGAGATAAAATTTAAGGTGTTGTGGACACTAAGGCAAAATACGTTTTGAATAGTTAATCATATTTAGAAAAGGATAATACAAAACCTAATGATTAACCACTTTACGAGTATGCTTTGCTGACACTTCTAAAATCTTATGTTAAAAAAGAAAGGAATCTTATCTTATACAAGTTTGAAATTGAGTCAAACTCTAGCAAAACTCAACACTATAATTGATGAGATCATAAACAACATATAGGAAAAAAATTCTGGCCATTGTAAAAAATAGCAATGGCAGCTTGTATGAAATTATCGTTTTCAAATTGAAAGATAGTTGCACACTTACAGTGCACCAGAGGAAAACGAATAAAAACGTTATTACTCTTAGTAGACTACACATGTTTGTTTTCACAAGAGAAATTGAAAAGAAACCAGACACTGTGCTGTTTTATAAAGACACAAAACATGGAGTTGACGTCGTTGATCAGAAGGCTAGGTAATATTCCGTTAAGGCAGGATCAAGAAGTTGGCAAGTTCATGTTTTTTTTAATATATTGGATTTTGCAGCAATAAATGCGTTTGATGTATATAAAGAAATTACGAAACAAAAAATTAAAAGAAGGGATTTTATATTACAGATAACTGGAGAGTTAGTTGCTACTTATTTAAGTCAAAAACAGAATGTACCAGAACAACAAACTAAAGAAAAGAAAGAAACATTAAACAGACAACTAAAATCAAGGAAAAGACGTACATGCCAAAATAAATCCTGTGAAAATAAAACTTTAATAATTTTTTATATCCCTCCTTGTACAAGGATTTTAACGTTATTTTTTATAAAATCCCAATAGGAGGACGTGTAAGGAGAAAATTTCTTTGGATTATATTCCGTAGGCGACGTTTTACAGACTGCAGTATCTGCTTTATCAGGCCTTCAATTATCCAATAAAGTAATTGAAATTTAAGTACTAACTAGATTTAAGACCACGAAAACCTAACCTAACAACGTTTGTAGTCACTGTAAAATTTACATTTGTGGAAAGCGTAGTAATAAAATATTTCACTGTTTGAATTGTATATAACTTTTAATACTCTAATAAAGTACATTTTAATTATAATTTATTACATATTTGATAGCTTCCACGGTCGGAGTCTATAATAAGATAACGTTTTTAAGGTTTGGACCGTGTGATTGTTGTAACCGAACTTGCCAACGTTTCGCGGCGTGAAAGAAATCGAAGAACTCAAACCATAATCTAATTAAAAAACTTTCAAAAGTTAAAATAATCACCTTGAGAACCAAGCCAGATTAATCTCGAAAAAGCAAACGCAAAATTTACTTTTCTTCTAATACCTATAACAGTGGGTTTAAAAGTAGTCTTAATTTCTCCAAGCTAAAAATTTTAGCTTTAGAGCAGGATGGCGCTCAGATTTAGTTCTCTTTATATTACAATTTTTCAACCGCGCCCACTCGCCGACATTATCAGATAACCGCGATGATGTGGTTGTTACCAACAAGACACACTAGAATCAAAAGTATGTAAAAACATAATTTTAAAAATAATTTTCAGTTAGCATTAGTTATTAGAGAGAAAACTTTTATATATAGGTAACATTTTGTAAATTACAGAAAAATATAGGTTTTACAGCATTATAGTGCAAGATTTGTACTTTCATGTTTCCATTACATGTATTCATTTATTATTAAATTTATTAGGTGTATAATTGCGAACATCATTTAGAACCGCTGCATTTTTTGATTACATTTATAATTAAACTTAACATTACACAGCAAGCTGCAAAATTTAAATCAAATCAAGTTAAAATTGACTTTAAAACCTGAGAAAAAAAAATTATTCGCTATAATTTTTAATACTATTAAATACTGTTGAAAACGACACAAATATTGCACAATATATATTTGTTCTTCCCACTTTATCCTATTTTTAAGGTTACGTTTCGTGCCGCACGTGAGCACTTCATCAGGCCACTAAAAAATTTATTCAAATTTGTAAGTCTAAGATAATATAAGATTTACACAAACTAACTAATACAATATCCGTTTAGCAACAAGAACTTAAATAGATTACAGTGGCGCTATCCAACAATTCCTGTACATAGGCACTACGCTAACATATACACGAACAAAAATCAATAAATGAAACGTGAAATTGTCAATCAATAAAATTTAAAATATAACCAGGGACATGAAACGCACGCATTATTAATTATTGTTCGTAAATCTTTCATATGTTGTGATGATTTGTTATTTTCAGACACATACGGTTTATCGAATTTGGTGTTTCTTGATCAATAAACAAAAATTTTACCATTATAAGGAATTGAACAGTTTTTTTATCAGAAATGATCACGTTTTCCAAAAATTTTCATTTTTACTCCTATGTTCTAAAACAAAGTGGGTTTTCTTTGTGTTCTACATTTAACTAAGGTTTTGTGCTGCTGTATGATAATCTGTTTAACACGTTGGCAACGAATTCTAGTAGACCCAAGAAAATTTGTTTTTTTAGCGACCTGAATCACAGTTAAACATAATTTTTTTCTTAACACGTTCACCAAAGCCAAATCTTGTTTGAGAGTTGAAATTCTCCTACGTCCTGATCCTAGATTACTGTTTAGATTTCCTTTATGTCTTTTTTTACAATTTTATGCACTGTGTTTTTATTAACGTTAAGCAAACTACTTAATAAAACTGTCTATTTTTTAAATTAGCTTGGTTTATCAGCAACATTAACGTGTGGATTTTTACAAAAAAAATGAATCGTTGAGAAATTGATGACATATCTAAAGTTATGACTACTATGTTTTATTCAGTAAAATTTTAAAAGTCAGCTATAACAACTAACGTGAAACAAATTTTTTTGTAAGGGTTATCCCACTTTTTTCTGTTCGTAACTGTACTAAAGTATCTTCAATTGCATTTGTACTTTCAGTTTTTACCGAAAGTTAGCGTATCTTTGTTCTTACAAACGCAAAAGCTGTACAATTATTTTTTCTGTTAAAGATTATGACTATAAAAACTTGCAAAACCTAATCTGATTTACATACATACGTATAAATGCAACAAAGTTATATTATACCCAAACAGCAATGTAAGCTTGTATCAAGATTGCAGCAAACTTGTCGTGACAACTATAATACTTGCAGCAATATTGTCGTGATAAGTTTGGAGACTTGAAGCAAGTTTGCTGCAAGTTGACTAAGAAAGCAATAACAAGCTTATGACAACCTTGTCTCGACAAACTTCAGTAATATTGTCATGACAAGTATGGAGACTTGCAGCAAGTTTGCTGCAAGTTGACTAAGAAAACAATAACTAGCTTGTGACAATCTTGTTTCGATAAACTTGCAGCAATATTGTTATATCTTGCCATGACAAGCTTTGAATTTAAAGAAATGTTACAGTCCGCTGTCATCACAAAGTTTAAAATTTCTAAAAATGATATTGAAACATGTAATCGCAAGACTTACTTACTTACAGACATATTAACGTTGTTTGTTATGGAAATTCGCCAAACTTTTAATAATATCGCTATACTAATTAAAAATAACCTTAATTGCTAATTTGATGGTAATGTTAAATAAGCTAAAAGCATGCAAAACTTTGATAATTTAAAATCATGTTATTACACAATAGACAGCATACATTAATCGTCTTAAACTTGGTTACTAGTGTTTGCAAAATTATTTAAAATTTTTAATCAAATAAGTATACAAACCTAAGATGCAAACCAATAAGTGCACTAAAATGCAATAATACTCACCTAAAAAGTCTACGATGAGTAAACACAGAACTAAATAATAATGTGTTAGAATACCAACACCACGTAAATGACCATAAATGACAGACACGACTTTTACTAACATAAAAATGGCGAGATATGCGCCGGTATTTATGCATTTATGCCGGCGTACTGTAAACTTGAAAACAAAGATATTTGAAAATGAAAGTCTTCTGAAAGTTTGCAGCAAGTTTGCAACAAGCTACTTAAATTTCTCAAGCGTGTGTCGTCAAAGTTGCCAATATTACCAATATTGCTGTAAACTTGCAGCAAGATTCGTAAACTTGGCAAAGAAAAAGCAAGCTGAAAGCAAATTTGCTGTAAGTTTACATGCTATCTGGGTATGTATTGGTGATCAGTTCATCTCTCAGTTTCTTGAGGTCTCATGTATATATGATTTCCGTAAGATATTTGTGTATTATTTTTTTGCCTATTACTTTTTTAATTTTCTATTAATATGCTTTATCTTAAATATTCTGTTTTAGTTTTTTGCTACCTATTTTATTTCAAATAAATAAATAAGACTAAAATAAATTAAATGTATTTTTTACTAACAATAACTTTATTTTAATTATATGATTATCTTTAAACTGTGTATTTAACAGACATTCTATTAAACTTATTATGTATTTACATATGTGTTTATTAAAATTTTAGTAGTACACAAAATATGTATGTACATTGTACTTTAAATTATACATTACACATAGAGATATTAATTATGATATAGGTAAGTTTCTAATCAATTCGTAAGCATTGTGTAAAATTCATTAGTACTATGAACTGTAGCCGTTCGTTTTTATTTAAACGGAACATGGTTATTGATTGTATTTTAATTTTTTATATACAACTGTGAGTTTTACTACATTTTTTACCGACCTACATTCTCAAAAACTAATTTAAAAGTAAATAGAATAAATTAACAGTTTTCTAGGTTTTTATATAAGTGCAATTTTACATGATCATTGTCACGAAAGGTTAAATTTTTTATCGTGTTGTTATAAGTTACGTATAAAGATTTTGTTTAATTAAGTCATTTAATATATATTATAATTAAATATATACTTTTGTAATTATTAGATAACGTTTGTTACTATTAACAATAGTAACAAAATATATAAAAATACTTAAAAAAAATTGTTAAAAACAATAACGACGTAACTGTTTTTAATACTATTTATTTTAAAAAAAATTAAACTTGCTTACAGTAATTTAGTTGTTTAATTGAAAACTTTGAAATATAAAATTTTCAGGCTTGTTTCTGATATATAATAATTTATCTAAATTAATGTTGTTACCTATTATATTTAGATTTGTTGAATGCCTTGAAAGTACTTTCACAGGGAAATATTTCTAAAAACTGTTTAGTTGATGTAATATAAATATGTTATTGCACGAAGCGTAACCGCAGATAAAATGTATCCACGCTAATGTAAAACTAACCATCAAGAAATAATTGAATCACTTTTATTTTCGAATATTCTGAGTATACGTATACGTTGTCTTCAATATTTATTTTTAAGCAAATGAGCTGTAACTTAATATGCGTTTGATTTCTATAATGTACTAAATAAAATAATGCTACTGATACTGTTTTTAATAAGTTTCTTATACTTTGTCAAACTATTTTTCTAATAAAAGTTGTACTAGACGTTTAAAATATGTTATTATTAAACATAACATAAAAATAAACATAAATAAAGATTAGTCATAACAAAAATTTATTTGTAATTGTTGATGTTTAATTATAAAAGCTTACAATTTTTTCAACCCTCATATTTAAGAATTAAAACTTTACATTCAATTCTACACAAAAGCACAACGAAAACAAATAAATTAAAAATTTACTTTGTTGTTTAGCAAATTTAATTTTAAAGTACTTAAATTTAAGTTTCTTTAAAATTAATTGTAAATATTTAACCATTCTTTACATTAAATAAACGGTAATTTTTATTGTAATTTACCGCTTTAGTAACGTTAACTTAAAACAAAATATTTGTGTAATACCAACGGTACATCTACCCAAACCAAGACAATTTAACTACCACATTTCTACTCTAAAGTAGCAATTTCAGTGTGTGCTAATTAACATTTTGCCTTACTCAATTTTCAACCTTATGTAATGAGTAGAGATCACAATATGCGGAACGTATTCTGGTAAAATTTACTTTCATTGTTACTTTTAACAAGACCTGAAAACCCCGAGTTTAAAGTTGTATTGTAAAAATGGTAATTGTAATAGTTAACATGTTCTTATATGTTTTAAATTTTATGTATGTATATATTTATTAATTATATTTTTGTTGTATATTCAAACATATAAATCTAAATTTACTAATTATTGTAGTTAATTTTTGTTATTGTCAATGCCAACTTTATTAAGTAAAAGAAGGTATTAAATGTATTTAATTTATATATTCTCGTAAATGTTGTTTAGTTATGTTTATTAATATGTGCCATCATTCTATGAGCAGATTAAATATAATATAACATTTATATTATACCCGTAATTTAATTAGTTTCTAAACTTAAATAAAAAATTTTAAAAACTACATTTTTTGGTTCTATTTGAAGTTTAAATTAATCACGTTCAAAACATGGTTATTGCCAAAAATATAAAATTTGCAGTAGTGTTAAAAACTTTTATTGTTTTTTTTAATATATGTAAAAGTACGCTTTTAACTATTCTATAAATTAGCTTGACAAGCCTTAACCCAAACCAGTTTACCTTTCTATTTTACAAAAATATATTTTATATATACCGGATAGATGTAACAAGAGTTATAATGTATAAAACATTTTTGAATTTATACAAAAAATGAGAAGATTTGGTATTCGACAGAGTGGTTTATAAGAAATATTGTTAAAATCATCAAGAATAAAGTACACCAATTTTCAACAATGTAAAATTATTTTTTAAAAATTTCAATTTTTTAAAATTAATTAGTGAACCGCAGTGAAAACAATTGCTACAGTTGTTAATTATTATTCGTATTTGTGTCAAGTGTTGTTAATAATATATTTTATTTTTGTTTCAAGTTGAATAATCAGCTAAAAAAATTAAGTAAAAATGGTACTTACATTGCTCGAAAGAAATTATATTGTTAGGGAATTGGGGAAAACGCTTTAAGGGAAGTAATAAGGTAATTTAATATAAAATTTCCAAACATTATTGTTTCACGTACTGCAGCTATCAGAAGATTTTTTATCATTGCATAATTTTTTCAGATAAATCCAGACTAACAATCAATGGTGTTGTTTCGTCTTAGAATTGTCAGTATTGGGCATCTGAAAAATTTTAGAATTCTATCTAGAAGACTATATTAAAAAAAAGTGAACGTGTGGTGTGTCGTGTCTTGCCACGTTGAAATTATTAGACTTTATTTTATTTAAGGAAAGTTGAATCAGCATACTTATTTAGAGATCCTTAAAAAATTTTCTCAGGAAAACTTAAACGTGTTGAGAAATATGCTTATGCTTTATTTTCAACATGACGATTGCTTTGGCCACTTTACAGACATGATCAGTAGGTGGTCAAATGTCAATTTGGAGAAAATTGGATTGTCAAGAACGGACCAATTAAGTGGCCGCCAAGATCTCTGGACCTATCAATATTGAATTGTTTTTATGGAGTCGCCTTAAGCAGTTGGTTTACCGTAAACCGCTTTTTAACAATTTAGTAATATTGCAGCAAAAAATTACAAATGCAGTAAACCTTATACCGTTAGAACATATTTAAAACAGTTTTAAAGGAATTGGGCAAAGGATCAGAAAATGTGCACATATGAGTGGCAGTTACTTTGAATTATAATTTATTGTTCAGTTTGCTTATAATCTGTTATGTGCGATTTAATATTTTTTATTTGTTATGTTTGTGTTCGTGGTATAATGATAAAAAATTTAAAGTAATATACAGTATCTGTATCTTGATAATCGAGGTATTATATTTAATTCCACACTACTTCATTAAAGTAATTTTTTTTATATCTTTAAAAATAAGGGTAGTTTAGTCTTGGCGATTTTAACAATATTGCTTATAAAACATCCTGTAGAATACCAAATCAACTTATTTTTGGTATACCTTAGTTTTACAAGTAGTATACAAGTACAAGTAGTATACAAGTACAAAGTTTTTTATACACTGTACCTCTTGTTACATCTATCCTGGGACACACTGTAAATGATAAAATTTTGATTAAATTTAACCCAAACAACACATTGGTACAAAAAACGTCTAAATGTCCGTCTAATAAACGTTAGTAACGCGGTTAAAAACGTTTTAATGTCTAATAAATGTCTATTAGCCGGACATTTAGACGTTTTTTATACCAATGTGTTGCTTGGGAACTTAGTGGTACTACCTGTTAAATTTATGTTTACAAAGTACACGTTTTTAGTTATAAAAATCATAGTAACTGTAATAAGTATACTAACTGATTTTTTTATAAAGTCTAACTAGTAAAACAATCTATGTGCTTCTGGTTAAGAAAAAAACACAACTGCAGAAAGGAGGATTAAGACTAAATAATCAATTAAAAACAAAATGTGTTTATCAAGAAAAAACACTAAAAATTTTTGCGGTCAGAGCGAGTTGGTTTACAACGGTATTCGCCTACACCGCCTGACTAGAAGAATAACGACTAAAAGAATAATCAATACACTAAATGTAATAACAACAAATATACTTTTATTGACTTAAACATGCACTAGTATACAATTAGAATGAAAATGTATGCGCGGCGTGAGATAAAAAGTACAATTCTTTAAAACAGTTACAGTTTAACAACTATAACCACATCTGTAACGCATAAATTATTTACCTTATCAACTGATGTCTATCAATAGACACTGTAAATATAAATCTATTAAAAAAGTATTAGTCGCAATATTACAGTAAATCTCCTAAACGATTTGTGGTAAGTACATCCTTTCATAGAATTTTTTGTAGTAAATTGTGTCCTCTGTAAAAATGTTTATGTGCAATTTTCTTCTATCTTGTATCGTGTTTGTAGGGTTTGTGGCAAAAGCGGTAGCTGAGCTAATACCGTAACTATGTATAATAATTAATTTTTGTGCTCACTTCACAGAAATTATAACTAGTAATATTTTAAAGCTATACAACAAATTGTAGCAAACATCTTTCGTTTGAATTTTCTTTTCAAACTTCATACATCCAATTTGTATTACCGCGTGACGTTATGCGTAGAACCAAACAAAAACTAAACAAAGAACTTTTATTCGGGATCACTGATAGCAGACAATGATCAGAATTCTAATATAGCATTTAAACATAATTTTATTTACAAGCAGAAAAAATTTTTTAGTGGTACTTTGAATGACTATTTTTGTGTTGGGAATCAAATAGGGTGAAGTGGACGATTGGTCACATTCGTGCCAAAATCTACAATATATGATTTTTTTTTAAATTAAAAAACACCTTAAGTACGACAATAAATATAAATAAATCATTCTTACAACATATTTCAAATTTTGTTCAATAAAAACCAGCATTTTGATACCTGTAACTATAGACTTCCAAAACAAAGTTAAGTTAGAACGCTTTCGTACTCTGCATATAAATTTATAAATTTAAGAATATTAAGATGTTGAAAGTTTCTTACAGTTTACTTGACATTGATAATATTTTGTTCAATACATGCATTTTGTCAGACATTTAGTTCATTTTGAATGAATATTTCTGCGCTGCGTACTTTGCTAAGTATGTCAATAAGAGTAAACGTGGGTTTAGTTCGTTACATTGGTAATTAATTTAATTGCGTGATATTTACCCCCGATATAAATAATAAGCAATAAATGAAAAAATTAAGTAAACATACGTTAAAAATGTAGAGATGTATGTATTGCCTATGTCGAAGGTATCTTAAAAGATTGTGTTTGTACCTACAGAACATGCCACAGAAAGGTTCTTAGCAAAAAAAAACAAAACGACAAATGGATTTTTAAACGTTAGACGTCGCTTTCACAGACGTTTAAAAGTTCAATACAATTTGGATAATATATGAAGAACGTTCACCTGATATGATTGAAATTTACCTTGCTGGTTTTGTTGCTTTTTATAAGTTTGTAGAAGTACGGGACATGGTCGTCAAATACATAGCGCTAAGAAAATAGTATATTAGATGAAGATAATGATGATGACATAGACATACCTACATTTGATGGCAATTGCAATATTGAATATGGTTTAGCGTGTGTGCAAAAATTTTATAAGCTTTTCTGCAAACTGGTGTAATAGAAACTGTAACGGTACCTACAACGTCTCGCAAGAACCCTTGAATTACATGCAAAAAACAGTTACTTTTTTTAATCATTTCATAGTAAAAAATTTGATTTATAGAACAATGATGCGTATATTTACAATTACAAAACTGTTATAGAAACTTTCATTGCTTCACAAAACATATATGAATGTGGATTATCAATTGAAAATGTTAAGCGTATTATTAATGCTAAAATAACGGCTCCAAACCACATTGATTCCAATAATAAGCCCATAATTTAGTCTATGGTAAGGTTAAAATACCGTATGTGGGACGAATGATACCATTTAACGTTCTAATGATATCAATATGGACAACCAAATGTTAGTCAATGTTAGTGCCAACAGAAGACTACTGCGGGAATAAAGAGAACTGGGAATTTCTAACTGAGTTTATTCAACATTATGTAAACGATTTGAAAACATTAGCCTTAAATACTCATTTTTGTTTTTCCTTAGAGACGTTTTCTATAAAATATGTACCTTCCAGTTTGTAATCATTCCGCAATAAACTATTACGTCGCCTAAACAACAGCCGGGAGTGTTTGGACTTAAAGCTTTTCATACAAATTAAATGCCAAACATTTGTGTTTTTTATTTTTTATTATTTATGTGCTATATATGTATTCTTATTTTTGAAAACCGTTATAAACTTTGCTCATTATTATGTAGGTAATATTCCGTTTGTTTTCAACATCTTCCGATAGTTGCAAGATTTGCGATATCTATAATTTTTTTTATGGTTAAACGTTGAGGTTGTAGTTTGGTCTAATGTAATCTAGAGTACTGCGTCTTAAAACTATTGATTACGTGTCATCTCGTTTTTTTTGTTTTATTATCTGCCACAGCAAATTTTTATTTAAGACTAGGTTTGGTGGTAATTTATGTAACTAAAACGTGATTGATTTAAAATTACGATTTATAAAAATGTTTTTTCAAACGTTAGATTTATTTTATTATTTGGCTGAAATCTTTATAAAAAACCGCTAATAACTATTATTATTAAATTTATTAAACAAATAATACGATTGGTTTCTTTTCTTTATTTTTACTTTTTATGCTTTCAACTAACTTCGAATATTCTACCAATATCTTTTTGATTTTTTTATTACAGTATTTGTATCAATAGCTTTGTCTGTTTTATTTCATCAGTCACTCTAAATGAATTCACTAATTTATCTACGTCTGTAAGATTGTTTAATTGTAACCTTAATAACTTATTGGCTTCAAACATTAAAAAACTTTTGGGGTTCATCTTATAATTTATCGACCGAAAAAATCACACTTTTCATAATAGTATGCTTTTGCCGACATTACCGAAATAATTCACTCAGATTTTAATATAAATGCTTTTTGATGGACATATTTAGAATTTTTTTTACGCAAAATGTTAACGTTTCTCTTTCTGAGAATATGATTATACTTTTTGGTAAGTGTAACAAATACACATAATAACGGTTTTTCTACACTATTCACACAGCGCTGAGTGTATTTTTTTTAAAAACAATTTTCTGACGTTTTAAACTGTTACGTTTTTCTTATGCTTTTGTATAGATACAAATAAATGTGGGAAAGACTAAAAAAGCTTTTAAGAAAAAAAAGAGTGTTTATTTAATATATTTAAACTTATTAATTAAAACCATTAAAAGCATTAAGACATTTTTTAAACATATCGATTACTTATTTTTTGTATTTTTACAAATTTAAATTCTAATATCATAAAAATTGTTTTTGTAAATTTAATGTAAAATTAATATAAGTACCTATATTCAGGTGGGTAGCCTATAATAATAGAGTTTTCTTAACTAGTTGTGTAAATGTTACTGCACAAAAAGAAATGTAATAAGTAGTATAAATGTAATTTGTATGTTTTTTAATAGTGTCTACTTAAGTTTTTTTACATTTATTTAGTTTTAAATCAATTTGAAAGTTATTCAGCAGTGTAGTATTGTTTAATTTATTTATATTAATTCCTTTACAATAATACACTAAAACTAAAAGTACAACAAATAAATATGTGTATGTTTAAATACAAAAGCAATTTTGTAGGTATTACTTTAAAATTAACCTGTTTTAATTCGAAAACAAATTAAATTTAAAAAACGCTAACGCATATATATTAACTTGCAAAAAAAGTAAACTGTAAATTTAGTACTCGGTACTCTTGCATCATTAATGTCTAAATTAATACTCAAGTTAGAAGATGTTGTTAAAGCAATAGATTAAGAAACTTATCACGCGAACTAAGGTTGTTACACGACAGTACATTAACGTATACTTTTGCATGTTAATCAATCTTATAGTTTCTTAGAACTAAATTACTAGCGTTAGTAGTCTACCAATTTAACTTTAGTAAACCTATAGCGTGTGTAGGCGTAAAAATAATTTTTTGTAATAAAAATCGTTAAACTTTAAATAATTTAATCAATAAATAAACTTTTACTTAAATGTATTAAACATTAAAAAACGCACTAAATTAGAGAACAATAGCTAGGCTTTTATTCTTTTTATCTTACCACTTACAATCAGTCGATTAGAGTAACGTCATCAATTTGTAGCTGTTTCTTCGACGAATTATATCAAAAAATATTTTTTAACTATTAGCTTATCTTTTATGATTATAAATATATTAGATGTACTAAATGTTAATGGTAATAATAAAACTATAAAAAAATTATAAATTAAATGAAAAGTGAACAAAATAAAAAATCAGAGACGATGTTTGTTATAATATTTTAAATGGATTTATGTTTTATTTACATATTATTTACTTTACTTGTTTATTTATAGACTCTCGAGATCGTTTTAATTAACGTATTTCAATTAAATAAACTTTATATTAATACTTAACGATAGTAATACACAAGGGTAATACTATTTATTTTTTGTACCTTGGAATAGATTAACTTAGTTTGCACTTTTTTGTTTAACAAGAAGAACTTTTCGCTTTGCCATTTTTTGGTATAATATTTTTGCAGCTTTCTTCTTGCTTTTCTTTGGTTTACCTTTTGTTCCTTATATTTGTTTACTTGTCGACTGTCATTATATGATAGAGCTATTGTAGTTGTTTTTTTTACAGTTGTTATCAAGGATTTGATATTTAAAAGCTAAATATATATTCTCTTGGTAACTTTTAGACTTCTAAGTGCTGCAACTAATGGTTTTATTTTTTTATTTACGAAAACTGTTCTAAAAATATAAATTTTTGAAGCACACGGTTAAACGCTTTTCTTACATCTAAAAACAGTGTAAATAAGTTTTTCATTATACCACAATGAAAACATATGTATTTCGTACTTGTTTATGAGCTATGAAAAGCCATCTTTCCCGTGCACTGCACGAGAAAAGTTTTTCCCGTGCTCCATTGTTGCTAATTTTTAAAAATAACATTACACTAGTGATTTTAATTGTAGGTAACAATACTAACGACTAATTTTATAACAATAATTTTTAGATACTTCAGCTAGAGTTAATTTTTTCCTAAAGTATACTTTCAATGTAATTTAACAGTTTTTGGTCTTATTCGGGTCTTATAATAACATTTTTATTGAAGTCAAATTTTCGCGCCATGAAATTAATGTTGGCGATTTGCATTTTACACTAAATTTTTGACATCTGTCAAAATATTTATTTGTACTCAAGTTGAATCAAATTCTTTTTCGTAAAATTTTTGTAGTAAATTCTATCCTACTCTATTTTAGGAATGTATATAGTAGAAGAAGAACTAACCGAACAGCCTTTATTTTTAACAATAAATTAATTAAATGTAACATTCCTGCTACAATTTGAATTGTAACTGATATCTACAGTTTTAGTCGAACTCTACGATTTGCTTTTGTCCGACGTGTCGACATGCTCCATAAATACCAAATATCAAAACTACCTGTACGGAAATGGTTAGTATTACTATCGGAAGGAACATTTTTTACATATAAGTCAAACACAAACTTTTGTTAATAACCATTTCTCATCTAAAGCTTTACAAATGAATTTGGTTACTTGTTCTTCTGTTAATACTTTGGCTTTTTTAGGTACGTAACCAACACCTGGACGTTTGAGAAATGCGATTGTTTGTGGATATCTGTACGAATGAATGCATAAGTGTATAAGTAAAAAATAGAAATATTACGCAAGTATACATTGTGAATTGTACTTACTTGCCAATGTCTACATTTTCTTTAATAGATAAACAACTTTTTATCGTAGAGAATTGACTCCACAGGGTAGATGGTTTCAAAAGTTTAGCTTTCTCCGACAAATAAACAAGAAAAACATCACTCACAGATTTTACATTTTTTTGTTCGCGTCATTCATAGAACAAACAATACTCTTTTTTATATCTGTCTCGAGGTTTTTTAAGAAGAATTTTGCTCGTACTTCTGCTGCTTGCTGAGTAATATTTTCTACTATTTCAAAATTATGTTTTATAATATCCATCTTTTAAAATTTGACCCACATCAAAACAATTATGCATAAAATTTTCAATGCATTCTAGATATGCATTGTATTAATAAAGGGTAATTCAGACATATGTATTTTAATTTTTATATGTTTTATTCTAGTTTTGTAGACAGGTATAATGAAAAATATCGTTCATTACACGGCACGCAAGCTCGCACGGGAAAAGCCTTCTTTCAAGCCTAGTAATGAAATATACTATTTTGTTATGCAGCATGGTTTTTTTCTATTATTATGTTATTTATGTTTTTATTAGTTTTAGTTCAATTTTATTGTAAGCTGCTGTTCCTCCATTTCTTTTGTTGTGTTTAATATTGGTATCTTTGTTTTATGAATCCATCACTTTTAGTCCTTGACATTATTCTTTCCATCTTTCAAGAACTTTGTCTGTTTGGTCTTTTATAAAAATAACAATTATTTTTGGTGTTTTAAATTTTGATAAAATAGTTTATTTCGTTTGGTATATTTAAATATTTTTTCTGTTTTATTTTGGTTTTGATTATTCTTCGAGTTTAAGAAATATTTTGTTTATTGATTTTAACTCAGCATTATATTGTGTTTGTTTGATTGGGATTACATTACTTTCTTTGCGTCCGCGGTTAGTCTTTCTTTAAATACTATTTCTTTTTGTATCTTTGTTGTGTTTTTTAAGATATGTTAGATAGTTAAATACCATAATACTAGCAGCAAACGCTGCGTACATTCACTCTACCTAATATAAATAGTTACGTTACTAACTGAAAAAAACATCTGAACATAGATTGTTATAGTGAGAATCGGTAAATAACATTAAAAGGAAACTAACTGCATCTAAAGCTTAAAACTATAATGTCAAATACTGAAATTTTCATCAATTGCAACGTTGCTTGCTTCAAAGTAGAGAAACCCAGTAAAGAATAATTTTTCTTGTAAAACTAAGTAAACGGTTTTGTAACTGGAGATATTTAATGTTAAAGTTAACTGTCGGGTACTAAGCGTCTAGAATGTGTCTTTCTAGTGGTCGTCGTTGATCCAGTCTTCAAAATGTATTTCTTCTAGGTTGCTTTTGGTTTGAAAAATATACGCCGTACTGGTTTGGTGTCGCGTTAGCATTTCTATTACAGAAACCGTACATCAAGTACATATCGGCATATTCATTGAATGTAAAAGCCATTATAAGTAAATAAAACAATAACAAAGAACACAAAAAATAGAGAACCACAAAAAATAATCAAAAGTAGACAAAAACACAAAAAAAAACAAAGGTTAAACAAAAATGAAACAAAAAAGTCGCATTGAATACATAAATGTCAAAATATGACAGATGATGCTTATAATTGAAATCTGTTGAAATCGCATTACAATGGAAAGATTGTTTTACATTGAAGTCAAAAAAAAAAATTGTTAACTTAACAAAACTATCAAAATTCTTTTATTATTCTTAATTGCAGCTCTATACCGAATCGAAACTAACTAACCCTTATTTATAAATCAAAACTTTGAATTTGGAAAACTTCGCGAAGACTTATAAAGCGATACAACATTACGATTTTCAATTCCGAATTGAATGAAGAATGTCGCAGTGTAGCTTTTTTGCCAATTTATCCACACCGTGTATAAACATTTATAAAATAACGTTTTGCAATTTTTTTTTTTTAATTTATTGGTAGTGTTCTACTAGTGTTCTACATGTTTGTATATTAATTTTTAATCGCGAAGTTGTACAGATTATTTATTAAATATGTCAATAGATATATATTGTAAACAATTAATTGTAACAGTTCAAATAAAAAATAATGTTTATAATTATCAATAATAAAAATACGTTTGATTATTTTTTCTAAAAAATTGTTTTTTTAATATGAAATTTACAACAAAAAAATATTACAAATCAAAAAAAATTATAAAAAAATAAATATTACACTTTTTAATAGAACAAAAGCTATATCTTATTTTTTATTAATGCATTTTAATTTTACAATAATTATAATTCATATAATGAATTAACAACAAATCTAATTAATTTTAATTAAAAACTTAAATCAAACTTTAGTAAATAATAACAAAAAGTAATAGTGAATTAAAACTGTTGCGCAAGATACAATAAAGAAAAATAATTTCACTATTTTTATAATTTATGCACCAATGGCACCTTCTCATTAAAGTCTCTGTAAAAGATAATCTTTAACTTTAGAACAATGTTATACTAGAATAAGAAGAATTAATATCTAAATTAGTATTCAACATAGGATCGTTTTTAATTACAATATAGTAAATGCAAAGTTTAAGTTCATTATTGAAACAAGAAAATGATATATTTATTGATCATTTAGTATCAGTTCAAGAACGAAGCTTTTAAAACGTAAACCGAATGCAACATTTATTTTGCAACAGATTTGAATTTATAACACTAAAACTATACTGATATACTTATAGCTATTTTATTACAGTTAGCTTTCTTTTATGTTTGAAACAATAGTGAATCATAATTTTTTGTTTTAAAACTGTTGCTAACATTATCAATTTTGTGTTTACTGGGTAGTTATTTAGTAATAGGCTTTAAGTTAATGGAAGCAAAGTGTAATAACTATAGTTTTTAATAAACGCTTAAAGTTTTATAGCAGTTGATAATATTTAATAATACGCTTACACTTATTTAAGCAATGACACTTTTTTAATAGAAAACATTTGATTAGAGCAAATCAATACACTGTGGGTTTACTTACTAATGTTTAGCAATTAAGATGTAACTTTAAATACAACAAATACTTAAAACTATTATTAGTATATACATATATATATATATATATATATATATATATATATATATATAGGGATGTAATAAAAAAAAATTATGTTAATCTTATTTCTAAAATTTCTTAACACCTTTAAGATTAGCAGTTATCAGTAACATTTACTATCATTGTTCTTGAGCTTGGAGAATTACGTAACATCACCTGCAGAACGCCCTAGGTAAAGAGAATACAAATATCTGTGGTTATTCACCAATTCTAATAATACGGTCCTGTATAAGAGATGTAAGGTGTGCGATAAAAACGCACTATAAAATATAGTATTGGAATGTAACGTTTTTAGTTTAATAGTTCAAACAATAAAAGTTTAAAAGGAAAGAATACAGATTGTGTTTTAAATACTACAACTACTTCAATAGGTTATGGGCCCAGATGAAGGTTTATTAAATTAAAACGGAAATATATTTTTTAAGTGTTTTGAAATTGAGGTTATGAAAAAAAAAACCGCGAAAAATAAGTGAAGTGTATGCACGTGTATAACAATACGGAAATTTATGAAAGAAACGATTTACAACCTTTTTTTATCGAAAATATTGAAAAGTAATGGCTAGTTCGGGAAATCTACAGTTGTACAACATCAAACCTTTTGATGGAAACGCTTATTCGAACTGGGAGTTTTGAGTAAAGTTATTACTGGAACAGGCTAACGTCTACGAAGTATTAGAACAGGAACCTCCAACAGATACCACACAATTAGCAACATTTAAAAGGAATGACGTAAAAGCAAGAAACATAATAATACAATGCCTTGCCGACAACATATTGGAAGTCATTAAGTTAAAAACTACTGCTAAGGAAATTATAGACACTTTAAGGGGAACATATCTAAAAAGTGGAATTGCCATGCAAGTTCAATTGCAACGAAAATTAAGATCTTTAAAATTTACAATGAGTACATCGCTACATGTATTTCTAACCGAGTTTGAGCATGTGGTCTGTGAATTAAAAGCTGCTGGTGGAAAATTAGAACAAAGCGAAATTATTTTACAATTGCTGTCGTCAATGCCAGAATCTTTTCAAGGAATAACAACGGCAATTGATGTTGTTTTTACGCAAGATGAAAAAAAAGTTACACTTGACTTTGTTAAAAATAAACTGTTAATGGAAGAAGCAAGACAAGCGAAAGATAATCAAGAAAATGAAACAAACAATGATGTAGTTTTTACTGGTTACAGAGGAGGAAATTCAAGATTTAAAAACAGTTTCAGAAACAATGGAAACAGAGGATATCTTAGTGGAAATTCAAACCGATACACACATAATAGAAATTCATCAAATGAAAACTATAACATTAATAATTTTCCTTATAAATGTCACAATTGTGGTAAACTAGGACATAAACGAGCTGAATGTAGAAGAAGAGGTTTCCAATCTGGAAGAGGAAGACATGCAAATTTAACAGAAGAAAATACAGGTGAAAATGAAAATCCAATTTCATTTTTAACTTCTATCGAACAGGCTAGCACAGAGGATGAAATGGAACTTAAGTTTGTGATAGACAGTGGTGCGACACATCATTTAATAAAAAGTGAATTCGAAAAATATGTGACTGAACAAAAACTGATAAACAATACTATCAATTTAGCAAAAATGGGTTCTACTATCAAAGCTTATAAACAAGGACAAATAGAAGTGCAAACAGAAAATGGAAAAAGTGTTATTATTAAAAATGTTTGGGTATGTGAAGGTTTATTCTGTAATTTGATATCTGTAAGAAAATTAGAAGAAGCTGGTTGTGAAATTTCATTTAGACAAAATAAAGTAATAATTAGGAAAGGTAATCAAGAAATAGTGACAGGAAAACTAACTGGAAATCTTTATACGGTTACAATGAAACTTCAACCAACTGAATTGGCATGTACGGTGCAAGAAGAAACTACAGTACTACATAGGAAAATGGGTCATTTATCAAAATATCCCATAAATAGAATTTGTGAAGTATGCTTAAAAGCCAAACAAACTAGACAGCCCTTTGTACGACTACCCGAGGATAAAAACCCAAAGAGAATTTTAGAAGCAATCTCTACTGATGTATGTGGACCAATAAAACCCACAACGCATGATGGTTATAGCTATTTCGTGAGTTTTATTGATAATTTTTTTCATTTTTGCATGTTATATTTAATAAAAAGAAAAAATGAAGTATTTGAAAGTTTTGAAGAATATTTAAGTCTAGTTACTGCAAAATTTGGAACAAAAATTGAGAGAATACGGTGTGACAATGGAGGTGAATACTCATCTAAAAAGTTCAAAGAGTTGTGCAAGAAAAATGGAATAAGAATACAATATACAATACCAAGAAATCCAGAACAAAATGGCGTAGCAGAAAGGTTGAACAGGACATTGATGGAGACTGCGAGATGTCTTATCTTTGATTCTAACTTGAATGAAACACTATGGGGAGAGGCAGTTCGAGTGGCTGCATATCTGATTAACCGAACAGAGACGAGTGTATTACAAAAAGGAACAACCCCTGCGGAAATATGGAATGATCGAAGGCCTGATTTTAACAAAATTAAACTATTTGGGTGTTCAGCATATAACTTGATACCTAAGGAAGATAGAGTTTCAAAATTAGATCCTAGAAGTGAAAAACTAATCATGGTGGGCTACTCAGAAAACGGTTACCGATTATGGAATCCCAAAAACAAGAAAATTGTTCACGGAAGAAACATAGTATTTGATGAGAAAGGAACTAAAGAAGACGTAACAATTGGTATAAGCGACAATAATAATAAAGAATTTGAAAAAGAAGAAATTGTACAAGAAGTAAATAGAGAAACAGAAACGAAAGAAAATAAAGAAGAAGAGACAAGGAAAAGTTTAAGGTTAAAGAAAACACCAAAATACTAACAAGATTATGATACTAGTAATGAATTTGAAGAAAATTTAATGGCGACTCTTTCAACTGGAAACGTGATCTCTGAAGTACCACAAAATTATAAAGAAGCTGAAAATGATGAAGATTGGCAAAATGCAATTAAAGATGAATTAAATTCTTTAAAAGAAAATAATACTTGGGAATTAGTTGAAACCCCCGTCGAAACGAACATCATAGATTCAAAATGGGTGTTTACTCAAAAAGAAATACAAGGCAAGATTGTGAAAAAGGCAAGATTAGTGGCAAAAGGCTATAAACAAGAAATATTACTAGAAGAGGACATTTATACTCCAGTCGCCAGGATGAGTACTCTAAGAGTTTTACTAGTTTTAGCTCTCGAAATGAATTCAGAAATCCATCAAATGGACGTCAAGTCGGCGTTTCTGAATGGAGAATTGAGGGAACCAGTATACATGTATCCACCTTATGGATTGAAAATAGATCAACCAGGAAACGTCTGTAAACTCAAGAAGGCTCTTTATGGTCTAAGACAAAGTCCAAAATGCTGGTATGCTCGTTTACATATTTCATTAGTTAATAAAAACTTTAAAAGGTCTCCTGTAGATCCATGTTTATATACTAAGTCAAATATCTATTTACTAATTTGGGTTGATGATTTAATTATAATTTCTAACTGTATAAATCATGTTATTGAAATTAAGAAACAACTTTCGTCAGAATTTAAAATGTAAGATCTTACTAAAACCTACCTATAAATAAAATTGTATTTTTAAGTATTGAAATAGAAAAAGTAGGGAACACTATGTTAGTTTCTCAGAAAAATTTAATTAGAAAGGTTCTAGAGCAATTTAATATGAATAGTTGTAAACCGTTAGATATCCCAATACAATCTAAGTTAAATTTATTGATTGAAAAAGTTATATTTTTGATGTACCTTATAAGCAACTTGTAGGCTCATTAATGTACATAATGTTAGGAAGTAGACCTGATTTGTGCTTTACGATCATGTATTTCAGTCAGTTTCAAAACTGTTTTAGTGTAAATCATTGGAAACATCTGAAAAATGTCCTGAGATATCTAAAGAAAACCCAAAATTATGTGTTAAAATTTACGAAAACTTGTAACTTGGATTTGAACATTGATGCTTTTGTTGACTCTGATTTCGCTTATAACGTTAATGACAGAAAAAGTGTTAGCGGCTTTATTTTAAAACTTAATAATAATGTAATTTTTTGGAAATCCAAGAAACAGTCAATTGTGGCGCTTTCAAGTGCAGAGGCGGAGTATGTTGCTCTATCTAATTGCATGACCGAATGTCTTTTTCTTAAGCAACTTTTAGAAAATATAACACGTAAATCAATTTGTCCAATAGTAATACACGAAGGCAATCAGTCTTGCATTAAAATGGCAAAAACTCTAGAAACAAAAAGGTCAAAACATATCGATGTTCGACATCATTTTATTAGAAACTGTATTTCCGAAAATAAGGCTAGAATTGTATATGTACCTACAGAACAACAATGTGCAGACATAATGACAAAAGCCTTGTCATACATTAAATTCGAGAACTTTAGAGAATGCATTGGTATTATTAACTCTGTTTAAGATAGTTTAGTTTTTTTTGTAATCATTTTGTTAAAATTTATTCAATGATATGTATGTATTTTTTTTAAGTGGTTTTTGTAGAATTGAGGGGAACTGTGGTTATTCACCAATTCTAATAATACGGTTCTGTATAAGAGATGTAAGGTGTGTGATAAAAACGCACTATAAAATATAGTATTGGATTGTAACGTTTTTAGTTTAATAGTTCAAACAATAAAAGTTTAAAAGGAAAGAATACAGATTGTGTTTTAAATACTACAACTACTTCAATAATATCGGCTTCTAGTTCTGCTCATCACATTAGAAAAATAATTTATATGCTAAACAGTTTCATGTTTTAAAAGCTTAAGATAAATCCATTTTTGTTATAAATTTGATAATCGATAAAGTAAAATAATACAAACAGCAAAACGGTTTTAATGCAATAAATGTAACCAATACAAATATAAAAATCTTGAAAAATATGCTTGTGCGTTGTGTATAAAAAATCATAAAATTAGTTTGAAAATTTGTTTAATGTAACCTAAGCTATGTACATATTTGACAAAATATTCTATGTTAGCCCTTTCACATATGTAGAATATGTCAAGGTCTACGTCGAGTGTCTAGCTTGTTACATATAAGCGTTACTACAATAATACGGATGTTTTTTGACTAGAAACGTTAAATAATTTTGATATTAAGTCGATTTGCACAACCTCACTGCTAGCATTCATTAGTCTAAATTAGTGTGATAACAGCCTTGTACAGCAGATATTTATTTTCTAAATATAGAATGGATGAGTTCTCAATGAGTTACTACTTTTGCTTCATTTTTAAGTTCGTTTGTTTCACTTTTTACTAATATGCGTTCTTAAGGTTAATTTTTATTAAATAAAAAGCGCCAAAAGCTCAATTTTTAGTAGACTTAGAAAAATAGTGCTATCAAAGGTAAATGGTGAACATTTTTGATGCGTGACGTGCCAAATAAATTTCTTTAGTTTTTGTTTACAATATTTTGTCAGTGAAATACAACCGTACTAGAAATAATGAGAAAAACAAATTTTTTTTTGACTTTCTGTAACAATTTTTTGTGCTATACTTGACCTAACGCTTTTTTAACATCTAAAAAAATATCGGTACAGTATATTTTATTTTTTGGTCTAGTTTGTATTTCATTGGCAATTTATATGTAATGGACTTGTTTCTTCAATATAAAGTTTGCTTCTGCCAAGATCTGGCTTAGCTATTGTGTTCTTTATTGTTTATTTACATGCTGTACAGTAGAACTAACAAAAAAGTAAAAAAACAACAAAACGAAAAGTGAAAACTCGACTTAACTACCGATATGGATTTTTAAAGCTGAATGTTTTACAAATAGTTGCTGTACGTTGTGCCCCTAACTATTTAATAAATTTTAGTGGCCTGATAAAGTGCTCGTTCAAGACACCAAATGTAACCGTAAAAAAACTAGGAGTGGTTTTTGCATACTTCTTTAAAACATTTTTTAATTTAAAATAGTTACTTTGTTTGTCATTGTTTTGTGTTAGTATCTTTAATTCTTATTCAAACATCATGTAATTTAAAAAAAATTTACTTTTAAAAATAGTTACTTTAATGAAATTTAATCGTAAAAGCAAATATGAAGGTATTGTTTTATGTAAATACCAAAAATGTGCCTTAGCACACCAAACCGCACATCAATTATTCACTTTTTTTAGAATCAACTATCAATTTATTTTTAGTATTAAATTTCAAAACAAATTACCAACAAATATTTTCAAATGTTTTTTTAATTTAAAACTATATGTAATTAATTAGCCACAACAAAATAACAAAACAAATCTGACTAAAGTGATCGAAGTGATAATTGAAGCTTACTTTAATATGATTAGACCAAAGGTTTGTTAATAAAAAAACCATAATATTTAGAACTTTGTTACTGTCAAATGCCTAATATGTTGGGCTAGCAGTTGCCAAAAATCTATAGTTTGTATCTGTAATGAGTTTAAATATTGTTGTTTTTAATTGTAGTTATAAACCGCAGTGCGTATTCTTAGTGTTAACATCTCCACCGGTTATAAATGTTTGTCCTAAACTTTCAAAATATAGTTAAAGAAGTTGTTGAGTTAGAATGTGACTTAGAGAGTTGTGGTTTACAAATGTTCAGTTTTGTTTTATGGCTATTAGTAATAGGTAATAAAACTGTGTATGAGTTCTTTCAGTAAAGTGTGTTTTAACACAAGGAGAATGTCAATGTTATTTATGTGTAAGAAAGTTTTAATTAAAGTTTGTTGGCGTTTCATAAAGCTAATGCAATGCGATTAGATATTAATAAGCTATTTTATTATTGATTGAATTTAGCATATTTAGAATTATGATGTAATGTTAAATAAATTCATTGGATAGAGAGTTTGACTTTGTTGTTTAGCAAATGTTACAGGGTTAAGTTGTAGTTCAGCTCATTTGAAATTATTTGGGAATAAGCATTGATTAGGTATATACCTTTATAGATAGTCGGTCCTTGGTTAAAAGTGTGACGCTTATAAAAAGGATACGGGAAATTTTAGTTCTGGATACTGGATGCAGCGCTGTGATCGTTGACATTTTCAGTAGATGTCGGTAACAAAACTATACTTTAATAGCACTTTCTTAGCTATTGTTTTATAGATTTCTAGTGTATTTCTATAAATGTTAGATTGGATCTTTCGCGCGTATTTGGTTGGCGCCAGTCGTACTTAGGTGACTGTGATAACGCTATGAATAAAATAAATACCTTAAGATAAGTCTTACGTTGGATTATAAATTTAAATATTAAGTTCTTACAAAAATGATTACTGTTAGCGTTGATTGAAAACGCTGTTAGTTTAGTGTTTAAGGAATGGTTTAAGTTATACTCTGTTATCGCTTATAAGAAAAAAAATAGCGGTCATATCTGTCGCATACATAAAAAATAGTTATTTATTTAAAGGGTTCCTGTGTAAATTAGCATTTTTTTTTCACTAGTAGCCATTTTAAACCCGAGCGAAAAAACTTGCGTAGACGGTACTTTATACAATAGCGAAAAATTAGAATTTATGCAGCATTATCAATTGCTTTAGAATTAATTAGAATTTGATTAATTACATATTCCAACAGTTTTTACATTGCAAATAGTTTTGCACTGCTGCTGACGTTATTTTAACAAGAAACTGTCAGAATTGAAATTGTTGAAACAGAGCAGTGGAATATTTTTTCTAGGGGAGCTACGCCGGTCATAAAATTTATGGTACCTTGCAGTAGTTTAAAATTTAAACAAAAATGTGGTTACAAAACAAACAAAATATTTGTTAAATCGCCTGAGCACCGAGGTATTGGTAATTACACGTGCAATATTTAATTTGTAAAGATAAAAATACCTTAAATTAAATTTAAAGTAAACAGATTATGCAAAACCACATGCAAAAATTAGAATTTTACAAAATAAATGATTTGGTAACACCATAGCAAATTGCCCTCGGCTAAAATACTATTAGTACAAAAAAAATCTCGGTACCTACAGCATAATCCTCACATATCCTGTAATCGTATTTCAATCTGCAGTTTGTTTCTTATGTTATTGAAAAAACAGTATTTTATGTGAGTTTATCCAAGACTTCAGTTACAACATTGATTCCAGTAGTTGACCGTTGATTCGCCGTTGATTACGACTTGTTGTCTTTATGAGAATTTAGAGTAAAATAAAATTGTTTGTATATACTCATACATAATTGTAAAATGTTTAACTTTCATATTTAATAATAAAATAATTTAAATTTAGATGTTTCAGACCCTGAATTGTTAAAACCGCATCTTGCATGTAGAATAATTTATTTGTTCACATAACATAATGCAGTGTTCCAATCTATAAAGAAACAGTTGTTTTTATCTAAGATGATATAGTTTCATACACCTAACAAAGTTTATACTTTAAACACGTTTATGCCATTTCGAATTCACGAGCTAGTAAACACGAAGATCAAGATCAAACATCCCCTCTAAGAAGAAATAGCTGTAACTAAAATAATCGACTTGGGTTGCCCCGCTTGCTAGTTATTTTAAAATTATTAATCTTAGCAACATCTACTGAAAAAAATTGAAGCATTGAAATTGAGCACCCAATTCTCCTATGCGACTGACTATCTATAAACGTATACAATCAATGGAATAAGTAAAGTTGTTTAGTTGAGTTTTTTGTGATGTGTCAAACGAGGCGCGAAGCGGGGAGTTTTCTAATGGTCGAGTGCGCCAAAATGTCTTATGAAACGTAAACTTTATACTATTTTTTCTATTTTGAAAATTATATGCAAAAATAAATTTTAATTACATATTTACTTTTACTTGATTGATTAGGGAAAATTATATTTTCTAATAATAAGTTGGCAACATTTCATGTTTGATAGTTGGATTGCTGTATTTTAATTGTCAAATATTAGTATTGCCAATCTAACAAAACCACAGTTCGGGTGCTGTAAAATGTCACTTTAGACAATTTAAACGAGTTCTTTAAAGTATTTGTCAGAGTACCAAAATAGAAAAAGATTTTTTTATAATCGGTAGGGTGCCACCTTTATCATAATACGCACGTGACTGGATTTGCGACATATTTTAGTATCGCGGGTATGTTCATGTTAGTCTATAGTTCTGACAATGTATGCATTGCACTATTGTTGGGTAATCGGTAATGTTTTCTATCACAACTGAGCATCTGCTTGCACGTGGGCATGGTTGCTGTACATTTGCCGTGATCTGGAGGATTAATTTTTAAATTCTTTTACGTTTATGTCTTTTGTCTGTTTATCAGCTGTTAGTATTTTATTTCTTGATCTTCTTTGTCATCATATTTATCTATTTAAATAAGCTGGTTTGTTTTTACTTTATTTTTGTGTGGTTCAAGTATTGCGTATAATTAAATATCTATGTGACGTGAGTAAATACTGCAGCTGCATTGTTGGGTAGAATTGAGTATTTGGGTACTGCACGTTAGATGTTGATTTGAAAAATTAAAATGTTGTATAATAATATACGTAGCATGTGCTTGAGAAATTTTCAAAGGTGGGTTAATTAGGATTGTTGCTAAGCAGTCATGTATTGTTGTCTATTGTAAATGTTTCCATCTGGCAGAATTGCTGTCTATAATATTGGATTCATTTTATTGTGTAAGTTTATATTACTTACTGCAGTTTGTAACCAAGAGTATGTTTTACTTTGCGCTTATCCTACAAACGTTATCACTGGACACACTTATGTTTGGCGCATGTTTTTATCGTATTATCGATATAAACGTTTCAGATTTACATTGGCTAAGAATGATTCAATAATATTTTAAGCAATATTTTTTCTGGAGTGTGACTTACTGGTATTGTACCTTTTCATAATGAAAGTAGATATTTAAATTTAAAAAAATCTTGAATAATTTTTATAGTTAAATGTTCGAATGTGTACTTCTAAAAAACTACTAAAAAACTGTTAAGTAAAATAAAGAATATAACATTTGTAAAAAGTGTCTTTTGTAATTTACAAATATTTAATTTGTATGCTTTACACCAAAATTCTAACTAAACAGTTGGCTTGCATTTAAAATGGTTCATAATAAATAAACTACTAATTTTATAAACGTAATAAATGTAAAGACGTATACAAACTTATAAAATAAGAAACGTCAAAAACAGTTTAGGTTTTAATTTAGTGTTATCTACAATTGTATATTAAATGCTTTATTAAAACAAAGAAAATTAAGAAAAATGTAATGTTTGCATCTACAAAAAAAATGACAACTTAATGATTAATTGAAATTAGTTTTTATTTTATATTTAATTATATTTTGCTGTCTAAACTTCTTTTACGTTTTATTTTAAACAATTTGTTGTACTCTATTTAATAAAACGTTGTCTGGTCAATATTGTCTTACTGACTTAGCAATTTTAAACTATTTAAACACAAAATCTTTAAATCTCTCAATATCCGCACAAATGCTACTGAGCAAACATTCAATGCTTATGCAAAGAACGCTTTAAAAAATCAAATAAACATTTAAATTTATGGTCAGTGGCTTATTGTTCTTATCTTGCTATTTTCCTTAAACGTAAGATTGTCTATTCTCACATCTTAAACCATGAAATGTCGTAGTCAACTTTGAATTTTTTTTCCTTCAATTTTTATCAATATATAAAGATCTGATATTGAAATAACAAGGGCAAAGTCGGGTAGCATAAAAACCTAATCTAAGTTCACGCTACCATATGCTACAATATCAGAGATAAAGTTGGTTGAAATTCTACAATTCATTGGATTAAATCCGTTTTTGTTTTCTTTAAAATACAAACACTTTTAATAGAAATTATTGCATCTCAATAAATTAATACAAAACAATATTTAATTTGTATGCTTGATACAATGCAGTGCAACCTATAAGCAACCTAAAAATTTGAATTTTCAGTTTCTAATGAACATAGCATATTAACAAATTTAATATTTTAATCATTGTATGCACTTAAATGACATTGTTTTACGTGTATGTACGATTGATATTTTAACCGATTACATACACACAAATATTTAAATTGATATACACTAACGTTTACCTTTGTGTGTAAGCCATTTATACATACTGTCTGATTAAGTGTAAACCAAGTGATCAAAATATTTAACTTGAAACTACGAGATCACATTTTGTTCAGAATATTTAAATATTTGTTAGCAATCAAGCAAGTAAAAAATTTTAATAAGTCATTTGTTTTATTTTTATTTAGAAATAAGATGTTTAGTTCTAATAAATCGGTTGATTTTATATAACTAATTTACAGAGTTTTATTTGAAGCATAGAACTCATTTTAAATGAAACAAGGAAAGTACCTAATTATTTTTAAAAGATTATTTTAATTATTGTTAATTTAAAACAAAACATAGTTTAGTTGAACACAGCTTATATAAAAATTTTATAAAATTAAGTTTTAAGAATTTCAAAACGAAGAAATATTTTGATAATAGAATAAAACATAATTAAAAAAACTAGGAAATTAGATAAAGTTACCATGGTCAAAATTAAATTATTTGTCTATTTAATACATACTATTAGAATTTTACAAGCTAAAAATACGAAGGTCAGTTTCTAGTATAAATTCTGCGGCAAATCTTTCACTAATCGTACAGCCCCATTACACAATCTCCAATTAACAACTCAAAATGAATAGCTTGGTACGTATTGCAATTATGGTTTAAACATTACTAAATGCACTGTGAATTATAGACTATTGTTACTTTCGCCTGTTTGGTACTTTACGCCAGCGCTGGTGGAATCTATGGCGGTCATGGGGTACACGTTGTACCTGCTGGACCTACAACACTTATTGGAGCATCAGGTGTAGTTGGGCCTAATGGAGCCGCTGGACCCGCTGGTGTAGTAAATGGACATGGCGCTGTCGGACCAAACGGACTCGCTAACGCTGTTCACGGTGGTGTAGTAACTGGTCCAGCTGTTGTCGGTGTTAATAGTCTTGGACTCGCACCTTTAGGTTATGCCGGTCTTGGTTTAGCTCATGCATACGACGATGGACAATGGCGCGGAGAAGGTCTATGGGAATCGCAAGATCATGCCGGAGTTACCTACGGTGCCCGCGGACTTGCTTATGGTGCTCACGGACTTGCTTACGGTCTTGGTTATGGTCACTGGTAAAATATGTTCTGATGTACAAATATGTTGTAAACATTACTCTGTATAAATACCTAAATTTAATAAATTTTGTTTAAAATTACGTTTACTAGGCTACTAAAACCAATAAATATATTTGATCATTATTACGAGTAGCATTATGTCAAATATTGTTATTTTACCTAACAATTAGAACGTAGTAATAGTTATTGTGTTTAGCAAATACATTTTTATGACGCGATTAAAACAACACAATTGCTTGTGCGGGGATCATTTACTTACTTTTTGCAGTACACACTTTAAACACGTTATTCTCAAAACAACATTTTTTTGATTAGGCGCTGGTGATTATTAAGAATTATTGTACTAGCGTTAATACAAATGTATTTTATTCTTTTACATAAATGTTGTTCTAGTTGATAGCAAAATTATGTTTTTCTATTAATAATTTCATATTCGTTTAAAGCAAACATAATTTTTTTTCGTTATTATTGTTATTGTTTTATACTTCTACAATCTTCTACTGACTAACACGACAAAGCTATATAATTGACTTGTTTTTTATTTATAATTTACTTAAATAATGCAAATACCTGCGCCGCGCCCTATGATTTAACAGTTTTAATAGTTTTCTAACAAACATGATTCAAAACATGTAGTACGAGACTAAAATTTATGTTTTAATGTTTTGTTAATAGTTTCAAAAAACTCTCTTTTAAATTTATAAAATATTTTATTAGTTACAATCATCTTTAGATTATAGAAAAATGTCAAAATTTTATTTTTTTCACTTCGGAACTAAAATACCAAATTAAGTCTATACAGTTAAAACAAATGTAACTAAATTATTATAAAATATCTAATTTCTATTAAGCTTTGCTGCATTTCTATTATCACAATTCACAATTTTTAATATTTAATAAAAATGTTAGCAATATAAAAACCCCACACAGCCAAAAGTAACCAAAAGTCGTAATAAAGGTAACCGCTTCGGATAGGCAAATGTGATCATAGAATACCCAGAAGCATACCCAATGGTGAACTTTGTCCCACTTAATCCCTCCATAGGACACTCTTAAACTAACCTTGTGTGTATTCAACGGACAACCTTTTAGGATAACCCGAAATTAACCGAAAAGGACAGTTTACTGTTTACTTTTAAAGCTATTAAAAAGATCCTTTTTTTACTTATTCATTGGTCAACTTGTTGGACTAACCTAAAGTTAATCGAAATGGCCGGTGCGTAGTTGAGTTTTAAAACTACTAAACAGATACCATTTTTTGTTTGCTCAACGTTCAACCTGTTGAGGTAATCTAAAGTTAATCGAAAGTGATTCTTAATTGTTGGTATTTAAAACTGCCTAAAAGATACCAATTTTTCTTTGCTTAACGTTCAACCTGTTAGGATAACTTAAAGTTATTCTAAATAGTTAGTTTACTGTTTAATTTTAAAGCTGTTTAAAATATACAATTTTTAAACTTGATCAACGATCAACATGTCAGAGTAACCTGAAGTTAACTGAAAAAGATATATAATTGTTAGATTTTAAAAATCCTTAAGAAATACTATTTTTTCAGTTGCTCAACGATTAATGGCTGCTTATTAACATTACAAAATAAAACACATTAAAGTAAAGGTTCAATTCTTGATAAACAACAGATTTTATACGATACGATATAATACATACGTATATATTTATTACTTATTTACAAATTTAAAAATATCTAAAATAAATATAATTGCCTTTAACCTTTTTTCACTCTTTCTCTCGATTTTCTAATCTACACCTTTGTCGCCACTAAAACGTCCATGTGGCGGTAGAAACTATTTATTTTAAGGAAGCTGAAATTAGAAAAAAATACTTAACTAAACCGCCAATATTTATATTTGATTTGATTTTTTACAGGGTTCCTAGTGATCTAGAAAATCGTAAAAAATCTGGGTATTCTAAAATCAGGGCAAACATGGAAAATTTAGGGAAAGCCTGTTTTTATGTCTTTTTATATACTGACGATTTATCTGCAATTATGAATTATGTGTTCTTTTGTGTCTGTTAAAAATATGTATAAAAATGTTTTAACTTTATAACTGGAACTTTTAGTATAACACAATTACATAAAGTTAACACTCGACTCACATTAACTAAGCTTGAACGATTGTCTAGCAGGTAAAAAAAACGACGTTCAATTTTAAGCTAGTCTTAAAACCGCCCAGTGGTTATTTAAATTCCTATACCCATTTTCTCCCACTTCAACAACATAATTTTAAATTTTACAAACGCGTTTGTTTGATTTTAATTTAATAATTCTTGACAACTACTTTTGTTATGTTTAAATTAACTGCTTAATATGCATGCTCGAGTTAATTCTATTGCGTTAAATGGACCAAAATGTTCACGCTCGAATGAATTCGAGCGTTGTCGCATTTTATATTTCTGTACTTGTTGCAGTAGAAAAAAATTGTCTTATTGATTTTTATTATTTACATCTGTCTTCTAAGCTATAAAATTTTAGAGTAATATTACTTTTCGTCCAGTTGTAAAACAAAGAAAGGTTTTTTCAAATACAACCCAAACAACACGCTAATGTTTAAAAGACATAAAAAAAACGTACTCGTAGATGGTCTATAGATAGTATAATTTACTCAAAGTCGGACGGATATTCGACATCTAAATGTCCGCGGTATTTACGTATAACTGGAATCTAGTTTTAAACGTATTTACAATGTTTCGTTTCTCAACATCTAAAATATGTAATTAATTGTACCGAGTCGTAGCATTATATTTTAACGTACATTTAACGTTAAATTTTGTATCTCTAAAAGATGTCTTAGAGTATAACAAATTTAGACTGAATAATGTGTATAAACAATATGCCAATATTAGACGTTCATTTTTTGTGAAAATGAAACATCGTTTAGATATCATCTTAAACACGCACAGAATACGTTACTTTTTTGATTTTAAATGTGATTTCTTTATTCGAATAAAGATCGGTTATGTACATTAGATACATCAAATTAGAAGTTGCTTTAAATTATAAAAGTGGTAGAGATATTCAAACCTTTTACATATAACCGATATAACCGAATTGGTAAGTACATTTTTTAAACAAAAAATATTATAAAAACCTGTAATATATTTTTTTACATAAAATAAACAAATAAACATATGCAGTAGAAATCGCCTATCTTTGAGTAATATTTTTTTAAAACAAAACTAAAAACAATACATTCTAAAACAAATATATGTAATTTTAAACGTTCTATTTTTCACTTGAATAACACCAGAATACTAGCTTTTGCCTTAACATGTATCCAAATTTAGCTGGGTTACGTAAAGATGAATTTTCTTGCGTACTTCTTTGATTACTTTTCTTTTTGTAGTTATAACGTGCTGCCCACCGAAGCCAATCTTGAATGGTTTTTGTGATTGACAAGTCTGTTAAATCTATAGGTTTATCTGTAGTGAAATGAAGGTAAACTGCCTCTGCAAAGATATTACATATAAGATCTAAGTTTTTACCATCATGTACATAGTACATATGTGCCGTTTTGTTAAAAAAAAAATTTATCGTACATATTCCAATCAAAAGTTATAGAAGATATATAAAAACTCATTTAGATGTTTGATAAATCATGTATAAAATGCGTTGTAAATTAAATTCGAAATTAATTTCGTTTTTAGATAACAATGTCGAGCGCAGCAGATTTTATATAGTACTTCAAAATAAACATATACCGTTACATTATACTGTGGGATAATCACCGTGTATAACGCTTCATAAGCGTTACATTATGGTGATGCTGTTGAAGGTCATCCAACCAATAAACCATAGATGATTGTGTGAATGTTAAAAAATCATCCACATATTGCTTTCATTATCGTTTTTAGACTACAATGTAAGTAAAATACTAAAAATGTTTAACTTAAACCTACATACAGCAATAAAAATTTAGATGTTTAGTACGTTAAACTTTGCATTCTAAAAAACATAACGTTTTTGTTTGCACTTATCTAAGTACTTACCTACTACACAGGTTTTTATACACACACACTGGATTGAACAACGTAATTTTAATAAATTCGTTAAAAGTAAAACGCTAATTGCACCTACTTCTGATAAGCACGAATTGACAATTTCGACAATGATGTGATCCGAGACTGATGACCGAGCAAGGAAGAATTCGCTGTGAGGGCTAGTGATTTAGCGTTGTAAGATAAGCGTTGTAATCGCTGTAATCGCGAAAGAAAATATCACTCTTAAAAATAATAATTTTAAGACTATTAATTTGTTTTTAATTTTCTGTTTTGCGCAAAAATGTAATTAAATATATTTTCTGTTTATTTAATTTCTTGATAATGCATTAAAGTATTTGGTATCATAAATACTTCAATTGAATGTTACTTTTTGCACAATTATTCTTTGCTAACAAACAAAAAGTTGTTTTTATATGTTTTCCTCATGTGACTAAAAAGTAGTAAAACAAAGTGAGATTTTAGACGTCCATTAGAAATAACTTTTGCTGAATTTATTTTATGTAAAATTTATAAAACTCTAATAAAGATACAAGATTTTCGCAACTTTAGAAGTAGTCTAATTTATGTAAATTTAAGGTCTAAATAAAATTAATACCACAATAGACGTCTATTACCTATCAACTTTTTTATTCAGACGTTCGTAGATGGTTTTAGACGTCTATTAAATTACATTTAGATGGGTATGTGTTGTTTGGGAAGTGTTTATTCTTTTTTATAATTATTATTGATTTAGTAGTGAAAGACTTTTTATTTATACTATAAAACTGCAAAAATAAGTTTTTATAGAAAGTTATTTTGTGTTTCGTTATTACTTTTGGCCAAAATAAAGTTAAAAAATGTATTTTGTTAAATTAACAAAAAAATGATTTTTTTGTCGTTTTCTTTTAAAAAAAAATGTGCCTTAAGAAGTTTATTAAGAAATTGAGAAAATTCAGTACAAATGTCATATCCTCATTGTTAACTGCGACATGAAAACTTAAGTTACAATTTTTTTACAAAATTTAATTTTTTTTTAATGTGGCTACATAATAAAAAAACTGTTGAATTAATTACAGAAAATTCACTTGAAGCACTGGATCAATGACAGAGTATTATTGTTTTGTCACTTTCGACATTAATAATACTTTTTTGCCGTTTATCGCCAATAAACTATCCTTTAATAAGAAACATTTAAATTTGCCTGTATCACGTTTAAAAAATCTGAAACTGATGCGCATATAGCTCCTTTATTAGTTACAATAAAGGAGTTTAAATACAAAACTTGTTCGGTATGTTGTTTAGAAAAATAAATTTTCCTTATTTCCTATCTAGAAGCCGAGTTTCTGTTGTAATTGTTTAACGCCTTTCTTAAAGAAATGAATATTAAACACTGCTTAAAGTAATAACAATTTGTTTTAAAAAAAATTTGTCAGCATTGGCTGAATGAGATTCTTTGAATGAAATTTCCGTTAAAACTGCAATATCTATGAAAAAGACCTCGAATGGTCAAAGATACTGACACATTGAAGGGATTAAAATATCCACAAAGGCTATTGTTTGGTGCCCAGTTGATATTTACCGCAATGCAAGGATGAAACGAAAACAACAAAAAAAGTTTTTACAATCAGCATTAAGATGTTATTGCGTTTATTAATACTTTATCTTTAACCTGCTACACGCCTTTGATTTTTTATCGATTTAGAGCAACAATTTGAACTATTATCAATACAATTTTTTATCGATCCACATTACAAATTATAACAAAGTTTGTTTAAAATCAATAATTTTTAGGTTGAAATTAAATAAAAAACATTATTAGGGTACAAACAAAAAAGAACAATGTTTATGACGATAATCGGAATAAAATCGTAAATTCCAGAAAATAATAATCAGTTACGCTTACAACTCCACTAAAATGTTTCTTTTCAAATACAAGTTTTTTTTAAGATAATTAGTTTCAGCGTATATAATTACGGATTCTATATACTTATTACTAGACTGCAGACTTTTAGGCAAATGCCTGTACATACATGCTTATATGTTTATTTGAGTGTTTTTTTGTGTACAATTTTTTTTCTAAATTTTTCAGCAATGCATAATCGTTATTTAAAAATTACTACAAATAATTAGAGAAACAATGATTGCAGGTTCCATCTGCAGTGCTTTTAAATATTTTTAAAATAAGTGTTTGACTATTTAAAAAAACATACACCTGAATTTGATGTAATTGGAACTCACGGAACAACTAAGTAACTTGTAATGACTTCGATTAATGTTTTAAAAATTCATAATTTAAAAACTAAGCGGTAATGCACAAAAGCCAAGATAAGGGTACTTTTTTGCCTTTAGAATCACCAAAAAATCAGAAATGCAATTGGTGAAACTCATTTCTTGATTTCCCTTTGTAATCGTAATAATAGTAAGAGGCTAACTATTAGAAGATAGAAAAGTAATTTTGGTTGGCGATTTTTCTTCCGAGGACGTTTTTCCGGAACACAGTCTTATTCTACACAATAACATTCTACTAAAAAATTAATTTTTAGGATTAAGATAAAATTAACTTTTTAGAATGTCTCTTTCACAACTTTTATAGACATTAGTTATAAAACTCACCGAAAATAACATTTATGTGGTTACTAAAATGACATGTAGTCTCATTATGTACTAGAAGGCTACTAAAAAGTTAATTTTTAGGATTAACATTAAATTAATTTTGTAGGATGTCAGTTGTGTAACTTTTTCAAGACATCAATTAGAAATCTCTGAAAACTTATCGAAAAGTTAACTTATATGGTTAGTAAAAAAACAAGTAGTATCATTCTATACTTGAAAGCTCTTAATAGATTAATTTTTATGGTTACCATCAAGTTAACTTTTTAAAACGGCTTTTGAGTAACAATTAAAGTTGTCTATTGAAAAGTTATCCAAAAGTCAACCTCTGTAGGTAAGAAACGAGATAGGTCGCCATATTTTATACTTTAAGCTTATACAAAAAGTAACCTTTACGTTTACAATTTGACTGATTATTAGGAATAACTATTTGTTGTGAATAAGTTAAACATTAAGGACACGCGGTAGAACTAACTTTTATGAATGACTAAAAGGCACGATAGAGATACCACATGCTTGTCAACTTTTCAGGTTAAAGTATGATCACTTTTTGAACAAGTAAAGTTAACTTTGATTACGTGGGACTACTAAGTATAAGTGGCACTAAAATTTCATAAGAAATGCAGAAATATATTACACATAGAAACATTTTTGTAGACAACATAAAAAATTCTTTGCAAGGCTTATTATTGTAAGTAAAACATCTGTAAATAATCAATAACTGTTTCTTAATCAGTTTAATTTAAGTTTGTGATACTTTTAGATATAACACAATTAAAATTTGTTAATTGTAATTAATGTGCGCGCAAAGCTACTGCGAGATAAGTGAATGTCTATGTGAGAGTAGTTTTAATTTCAAGTGTGTTTTCTTTGTTTACTAAAAAGCAAGTTGCATGTATGTAGTTAGTAGTAAAATTTATTCTAAAAAGTGCATTTCATCATATGTTAAAACAACAGAAAAGAAATAATATCAGAAGAGATTAAGCAACGCTAAATAACATCGTTAATCACGTCAAAAATATCTATACATATAAAAAAATACAACTTTGAAGTTACCTTTGCATAACTACATATAGTTTAAGAAGCTAAACTACAGCAAAAATTCAACTTGCTCCAGTCTAAATTAAAGCATTTCTTAAAGAACTTTAAAACCTTCATTTTACTCGGGTTTAAAAATACCCACTTGTAAACTCGTTAAATAAACAACTAATAATAAAACTATAAATACTAACAAATAGACTAAAATAAAAAGTGTAAGTTTAGTAATAAAACACTAAATAAATACTTTATAATTCCAAAACTTCATACAATCATTCATACTTTGTTTTCTATCGCTTTTTTGTTAATTGCACAATCTTTTCATACCCTAATGAGTTATCTTCTAAAGAAACAAAAAAAAATTTTTTTAGTACGGTTACTGGACTCGAGAAAGCAACGACACGATTATATCATTTTTTATTCTTTATTAAGTTAATTTATTTTTCAGTCAAAACGAAATCATTACATACTTTATCAATTTCTATTTAATTTCTGTGGCAAACAGAAATAAAAATGATGTAACTAAAAACACTTGTAAATGACTGTCAATTTAAGAATAAGGATCTAGCTGGTTCTCTAATAAAATTGTTATCATATTTGCAAATTCTATGTATACAATATAAAAACGTTTTACCTTTTGATAACTAAATAAATAAAAGCAGCTACTGCAATGATAATTACAACAAAAAAATTTAAATTGTATGCAAGCGCGATTTTTTTAAGTTAAAGTTTTGTAAACACAATAGTTATTTTAGTGTAAACGTATATAATAGTTAAAGCACAGAACTCATATTGAGAGGACAGAAAAAGCGTTTAACCATTCTTTAATTGACTAGATTTTTGTTAATTTAGGGACAACATTAAAAAAAGCTTAGTTAACTATAGTATAAAATCAATTTATAAGAATTAAATTAGTTATTTATAAACTTACGTTTGAAAAAAAAAATGTATAATAAAATAAAATAAAATAAAAATAAGGAATTAGGTAAAGTCGTCATGGTCAAAATTATACTACTTATCTATTTAATACTATAATATTAGAAATTTCCAATAATGCATCGAATACGAAGGTCAGTTTTTAGTATAAATTCTGCGGCATGTCTTTCATTAATCGCACTTTTTCACTACACAATCTCCAACAAACAACTTAAAATGAATACTTTGGTACGTATTGCAATTATTGTTTAAACATTACTAAATGCATTATGAATTGTAGACTATTGTTACTTTCGCCTGTTTGGTACTTTACGCCAGCGCTGGTGGAATCTATGGCGGTCATGGAGTACACGTTGTACCTGCTGGACCTACAACACTTATTGGAGCATCAGGTGTAGTTGGGCCTAATGGAGCCGCTGGACCCGCTGGTGTAGTAAATGGACATGGTGCTGTTGGACCAAACGGACTCGCTAACGCTGTTCACGGTGGTGTAGTAGCTGGCCCAGCTGTTGTCGGCGTTAATGGTCTTGGACTCGCACCTGTGGGTTATGCCGGTCTTGGTTTAGCTCATGCATACGATGATGGGCAATGGCGCGGAGAAGGTCTTTGGGAATCGCAAGATCATGCCGGAGCTGCCTACGGTGCCCACGGACTTGATTATGGTGCTCGCGGACTTGCTTACGGTCTTGGTTATGGTCACTGGTAAATTTATTTCCTAAATTCTTAATTTGAAATTTATTTTCTAATCTTAAATTTATTTTTTCTGTTTGTTCTTATGTACAAATATGTTGTAAATATTACTCTTTATAAATAATTAAATACTATAAATTTTGTTTAAAATTACTGTTTACTATATTTTTTAAAAACCAATAAAAACACTTTATCAATTTTAAGAGTAACAACTTGTTAAACTTTTTTATCATACCTAATAAATAGAACCTAGTATACCTTAATGTGTCTAGCAAATATTTTTAAGTCGTGATTAAAGAAAATAAGTACTTATGCAGAGTTTACTAAATGAATACAATTAAAATAAGTGTAAATTAGTTGTGATTGATGTGTAACTTCAGCATTTCTAATAACACAACTCACAATTTTAAGACACATAAGAAATCTTTGCATTATGAATAAATGTGATTGGTACAAAAATTTCAGAAAAAATTCGGAAGTATATTAAACAAAGAAGCAATTTTAAAAACAACAGGAAAAATTATATGCGAGACTCGTTGCTAGAAGTATAAAAACACATTTGTGAATAGTTAAAAACTGTTTCTTAATTAGTTTAGTTTAAATTTGTTATTATTCTACATTTAACACGATTAATATTTGTTAATTGCGTTTATTTAGGTTTAAGAATAATTTGCGCTTAAAGTTACAGTAGACTAAGAAATATCTATGTGAAGATAGTTATAATTCTAACGGTAGTTGTATATTATTTTCCTCTTTAATTACATATAGTAATGTAAGGTTTTCTCAGCTATGTCTGTAGTATTTTATCAATCAACCTTCAGTTTAAAAATTTAGTAAGTCAACATTTCTTATTGTTGTGTTGTATCTGTTCTTGTGTTCAATTATATTATTTTCATTGTTAGTTTATTTGATTAATTGTCTTCATAGTGCATGTCAAAAAACACCATTTTTCTATTCTATAAATGTAAGTGTAATTCATTGTAGTACTAATTACTGATAACTAATGTTAATTTACTTGCCATGTAATAATTACAATTTTTAATAAAACAGAAGCCTGAAGAAGTGCGGACTTAGCTACACGAAACGTCGGCTTATATAGACACGTAAAGTGTTTTCATGCCACTCCTCATAGAAGAACCTTAAAGAAATCGTGTCAAGTTATAATTTTAGGTGTTTTTTTTTGTAAAAAGTAAGTTTCTGTGTTTATTAATAATACCTACTAAAAAAACAATCGATAACCAGTTTAAAGTAAAATACATAAAAAACAAACTAGTGCGTTTTATCATATTGCTGTTCCAGAAGAATAATAACGTAACTACTACGGTACTTGTTTATCAAAAAATGCAATTAAGGAAAATTATGTAGAGTTGAATTACAATTTATAAATTGTATATTAATATATGTAATGTTAATTATGTCTTTTACATCTACTTGGAAAAACTATATAAAAAAAAAATATACACTATGCTTTCATTATTATGCTTTAAAATTTACAGTAGCATAACACTACAGTTTTGGGCAGTTCTTGAGCATATTTCGTATATATGAGTATTGAGTACATGATTACTGAATGCAAAAAGTAATTGAGTACAATTGCACATCAATAAGTATTAGTATAATATACACGAATACTAATTTATTCAAAACGAATGAGTACAAATATATTTAAGTATTACGGTAATTTAAACTAATGAGTACAAATGTATTCATGTACAAATACAATTATGTGAAACACGCCTAAATACAGTCAAGTAACAGTAGCGTCAATTTTGTGTTTTTTACGCACAAGTTTAGTAATAAAACACCAAATAAACACTTTATAATTTCAAAACTTTATACAATCATCCATACTTTGTTTTCTATCGCTTTTTTGTTAATTGCACAATCTTTTCATACTCTGATGAGTTATCTTCTAAAGAAATCATTTTTTTTCAGTACGGTTACTGAACTCGAGAAAACACCTACACAATTATATCACTTCTAATTTTTGATAAATCAAATTATTTCTCACCCAAAACAAAACCATTACATACTTGATCAATTTATATTTAATTTTTATTGCAAACAGTTTGAGATAACATTAAAACAAACGCGTAAGAAATAAAAATATTGTAACTAAAAACACTTGTAAATGACTGTCTACTTAAGAATAAGGATCTCGCTGGTCTTCTAATAAAATTATCTTTAGAAAAATGAATAAATAAAATGCTGCTACTGCAATGATAATTAGAACAAAAAAATTGTATGCAAGCGCAATTTTTTTAAGTTAAATGTTTGTAAACACAAAAGTTGTTTTAGTGTAAACGTATATAACAATTAAAGCACAGAACTCGTATTGAGAGGACAGAAAAAGCGTTTAACCATTCTTTAATTGACTAGATTTTTGTTAATTTAGGGACAACATTAAAAAAAGCTTAGTTAACTATAGTATAAAATCAATTTATATAGAATTAAATTAGTTATTTATAAGCTTACGTTTGAAAAAAAAATTTTATAATGAAATAAAATAAAATAAAAATAAGGAATTAGGTAAAGTCGTCATGGTCAAAATTTTACTACTTATCTATTTAATATTATAATATTAGAAATTTACAATAATGCATCGAATACGAAGGTCAGTTTTTAGTATAAATTCTGCGGCATGTCTTTCATTAATCGTACTTTTCCACTACACAATCTCCAACAAACAACTTAAAATGAATACTTTGGTACGTATTGCAATTATTGTTTAAACATTACTAAATGCAGTATGAATTGTAGACTATTGTTACTTTCGCCTGTTTGGTACTTTACGCCAGCGCTGGTGGAATCTATGGCGGTCATGGAGTACACGTTGTACCTGCTGGACCTACAACACTTATTGGAGCATCAGGTATAGTTGGGCCTAATGGAGCCGCTGGACCCGCTGGTGTAGTAAATGGACATGGCGCTGTTGGACCAAACGGACTCGCTAACGCTGTTCACGGTGGTGTAGTAGCTGGCCCAGCTGTTGTCGGCGTTAATGGTCTTGGACTCGCACCTGTGGGTTATGCCGGTCTTGGTTTAGCTCATGCATACGATGATGGGCAATGGCGCGGAGAAGGTCTTTGGGAATCACAAGATCATGCCGGAGCTGCCTACGGTGCCCACGGACTTGCTTATGGTGCTCGCGGACTTGCTTACGGTCTTGGTTATGGTCACTGGTAAATTTATTTCCTAAATTCTTAATCTGAAATTTATTTTTTAATTTTAAATTTATTGTTTCTGTTTGTTTCTATCTAAAAATATTTGTAAACATTACTCTTTATAAATAATCAAATACAATAAATTTTGTTTAAAATTATTATGTTTACTATATTTTTTTAAAACCAAAAAATATGCTTTATCAATTTTAAGAGTAACAATTGGTAAACATTTTTAACTTACCTAACAAATTAAACCTAGTATACCTTAATGTGTCTAGCAAATATTTTTAAAAAAAGATTAAAATAACACAAGTACTTATGCAGAGTTTACTAAATGAATCCAGTTAAAATAAATGTAAATTAGTTGTGATTAAATGTTAAACTTCTGCATTTCTATGATTATAAGCGACTTTCGGATTAGACCGCGTCGTAGTTAAACACCCAGACTTAGGCTTGGTCCCAGTCTCTTCTAGAGGGCCAAAATAAGAAGTAGATCTTGGCCTTTGCCGTATTGTCGTTCGTGAACCCAAACAAAAATGACGTTCCGCAAGACATTGCAATTTTGCATCTTCAGAGTGGTAATTGTCAGAGGCCTGAAGAGGTGCGCACTTAGCTGCACGAAACGTGGCCTTATATAAACACGTAAAGTGTTTTCATGCCCCATCTCATAGAAGAACCATAAAAAAACCGTGTCATATTTTAATTTTAAGTTTTTTTTAGTAAAAAGTAAGTTCTTGTACTTATTAGTAATACCTACTGGAAAAACAATCAATAAGCAGTTTAAAATAAAATACATAAAAAACAAACTAGTGCATTTTATCATATTGCTGTTCCAGAAGAATAATAACGTAAATGCTACGGTACTAGTATGTCAATAAATGGAATTGAAGAAAATTATGTTTAGTTTAATTACAATTTATAAATTTTAGATTAATAGATGCAGTAATAGCGAAGGCTTCCACGGCCGGAATCTATACTAACATTAGAATGTCTTCCGGGTTTGGACCGTGTCATAGTTGCATAGGCAGCTTCGGTTACAACTATGACACGGTCCAAACCCAGAAGACATTCTAATGTTAGTATAATAGATGCAGTGTTAATTATGTCTTTTACATCTGCTTGGAAAAACTATAAATTAAAAAATATATACAGTTTTTATTATTATGCTTTAAAAAATTCAGCAGCATAACAAAACAGTTTTGGGCAGTTCTTGAGCATATTCCATATATTTGAATATTGCGTGCTTGATTACTGTGTGCAAAAAATAATTGGGTACAATTGTACTTAAAAAAGTATGAGTATAATATACACGATTACAAATTTATTCAAGATAAGTGAAAATGTACTTGATTACAAATTTACTCAAAACGAATGAGTACAAGTACATTTAGGTATTAAGGTAATTTAATTTACTGAGTACAAATGTATTCGTGTACCAATACAATTATGTCAAACATGCCTAAATACAGACAAGTAACAGTAGCGTCAATTTTGTGTTTTTTATGCTCAAATGCACAATTTTCTTAAAGTAATTAAAATTAATGTGAAGAAAAAGCTTAAAACCGTTGTTGAAAGTAACCTAATGACACATAGGTAAGTGCTTAATATATGTTCATAAGCACAGAAAATATTTCCACGTTCCTTGTGCAAACCTAATAAAAAAGTGTTATAAATATTGGCTAAATACAATATTTAAAAAAATTAATTAGTTAGTTTAATCAGATTTTTAATACAAAGTACATAGTAACAGATTATACCTACATGACCTCGAATTCGTAATAAAAAAATACCCAAAAATGTGATATCGTATACGATAAACTAATCAATATAAATAGTTTTAGCAGTGTTAAAAATTTCATAAAGTAGGTACGTGACTATAAAACAGTTTTAAGTTAAATATCAGATACGACTGTGTTTATAATTTATACTGACTACTGACTGTAAAGGAAGTAAAAACTTAAAGCTTATACATCTTTCAAACGATGGGTTCCTTAAAATCTAATATATTTGTAAAAAATGATTGTTTTAACTTTAAACCTATATAGTAGTAGAAGCTCTACTTACTTCGTCAAAGTATAAATTTACGAGTTAAAATATAAATACTTGTCAATTACTGTTTACTCTGTAAACGTTTACCGTAACATACATACTCATACTTATCAGCCTAATTGAAATTATTACAACTACTCATACTCATTTTATATGAGTACTGATTGCAGCTACTCATACTCTTTTCATATAAATACTGATTACAACTACTCATACACATTTCATATGAGAACTGATTACATATGTACTCTACTCATATTTATACCACTTTAGTACTGATTACATTCACTCTACTCATACTTATAGAGCATAATTACACTGTACTCCTAATCAATACACATACTCATAAGTACAATTTGCCCAACATTGTAACAAAATACTATATAAAACTTAGAATACAACAACATTTTCAGTCATTAAAGTGATGATAGATCCTTTTGAACAAATTTTTCTTTATCAAAGCCTGAAGGCATCCATGCTTATTTTGTGCTGTTGGAAGTTTTGCTATATAAGTTTTTTTTGTAAGTATCTCTTTTATTGGTTTTGTTTCTACCAAACGCCACTTTTTAGGTTTCAACTCGGCACGCTTTTAGTTGGTCTGTTTGTAGCTGGTTTTATACTAGAATACTTTGTTTTCCTTTTCAAGTTGAAAAAAAATTAACAAATTTTTTTTTGCAAAATTTAAAGCCATTACGTCATTCAAATCTTTTAAATCAATAAAATCTTCGTAACTAAGTTTTTTATAGTTAACCCATTAATGGTCAAAGATTCGTCAACAAAAAATTTCAATTTTTTTGTAACCAAATTACTGAATACAAGTGGTTGTTGTAAATACTCTGCATTGAGTAAAACTGAAATATTGTAAATTTAAACTTTTTCTATTATTAGTTATATTTTTTATTTCAAAAATTTCTACCCAATCAGCAAGGAAACGTTTTTTTCACGTTTTAAAAACGTTACAACGTTTTAAAATAGTCGAAACAAAAAATGTTTTCCAAAAAAATATTTTTGTTGCGTTTTAAAAATATTTCATTTAAACATTGATATTGAAATATTTTAAAAATGTTTTCTAAAACATTTTTTAATAACATAAAAAACGTTTTTACTTTATTAGAAATTATACTTTTGCTTGCTTTCACCTATACACTTTTTTCTTTTATATATTGTAACAAAAACACAATTATATAAAATTTTGTTACATATTATTAATAAATACATGTTAAACCTTTTCGTTTTTCTAAAAACTTTCTTGCAAATTTGAATTAAGTACTTAATAACCGCGTTTGCACAAAGTACCAGTATCTGCGTGATAAGATGGCGATTTTGTATATTATAATTGCATTATATTTTAAGTTTCAGCGATACAATTTCCATGGTATTACTCGCTATGCTGTGTAATGTATTGTTAGTGTATCAGTTTAATTGTTTTCTAATTTGCGTTTTAGCGAAACTCAAATAAATACTTTTAAAGTCAGCATTTATTATGATGGTACGTTTTTCTTTGGTTTTTGTTGCAAGAAATTTTGCTGAAGTATAATGATATTTGTTACAACAGTGGTACACTGAAACGTTCATTCTATGTACTTCATGATTTCCATTATTTGTGATGTTTTAAGTTTATCAAATTGATATGATAATGGTCAAATGGGAGATTTAAACGTGCACAATAACCAAGTAATCTTGGTATGTAATTTTATCTGATATTGATGCAGCATTATTTTGTGTGTACAAAGTTTCAAAATCTTGGATTGTTAGTTGTTCTGCTTTTTGTTTATAGACATAGAGGTACATGCATAATTAGTCAAGTTTTCTTATTTTATGAATAGGATCCTTCGGTGTGGAAGAACGGCAACAATAAAAACAACCTTTGTTGTTTAGGCTTTAACAACAGATAAAGGTTGTTTTTATTGTTGTCGTTCTTCCACTCCGAAGGATCCTATCTAGAAAATAGAAACATTTTTGATTAATTGGAAACTTTTGTGAGGATTATTATAATTATTTCAATTAATATAAAGTAATTACATAAATAACATTTGTTTTACTTTACGTTAATGTGTTAATTTTTTTTATAGGCACCAAATGCGTTTACAGCCACATGAAATTGAAGTATTTAGAGTATACGAAGATTGTATTATTTATCTTTTGTAAGCATGTTAGGGCTGGTTCTATAATAATGGTATAAATATCAGTTAAGATATACTTAGTTTGATTGTAAAATGCTGTCGTTATTGGCTGTGTTATTGATTAGTACAACTAAAAGTAACAGCCAAATATGTCAGTATTTTAAAATTAAAGCAAGTATAACTAAACTTACATTTATACCATGATTGTAGAACCGCCCTTAAGCATATTGCAATATTAAAAAAAAGGCGTTGATTATACATTTTTTATACATTAATGTAACATTTGTAAAATATTACAAATATATATAAATAATGTTTTTTAAACATTTTTAGAATGTTTTTCTATTGAATTTGCAACGTAATTCTGGCCATTAAGACGTTTTTGCAATGTTTTTAAAAATGTAAATATATCTTTTGTAAAACGTTGAAAAAAACATTTCAAAAATGTTTCCTTGTTGATTGGGTAAATGTAAAGATTTTACTGTACAGTTCGCACTGATTTACTTTGAGTCAAGTATCAAATTACATAAACGTTGTTATATATTTGTATTATTGATTGTTTGTTAATCACAAAATAATTTCTAAATATGAAAAAATAAACAAATTTGCAATTATTGGAAACAATAAATTTTTATGACGGTGTGAAGTAAATGATTCGTGCACTAATATTTGACCAAAGGTATCAACAATAATAGTGTTTTTGCATTTTATGGTTTTTTACATGCTTACGACCAGTTATGTAGCAGCACTTAGTTAAGTGTTGAATAAATAAAACAATTTTTTTGTAGTTAGTACATTTTTTCTATTTTTCAATGGTTACTTATAATTATTATACAAAAAATACTATACTTTATTAAAAACTTTAATAAACACTCTCTTAGAAAATATGTTAAATTTATTGAACTATTTTAGAATGTTTGCTAAATATTGCGAAATGAAGCGACTTTTAAGTGTGAAGGAATTTGAAGCTAAGCTAAAAACAATTCTAGCGGAAAAGATCTTGGACCTGATGATATCAATGCAGTCTATATACCTCCTCCAGTTGATGTCACAGATAAAGAAGGTTTGGATGACATCCTACTTGTCGATAATAAACAACTATGACATAACAAGCACTTTTGAATTTCATCAATCGGATTATTGTAAGTCATTTTTACATTCAAGACCTTCTACTGGCAATAAAAGCAAACGAGAACCTAAAGCCAAAATATTTGCTCAATAAAAAAGTGCTAAAATTTTACAAAAAGAAGGAACTCAAACAAAGATTAAAAGACAAAACTACAGTATAATTATTTTTGTTATTCATGGCTAACGCTGTGTTAGAATCAATTGTGAATTTTAGTCTAAAACATGCTCGTGATAACAACAGACATGTATTTAATTTTTCTATATTAATGTTAAAAAAAAATTATTAGTATATTGATTCTAACAGGATATATACCCTTCCTGCATGCGACATGTATAGGTCAAAGGACTGCAACAAAGGAATACAATTAGTAATAGAGTGCATGAGTTGAAATACTATAGGTACCTATAGGTCTATAAAGAGAAACATTCATTTAGCGAATAATAATAATTTATAACACTGATAAATTTTCAAAACTTTGACCTTTGTCTAGTATTATGAACCAAAAGTTTTTACGGTTTGGTATTTTTTTCCATAATTTGTCGATTGACGAACAAATAGTACCATGTATTTGTCGCCATTTTGCAAAAATGTTTATGAAAAGAAAGCCAGGATTTAAAATATGGTGTATGTGTAGTAGTGGCGGGTACCTGTTTCAATTTTTACCATACGGTGGTGCGAATCCTGAGATCGAAAAGCAGAACCCATAAGGAGCACAAGTTGTATTTGACATTATAAGTGTTTTAGACGACGTTTATCAGCATAGAATTTTTTGACAATTTTTTTCAAGTTATACACTATTTACTAAGCTCAAAAAAATAATGTTTTTTTATCGGCACAGTTAGAGAAAATATAATTCCAAATTGCCCTATGAAAAATGAGAAGCAACTTTCAAAACACATTCGGGGGGTTTTGATTGCGCTTTTGATAATAACACCAGTGTTTTAACTGTGAGTTGGAATGATAACTCTGTGGTTACTGTGGCTTCCAGCATAGTACGGTTTATCCATTAGTCAATGTCAAAAGATAAAATCAAAAATTAAAAAAAGAAGTTTCTATGCCTCAACCAAAACTTATACATGAGTATAATAGAAACATGGGGCGGAGTTAATTTGTTAGAAAACGCAGTGATAAATTGCAGAATAAAAAAATGGCGGAGGTAACCAACTACCAACTTACGACGATTTCTATAGCACCAATTGGTTAAATTTTATAGGTAGACTCGTTAACCACGGGATGGCGTCTATCACAACACTTTAATATGTATCTACATCAAAACAATAATAAAAGCTATAGAAATATGTTAGTACAATTGTGGAAATACATCAGAGAGTATTTCCCAGTGCTGAAGATCCCCAAAAAAGTGAAACGACCTCACACTGGTTCTCTCTGGTGGTAATTTTTGCAAGCGTACTGATATAGTTACTTACACTATATATTTGTTAGTGGATTAAAATCGTGTCTTTTCGATACAACAAACAAACTATCAATTTACGACAATCTCTATAGCACCAATTGGTAGAAAACAACCTGGTTTTGTTCTAACTTTATTCTTTGATATAAAGTCTCAAAAAATTAAACAATTTATCAAAATTAAAATCATAAAAAAAAATTGATTGTCTATTCGGCTACGCAAAAAACCCCGGATATTTCACTTTGGTTTTTTGCGTTATTTTAAAATTAAAAAAATATATGGAGTTGCTTCAACAAACTTTGCACAAGTGTAATTATTTATCTAGCAATGTTCGAAGCGTTGTAAGATCTTAATTGAAACTGAACACTATCCCAAATAACCAAATTGCACAAAAATAGATTTACATATGTTTCAACGCAGAAAATTAAATTTGCACACAGTCGCTGCACCAAGACATATTTGCAATCCCATAAAATCACTAAAGACGACAGAAGAAAAAAACATATTAAACAACAAACTATAGTCTTCAGCAATGTACCAAGATAAGTGATTTAAATTAAAAAAAATATTTGGTTACCAAAATCTAAATCTATAAGAAAAAAAAGCAAGCAAAGAAATCCAATAAAACAACAAAATAGGTAAAGTATATACTTTTTATTAGTGTTTAATTTATTTTTGTACATATACAGAGCTATTCACACTATACGACTCGGAATATTATGGCCAAAATAGGTGACTTTCAAGAAGTTTTATTTTTAGAATATTTAAGTGTTTTTATGGTTACTTGTAAAACTATTTTTATATTATATAGTGTGTACAAAAGCCGTAAACGTATTGAGTTATGTTTTTTTAAATAAAACCCTTTGTATACTATTACATTTTTTGATTTTCTAATTAAAATAAGGGTGTGTTTTAATAACGTTCAAGAGGCCTAAACCATAAATTTTTAAGTAATTTGAATTTTGTAAAAATATAACTTAATTTTCACCTTTGAGATACTTAAGACGTATCTAAGTTATGGGAACAAAATTTACAGTGAAGTGTAATAATAGAACATATTTTATATCCCAATTATAATAAATTTTACATTTTATAAAAAATGTTCAAAAATTAAAAGCATTAATTAAAAAAATTAAGTTGCTATAACTTTATTCATATAAATAAAACGCGACGTTTTTTAATTTATCAGAAAACACACATTTTAATTACCTATCGAATAGTATTAAAATGTACGCCACCCGCAACACTACACGATATGAAAAGACGCTTAAGAGACACTTTTTTTAGGCAATCGACATTTCAAGCATATGTTATAAATGTTTTGTTATTGTTTTATGCTATCGTTAGTATGTTATTATCATTATTGCTGATATAGCCTGTTGGATTATAAATTGTGTTTCAACTTTCTAAACATTTTAAAAATATTCTTCATTAAAACATCAAATAATACAAAAAACGATTATTTGGCGTATTGTGTAAAAAGGGAAAGCTTAGCTGTAGAACATTGTGATACTATTCGATAGGTAATTAAAAAATAAAATTATTGGTAAATTAAAAATATAGCGGTTTAATTAATTAAGTTATAGCCACTTAAATTTCTTAATTGGTAAGTTTTAATTTTTGAACATTCTGTACGAGAAATAAAGGCTTAGACTTTATAAACGTTATTAAAACAGACTTTTATTTTGATTGGAAAATCCTAAAGTGTTATATTATAAAATAGGTTTTATTTTAAAAAAACTTTCATACTTTTACCTCTTTTGTAACGCCCTGTATAATATGAAAATAATTTTAAAAAGTAACTATAATAAACTTTTATATATTCCAAACGTGAAATGTTTTGAAAGTCACGTATTTCGGCCGCAATATTCCGAACCGTATAGCGAGAATAATCTGTATATCAGTTATTTTACTTTTGTAGAAATTGTATTTGATTGAATTTTGACTATGCAAATTTATTGACACAAAGTTTATTAAACTAAAAACAATTAAAATTTAAACATAAATGCTATTTAACTATTCAAAACATTATCAAGTATTTGTTCTAAAGTTTACAGCTATATATTCTTTTTCATGTAAAACGGGTGTTTTAAAACATTTACAAATATTTTATGTACAATTTAGTCATTAAACTCAACAATAAAATTTTTGTTTGTTTTTTAAGACATTTTTTAACCATTTACAACAAAAAAAATTATTATTTCAAAATATTAAAAATCTACTTGTTGCACTTATTATTTCACTGTACTTTTTTAGTAGTTACCGTAAGTACTTTGTAACGGTAGATATTTTTAGTTATCTTTTTCTAACTATTATACTTTGAACTGATATTAATTATCAAAAAATGTTTAAACAGACTTGCAAGCTTTGCAGCCAAGCTCTAAATCGCAGCGTGCTAGTTAATAACATACCGTTAGAAAATGAACTACATTACATTTGTTTCTATATAAGTACCTAAAAAAAATACATAATATTCATAAAACATAAAACCAAGGATTTACGATTAAAAATGTATGAGAAAAGATTTGCGACGTCTTAGATTGGATCGGCAGGACTTCGTTATGGTGTGTTATTTTAGAAAAATTTGGATTTAATTATCCATAAACTTAAAATAATAATAATAATAAAAAAAAACGATATACAAAATCTCAGAATTTGGTACTTAAGTACAAAAATAAGATACTATCAGTAATTAAACAGTCCGATAGTATATTCATAGCGGACATACTCAATCAAAGTAAAAAAACTAGTTATAATGCATGAAAAAGTTAAAATGGGTTTCCTGTCAAACTGTGAGTTAGTATTTAAATCAGCAATTAAGAGTGAAAACTATCATGACAAAGTAAATTCAAGAAATTATAAAAAATGGTTAGGTGGAAACGTATACTAAGTCAAAATAAATTTTGGTAACCAAACTTACCATAGCATAACTATTCCATGCAATCCTAAAAGCAGCAGTTATAAGAATTAATTAAACTTAAAAACAACACATAATTCATAAATTTAACTCCATACTAACTCAGTAAACAAAAAATTGATAATTTTTAGTAACAGTTTTAGAACAAAAAAATTATGTTTCACTTTTGTTTCAAACATGAAAGAAACCTAAGTGCAATAAAATAACTATAAGTCCATTTCTGTTTCACTTATTTGAATCAGTATAGTTTCGGTATTTTAAATTCCAATCTGTTGCAAAATAAATGTTGTTGGGTTACGTTTTAAAAGCTTTGTTCTTGAATTGATACTAAATAATCGATTAATATATGATTTTCTTGTTTCAATAATAAACTGAAACAATTATTTCAATAGTATAATGATGCAGTAGTTTTGGTTTTAAAATTAAACAATTAAATCGATAATATATCAAATGCACGTTTCAAATTTGATTCTACATTAAATATTTTTAAATATATCACATTAGAGTTTCAGTAGGTTTAGGTTTTGCAAATAACTAAATTATTTTTTTTTTTTTTTAAATATCGTAACTTTCTTTAACGTTGTCTTTTTACATAAGCCGCAAACACTACATCAGCTACTATTGTGTAGCAACTTTTAACCGCATCGTAATATAAAAATATTTTATTTATATACATAATCAATGAGTTACACAGAATTTATTACATTTTTGAACCAAAAACAAACTAAATGCAAATATCACTTTAGCCATCAAAAGAAAATTATAAAAAGCTGTAAATACTTTTAGCTGTACATAATCGTATAGAAAACTTGAAGAATTGAACTGTCATTAATGACACTGAAACATTAATTAATCATAAAAAAATTATCAGCTTTACGCAATAATCGACGTTAACGCAACCGTGTGTGTTAATTTCTATTCTTTTTTATACAAATTGAAAGATGATACATAAAGAAAAGTTATCCGCGGACATTATTTTTCGAGTTATATTAACAAGTTAGTTTTCTTGGGTTGCGCACTTATTATAGACAATTTGTACCTGGATTTGCAAATATTTCCAAAGCTTAGACCAAACCGACCGAAGAAGGAATAGAATTTAAATAGAATTAAGACTGCAAAAGCGCTGTCCATCAATTAAAACAGGCCCTAGTCACTTTGCCAATTTTAAGTTATCCAAGAGTAGATAGAAAATTTGTTTTGGATACCGATACAAATAATCTGGCTATATGTGCGGTCTTTTCGCCGGTGCAAGATGAACAAAAGGGTAATAGCGTATTTTAGCAAAGTTTTGTTCAGACCAGAAAAAAATTACTGCGTGATTATGATAGAACTTTTAGCAGTCGTCAAGTCCATAGAGCACTTTTAATCATTTGTATGAGCAAAAATTAATTACTAAAGACGGACCACGTCGCTTTGAAATGGCAATTGCAGTTTTAAAATCCGGAAGGACAAGTGGCTAGTGGCAATATAAATCTAGAGACTTCAAGAGTATCACTACAACACGGAACACCGTGCCGGAAGCAGTCATCGGACGCTGATGCTTTGTCTAAAAAACCATGTTCGGCAGACTGCAGTGATTATTCGTGACTTAAAAAAATGTAAAATGGCTCCGGAGAACTGCTATAGTTGATGGCAAGTAGGAACTTGAGCAGTTGCGTCGTAAACAAGAAAACAATTTTAAAATAAAGTTACTCCTAAACTAGAAATAAAACGGCCGACAACCAACCTGGGAAGAAGTGAGTGCTTTGGGCATAAAGAACAAAGCGTATTGGTCGCAGTGGGACTATACCTAGAAAGTGTCAAACTCACGAAAAATATACTGCAGTTGGTAGGGTTAAAAAGCCGGGTGTTGCAGGTGTTGAAACATTTTCAAGATTGTACATCAGGAGAACATTTTGACATAAAGACATTTTAAAAAGTAGAGAAAAATTTTACTAAGTGAACTGCAAATAAGACATCATGGAACGGAGCCGTAAATAGACGGTCTGTGCATCAGGAAATGATTCAGTAAAAAAGCACAAAGCATTGAGAAAGCAGTATATCGTGGGAATCCTTTTAGAAAGAGTAGGGATTGACATCGCAGAGCTGTTTCTAGAATCTAATCCGGGAACATAGTTGAATGAACAAATCAAAGAATAGGAAAGTACTTAGCCAAAGTAGTGCCTGAACACCAAAGAGACTGGGATCAGTATTTAATTTTTTTCCTAATAGTAAACCGATTATCTATTTACGAAAGCACAAGTCAAACACCGTTCTATGTTTTGCTCGGTTCTAAATACGACGGCATTGTGACTAGATTATAATGAAATCAAGACACAAAACAATAACTTTTGACCTAGCAACGTGGTGTGGTTGTAAAATCACAAAGAAGACGTGGTTTATTGCCAAAGCTGCAGAAGCAAAGAGAAGGCCATTTTAAAAGCGTGCAGCGTATTAATGACGTCATATATCGCATCCGAAAACCACCCAGAGACAAACCAAAAGTCATCTACATTGATCGTCTAACCCTGTTTGCTGGTTATAACAAAGTTACGCAAGCTTAAGTCCGATCTATAGTAATAATTAACAGAACCAGAAATCCAGCCAAAAGAGCAAACTGTGATAAATTGATGAGCATATACCAAAGTTTTAAAAAAGTTAGATTTGGAGTTACAACCAAAGAAGAAAAAGATTTGTTCCAAATACGAAAAGAAAGAAAAGAAAAGGGTTGCAGTCGTATTTAAAAAAAAGTTGGACGGTAGATAAACTACGAAGACAGCAACCGGTGGTCGAAAAAGTTTTAAAACTACGTTGTGACCGACGCTTCGTTTTCTATTTGGTCACTAAAAAGTACTCACATACAAAACCGTTATACAAAAATCTGTGACAAGAATTATAAGATTTCAAAAGAAAAATAGGGTTCTACAATATTAAGAAATTAGTACCTAAGCTTGATTGTGGCTTGCATCAACTGGATTGGAGGACCGTTAGAAATATATTGGAGGTCGTTTTCTGAAAAATAGACGTTCAAGTGTTGGTCTGCAGTTACCATTCAAGTAGTATCTCAGGTCAGAAAAAATCTATTGACTGCTACTTTTATGCTTAAGGAAGTTGCCGAAATAGAGAAAGCTGCTGCTATCGCCACGATCCTTTCTACCGATGTCGCACCCAGTTTCCTCTTCTGGGACAGAACAGCTTTAAGAAAAGGACAATGAAACATTTTCAAAGTTATTGTCAACTTCGAGACAATGACCAAAGCATGTTAAACACAGACTGAAGCTGAAGTCAGTTTATCGAAGTGAAAAGTTAAGAAGACTTTGTTAGTTCAATAAATTAAGTGTTTAATGCGTGTACTAAGATATATAACTTTACGTGCTTATAATATAAACGAATACCGGATTAGATAAGCAAAAGTTATCTGCGGACAATATTTTTCAAGTGATAGTAATAAGTGATATATAATTTACTGTAATTGTTTTTCTCAAATAAATAAATTAAATCACACTTTATTAGTGTTTGTTAAAATAAATTATGTAAATATTTAGTTTGTAAATAAATTAATTTTAAGAATTGGAACAGATTAAATCCAAAAGACCAATTCTTGCAATATTTTCTTCTAGATAAACAATCAACATTTGTTTTTGTCACAATACACGCGCTTTTCAATACTTTATAATAAAACAATAAGTAAACATACAACTTACAATAGATTGCAATATTTTCTCTTATCAAATAATTATATTTAGAAAAACTAATTATATTTCGTAAGAACTTCCACAGCAAACGTTAAAATTTTTGAAATCACTTTTTGTTGAAATGCTAAAATTAAAATAAAATAGAAACAAATAAAAAAAAACATTTTTAAAAAAAAATACGAGTAACAACAAAGTAGATAAGAAAAAGAAAAAAAAATTATAATACTTTTAAATTTTAAAAAGAGGTTTTTTATACTCTTATTTTAAAAAATCTTGCAATTGTTTGCATTGTTGCATTTTATTTTTTTAGATTTAATTTGATAGCATATAAATAACAAATGCTTATACATAGAATACAAAAAACTAATAAAAACAAATAGAAATAACTAAATATAGTTAAGTAAATTACAAAACGAAAAAATATTTGACATAATAAAATAAAAAAAACTATTCACACGTAATAAATTTACTCAATAAAATATCATTACATCTCTTAGTTATTGATTATTGTAGTAAATCCAATTGTTAAAACAAATATAAATAAAGGTTTAAATACTTTTGTTTTTCACTAATCATTTTAATACAGTGCAAAAAATTATAAATCATTTATTCTAATTAAATAAAATATATGTATCTTTATTAATTGACAACGCATTCTAACATAACCTTTGTAATTTTCTAAAACAAAAAAAAATTAATTTACACCTAAATTAAACTGTTTAGATACCAATCAAATCCAGTGCTTTAATAAAAAAATTTATTAGAAAATCTTTCAAGAAATTAATAAAATGGTAGAAAACAGTTAGCACGTTTACACAAGGGTAGCTAAATCATTTTGAAGATAATTTTATTGATAGGTTATTAACAGAAAAACGACGTTTATTATTTATTTATTATTTTAAATTAAAATAATGTATTAAATAAATAAATATAACGTTAGTAAATACAAGAATTTGTTACTGTAAAAAGAAGTGAAATTGTAGTTGTGTAATTGTTCCAGCCGATTCATTGAGATCTGATGCAATGTATGTTTTAAAAGTGAAATATATTTAAGTCAATTGCCTTCATTTGCGACAAAAAAAGAACTAAGGAACTAGGTGGAGTCGCCATGGTCAAAATTGAACTATTTGTCTATTAAATACTATAATATTAGAAATTTACAATTATGCCTCGTTTATGAAGGTCAGTTTCTAGTATAAATTCTGCGGCATGTCTTTCACTAATCGTACTTCTCTACTACACAATCTCCAATAAACAACAATGAATACTTTGGTACGTATTGCAACGATTACTTAAACATTACTAAATGCATTATTAATTATAGACTATTATTACTTTTGCCTGCTTGGCACTTTACGTCAGCGCTGGTGGAATCTATGGCGGTCACGGAGTACATGTTGTACCTGCTGGACCTACAACACTTATTGGAGCATCAGGTGTAGTTGGACCCCATGGAGCCGCTGGACCCGCTGGTGTAGTAAATGGACATGGTGCTATCGGACCAAACGGTCTCGCTAACGCTGTTCACGGTGGCGTAGTAGCTGGCCCAGCTATTGTCGGTGTTCATGGTCTTGGACTCGCACATGCAGGTTATGCCGGTCTTGGTTTAGCTCATGCATACGACGATGGACAATGGCACGGTGAAGGTCTTTGGGAATCGCAAGATCATGCCGGAGCTGCCTACGGTGCCCACGGACTTGCTTATGGTGCATACGGTCTTGGTCATGGTCATTGGTAAATTTATTTCCTAACTTCTTAATCTCGAATTTATTATTTAAATTTGTTTTTATGTACAAATATGTTATAAACATTACTCTGTATGAATATTTAAATACAAAAAATTCCGTTAAAATAATCAATATTTTTAATTTACTTAGCAAATATAACGTAGTATACGTTATTGCGCTTAGCAAATATTTTTAAGGCGTGATTAAAGCAACACAAGTAATTTTGCATGGATCATTAACTGCATACAGTTAAAATAGGTGTAACTAGATAATTACCAAACGTCCAACTTATATAAGTTTTACAGCATTTCTGATAACATAATTTAAAATTTTTAATACACAATAAGAAACTTGTGCATTATAAAAATTACTAACAGTAATTAGCACTATACATATATTGCAGAAATCGCACAAAAAAGTAAACAGTCGACAACCCTTATTAAATACGTTTGTTTTAAGCTTGCAATACCTTTTTATTATTGTATCTGCAACTATACAAAAAAGCATTTTATAGTAAGCAAAATAAAATTGTATTTGTTAAGTAAGTAGTTTTGTTGTAAAACAGTAAGAATTTATATACAAACAGAAGTTAGAATAACAAACCCTCAATAATAATAATAATAATAATAATAATAATAATAATAATAATAATAATAATAATAATAATAATAATAATAATAATAATAATAATAATAATAATAACAATAATAATAATAATAACAATAATAATATTATTTGTGTGAATTTTTTGTTACTTTACATTACTTCGTTTGATGTGAAAGTGTTTATTGTTATATAATACCCTGCAGTAAACTACCGCAAAAATTGTAATGATATTTAAAACAAAAACCTACTGCAACAAATTTTTTTAATATAAACTTCAAAATAGGGATAACTAAATCAAAATAAAAACTATAAGTTTTGTAATAAAACAGTTAATAAAAAGTACATGCAAAAATTAGAACATTAGACTTTATCAACATTTATAGTAATTTTTAATTTAATATAAAGCAATTCTACAAGTTTACAAGTTTTTAATGCAACAGCCAATTTTTATTTGATTTCATTGTCTAAAATATGCCTCAAAATTAATTTTTTAATCAATCAGAAATCACTCATCTACTTTTAATATTTAAACGTTGAATCAATTTATTTTATAATACACTTTTTAATTCTGGATTCTGGACAATATAAATTGTTAATAAAATAATTAAAGCAGATACTAATGTTTATTCCTTAGCATTACTGACCTAGGTTAACAAAATGTAGTTTGTGTACAAATTCTAGTGTACTGGAAAAATATGTGCAAATTTAACCACGTTTTATCCGATAACATTATGTTGTATTTACTTTTATTTTTGTTGTCATCAAATTGATGAGGCAAAATTTGTACTTCTTAAAACCGTTTATTTTTATTTGTGGTGTCAACATCCTTAAGAGCCTTAATTAATGTAACAAGTCCGTAATTAACGATTTATTTTGTAAACATTTTGATTTTTTTAAATGTTTGCATGGAACTTTTATTTTTGCATTTTTTGCTTGTACTTATACTCTAATTTCATGTGCGAAAATAACAACCCGTTAATCAAACACACCTTGTATATATTATATATAGCAACTATACTTTTTTCTCAGAAAGTGAAATGGTCATAGCTGACATACATTTTTTTGCTTTTGTATAATCTAAAAATGGATTTTATTAAGTTTATTAGATAATAATATACTACAAAATAAGGTTTTTACAGGAGATAGTGATTTGTTTGATAGTGTTGCTTTAAATGTCTACATCTAACAATAGCAAATGTTACGTTACACCTAAACAATACTGAAACGACTCTAGCTCTATCATTAGCTAATCATTATTGTATTAATACTTTATTTAGAAAAAAAATTTAAATACAATATTTAGAGTTAATTTAAATGTATTCAACATTTATAAACTGAAATTAAAGATCTAACTAACTCCTAAATCTTACTGTACCTTGATTGCTATACATATTATTGCTACTAAAAAATCTCAATCCATCTGTTTACAACAATATTCAAATGCAATACTCAAATAAACAAATTATAAATAGATAAATAATTGGCTATTTAAGCAAAACAAAAATATCACAATAAATTTAAAAAAGAAATATTTTTCTTTGTTTTACTGATGCCAAAAGTATTAAAAGTATTTGAGTATCTAAAGAATTAAACAACAATTTTTTTTATTTTACTTATTTAAAATTTTCCATTTCATTTAACGCAGCTATGTAACAAAAAAGATTGCAGTTTAAATTTTTTAGTGCATGACCTACATTTGTACATAACAGTAAAAATCAATTATTAATGCTTTAACTTATTATAAAATTATAATAGCAGTTACACATAATAAAATTATACTCAAACGTCTGATTAAAATTAATTTTTCTGATCTACAATTGTTATAAAGCTTTATTTTGGTTTTCGTAGTACGGTCTAACATTTAATAATTTATTTAATCCAATACTATTGGTTTTATGTTATTATATTTCAAAACTAAATGTTTTTTCTACTTTATATTTTTATTAAAGAATATAAAATGTTTATATCAACGTCTTGTAAAATTTCTGTTTTGGAACGTAAAAGTTATAAACATGGTATTATATCAAAAAAAGATCGTAAAATTAAACTTACATTTTACTACCAACCAGTTTATTTTTATTTTTGCTTAAGGATATATATCAATATTGTAAAGATACAATTTCCAGATAATTTGTTCTCTACATTAAAGGCTAAACATAAAGAATGTGGCATAAGTACTGAGGTTTTATCAAGACTAAATAAAAGTCAAATCTTATACATACATGTGTCACTGTAAAATTTTAAATATGTATAATAACGACAGATATATAATCTATACCAAATTACGTTGTATATACTAAAATTATGTTTAAACTATGTTACTTATTCTTTGTTTGATTTTGTATGAAACTGTTTTTACCGAATATAAATATAAACATTTCTGATTAGTAAGATATTTGACCAATAAATATCCATAATAATTTTGTATATTTTATTATTTGACGTAAAATTTTGTCAAGAGTGTTTTGTGCATTGCAAAACGTCTAAGCGATTTGCTGTAAAACAAAAAGAACAATATTGCAACATAAAAGTTGTCCTTGTAGTGCTTGATATTGATCGAACATATGTAGGTATACTAACAAATATTGTTTTTACAGTATAATTTAAAAGACACTATTACTTATACGTTAATAAAAGTTGAGATTTGTGAAAATGGATTTCTTAAATTTATTATAAAATTTTATTTATTAATAATATTTGTGCTGTATTGTACTTAGCACACAAAAATAAATTTTAACATTTATTTGCGATATTACGGGTGTTTAACAATATTTTTGTTCTTTGTTGCACAAAAACAAACGTATAAGAACAGAATTGATGATGATTGTCACTAAAGTAACAAAAGTACTAAAGCTTGTAAAGGAAATAATTTGTAATAAAACACAAATTTTGTGTATTTATTAGAAACAACAGATATTGATTGATTTGTTTTCCACATAACATTTAGTTATTCTTTCATAATAATTATAGATTATATTGAATGAAAAGCAAATTTTTGGAATATTATTAACACTAAGTAAGAAAAAAATTAACTCACGTATTATTCGTTAGGCATTAAAAAGTTGTTATTATGGAATAAAGCATAAACCCAAATTATCGAATGAAGCATGTAGATGCACTCAGCAGATATCAAAGTATTTTAATGTGAGAAGCCTATTCGTTTGTTAGTACTTAGACAAAAAACAGATCCAAAGGTATTACAATTAGAAATACACCATAAATTAATTAGTATTTCCATTACATTAATAAATGGATTAGTGTATAAGAGAAAAATTAAATAATTATTAATTGCAAAATTTAAAAGCTACTGTTAAGTATTACATTGCACACTGTATCTCAGAGTATCAGACTGAGGATCGGCTTTTAGTTTAAAACAGTTTAACGAATTTTAATAGATCTAAAACAATAACTACATTCTTATTGTCACAGCTATGTCTAAGGCTGGCGATCAGGTAGACCACATCAATCGCACTATTACTCCTGTGCTAGCAAATTTAATTAGCGATGGTAAAAATGAAACAAAGTTAATAGAAAAATCTCGTAGATTTGTCGATGTTTGGCCGCTTCTCATTTTTTCTACGGAAACTTCAAAACTTTCATTTGGCGTAGCACAAGGCGACATGGTGAATAATAATTAAAAATTTTTTTGTTAGATGAAGAGATAGAGCGTGACACAGCCTCGTAAACAAGCGCCCAAACAGAAAAAATCAAAAGTACATCAAAACTCGTTTTAATAAAAGTCTATTATAATTATCTTTTTTTTGCTAAGCTTACTCAAATTGTTTAAGAACATTATCACTTTAATCATTGATTATATCTAAAATATATTTCCTTCAGCAACATGCACATTTAATTAAGCGCGAACTTCAGATAACTCACATTTTTAAAGTCAAATTAATTTATTTAATAAACAATTTAAATTATTAAAATAGCATCAAATAAAATCGTTTGCCTCTAGTAAACAGTTTTGCAAACTTTTTTTTTAGATTTATTGCAGAATTGTCAGAAAATAAATATGTTCATTATTAATCAGTGGTTAATAATGAAATATTATTTACCTGCGCTTAAAAAAGTGCATCTTCACAACCTACTATTATACGTAATAATGAAAGCCTATACAACTAATAGTGGAAAAAATCTTATATGTTATTTGGTAATGGTTTTGTTAATTGGGTTTATAAGAGTTAAAGTTTATTATAAGTCTTTAATTTAAAATAAAAATACTATACTATTATTCTAAAATCATTATATGGATTACAGCAAAAGTTTTATGTTTATGTCTAAAATACTTTTTTTTAACAATTTATTTGAAATAAAAACGTTAAAAACTACAAAGAACATAAGTATAACAAAATAAAAATGTATGCTAAATTTAAAAAAAAATGTGAATTTTACAATGCTTTTAACGAAATGTAATTTAAAAAGTAATTAGTATACGCTCATCGTAAAGTTATGTACAAAATTACACAATTTTCTACATTAGTTAATCAAAACAACTCCCATTTGAATTTTGATTAACATTCTTTGACTTCTAAGGGTCAGTTAATTCTAATCATTAAATTAACGTGAAAACTAAATCATCATTTTAAAAGATACCTTTTTTTTACGTACACTTGTTTGCAACAACACTTTATATACTATAAAACATCTTTAATTTAGTATATAAAGTATATACAGAGAAGCATTGTTTAAATTATATTGAGCAACTGACATTTATTTGCAACTGCTGAAAACGGTAGTCGTAAAAATTTATGAAATTACTTACTTTTGCTTCCGAAACAATTTATTTTAAACTACATATATGTTAAAAGACACATTGCTTTTGTTGCATATAAAATTAAATATAAATTATTGTTATTACAATTTTTTGGTTTGTATACATATAACCTTACTAAATGTACCTTCAGTTTTAATACAAATTAAAGGATTTATCTAGTAAACATTAGTTTCGTTAATGGTATACGTAAGTTATGAGAAATGTGCATGTTAAGAGAGTTTAATAGATCAGATATTAAAAGGCTTGGCTAACAATGATAACTACACGTTCTTTCCTTTAACTTTATTTTCGGCCTTATGCATAGATCGAGTTACGTGTTCTCTAATCAAACAAAAGGGTTTGTAGTTTTAATACAATCATTCTATAAAATAACAGGTTGTCTAAATAGTAAATTATTATACAGTACTGTTTTAATACAAAAATAAAAAATTTAAAACCAAAACATTTTTAACGCTGCAAGTAATTTGAAATAGACTTTCTATTTGAGTTTAGTCATTTTAGTTACTTAGAAATAAATCTTTAATTCCGTATCCAAACTTAATTTGTTGGTAATAACACACTATCTTGTTTTTTTTAATATGTTTCTAGTTATTTTTAGGTTAAGTACATAAATTGCAATATTTCTAAACCAATGAGTCGTTTAATAGTATTACATAAGCAATTGCAAAAAAGAACACATTATTGGTTTCTATTTTATTCAAAGATCAATAACCGTTGTTTACACATGTACCTATTTATGTTTTGTTTAATATAAACTTGTTTTTTGTCAAATTTTTCTAATGTTCGTTATTTAGTTACAATAACTTAACAAAACGATTAAAACTTTTATTATATTTGGTACATATTACAAGTAAAGACTGTTTCAAATGATAATAACACAACATAATATAAATGTACATAAAGCATAAAACCGATTAGACAAATATTCAGTTTAAAGAATAATATATATACATATATTTAATAAGAACTGTTTTAATACCTTTATAACATAGTATATGAAAGTTTAATATTTTTTAAGTAAATTAAAGGAAATACACCAGTACGTCAATTTGATGGATTTTTACAATATTTACTAATGCAAACATTTTTTTTTAATATAACAAGTTTTTGGAACAGCAAAATCACATAATAACAACCATAAGAGACACTTCTGTCGGCACCTTTGATATTCTAGTCCGACAAAACTTTTGGCCATTTTAATTTCAGATTTAATTTCTTTTAGTAGAATGCATTTATCTAGACAACAAATCGATTATTTTAACTAACTTAGATATAATTGAAATGTAATTTAGTTATCTGTTTAAGCTGACTACATTTGCAAAGTAATACAAATGATTTTATCATCTTAATTATTGTTTGTTATGCATTTAAGAAAAATCTGGCAATTTAACAAATGCTTAAACTACACTTTTCTTATCGGAAAAGAATGCTGTGGTGTTTAATCTAGTTTGTATTTTTGGTATTATTTATGTTTTTAGCTCATTACACCGTGCAGCTAACAATACGAATTTTTACAAAAATATAAATTGAGCAATGACATTTTTTTCCACTATAATTTTCAACAAACGAAACTGTTTATCATAACCATAATTGTTTGTATTACACTCAAGTACTGCATTCGTTGACGTTGACGTTTATTTATCATAAAAGATGTAAACGGAAACAATAGATTAACGACCGCCCTATTTTATGTGTGCAAACTAGCGTATGCGCTCTCAAATTTTTTGCGCGGGAAACTACTGAGTGTCCTTAATGGTTTTTATTATGTGGCAAAATGGTTATTAACACTTATCTTTAACTTATAAATATTTTTTGAATACTGCTAGTAAAATAAATTACAAGACTGTTTTTGTGGCTTGGTTCTAGAAGGGCCAATGTAATTTTTTTTAATAAACCGATATATGTCTACTAAGTAGTTTTTTAAAAGAAATACTTTTTACACAAAAACGTCAATATTTTAGGTTGTATTAGTATGGAGATATAGAATTCTGCTTGGAAATATCTAACACGTTTATATTATATAAGAAAATGACTTGCATCTCAATTAAAATAAATGCTCATTCTTCAACGACGAAGTTGAGTACCTGATGTACGTCCGATTCAATCAAATTTTGAAAGATCTAAAGAAAACTGATGCCATTAAGAACATGCCAAAGCCTAAAAATGTAGTCAAGGTTCAAACATTTCTAGGTATGATTACTTGCTACTCCAGACTGCTTCATCGTTTTTCACATAAAATGTCATCTTTTAGATTCTTTTTTAATCGTTTATACGAATTACCTCTTGATAAATTTAATTTTAATAAAGAACTTAACATTAATTATAAGTTAGCAAATAATAATATTTATCCTTTAGATATGATCAAAAAACTTTAAAATAAAATTTTTAATTCCATTAATATTAAAAACATTTCAACTCTTACTTCACTTTCAGATAACGCTCTTCTTTTCAATCCCAAAATTTATTTAAAAAGCATAATCTAAATATTTCTGTTTTATCTTAATTTAGTTTCAAATTTTTACTTGTCAATAGTAAAGATAAAGTTGATATTCTAAATAAATCTGGTGTTTACAAATTAAATTGTGGTAGCTGTAACTGTTTTTATATTGGACAAACCGGCCGTAAATTTTGAACAAGAATAACAGAACATTTTTCTTACATTAAAAACATTAATGTTGGTATCGATTTATATAATAAATCTTTTTTCGCTAATCATATATTAGAATATAACCATTGTTTTGATTTTAAAGGTAACTACAAAATTCTTCATATTTGCAATAAAAGTCTAAAATTAAATTTTTTGGAGATAAAAGAAATTGTTAAACATAAAAACTTAGAACCAGAAGCATGTTTAAATGAAATTGTTAATTTTGAAAATGATTTTGTTTTTATTTAAATTATTTTTATATTTATTTTACTTAATATTATATATATATTATTATTTTATATACCTTTCTCGTTTAATTTATATTGTCATTTTGACATAAACAATTTATTAATTTATTTATTAATTGTAAGTTTATTAAGAATTTTAAGGTTGGGATTTTACTATTAGTTGATAATTTTAGAGGCCTGATGATGACTGTTAGGCTGAAACATGTAGCCACCAATAATTGATAAATAAAAAACAGTTATATGGGAAAGGCATTAAATTATTTACAATTATAATTGAAAATCCCATTTTGAGTTAAAGACTTTATAATGGATAATACAATCTTCTTGTTATCTTATTTTTCTAATTACTTTTTTTTAAGTAAACGTTATTGCTAAACCGCATTAGCTGTGCTGTTTTAGCACTAGCTCAACTAACCATTTTCAATTAAATAAAGCCAAAGTCACTTAAAACTAATATTATTGGTTGGCGTAAAACAGACAAAGTCATATTAAAGTTCTTATTTGCCAGAATAAACATATTAAAATACCCAAAAATAAAAAATATAATTATATTTTGATAACTAAAATAAGAAATTTCTGTATAAATGTACATTTTACAAAAAAAAATGAAGTTGAAGAAAATACTAGAACTTTAAACAACATGTACTCAAAACAAGCAATTTTGCTTTTGATTCTTTTAGAACTAAGTCATAGGTTTAAAAAGCAAACATCTTTTTGACGCACGCAATAAACAAAAATTAACACAAAATATGACACAAATTGCAAAGTTTGTTCAAAATATTGACCAAAATTGAAATTACACAAACTTTGTTTTCCAAATAAAATTCAAAAATATTTTTCCTTCTTTTTATCTGTTTTAGTAATTTTTAGTCGGCAGTTTAAAATTATTTTCAAAAACAAAACTTTTATTGATTTGAGTAAAAATTTTTAATAAAAAATTGGTATATTACTTTATAAAGTTTTAATTTCTACATTTTAATAAATTGCGTGGCGTTCTGAATTTTATGATTTAAGGTACCAAGAAAAGTAAAAATGTTTGTTTACTCGAACTAAAGTAAACAGCTGTTTTAGTATGTGAAAAGTAATAAAGTACTGTAAGGTATTAACTGTTAGCAGCACTTTACTCGATAACAACACAGTAACAACTGTAATAGTAGTTTACGTAACAAGTCTCGAAAGTAAGGCATAGCATAACAAACGGCCGAGCGTTGCATATGTGTGAGTTATGCTATGATTCTTTCGACGAAAGTAACGTACATTATTTTTGTGTTGCCTTTTGTAAAATTAGATTTTTTTAATACAAAAATTCAAAAATCAAGACAACAATTAATGCAGATAACAAAAACATTATATACAACAAGCTACATGTTTAAATTAAAGACAAAACGAATATCCTTAATGTATACAATGTTTTATACAAAATTAGTTGTACAAACTGCAACAAATGACAAATAAGTCACAAAAAAATAAAAGTAATAACCATAATTTATAAAACCTCAAAACGATAAACCAGGATTGGATTAGTAATAGCAGCATTCTACGATCTTAAATGGATAAATGTTAGTTATTATTAAACACAATAATATATAAATTTTAACACTGATACAAACAACTTGAGCAGTATTTTTGTACAATAATTTACACAATTGCAAAAGTTATTGTTTTAAATTTGTATACACTGCTTCATTGCATAACAAAAAAAATAATAATAATAAAACTTGTTTTTCAGAATTAATTGTTTTATGAAAAGTAATTGTTGGCTACCAATTGAATTGTTGTTAGACAGTGGGTATAAGTGTTTTTTGCTTGTTTCTAGTTGCTTTTTATAATGATCTGATAAGTTAAAAGTTTTTTTAATTTTGTATGTGCAATACACCTTTTGTAAAATGTTAATAATAAATAAATACACGTTTCAAAAATTTGTCAAACTATTAGAATTATCAAATTTATAAACTAGATTTTGAATGTTATTACTTATTGCCATCAAAACGTTCTAAGCACGAAAGAATAATTAAAAATCACTTTTAGCATTACTTTAGTTGGATTCACAGCCAATTTAAAACAATAGTAATTTTTTTCTTAATGTTTTGAGGTGAGAGTTTTAAAACTGTCATGCATATTTAAAGTTATAAGCGACTTTCGGTTTAGACCGCGTCGTAGTAAAACACCCAGACTTAGGCTTAGTCATAGTTTCTTTTTGAGAGCATAAACAAGAAGTAGAACTTGGCCTTTGCCGTATTGTCGTTCGTGAACCCAAACAAACTGACGTTTCGAAAGACATTGCAGCTAGCATCTTCAGAGTGGTACATGTCACTGAAGGAAAAAGTGTAAATGACGATATTTATACCAATAGCGATTAACGAACCTAATCTTTCTGTTACCGCTTGACTGACTTCGTTATTACTCGGAGTAAGTGTTTGTATTCTTTTCAAGAAGGTCGATCGTTGTCTTAGAGGATAAAATACTGGTAGCCAAAATTTGCTGAGCTCTAAACCGTCTTCTCAATTCATAATATATGGATGTTTTTCTATTTCCACAGCTTCGCGGATTAGTCTGGGAAAGTAGAAAGGAGTTCTCGCCAACACTTTAGTTTAGTCAAAGTTCAGCGTGTGTTCTTGGTTCCATACGTATTCTGCCACTGCTGATTTAGTAACTCTGCGGTGTTTGCAGCCAGCCATATGTTCTTTTACTCTAATTTCAATAAAACGTCCCGTCTGTCCTGTATAACTTGATGCACAGGAACAAGGAATTTTGTAAACTCCAGCATGTTTTAGAGCCCCTTGTTTGTCTTTAGCAGATGTGAACCAGGTGTTCAGGGTATCCTTAGTCGTAAAGACAGTTTTAATATTATGTTTCTTTAGCACTCTGCTTATTTTGTCTGTCGAACCTGTACAGTATGGTAAATAAGCGGTGCTAGTAAGAGGTGATAAGTCTTCTTTGACTTTTGGATATATTGCTCTTTTCCATGCGTTTTGAATCTCTTTGAACCCGTCTCCATTTTGTTGTAAGGACTTCAACAGTGTTTCCTTTTCCTTTTGTAGATTTTTATTATCTGACACACGTATAGCTCTTTTGGCTAAAGTATACAAAACTGTATTCTTCTGTACTAGATGGTTGTGAGATTCGGCGTTTAAGTATCTATTAGTGTGTGTTTTCTTTCTATAAACGAAATGCCCCAATTTTACGTTATTTTTCCTTATCACTAGTACATCAAGAAAGGCTAGACTGTTGTTATGTTCTAACTCCATAGTAAATTTAATGCTGTTATGCGCAGAGTTTAGATGTTGAAAGAACTTGTTTAGTTTATCTTTGCCACGAGGCCATACAACAAACGTATCATCAACATATCTGAACCAAGTTTTTGGTTTTCACTCAACATTTTTTATAATTTCAGTTTCAAAATATTTCAAGTAAATCTTGGCTATCACTGGAGAGAGCGGTGAACCCATAGCCGCTCCTTCTACTTGTTTAAACAAGTTGTCGTTATAACTAAAATAAGTGTTTTTAAGGCAGAGTTTAATTAGCAGAACTTCTTCTTCAGTAATTCTCTCCTGGAGAAAAAACAACACTTCGTCGTTCTATTGAAGTTAGAGTAAAAGAACATATGGCTGACTGCAAACACTGCAGAGTTACTAAATCAGCAGTGGCAGAACATGTGTAGAACTGAGGACATACGCTGAACTTTGACCAAACTAAAGTGTTGGCTAGAACTCCTTTCTACTTTCCCAGACGAATCCGCAAAGCTGTAAAAATAAAAAAACATCTATATAATATGAACCAAGAAGACGGTGTAAGACTCAGCAAATATTAGCTACCAGTATTATATCCTCTAAGACAAAGATCGACCTTCTTGGAAAGAACACAAACAATTACTCAGAGTAATAACAAAGTCAGTCAAGCAGTAACGGAAAAATACGGTTCGTTAATCACGCTAATCGCTATTGGTATAAATATCGTCATTTACACTTTTTCCTTCAGTTACATTTACCACTCTGAAGATGCAAGCTGCAATGTCTTGCAAAACGTCAGTTTGTTTGAGTTTACGAACGACAATACGGCAAAGGCCAAGTTTAACTTCTTGTTTTGGCTTTCAAGAAGAGACTATGACCAAGCCTAAGTCTGGGTGTTTTACTACGATGCGGTCTAAGCCGAAAGTCGCTTACAATTTTAAACATAAAAACCGCGAAAGCTTAAGATTTTATACTGTCATTCATTTTTATTATTTTATTAAATACATGTTTTCAAAATAATTAACGTTTATTGTGTTTGTTTAATGTAATTTTTAATTTAATATATTTTATAATATGATAAATGTCAGCTATATTTTTGTATTCATTGTTTTTTATTTGTAGTTTAATCAAAATCTGTATTTGTAAATCATTTGATTAAAAATTTTTAAAACGTTTTAAACTAACATTTACTGTAAAAAAACGTAAGTGCATAAATTGTAAATAAAAAAATTATAATAAATAATATAATTTATGATTATACCATGTTCTTATGAATTATAAAGACTGCTATAAAAATTTATCTATCAATTTATATTAATTTTTATCAATAGATTATTTTAAACTATTGTTTAATTTCTACTGTTTATTAGTACAATATCTTGATATTAAGATATTAAATTTTAATAAAGTATTTTTTAAAATTATAGTATGTTCTTTAGTTAATCATATTTGTTAATTGAAGCAAATAAAACATAAAACAATGCATTAAATATAGAAATAAAATTAAACATTTTAAAGTAAATAATTTATGCGTAACATAATTAAAAAATCTTTTTTAAGAATAATAAAAATTGCAGTAATTTAATGATTTTTAAATTATGTTTCTCATAAAAATTATATGCTAATAAAATAAATACTTTAATGCAAATTTACTTGTTTCGCATAAATAAAAAAGTAATAAGTATTTGTTTTAGGTTTCAAATATTAATATAATTTAGCATAAAATAAAATCGTAAAACTTGTATGTATATATATTTTTATACAACAAATACTATAAAATTAAATCTATATATAGTCCGCTAAATTACGATATTACATTAATTTTAATTTGCGCAGTTATTTTTAAACTAACTTAAAAATTTATTTAAAGTCAACCAGCTATTTAAAATATTTATACAAAAAACTAATAAATAACGTTAAATAACATTATATCTTACATTCATTAACAAATTAATTTATACAACTATTTATCTACATAATATTTTCACTATTATTCTAAAAATTGATTTTATTGACTATAGGTATGTGTAATTTATATACATCAAACCATAACAGTTTAAAAATAAGACAAGGTATTTTTGGTTAACAGAGCGTGTCTGAATTTATTGTATTGTATATTTTTTTAAATCTTATGTTACGAAGTGTTAAATCTTGACTACATACACATACAAACATTAATCCAGGTCACATTTAAATATACAATTTATGTATAATAAAGTTAAGCGTGATTTTTATTATATAACACATCAAATACGTAAACGTACAAGGTCTTTATTTTTTTCCTTCTTATTTGTAAATAATAAAATTGTTTTTGTCATTTATTTTACACCAATTAAAAATTTAAAAAAAAAATGAATACACGTTATAATGTCATCATGTTATTTCATGTATTCCTGATAGTGAAATTGACTATGCTCTGAACATTTTTAATAGCTATAACGCCCACCTCAAATTTACCTTTGAATTAGAAACAGATGGTTGTTTACCCTTTTTAGATGTTAAACTTATCAAAGATCTCAACACAAACGGTTTATTCACGGAATGGTACAATAAACCAATAGCGTCTAATAGGACTAAAGATTAATATTATTAAATCAATGAAAAAAAAAATAATTAAACTTAGTAGTCCACAATTCTACTTATAACTGAAATAACATCTACAAGATGCTGTACACAAAAATCAATGATAAAGCTATTGTTTATAAGATCGACTGTCTAAGCTACAGTAAATGTTATGTAAGACAAACAAAACAAAAACCGGTTAAAAAACCACAAATATGATTGTAAAATGAAGAAAACTAAATCAGCGTTAGCCCTGTACCATGTTGACATGGGACACAATTTTGATTTTAATAACTCTTCAATTTTAGATGTTGAACCAAATTACAGAAAAAGATTAATAACGGAAATGATTTTCACAACAAAACATAGTAATAATGTAAATTTTAACAATAATACTCAAAACTTAAGTAAAATTTATAAGAACCTTATCACCAAGATAAAGTAATGTAAGGTTTTCCCAGCTATGTCCATAGGATTTTATCATTCAACCTTAAATTTGGAAAAAATTCATACTATGTTCAAATCCACGTTTGTTACTGTTGTGTTGTATTGTTCTTATGTTTGATTAATTTATTCTTTATGTTAATTTATTTGTATGGTTGTCTTTATAGTGCATTCCAAAACACACCACTTTTTTAAGTCTAAAACTGTAAGTGTTATTTCTTTGTACTGTTAATTAATTTAGTTTAGCAACTGTCAATTACCTGACATGTAATAACTACATTTTTTAATAAAACAGAGCCCTAAAGAAGTGCGGCTTAGCTGCGCGAAACGTCGCCTTTTATAGACGCAGAAAGTATTTTGATGTTTCTCCGTACAGAAGAACCTTAAAGAAATTTTGTAAAGTCAAATTAGGCAGAAAAATAATATAGAACTTACCATAAATTCGATTCTATTATAAAAATACTTTTATACTTATGCTTATATATATTTTTTCTTAGTTAAAGATTTGCCAAACCATGTAAAACATTCATTCTAAAGTAGGAATTTCTGGGCAATCAGATTGGAAAATGTCTGTTTAAAAAATTAACTAATTGAATTTTAACAATATTTGAAAAATGGTTTTATCTCAGCTAAACAATTAAACAAACAATACAAATTAACGTAGTAAATGTTCAAATAATAAATCACCGTTTGCAGCTAAACAATATTCTAATATATTATAAAATTCTCTTCTAACATGTGCAAGTTAATAAGTTATTTTTCGACATTCAGTCAAAATTTTATCTTTTAATTTTTCTAAATTTTCAAAAGAATATCCAGTATAAACTTTTGATTTTGAATATCTCCAAATACAAAAATTGTTAGGCAAGGATCAAAAGATTTAGTTGACCTATTAATTAAAGACCAGTAACTTAACTTGCAAAACTGTTGATCAAGAATTCTTGCACATCGCAACTCTTGTGCGAAAGACAACCATCCATTTGAAAACAAAGTTCTTACAAATGTTCTCTAGTATTGGAGCTACTTCATCTTGCAATAGTTGTAAAAATCTCATAGCTGTTAAATTTTGGTTTAAAAAGAATGGTTCTATAATATAATAAACCAATATTTTTACCTATACATCTTATGTGAGTAATGAGTTGCAGTTTGTAAAACAAAGCGTGAATTTTCAGTCACCCACATTCTGCAATTCTCTGAGTTAGACTTAATTTATAGCATACGTTGCTTTGTCTATAAATAAAATATGTTGTAGAAATTGCTTGTCCTTGTTACATCTGTTCATCATATTAAAACAAAACATACTTTTTTTCTAAATCATTTTCAAGGAATTCTTGATGAAACTGATGTTTATAGTAATGAACTTTGTGATTTTTTAATAGTATTTGCACTGATACGACCACCAACGAGTGGACGTAAAGGTTGGGGTTGGACTGCCGCGGCTAACTTCGCAGTGGAGACGGCGTGGGCGATCTGAATGAAGCAATGAATATAACTGGGCGCCAAGAGGTTGAGTACCCGTTCCAAACCCTTCCAAAACGTTGCGGTTTTTGACACACCACCAACCCCTAAACTGGTGTCACACAAGTATATTGTTCTATGCAGGGCAAAATAAAAGAAAACAACGCTAACAGACACATTCATATAATAAAACATTCAAATGTAAATAATAAATGAACATAATAGCAAATTTGCCACCTTTAGGTGAAGATCCACCCGAGCGGGGTCACGAGTCGCGTACGATTTATAATTAATTGACAAAAAAATAATCCAAAGCGACAACCGTAGCTTACGTAAGCAGCGATAGCGCGAATTGCGTAATAGATCAAATGTAGCGACGCGCCACTAACGCGCGAATGCAACATTCGCCCAACCGGAAGGCAAATTGCAGTTTAAAAAAAATAAACAAAAGAACTGATATAAATTGAATGCAATACTAGATGCTATATAAACAACGACTTAATAACTAAACTTTACAATGTGCTTTAGAATAAAATTAATAAAAAGCAGTCGAATAGCATAATCTTACAACTGATAATGCAAAAAAAATTACTTAATTCAGTAACGAACGATAATAAGACGGTGGCGTCCGATTAATTTTCGAAATTCTCTTCCGTAAATAAAAATAGGAAAATGTCTGACCTTAAAGTAGATTTCCATAAAATTTCCATTAATAAAATTACCAGATGGCGGCTGATTAATACGTCAAATAGCAGTATTAAGGATGAAATTTTATGCCCTGGGAAAGGACCCTAAAAGTATAAAATTATGACGATATACGTTGTAACATAATTAAAGCGTTCTGCGACCTACTTCGAGAGGGTACGTTGTAAATCCCAAAAATACGATAAAAAAAAGCCACGTGGATGCGACACAGTGATCCTCAATTAAATGAGTTTTTCTTACTCTAAATCTCAATTTCCACACGATTAGTAAGAAATAATTGTACAATGGTCCGTAAATCCTGAATAATTCAGAAGGCATTAATTCAATTCAAATAGCCCGAAAAGATGAACCATGTACATGCCAACACCACTTTTTGGCTAATAAAATGCTCACGTAAAGAAAAGAAGAATGTTTCAAAAAAAAACTCGGGTTAAAAGGTCTCAGAAACCGCCAAAAATAAATCAGTGCCGTGCATAATTGTGGTACAAAAGTATCAAAACATAAATCGGAAATAGCAAGTTACCAAAGGTTTTAAATTAGAGGTAATTATTAAACGGCACTGGGATATAAAAAATAAACAACGTAATAACAGAATTTACAAAATTTTCCATGAAAATGCCTTGTGAAAAGTGTCGTCGATGCGCACGACTCTGGCAAATCAAATTTACGAATAGTTGATTACGAAAGTCGCCGAATTCAAGTCGGTTTAGACTCGAAATCCAAATGAAAAATAAAAATGGCGTATTTACAATTGCAAAACAATATAACTAATTTCGAAAACGGAACAAAATCTTAACGAAAAATATCTAAGCTAATGGAAAATTAACATTAATAATTTACGATATGTAACAATAATCAACAAATGTTATGTAGGTAAGTGTAAGGATGAGGTCAATGCCATAAATATAAAGATAAACAAGTTTTCTTATAAATTTTAGGTTCAAGACACAAAATTAACCATACTGTTAATTACAAAAAATTAACAAGAACACACAAAACGCAATTTCAATTAGAACTCAAAATAAAAATTAGAAAACAAATATAAGTTGGTATACGAGGACCATTCAAGAAAACAAATACCGCAATTTATAGAAAATCTAAATTATAACGTAACAGCACTTTGGTGAAATGCATTTCTAAAAATTCCACACTTACGTAAAATCCACGGGGCTGCTAGGTGGTCGTGAATACTTCAGGAACTGGTTTTACCATAGATATATTTTTGTCTTGTTTTTAAATCTTGTATGTTTTTTGGTTTTTATCTTCTCTTTACAAATGAACTACTATTAACTAATTTAGTCTGATTATGATGTATAAATTTCATAAAAGTAATTGTTGTGGTTCAACCACTTGCTATTAAAATTTTATTTTTTTAAGAGAAACAAAATTAAAACATTATTAAACTTATATGATTACGTAATCTAAAATACATTTTAATAATAATATTGACGTTTCAATATAATAACAATTTATTATGTTAGCCATTTTTTTATTGTCAAAACAAACTTGTAAAAATAACTGTTTAAAAATAGAGTAAAGAGGCACTTGAAAGTTGATTTAAAATTTTACTTTGTTGGCGGTAAATTCAAATAAAATAGGATGCTACCAAAAGCAAGTTAAGTTGGCAAGAGAAAAAATGGTGGCATGAATAGAACATGGCAAATAATTAACAAAAATCTGTTATTTTATAAATTTTTATGTAACAATAATAATCAATTACAATATAAGAGCCGTTCTGACAACAACCTCAGAAGTGGATTCATTAAGAAAAAAAAAAGGATACAGTATTTTAATGTTAATGATTATAAGCAACTTTCGGCTTAGACCGCGTCGTAGTTAAATACCCAGACTTAAGCTTGATCCTAGTCTCTTCTTGAGAGCCAAAAAAAGAAGTAGAACTTGGCCTTTGCCGTATTGTCGTTCGTGAACCCAAACAAACTGACGTTTCGCAAGAAATTACAGTTGCATCTTCAGAGTGGTAAATGTCACTGAAAGAAAAAGTGTAAATGACGATATTTATACCGATAGCGATTAGCGTGATTAACGGGCCTTATCTTTTCGTTACCGCTTGACTGACGTTGTTGTTACTCGGAATAAGTGTTTGTGTCCTTTCCAGAAAAGTTGATCTTTGTCTTCTCGGTTTATATTACATAGATGTTTTTTTCTATTTCTACAGCTCTGCGAAGCTTTTTAGGTCAATATAAATTTTGTAAAATGCCGTTTGGGCTAACGAATTCTCCCAGTTATTTTCAATTTTTAAAAAACAAAATAATTATTTATTAGGACAATTTGCTTGTCGCGACCGAGAGTATTTTTGAACATTTGTCAATTCTGAAGAAAATATTTACTATTGCTACCGAGAACGGACTTTGGTTTAAACTCGACAAACAGAGCTTCATTCCGATGTCAGCTCTATTAGTTTGGCGCAATTTTACTGCAAAACATGACAATATTTGGAAACCTGTTTATTTCAGTAAACGGACGACAGATGCAAAATCAAAGTATTCTTTTTTTGAGTTGGAGTGTTTGGTCATAGTGTATGCCATAAAACGGATCTATATTTATCTTGTAGTGATCATTAACAATTGTTACCGATTGTGATAGCTTCAAGTTAACGTTGTCAAAGCAACACATTCATATTAGGATTTCATATTGAGTCATGTTTTTACAAGCTTACGATTACATTGGTGGAGTTTTCGGTGTTGAAAGTCATAGTTTTGAACAAGTTTTGGTTATTAAACAATCGATGGATCATAAGATCCTAGAATCAAAAGAACAGTTAGGATAAGCTGAAAACAAATATTACAAGATGTGTGATGGTGCTGTGTGTAGAAAAAACAAGAGAAACTTATCGTACATCGGGTAGCATGCTAGACAGTGTCTTAAGGTGCAAACACAACAATCTTGATCATTCTGATAACGATAAAACTTTTGAATTTACTTCTTGTGTGTATTGGTTTCCTAACTAGGGATCTATAGTTAAAGACCATATAAGCAAATGTCTGAAGTGAATTTTTGATTTATCCACTAGTGGTAAAGCAAAAAGAATGTTACATCCCATTCCCAAAAGCAACTTACCTTTTGAAACAGCACATGCGCGTTATTACGGTTCTTTTAAAAAGACTTCTAACGTTTTTAAGTACATCTTAGTACTAGTCGATAATAACGAACAGATGCACTTGTTTTTATTCTAATAATTTTAAAGAGTTTACCATAACTAATAGTATAAAACATAACGTAGCACTCACACCCTAAAGCAAATGGGAAGTTCAACAAAGCAATCGCTCTCTTGTACCTATGCAAAATTATTATAAAGTATAGAAAAATGGGATTAAATCTTGTTTGAAGCCGAATTTGCGTTGAATAATACCTATCATCGCGTTATTAGAACAACCACTATTTTGCTATTATTTGATCGTGAGCAACATGGTAAAATAAATGATCATTTATGCAAATATTTAGTATTAATATCTACTAACGATTGTGATTTAGAAGCAATTAGAGAAAAGTTGAGTGAAAGCATTACTAAGTCTTAAGCTGCTAAGAAATATAAAGAGGACGATATTGTTGTAATAAAAAATTTTGACAGTAGTGTAGGAATAAATAATTAACTGACTGACTGACCGAAATACATTTTCAAGTAAAAAAAGTTTTGGACTTGGACCTTACTAAAATTCTCGTATAGATAAAAAATACCACTAATTTCTTTAGATACTAAAGTTATTTTTTTGTTTACTATTGTTCTTATTATGTATTTGTTTTGTGTTATGTACTGAATTATGCAAACGTTATATCTTAATTTTTAAATTTTGGTATTCAAATTATTGATCGTTTTGAAGAACATATGTTTGTCAAAGTGCACGGAATAACGTGGGTTCTGATGAAGCTCATCTCGAACACAAAGCGTCGCAATAAACTGAATTAGTTGCTTTTTTCCCTACCTCCTATAAGAAAGGATGAATAATTTGATCATTAAAAATCCAACTCATTACCAGGAGGCAAACCGTTCTATCAAGTTATATATTAAGTTAATCAATTTTATATCAGTATGGCCAAACTGCTAGCAGTTAATTCAAATAAAATAGGATGATGCCAAAAACAAGTTAAGTTGGCAAGAAAAAAAGATGGTGGCATGAATAGAACATGGCAAATAATTAAGAAAGATCTGTTATTTTATAAACAAGTTTTTGTGTAACAATAATAATCAATTATAATAAAGAACCGTTCTGACAACAACTTTCTATTTCAAAAAAAGATTCAGGATCAAAGATTCAAAAATAAAAAAAAAAAGATTAAAAAACAGAAATAACTAGTACTATAGGTACATGTTAAACGAGAACAGAGTCGTATGATAATTCACCAATTGTTTGTATTAAACATTTGTCCATGAAATGGCTGAGAATTGTTTCTCATAACCTCTTAATCGCTGGAAGATGATGAATCAGCAACATCAATGACATATGGAGAATTTTTTGTGATAACAGATGATGAGCAAGACCGCTTATTATCAAGAATTCTTGCGTGCTAATAAAACGTAGTTTCCAGTGACATATCTAAGGAGAAACCCAGTCGCTTAAATCTATGCACTTGAACAAACATCATAGCATGTAAATGGACCGGCTCATAATTAGTATTAAAAACTCTAAATTCAAACATTTCCGGCTGTTGTTTACCATTTATAGTTTTAGTAGTATATAACAGTTTAGTGCGAGTTGATTGCAAACTGGAGGGTATATCTTTTATAGAAATTTTTTTAGAGAAGCACAAAAATGAGTATTTTGGGTTAATCTTTTAAAATCGTTAACAAAATGCTCAATAAACTGTCATAAATTCGCGGTTTTCTTCTACCAGTAGTCCATTGTTGGCACCAACATTGAGACGCAATGTTTTGGTTGTAAAGCTTTAATGTCGTCAATGGCCGTACTTATTTATTTTCTCAAATCTAAGCTTTGTTTAGGCAACGGGTATTAGAAAATATTTGGGTTGTGTTAGTAACGCTTAGATTCTTTTTTCCAAGGGATGTACGGTGAGAAATACAACGTAAGCAACAGAATCTCAAAACATCAAACTTTATTTGACACAATATATTTTCCAGGTAAAAAATCACCTTCGCAAAGCTCAAATAGTCATATTGCGCTTACAAGCATGTTATGGGAGAAAAGGTCAAACAAATTGAGCCTCACGTCTACTGACTGCCATTTTCTGTTGGCTTAGATACGGTTAAAAGCATTCGGATAAATGTATAATTTAAAATTTTCTCTGAACACAATCAAATTTAAAGCCAAAGTAGAACATTCAGAAATTTTGCCAGACTTTGATTGAATACGGTCGGATTAAATAAATAATTTATATCACGTGATCTCTGGCAACTGTTTTACCACATTCTAATTCGCGTTTACGATTTCCTGTCATATCTAAAAAAAGACTTACAGCAGACTGGACATGCAATAAAAACATTTCGCGACGTGAAATAATTGACATGCATTTTTATTACATTCTCTAGATGTTCTTGGCGTAATCTTTCGGCGCAAAAAAAGTAAAACTAATCTTGTAAGCGACCCATCAATTACCAAAAACAAAGAAAAAATATATTAAATTTGCTCTCTACATTTACAACAAAAAAACACACGAAAAACCACGTTATAAAACTTTATAAATCAGATTTATAAAATTACTACTTCGTTTACGCATTTTAAAATTTGAACATAAATTATCGGTTTAGTCGAACATGTGTGTTTCGGTCTAGTTGATTTTGGTGACCACCGCGGTTTTTTTGCGGGTAAAGGTACCTTTGTCAGAGTGGTAATATCTGGAGTTGTTTTTCTTGTAAACCATCCTGCATCGTAACCGCCACAATTTTTGTATTAAGATGATTTGCTTAATTTTCTTAGATTTATTCCGACAGCGGTAGGACAAATCAACGTACTAGAAGGACACTTGCAAACTATGGTGAATTTTTGCTAGTAGATTATCCTGTGACCCCCGTTCTGTTTCAGTGATGTTTTTTTTCGGACACATGTGTTTACTTCTGCTGCGTTTTATAGAGTTTTCACACTGTCGAACCGTCGCCCTCAGAGTTTACATGAGTTGAATTATGTTCTCAGACAATCAGCCTGATGCTATATCACTCTCCTTATGAATAGCAATGTCGTTATCTAGCCGAATCGTTATTTTTATAAAATCGGTATGCTGTGTAACTTATAACGGTTACACTCATATCGACTCTCGTTATCCACTCTCGTTATTTTGAACCATAACGATTATGATGTAACGGCGGCGTTTTGGTAGCTGTTATAAACATAACGATTGTGATGTATAGGCTTAAGAGATTTTTTGTATGAAAAAATAAATTTTGGAGATGCATTATGCGAGGAACTGGAAAATGCAATCAGAAAAAGAGTCTTTTCAGTTGTACCGTGTATTTAAGAAAGCAAGGTTATAAACGTGTTCTTTATCGTTTTGTAAAGATGTGTTTTGCAAAACAGTTTTATTTCAAAATAATACAAGATGCTTATAATTTTACGTATTAATTAAAGCCATTATTCAATAGAAAATTGGGAGTGATGTGCGTCACTTAATGGAGGTCGTAGCAAACATTTGAATTTTATATCATACCAGGTAGTTTTAGCCGGGATTTTTTCTATTTCAAAATCTACCGGCCATATGTTTTACAACGGCACGGCGCGTGCCGTATATCCTGTTCACTCTTATACGTTCGGCGGTCGTATAGCAAGATAGTGTGCGACATATCGATATAATAAAAATACCGATACAGCAAACCTATTTTACCAGTGATTGTTATGTCGATCGTTATCTTCGACCACTAAAATCTGATAGCAATTGCTCGCTTAGTTTAACGAGAGTATTACAGCATCAAGCTGAATAAAATAAACCCAATGAGAATAACAAATAAACTATTACCCTAAAACGTTGCATGATAGAGGAAAGTTGCACATATACATTTTTATAGAGGACAAAATTTATTATAAGAAACTCCGCGCAAGGGTACAATTACCTTCTATAGTTTAGAAAATACAAGTGTACAAAGTTACAGAATAATGTCTTATACTACATTAAAATTCTGTAACTCTTAAACTATAAGATATAATTATACCTTCCCGCGGACTTTTTTGTAGTAAATTTTGTGCTCTATAAATTTTGTAGCGTACAAGACGGAAGCTCTCGAAGATCTGATTCTGCAATTATTATAATTATTTTTCAGCGCTGCTAAGTGAAATTAAGACATTATATTTTTAAAACGTAAAACAAATCATAAAAAAAAAATACAAAAAATAAAGTGAAATTTGGCATCACCGCACATTCCACATTTGTTTCATCTGAGCGTTTTATCGTTTCGTTACATAAGCCTTCGAATCAAGCTCCTTATTAGTGTTTTCAACACTAAAAAACTATACAGGCTGTATCAAATTTTGTGTTAAGTACAAGGTTCTCGTTTCTTATCAGAGATAGAGAGTTAGTTAAATGGACAAAAATGATCTTTAAATTATGCTTAAATAAATTCAAAAAAGAAAATTTACCCTCTCTATAAAGTTTCTGAAATATGGCGGAAAATAATAAAATAAGTGTTTTTGATTTTTAGCTTTAAAATTTTTATTTGAGGAGGTATTTAAAAACTGAAAAAACTTTCTTAATAGAACTTTTTCTGTTCTTTCAGATGATGGAAATAAATTTTTGTTATCGTTATTATTTTACTTTATATCGATACCATCTTTTTTTTCATTTTTTTATGAACATGTTATACATTTTTGAAATCAGAATTTTTTTTTCTATTTCATCGCATAAAACTTTAAAATGCCTACCATATGAAAAACAAAAGTTGGTATTGATATAAAGTAAAGTAATAACGATAACAAAAATTTATTACCATCATCTGAAAAAGCAGAAAAAGTTCTTTTAAGAAAGTTTTTTGTTTTTAAATATCTACTCAAGGATCATTTTTGTCCATTTAACCAACTCTCTATCTCTGATAATAAACGAGATCCCTGTATTTAATACGAAATTTGATACAGCTTGTATATATACGTAAAATTCACTAAAAAAAACTATAGAATAAAATTAGTATCATTAGAAACATGCTTTAAGATAAAATAAAAAGATAAAATCGATGTACAATTAAATTATTGTTGATATGTTTTTAATTGTAAATACAGTAAAATTTATGCTGTAATGCAAAGTTTATGTTATCATAAGAATTTGTTTTACTGTAGTTAAATTACGCAATGTGTATTTTTTCTAATTGAGTGTCATGTTTACGGGAATAATTGCGTAATACGTGATATCAGTAAATTGACTAAAATGCAAAATGTGTCTAAGTCAGAACAACTAAAGTTAGAACCAAAAGATTTAAAACAAGTGAGCATTAATCTAAGTTGCTAAATTTTCATTAAATATTTGAGATGTTACGCAGCTTTACGCACGGTATAGCTTTTTGCGTAAATAAGAGTTTTATAAATGCAATAAATACATTCAAATGATTTAAAAATTATAATATTTTACAATAATATAAATAATAACAAATTAATATGCCATTTACAAACAAGATCTCTACAACATTACCTAAAGGTATTTTTACATTATGAAAAAAAATTTAAAACTTAATTATTACCGTTGAAAATAATTTGTGAGTTGCAAAAAACACTATTGTGTTATGCCAAACGTTATTTTTTCAGAATGCTGGAAAATGTTTAAAAAGAAAACTGTATTTATATCATTTTTTAAATAAACGATAGAACTAGGAACAAATTAAAAGTAAACAAAGGTATGCATATCTGCTAGTCAGAAAAATGAATAAGTTTGTATCTAAGTCTAATTATGAATTAGAAACGGTTGTATATAACAACAAATTAAATAAGTTAACTAACGTATAAACTATATAAAAATATATATCTGCTAAAGCATTTATAATACTGATTACCATATCATACAATAAAACACATAAAGACGAATATTATTACCAAAAAACAAATTAGGTAAATAAAAAAATTATTTAACACTATTTATTTTAATGTACAACCAATTAATACTGTTCAATAGTAAAAGTGTTTATAATTACATTTTTATTATAATGTTTATTTCTTATTTCTTCTGTTAAATCTTTTTGGTAACGTTATTTTTGAATCGGGCGCTTTTTATATATTTACACAGCTTTTTCAAATTCTTATTCTGAATTTAAAATGCAATTCAGAAGATTTTTGTTATACATTTAAAGAAAATAAAGTAAAAAATCTTTTAATGAAATTATCGATTGCTTTCATCTATGCTTTACTTTATTCTTTTTTTATAAGTTGTTCTATGCAAAATTGTTTTGAAAAAACAATAAACGATTAGCGCATTACTGTTCCAAATAAAAATACAATAAAACTTGTTATTTTGAATGCAGACTGAGTATAAATCATGTAAATTTTGCTAATAACCTTCCTATCTCCATGCGTTGTAACGCTACGCCGTTGTGGCATTAATAGTACACGACAGCAGCACGTATAGAATACTTAAACACTAAAATGAATTCATTTTACTTCGATATTCACGTCTAATACAATTACTAGTTTCTCTGCAAAACGTCAAGTAAAATAAGGACATTTGTATGTTGCCAAATTTAGGCATTTAATTACAAGTATTTAACATTAGCTTAAGGTTAATTGTATAGGACAGCTATATACCAGTTAAACTAAAACTAAACAAATAAAATAAAACTATAAGATATTACTAATTGGAATTATTAAAGAAATTTAAATTTTATACTAATGCTTACCTGTTATTTTAAAAAAGTTGTCTGTTTAAAAGTAACCCAGGTATCCTGTAAAAAAAATATTAAGATAGTTAAAAAGTCGCAATCTATAGAAAAATAGTATGTCAAAAAAAATGTTTACTTTAATTATAGGTTTTTTTAATGATTGTAAACGCTGACCAGTGAAAAAAAACTGATTACTTTGATTTATTAAAATTTGTTTTATATACGAAATATATAAAAAAACATTGTTTTAAATTAAAAATAACAAATAATTTTTTACAATAATAAATAAATAAAAATTAAAATATGTAACATATTAATGCCCATTTAGTTTTTCATCTTGAATTATTCCTACTTATATTTGATTTGACTAATTCGCTCTGACTCTACATTCTGTATTTTGACTTGAATTAATTGAATTTTTATTCGAAAACAGTAATTACTGTGTTGAATTTTAGTTTATTGATTTAAAACTATTTAATAACTACTTTTAGGTTAGAATTTATTTTATTATCGATAAAATTAATATTTTCATCAGTAATCAACACTAACGTATCGTCGGCAAATAGATTAACATTATATGACTCAAGATTTAGTTTCCGATTAATTATGTATATGAAAAAACAGTAATAGGCTTAACACTCATTGAGGAGCAAACACATGGAGATTTATGGTGTACACTTACTAAAATTTATTAGGATTTCCTAAGAATTCATAAGAATGTACGCGGATTTCTTTAAAATCTTGTAGATGCACTAAGATGTGGGAAGGATGTAGAAGGATTTAGAAGATTTTTAAGGTTTAACCAACAAGGAACTGAGAATGTAGTTAAAAAAACGAATGCGCATTATTTTTTTTATGTAAAGTTTTGTGTGCTTGTTACAAGTGTGTAAATTATATAAGAATCAATCGTGACGTCAGATTTAAAAACCAAAGACAAAATAAACTTTCTAGCAGTAGATAAATATAGACATGACTTAATATGAAATCTTGCATGTATATCTGATATATTTTGTCATCTTTTTATATTTTGTGGGCTTCAAATCATCCAAATTATAAAGGTCTTTGAACCACAAGATCAATTACTTCGACATTTTTAACAGTGGTTAATTACCTTATTTACACTAAATAGACAAAATTAAAACAGTAAACAATATTTTTAATCCCAAAATAGTTATAATTTTCTCGAGGATAAACACAAAAGTTGCAGAAACGCAAAACAATAACACATTGTTATCTTTTTATATAAATGAATTTTCTGATATCTACATACAAAATGCAGTGTCAAATGTTTTGATAGATGCTGTAAAAAATTTACAAAACCTGAAAACTGAAATTAATGATAACCGTCAGAATTATATTTTAATATCTACAATTGAAGAAGTACATATGTATTCATTGAAAATATAAACAAAAAAGTAAACAATGACTAATGAAGAGGAAATAAAAGACGATTTCATAACTCATTATTAACGATAAAAGTTCAATCATTTTGCGTTCTGTCAATAAAATTTAAAAAAATTAGATAACGGGAAAAAACAATTTTAATAAATCAGAAAGTAGGTTAGTTATAAATCTTTGTGACATTACCTACACAAGAATTGTAATAATATTAAAAATTCTTTTTGAAAGTTTATTCAAAGCAAATTGGATACTGAAACCATATGTTATAAAAATTCATCTTTATGTTGGTTATTAGAAGATAAAAAAAATGCGATCAGTGCAGACCGTCTGTGACGTTTCATTAAAAGCAATCAGTTTGAATCAAATAAAAAACGACACAAAAAACTATAACTCTTAATTCTTTACAATATTTGGTAAAAACTCAGTGTTCAGCGATTTGATAATTAAGCTTACAAATCCATTTGTAATTATTGATAACAAATTTTTGTTGTTAAGCTTTTTGATTCACTATTCCCTTTAAAATTAGAAATAATTTTATATACAGTGTATGCTACTACAAATAAAAACATCGTTTATTTCTTGTTTTACTTATGAGCTTTGTTGCGCCCAGAATTAGGCATAGGTCAGCTTTTTATTCTTCCAGCGTTCTCTATTTTGAGCATTTTCTATCCATTTCAGTATTATTACTTTTTGATGTCTCTATACTATCTTATTCGTCTTTTTTCCTATACTCTCCATTTAATGATTTTGTTATTCCATCTGTTGCTTGTTGTTATACAACAAACATGTCTAGCATATTTTCTTTTATTACTTGTATAGTTTTGGTAACTTTTGTTCTTTGTCTGATCCACGTACTCTTTTTTTTGTTTCTTACTGATATGCTCAGCATAGATCTCTCTATTGCCTTTTGTGGTACTTGTAATATTGGTATTATTATTTGGGTGTGGGTGTATGTCTACGCCGCCTTGTAAGTGAAGACTGTTAGTATGCATTATTCAAATATTTTTGTACTAAAGTATTTTGAAGTTTGTTATCTTTTACTACATATCTTTGCTTTTCGAACGCCGCTAATCTTAATCTTCGTCGTTTTGCGATTTCTGTCTATTATGTTTTCCTATTGTGATTGTTTGTTCCGGATACACATATTCTTTGAGAATTTCTATTTGTTTTCTAATGATTACTATTTCCATCTGCTGTAAACTTATTATTTTTGTTTTACCCATATTCAGTATCAATCAAATGTTAATTCTTTTTCTAAGTCTGGAAGCATCTACTTGAGGTTGTCTTTAGTGTCGGCTATCAGGACGATGTCCTCTCCAAATCTCAGATGTAAACGTTTTTCAGCATTGAAGTTAATACACATATTTGTCCATTTAAATCTTTTGAAAATGTTTTTCACCAATAGGGTAAAAAGTTTGGGTGATATTATATAGCCTTAATTTATTTTTTTACATGTATCTGTCGTAAATGTTTGTGTAGCTTTATTTTCGCTTTTGATTTTTTATACATTCTTTTGTATATTTTTATAGCGGTGGTCTATGCGTGCGTTGTCTAGTTCATCCAATATTGCCCAATGTTCTACTGAGTTAATGACCTTTTCGTAATCCTCAAAGGCCATATACGTGAAAACTTATATTCCATTGTTTTCTCTATAAGATCTTTTATTGTCCATAAGTGGTTTGATGTGCTATATTTTATTTTATATGCTGCTTGTTTTACCGGTTGGTAGTTGTCTAGATTGGTTTTTAACCTGTTTGCAATTATTCGTAAAAATAACTTGTTTACTTGTGGCAATAAGCTTATCAGCCAATAGTTTTTCAGTCGTGCCCTGTATCATTTCTTGAATAGTGTTACTATTGTACTAGTTTTAAGATATATTATTTTTTTTATTTAGTATTGGTATCACTATTGATTTTGTTACTTTGATTATTTTAGCTACAATATTATCTTTCCCTAATACTTTGTTGTTTTTGAAGTTACTCATGACATACGCAATCCATTTCTTATTTATTTTTGAAATCTCTTATGATCCGACGTTGACTACCATGTGTCTTCCGCTGTTAAGAGTGATTTGTTAATTTTTGTATCATATAAATCTCTATAATATCTCACAACAATTATTACTAATTTAAAATTTTACGCTTGACACTGCAGGTTGTCTAGTTGATAAGGATGTGTGTGGTATAGGATGAGGTAAGTATGGTTTTGGAGAATTAGAACTATTATTTCTTTTTGTTTAGAAAGTTATAAAAAAACCTGGTTTGTGTCGGGAGGGTCTCTTTCTGAAATAGACCTGTTCCGTATCTTATCGGACTAACAAGGGGTGTCTGCTCTGAATGTTTTTAATCAGGTAACGTTATCATTTTATTAAAGAAGATTCCGAACGTATACTACTACTTAAAAAAACATCATTTGCAATAATCATAATTGTGGTTTATGTTTTCTTTTTGAGTTTGTTTCTATACATTAATAATAACCCATTTAACAAAATTTTCTTAATACGGTTGTTTAGAGTGACAAATTTAATCATTGTACCCTAAAAATACTTCTGTACATTTAGCTTTTTTAGTGTTATTTACTTATTTCACAAAACTATTTAAGAAAAGTCCGTAAATTTTGAATTATTTGGCTCAAAATTTTGAATTCTTAAAATGTTTTAATAAAAGTTTCTGGTTGTATTGATGTTATAATTTTCCTTCTAGATTATTAACCTGTATGTACAAAAATTTAATTTTTTTGGAATATTGTATTTTTTTTACCATTTGGTTATTGTTATAAAAACACTCAATGTGATTCTATTAAGCGGTTAGCAAGGTGTATATTACTTGACCATTGACATATTTATTTTTTAACTGAAACTACTTAGTAAATCAAAAATTTTTCTATTTAAACATTTTAATTCTGTATTACATATACATTTTTAGTTGCATCTATAGAGAACGAAAGTGTATATTGTAAAGAAGATTAACCGCACATTTGAACTTTTCAAACATCAGAAAATACAAGTGCTACCTACCTTTTATAACTAATATTGGGATGCATATTTAATCTTAAATCTTCAGCAATAGAAACTTTCTTTTGTACTCGAATGTTTACATAAAAAATGTGTTTCTCGCAAAAAATTTATAAAACTGAATTTAAAAAATCTTTTTTACCTTTAAAAACTTGTTAATAACCGAAATCAACTTACTAAACGATTTGTTTAAAAATGCTTTATTTACTGGACTGTCGAAATTTTTACTTTGTAAACGTTTTTAATTAATAACCGACTATTTACCAAGCGATTTCTACTGTACTTATATGTTTGACATTGTAAATCTGCACATTGTAGTCGTATCACTTTGAGTTACTATGTTGTTTTAAAAATTATTTATGTTAGGTTTATAATTCTAACTGTAAGATTGATATTTTAGTTTTTATTTAGCAACATTGTAATTTGTTATTTATGATGTGTCTAATAGTCAACTTTTAAATTATAATTGTTTGTACTTATTAATCTAAATATACAGGTTGTATTTAAAATACGATTACAAACTCAATGAGTAGCTTCCTTGTAGTGTTATATAAAAATTTTTCTTTTAAATATTTGGTCTAAAGTGAACCAGTTTTGAGATGTTTGCAATTAAAGTTTTTAGTTCAGTTCTAACTATCTAAACAAATAAACATTGATTATTGTAACTATGCGATAAATGGTAAATAAATGTTATGCATTGTATTGGTTGTTTTCTTTAATTTTTTCAAACAAAATAATTAAAGCACCGACTATAAACAAATAATAAAGCAGATTAAAGCAGATTTATTTCTTAGCATTATTACTGGCATAGCTTAAAAATATCTACTTTGTTTACACGATCACGTTTATCTTCGGTTATAACCAAAACAAGACTTCAGATAATAAATGTTAAATTCAGCTTTCTTATAACTGAATTCAAGAGTCTGCTTTGTTTTTGCTTCGATTTTTTTCACAAATTTCTTTAGTTGATGCTAAGTGATTCGTATAAACGTACTCGTACTTTGTAATATTTAATTAAATGTTTATAATATGTAAAACTGCAAAATACAGTAATACTCTTTTAATTTAAGGTGGGTGTAATTATAACTACCACAGGTAGATTCTGTTTTGAGCAATACTCTAATGGCTTTGATAAATTTTAATTTGGCCTGTGTGCAAAAATTAGAGATACGAAGGGTTTTCTTTCTACCTACAAAAACCGTGGTCAAGAAAGATCTTAGCAGCAAAAGAATAATAAATAGTTTCAATGAAATCAAACTTTAATATTGGTTTGTTTGTTAATTTTACCACGTGTGTTTTTTAACTGGTTGTAGCTACAAGAAGCTTTAGACCATGATTTTAATGCCAAAATTTTATTTTTAGAAACAGAAATAGTTTAATTAGACTGTTTAGTATCCAAAAATTATTTGTTTTACATATTTATTTTTTTATTCTGGAAGTGTCTTTCATTAATTGAAGTAGGTAGGACTAAATTACGTACACTGAAAAAAATCTTTGTCATAATATTAATGAATGGCTTTCATCAGTTTCATTTACATTGGTTTAATGAGATTTTCATTATTGCTATGTAAAAAAAAATATCAAATATACTTGTTTAAAGACAGTTATCATAAATATAATGTATCAGGTTTTATTGAGTGATGAATCTGACCAACATTAAATTTGTTTTAAAAATTCTTTAATATTATAACTGCATTTCATTGTCTCAATGAAAATTATGTTGGATTATAAGAAAATATTAATTGACAAAACTTTTACTAAACATAGATAAAATAAATGGATGAATTTATCGGTGTTGATGATTGTATGAACAACATTTCTTTCAAAGTAAGCACTTTATAATCTTAATAGCAAAGATATCATTCTTAACGAAGAAATTCGTTTTATCAACGTATGAAACTGTGGAGGGCTTGCACAGCTAAATTTTGTAGTTATGTATAATTATAAAGGTTATATTGGTCTAAATGTCTGCTAGTGGACGCCAAATGACACATTTGCATATCTGCACGTTTTTAGTGTTTTTTATATCGATAAACCATAATACAATTTCAGTAGATTTATACCGTGTGCCACAAGAGTGGAAAAATTACTTTACTTACTGAACAGGTAAGATTTATTTCTTATTAATTTACTGTTGTTTCCCAATGTAAGTGTGTGTGTTTTTTTATAGCAGCTATAAGACTGTGCATTAGGTCGCTCAAATTTGACAACTTTTCAACCGAAGAATTTGACACTTATTGGAAGGCATGTCGACAGTTTCGTATGGCGGAGATTAAAACCGTGGATAGTACAGCGTCAATTTTGGATAAATGGCCTTTTTATAAAACCGCTTCTGGATTAAGACTGGTAAAAAATTATTCAGAATACTTATTAAACTTGCTTGATGTCATTTTTATACTATTATTTTTATATTTAATTAATTAAACGTAAATTAAAAAGTCTCAATTCTAAACAAATATTCTTAATTAAAAATTAGTGATAGGTATTTGCTACAAGTATTTTATTTCATTTTAATTTTTTCGTATTAGATCGATATGGATTTTGATGCCCTTTATACTATTGGAGAGGGTTTGTTGAGTAAATGGGAAAATAAGAGAGTACATATACTGCAGTTTTTGACGTCCGAAAATAATGTTAAAGGTGTCTTGGACTATACACAAAAACATGAAGTAGATGAAAGTAAGTTAGTTGTTTATTCTATTGACTGATTTCGCATTTCTAATACGTATTTAAATTAATACTTCTTTTTGTAATATGATTTTGTAATTTATTTTTAATTTTAGATAATCGAAACGCTATCATATTTTGGGCAATTCATGGCTATTTAGCTTTTACAAACAGATCAGCCCGGAAAGATCAAAATGGAAAAAGTTTTATTAAATTCTTAAGAAACTTGTCTTTTTAGCTAAATGTTGTCAAGCTTTAGAAGAACATTTATTTTCCAAAGCTTCATTAATATTCTGGACATTTATTGAAAAGGTTTTATAATTTGGATTCAATTAATTCTTACGCTAAATTATATATTTTATGTAACGCGTCTGACTAATACATATTCGTATCGTCATATATTTGTGTTGAAATTTTATAAATTTAGTTTTGAAAAAATAAAAATTGAAAGTTATCTAAACCATCTAATATTAGGAAATTTGAAACGAGCACGTGGGCTTATATCTTAAAATTTCAACAGAAAGCCGATTTTATTAGTACTTTACTATAATAAGTTTTTATTTACAATACTTGGTCATTATCGTAACTTGTAGGTAATCAGTTGTTCCTCTGTAATTTAACAATTAATAGTATCTGTTTTTTATCCTTGTAGGTAGAAAGGATTAAAAACAAAAACTATTAATTACCTTGTCAATGTTTCTTTTAATAAATATATTAAAATTAGTTAAAAATTTGATTCATTAACCTAATAGTTTTGCTTCATTAATTTAATAATCCATTTTCATCAATATAAAGAATACATGTAATTCTTTAAAAATCTGGTATTAACATTAATGAAACCAAAACATTGTCGTTAGTATAAATGCTTTAATATGAAGAAAAGTATACGTTAAAGTAATGTAAAAGATTCTTCAATTAATAAAAGACCTACATTGAAACTATGAACAATTTCATTGCCACAAGGACAATCGTCGTTATAACCAGTTATGAACCTGTTCATATAAACAATGATTCTAGTGATCGATTAAAGTGTTTTTCTTATTTCAATGTTGTTAAATTCATTGTAACAATGATGTAATACTTTGGACCAATTTTGATGAATTTTTCATTGAAACAATGTTTATTTTCTTTCTATTTATGCTACTATTTGGTTCAGTGTAGAATTACCTATATTTAAACATCAGTAAATACAGTATTATCTAATGTACTTAAAAAGAATGTGCAGAATAACAACTTAATTTAACCACAGTAATTTAACTACGCGTTATTCGATAACATTATTTAGTATTAACTTTAATTTTTAGTGTCAGCAAATCGCTGAAAAAAAATTTCTACAGTTTATTTTTATTTGTAATGTCAACAACCTTTAGAGATTTAATTAATGTAACAGGTCCGTAATTTACTATTTATTTTGCTAAAAATTATAATTTTTTAAAATGTTTTACTGGAACTTTTATTTGGACATTTTTTTCTTGTACTTATACTCTAATTTCACCTGCAAAAATAACAATTCGTTAGTCAAATACACGCTGTATAATGTCAACATTAAAAATTTTTGTCATTAATTTTACTTGAAAACAGAACAATTACGACTCTATGCTACATGACGTTCAGTTTTGTTTTTAACGACACTACTTTTTTATCTTATACGGCACCCTTAAATATTTAAATGTTGGTTTTTATATATTTTCGTTTAAGAAAGGCATAAATTTTTTTTTAATGGCGACGTTTTGTGTACAAAGTATGCACTTCTTCAGGCTACGGCGATTTTATTAACGTAAGTAATACATAATAATCAAACACAATTATAAAGATTTAAATTTTTACAGATAAAACAACATAAGCACCCACACTAAAAATTGAGTAAGTAAATCCGTTCGACAAAAGACATGAGCCAGTTTACATTAGTTGTTGAATAGACAAAAATGTTTTCATTAAAAACACGTCAAAAGTTAAAATTGTATAATAATTAACAAATACAGGTTACACAGTAAACAAACAATTGTATAATCAAATGTATAATCAAAAATGAAGTCAAGGTATAATTAGTGTTATCAATTTATAGAATTAGATTGAAAGATTACCTACTAGCAATCGACCTATTTGAACCTACCTTGCAATTTTAGAAATTAAATTGTTATAAATGCTACTTAAATTGTTGGTATCGCTATTGGAATTATTATTGTTTTTGTGGATATTCTCATGCAACAGCAAATGCTTCCAAACTTATCAGTTAGAATTATTATGAATTAATTATATCAATAATCAAATTTAATAAACAGTTATGTTGATTACTAATAAATATGTAATAAGTATTTTTAAGTTACTATTAATATTTATTCCTAATTTAATATTTAAGTTATTGATTTTAAAATTTTGTGCATGCAGCATTTACGTAATAAATTTAATTAGGTTTACGTTATTTCATGATATTGTAATTTGATCACAAAATACACCTAACTGTATTAATTAATTACTTAAAAAGTTGTGTACGACTGTCGCAAATTGCAAAATTAGCTAATGTACCGACTTAAAGCTAATTTGTAAGTGTAGACATAGTCTCTCACAGTTTAGATTAAACTATAACACGACATGGTATCCTTTGAATTCTTGGCGTCGCCCAAATTGTATTATAAATCATTTTGAGCGATGCTACGTTTAAAATTTTAATAATTGCATCTAAAACAGTTATTATGTTATTTGATTAAATTATATTAGTGATAGAATAGCAATAAATAAGCAAACTAATCTATAATCATCAATACGATTTATTTCTAATAAAATTTATCAAAACTTACTTCTAGAAGTTAAAGAAAAAATTACTAAAAAAAACTTATAATCGCTAAATCTGAACACGATTTCGTTTCAGGTTAATTTTTTCTAGATTGATTTTTACTATAGATAATAACTGTAGCAATTTGACGTTCTTGATAAATTAAGTTTCGTACGTGTTAAGCACAGGAGCATCAAAACGATTATTAATTAGAAATCAATAAATGTTTAACGAATCAAATCTAAAACGAAAAAAAGTTACGTAACTTTTCTGACGTTTACGCTTTTAAAATTAATTGCAGGTTTTGGAAGTAAAGTTTAATGTAATTTCAAATTGTATTTATTGATTCGTTGTTTTTGTATGCGATCGAGTATAAAAAGATTAAAAGAAAGAAATGTAAAAACAATTATAACCGACAAAAGAAAATACAGCCCTTTTGCATTTTTTCTAAACAATTCAAAAATTTTAACAATTGTAGCTATGAATTAATTTTATACTATTATCAGTTAAAGATTAACTTAAAAAACCAAAAAAGTTTGTTTTGTGTGTTATTATAAATTTGTTGTTACTATCTAAATATTACTATAAAGTTGCTTTAAGCTATATAATATAATTTATATATTTATAATTTATTTAGGAATCATTTATGTGTTTTAAAAATTATAAAAGTAAATTCGATTTGTATATAGTTTTTTATTTTTACACTATTTTTACTATAAATATATATTTTTTTTGGTTTTATATTTTAATATTTTATTATAAAAAAAATTTGTTACATTAAATCTTGTTGAAACTAATTTTATTGTTTAATAATAATACTAAAAGTTAATTCAAGCATAACTGTATTAAATTAATATTTAAATAAAATAAATTTGATATCAATAATGCAAAAAATTTGAAACACATTGTTTACAAGTAGCATGCTAACGTACATTTTGTCTTTTGCCTTCTAAATGTGAACTGCAAACATCTACGTTTATGGTTATTAGCTTCATACACTTAAAGTCAATCTCAGGCGGATATTACACTGTTCTCATGAGAATTTGAACACGATATCTTTAGTATCATAAGACAAAGTAAAAAAGAAAAGTTTTTTTGTACAATTTGTCAAAAAATTTATAAGATTGTTTTTAACTCAATATAAACATAAATAATTATTCACATCAAATTTAAACTTAACATATTTTTTTTGTAATTTAAAATAATATAACCATTAAATAAAAAACTTAACATTATACCTAATTTGTTTAAATTTTAATTGATTAATTTAATGTATCAAATATTTTGAAAATTGTTTCCAGTTTTTTTAAAATACATAAAAACCATTTTGATTTAAGACATGTGCGCACAAAATAAATTTATCAAACAACATGTAAATTTGTATAAAATCAAAAGTTACTTAGATGTAAGAAAACATATTGGTTAATATTAAACCATTAATATTTAATATATGTTGGCCGAAACGTCTGAAAGCCAAGTTCATCAACAGCCAGCTCAAAAATTAAATTTCAAGGTTTCATTTATACTTTAACATGTTTTATTGAATGGTTGAATCAACATTACAGTGTCTGAGCAATATATCTTTTTTATGAGTTAAAATTTTATGTTTTTTTGTATATTTTTCATCCTGACATTTTTCCACGTGGTCTGTTAAATTCAAATTGACTTTGGTTATTGTTTTCCTCACATATTTGTTCCTCTTTAGTTGTAATAGAAATAAACTGTCTAGTTTTGTTTTGTTTCTTTTTCAATGTTGTTATCATGATAACATTCTACGCGTATCGTCGATGATTTAGTTATTTAGTTGTTTACCGTCTATTAATATTTTTATATCTTGTAGATTTAATTATTTAAACATACATTTAAGAGCTAAGGTAAACAACCTTTTGTGACAACGTATCAGTTAGTATATTGTCTCGTTTGATGTTAATATTAATACATTTTGTGTTACTGTGAAGATGTATGGTGGAATTGGCGATTATATCTATTCTTGCATTTAGTGATTTTGTTATTTTCCAATGTCTCAGAGTATCAAACATCTTTTAAAAATCAAAAAATGCTATGAAAATGTTCAAATTATGTATATTGTATTGCTATCTCTGTTACGACTCTCATTGTTAGCAAATGGTCACATCTGCTATATTTCTTTTTAAATCAAGCTTGCTCTCTTAGCTGATGTTAATTCAGTTTGTCAATAACTATATTTGTAGTACATGTGATATTAGTCGGTAGTTTTCAAATTTATTTGTCTTATTGATTTTACTGAGCTTCTAATTTTTGGAAATTTGTGTCATACATGGATTTAGTAATTCAAATTTTTTTTGTAGTAATTTTTTACCAACATATATGCTTCCCTACTGAGATATTATCAAATTTAATCACAATTGGATTTTTATTTATAATTAATTTTATACTTCGTTGACTTCCGTTGTCCGAACATTTATAGTAGAATTTATGTCCCTTCTTTTTCTTATTGTTCACAGTCCAATAATATTCTATTATCTATATAAAGTCTTTATATTTAATACTGCAATTGTGTTTTTCTGATCTAAATTATATGATTTAGTTCTAAATGATCATTTTCATTTTCCAAAATCCTTGAATCAGATTTTTCTAAGAATGTGAAATTTTATATTTAATTGGAGTATGGTTTTTTGTTATATAAAAGAGTGAAAGAAAACCAAGACTCAGGTGAACAGCGTCGTATACTAACATTCCAAAATGTTTTTAATGAAAACTTATTATATTTTATTAGTTTAAATACCTACTAATAGTAGAAAATTAATATAAACATTTAAATTGTTAAACTACTATAAATACAATGTATTTAAATATTAATTTAGTACTATTATCGTAATTTTTTTGTAAATAAAAACTTACGATCTGCGTATAGATTTGTGTAGCGTGGAAAAAGTGTAAGTATGCAGCACGTAATAGTATATATTATATACCTAGGTGGAAAAGCGTATTATTATAATCTAATCAACATAACATAATGCAAAACGCAAATTACCGAGGTATACATGTAGATCGCGCAGGTTGTAATAATTTTCTCAATCGTAGTCTATATACAATTTTTCCTTTACTAGAATTCTTAAAATAGCATTAAGTAAAATCTCTCGTCTCTATAGTTTAAAATTTTAAAATTTTCTTTTTTTAAAACTGTTATCAAAATATGTTAATTACTAACTAGTACCTAGTTAATAAAATATTATTTTTTGGGAATCGTCTTGAAAATAACATTTTTCTGATTGTTAATGCGCAGAAAAATGGAATTTTTTGTACTTGTTCTGTAAAGACTTTACAGGACGCAAAATAAAAAAGATACTTAAAAAAAACAATTGATTCAAAGCTATTATTTAGAAATATTAATATGAATTGTGGAATTTGTTATGTTTGAAATATTATTCCCGATAGTGATTTATCACCGAGCTTTAAATTTTGAGTAAAAGTCCTAGTCGAAATCTCATTACCGGCGTGATTGTATCAGTTTGTGGATAAATCATTACTAGTAGAAGAATTATTACCCATACTAGTAGTTGTGTTTTTTGCTGGCTCTGATTGTACTTTTCTTGCTATATCTAGCTTATTTTAGATCGAATAGCCCTCAGCCACCGTTGTACTTTGCCATTCTCCATGTCTTTTTAAATTGATAACGTCGCCTTCAGCATCTACAAATAAAGTCGTTGAACTGCAGCGCATACAATGCCCCGTGTATTTCAGAGTTGTAGGACTCAATATACGTTGCAATTAAGAAGGGAATTTACTAAATGAATGTAGCCCCACTGGTTAAACAGTAGCCTGTACAGAGCAACATTTTTCTCATCAACAATTACAAAATGACGAGGTTTTTTTAAATTTAAAATCAGGAATTTGTACTATTAGAATATTATCTTTAATGTCATGCAGTAACATCTTTGATAATTTGTCACATCGACAAGCTCCGGAAACACCAAAAAAACGCGACCTGTAAATAGATACGAAAAATTAATTTGAGGTACTTATTTATCCATTGTCACAACTTACTTTTACTAATAAAAATTCCTAGGTAGGTAACTTCAAGAAGAAGTTTATCAATTTGGTCCCGGAACAAATTAGCAGTATGCAATAAGCTTATAAAACTTGCTAATGTCCAAATTCTGCTTTAATAGAAACACAGATTTTAACATAAAATAAATGCTCCAAAGATTTGAAGGTTCCTGCAAACTTGCTTTTTCCGCAAAATACACAAGAAATATTTTTTCGATAAGTAAAATAAACTTTTTTTCTCGACGCCAATCTTTAAAAATTATAAATGACCTTTTGATTTATCCGGTAATAGATCGTCAGTAACAGCAGCCTCAGCTTCGCTCACATCAAATGCCCTTGCAATGATTTTCGTCTTTTCTCATCATTATTTTATGAATTCACACTGTTTTTACAACACACGCCCAAAATTGATGAAATTTTTTCGATGTTGTTTACTTTGTAACTATACTTGCCATCAAAATTAACAAACTTGATTTTTGTGGAACTTGTAAAAACAATTTCTAAAACTTGTAAATTTTGTCTATTTTTACGATGTATACAGCTAGTAATAGAAAAAAGTTTTTTGTTTGTATCTGAATCTTACCGAAAAATTTTGAAATTCATTTTTAAAACTTGATATGATTTTCTAAAAAAGGTTAGATAGGTTTTTACTGATATTATTGTTTAAAGTAATTTAAAGTAATCTGCTGAAAACGCATCTTTATATTATCTTAAGAAATGTAAACAATTATTTACGTACAAATAACTATAACATTGTAAGTATTCTTTTAACACAATCAAAAATAATACTTTTGTATCATTTAAACAGATGTTTCTCTTTAAGTTCTTTTTATTATAACGTTTGTGTAAATACAGTTTTATTATATTTTTTTATACTTACGTTTTAAATTTTTTGTATTTATGCAGTTTTGTCAATTACTTTTGTTAGATGCAAACGTATTAAATGAATAAGTTTATCAAACATGAAAAAAATTATAATAGCTATTTGTGTCATTAAATAAAATTAAAAAATTGTTTCCTTTTTCATTTTGTATACATTTATAACACGTTTTGTTCATCTGTACTATTTTGATAAGCATTATTATTATCATTTATGTAATTAAATTGTATTTTTTTATTAGAAATTTTATTTTACATAAGTTTTAAAATAAACAGCAAATTAGCAAGTAACCATAGATACTCGATCTAAAATTAAAAATTATCTAAATAATATAAATGAATTTGTTACTTTAAAAGTTTAATAACAAAAGTATATAATAATATAATACTCTGTTTACGTACTAGCAACAAAGAAATAAATTAAACACAAATAAATAAAACTTAATATAGTTTTTTTCTAAGTCAATTTTGTATGTTATTTTAAAACTGTAGTAAAAACAAAAACTATCTTTTAATAGTAAAGTATCTTATCCTCTTATCTACCGTGATTGTAATTGATAAATATTTTTTTTCTTTTAGGAGGGGCAATACAAAAGCCATTCTAATCTTTTTCCATTGGTAGGTTACTAGTCTCAAGTGCGCACTTCATCAGGCCACTAAAGTATATTAACAGTAAGTGAATAACATAACATAACTTGCATAACTAAGAAACACTTAAAACAAAGACTTTACAAAAAAAGTTATTGAGTGGTACAACGAGTGCAATGAATTACAAAAAAAAATTGTATTGCTATTTTTACAAATATAATTAATACAATGAAGAAAATTTAAGTATATTCACAGATAAAACAAGAGACATGAACGTTAAACAAACAATATACAAGTAAAGTAAATTTTAAAATTATTGCACGATATAAGGATGATAAAGCTAATAGATAAAATTTGGCCATGAAACCACGTTCACCTATAAAAGTTATCGTGTAATTTCTGAAATTAAATGATTGTAAATATTACTCAAATTGTAGGCCGCGTTATTGAAATTAATATTTCTTTTATTAAAATTGTTTTCAACATCTAAAATTGTAGGGTTGTTAAAATCAAAGATATCTTCAGTGTTTATGTGATTGACTATTTATGCTGTGTCTGTTTTTTTGTATTGCATTCGTATTTATGGTTGGTAATCCGATTTTTTATTTTGTGTTTTGTTTGGTCAATATTACATGCATAGCATTTAGTACAGTCTAGCTTGTATACTACATTAGTGTTAAGGTACTTATTAAGGTTAGTTGATAGCGGAATCACATTAGTTGTGTTAGTATTTGAAAGTATTTTAATCAATATATTCTTTGGATAGTTATTGTTTTTTAGTATATTCTTTAAAATATGAAGGTTTTTATTGTAAAATTAAGGTTTGTATAAATTTATAATTTTATTTTTTATAGTCTTGATGACATTGTTTTTACTTTCCTATAAGAAAAGTATAGCGATCGAAATTTTTTTCAAAAAATTTTTATTGCATAATTTTACGTTTTAAGGTCTCCTGAATCAGAAAAATTTAATTTGACAAAAAAATTTGGGTGTCTCTTTGTGTGTTTGTGTGCGTGTCTGTGTGTAACGATGCACCCACGATAACTCTCGAAACAAAAGTCCTAGTAACTTGAAATTTGGTATGGAGCTGGCTTTTCATATTCTTTCGGATCTATCAAAAGATGGATTTGATAAGAAAACCGAAAGTGGGCGTATCCGCCATTTTTAACAGTTTTTCTTATATAATTTTATATGTATGTAAATTATTTGAATTATTTTCACAGTTTCTTATAGAAACAATTCTTACTACTAATTTTTTTAAATAAAAAAATTTCTAACATTAAAACTTTATCAGATATTTAATTTGTAATTTAAAATGAATTCACAAATATAATATAGTTTTGAATCCTGCCTGCGACGATTTTTTTTCTGATTTACTAAAAGTGTAAGTAATATCGAGGCGCACAAATATAAGGGTTAATCGATATGATCTTAATAAAATCGAGGAGAAAATTTTCAAAAAAATTATAGTTTGCTAGCAAATCAATACAAACCTGTCCATATCACTTTAAAATGGTGGACAACATAACCTTAAAAAAATATATGTAGACTTTTCTTCAGCATTCCTTTTTTTTAATGCTGTGTGTGTCTTGATAAATAGATAATTGTTCAATTAGCGACTATCGGTTTCGTATACCATTCTATAACTAACATACTAGTGTTAATATCTCTACGAAGCTTAACATCTAAATATGGGAATGAACCTTCTTTTCAGTTTCAAAAGTGAATTTTAGATGTTAATTGTAATTGTTGAAAATGCTTAAAGTATTATCCATTTTCGTTTCAGGAATGCAAGTATTGATGTCGACAACATAACATAATAAAAATATCGGTGTGATTGTCATTTTATTTTTCACATGTTTGAGTATATCATGAATTGTAAAGTTCGCTAATATAATATATATACAATCCAGCGTCACCTATATTAGCGAATCTTACATCGTCTACCTTCTACAATGTCGTCTAAGCATTCCCAATTGAGCAAAATCACGTCAAGTGGACCCTCTATTTTCCACTTGATCATAAAAATTAAGTCCATGTACTTTTTTCATAAGTAGTCGCCATGAAAAAATGATCCACCAAATGATTTTTAAAAAATTTAATTCAAACAATATTTTTTTTACAATGAAAATTTTAGGTACTTTGAATTAAAAAATAAATTTTAAATCAACCGTTAAAGATAAATTAATGAAATTTTCAGGATTTATTGTCAAATATTTATATTTTAATAAAATATTAACAACTAAAACTAATTTCTTTATTATCATATTGTTAATTAACTTTTAAGTAAAAAAATTTAAAAAAAAAATAATTTCTCGGTAAAAATATGAAGTTTTTTTTTTATCAGTTAAATGCGATATTTATTTAAGTTTAAGATTCCGGAAAAAAATTTCACTGCTCGCTAATAGTTTAAACAATATAAATTTATTTGTCACAGCGCGCCGGACGTCAAGCGCTGTCAGAACACCGAGCGGCCGAGCGTCAGACTACATTGCAGCTTCGGTTAATTATAATTATAAATAACAATTAAGAATGTAATCTTTGAACAAACTTTATTATTATTATTATTATTACTATCAATATTATCATCTGTGGTTTCATCAACTTCTGGATCAATCGCATCGATACTTAGATTATTATTTACAGGTTTTTCGCATGGATTTTCAGGTTTTCCAGGTTTACGGCCTAGATAAATTGCTCTCACACAAGAATTACACATGCAATATCCGATAAAATCTTTAAAATCGCGAGCTCGATTAGCTGTAATTAGAAGTAAATTTTTAATGACGTATTTATGTTTCTTTTTATTTAATGGATTGTAACATTTCTTTACTCGGGCCATTTTAAATCACCAAAACTATTATTATCTAAATAAAAATTATGGTATTGATAGATTAAGAAACAAAACACAAATTTACACAATATCAGTTCTTATAATTATTAATTATTTAACTCAGGTACGTATTAACTCATTTAACGAATAAATTACTTACTAAAATTCTTTTGTTATTTACGTGGAGACGCAAATAACAAATAAAAATCGTAACTGCGCGGTTTATTTTGTTTAACTAAAAACTGAATACTTATTCGTAAATTTAAAAATGATAGTTTCCCAAAATTATCAAGCAACAATAAACATAAAAAACTCGGTTTAATAAAATTTTTAATTATTTACCTATTTATTTTTGCTGTTTAATGTAATGATAAAAATGATTTAATTGCATTATTCATATAAGTTTAAAAAAAATAAAAATAAACGAGAGTCAACAAATTTTAATATATTTAATTACTAGTTCGTTTTTCTTGTTTTCGTCTAATAACAGAGAATTAATTTATGTGTTTCAGTTATAATATTGATAATAATAATAATAATAAAATTTGCTCAAAGATTACATTCATGATTGTTATTTATAATTATAATTAACCGAAGCTGCAATGTAGTCGGACGCTCAGCCGCCTGGTGTTCTGACTGCGCTTGACGCCCGGCGCGCTGTGATAAATAAATTTATATTGTTTAAACTAATCGCGAGCAGTGAAATTTTCTTCCGGAATCTTAAACTTAAATAAATAATGCATTTAACTGATAAAAAAAAACTTCATATTTTTACCAAGAAATAAATAATATTTTCATTTGTTTACTTAAAAGTTAATTAACAATATGATAATAAACAAATAACTTTTAGTTGTTAATATTTTATTAAAACATAAATATTTGACAATAAATCCTAAAAATTTAATTAATTTATCTTTAACGGTTGATTTAAGATCTATTTTTTAATTAAAAGTACCTAAAATTTTCATTGTAAAAAAAATTATTGTTTGAATTAAAATTTTTAAAAATCGTTTGGGGGATCGATTTTTCATGGCAACTACTTATGATATAAGTACATGGACTTAATTTTTATGATCAAGTGGAAGATAGAGGGTCCACTTGACGTGATCTTGCTCAATTACTACAAAAGTATAATTATAAGATCTACAATGTAATAAAAAATTTGGAAAGAAGTACTACCAAACTAGCTAATTTAGATAATAAGAAGTATTACTGAAAAAATGCAAAAAAGATATTATTCCGACACACGTACAACAGTTTTCTAAGTGCTTGTTTTTAATGCAAGCTGAACATACACCATTTAATAGAAAACTTATGAATCTTATATATTTGTTCCAATACGGTCTTGTTAAACTAAAAATAGATATTACCTATCAGAAAATTTTTAACGTAAAAAAACACACAATCAATTATAAAACTCAATATCAAATACCCTTAATTGTAGTGATTTCCAAATACTAATAAGAATATTAAAAACTGAATAAAACCCGATGTAAAAATAAAGAAATACTTGATAAAAAAACTATAATCTACAAATTAAGAAAGTAAATTGCATTTATCATTTAACAGATTTACAATTACCTAGCTATGTCACACAATGTTTAGCATTGAACCCATTCACCTACAATTATAAAAAAACAACATTAATCTTCCTATTGAAAACGTTATTAAGGATGTATAAAATGCTTTAACCCTACATTCAGATTTTGACTGAAAAATATTACGGGGTAAAATAGTAAATATTGTAACGGACGGATTCGTGTAGGAGCTGTTAAACGTGGAGGAGTTCAAAGCATATTTCCACAAGAACTGTTAGTTTGAATACGGTTAAAACTCTTCGTTTGTAAAGCCTTGCGCGACTATGGTAGTTAATGTGCAAGACAAAAATTTTATTTATTTAGTTTTGATGTGGCGTTATATGTGAAAAACACAATTTTAAGTAAAAAAAAATGGTTTACGATCGCGAGTAAGTTAGGAACAGAAGCGACAACCAATATTTCGTAGAGGGAAGAAAACAATAAGATCATCGGAGATTAAAAAGATAACGGAGGAAATCAAAGCAAACACTTCAATAACAGAAAGAGGAACGAGACAAAAATAGAAAGAATTAGAGAAACTAAAGGAATTAATGAGAGAGATAATAAAACTGATGAAAGAAAACATACATGAATAAGGTAAGAAATCAAAGAAATAAAAAAAAATAATAAGAGAAAGGGAAATGATGTTGAAAAAAGAAAAAAGAAACCGGTAAAGAAAATTAAAAAACTGGAGAAAAAAGCGGAAGATGAGAAGAGAGGAAAAAGGAGGAATAATATTGTAATAAAGAGGTAAAGAAGTAAAAAACCACAAAAAAATTTAGTATTGATGCTGGAAAAAAAAATTAAACGTGAAAGTGGAAATGAAAAAAGTACAGTGATAAATAGAGAGAAGAAAAATGAGATGGTGGTGACAAAAATAGAAAGATGAAAAGAAAAGCAGAAGGTGATGGCGAAAAAAAAAATTAAAGAACTCAAAAATTTATATAAATCACGATTTGACATGAAAAGAAAGCAGAGTACAAAGAGAAATAATCTGTTACGAGAAAATCAGGTTCCTCGAGTTAGACCACCAAGAATAAATTGTTACGCTGGTCTTCTTGTAACATCTAAAAAAAAGCGCCAAGACGATGAACGATTAAATTCGGGAGATACCGTCTAACTCTACCCGTAGCTGGAAAAGAATGAATAACTCCACCGAAGTAATAACAGAAAATATATTTATTTATTTCATCACAAAAGACGAAGAAAGCATATAAATGTAAGTTTTCGCAAATATTTATATGTGAGTCAAATGAATTATAAGTTGCGTCAACACACCGTACAACAAGCTGACCCTGTCGGTCTAAACTTTTACATCAACATAACGTCTGAATTTATATTCGCAAATCTTAGACAAACAAACAATTTAAGCCTTCGAGACTCAACGCGCACTGCTCATGAGTTCGTAAAGCACAAAAATATTATTAATTGGGTTAACTTAACATGCACGTACGGTCATAAACGACATCACCACCGAAAAACAAATCGAACAAAATAATTGAAAAGAGTATGGGTAGGATACAGGACAATAGAGATAGACGGAGATATATACATATGGAACGATATAGACAGAAAGATGAACAGAAAAGGGGGAGAGAAAATGAGTAGCTAAAGAGCAAATAACTAAAAGGTGAAGAGGAGCAAAAAAGAAAAAAATGCTGACAAAATGGCAAACAAAAGGAATAATGCGCAATAGAAAGGAAAAAGACCACGAAAGAGGAATAAAGGAAAGTAAAGAAGAAGCACAGAGAGAGATGAGTGAGCTGAGAGCGTTTGGAACGTAGCGGGAATAAAGAACGAGGAACAGGATTTTTAAGAGTACATCAGGGAGCATGATGTAATGGGATTTCAAGGGACGTGAATTAAAGAAGAAAATGAGAGTGGCGAAAAAAAGAGATGCCGGAGGAGTTTAAGTGGGTGGTGCAACATGCAGAAAGAAAGAAGAGTAAAATCAGAGCAAAAGTAGGTTTAATAACGGGCATAAGAAGAAAATGATTGAGTCAGAAAAAGAAAGTCTAACAGAGAAGAAGAATTGTAGAAAGAAACATAGATATTTAAAAATAGCTTAAAATACAGTAATAATTTAAATTCAGTGAAATCTACATTTGCACATGTTTAAGATAATCATCAAACATTTATTTCTATTATTTTATCCTTTTAATATCATCGGTAACAAACAAATTCATGAATTACTAGAATTAATTTATATTCAAATATCAAATACAATTTTTTTGTTGAACGATCAAACGACATTGAACTCTGATTTTTAGTTTAAGTTTTCTTAGAATTGTTTCTGAATTGCATCATCTTTCTTTTTAAAATTAAGTTTAACGTTTTGTAAAACTTAACTTTTTTTTAATTATTTAGTTACATATTTTGACTTTTTCATATTTGACATTTTTGAAAAAATGTAAGTTAATAGTTTTTTAAATCTTATATTTTCTAATAAGTTGCAAATATTTTTGTAGACCTTTTTAAACATGAATTTTATTGTTATAAGTTTGAAACATATGTATGTAACACATTTCTTTATACCATATGTTCAATTAAGTGGGAACGACATGGGAAACTTTTTTATTCTTAATTTTATGAAAAAAGGTCATTCTTTGTAAAACGTTCTACATGGTCTAAAACCCGAAATATAGCTATCAAATATAAAATTTTTTAAACCGTATACAAGGTTTGTCAAAAAATATAAATTTTAATCAAGAGTAAAGTACCTTTATTTTTGAGAATATTGACAATTCTTGTTAAAAAAAGTTATCATAATAGAAAACTATTGTCAGATATCCAATAATAACTATCTAGTATAAAAAATTATTTTTTGTTATTTTTATTAACTGTCTATTATCTGTATTAGCATTGGTAATTTACCGATATAAATGGCGTATAGAATGATGTACTGACGGGAAACGTCAAATCGGTAGTTTTTATAAAATACAATAAATGGCGGCTCTGTTAAGTTGTGAAAAAAAAAATTATATCGTTTTGATTGTGGAAGATAATTATTAAAATTCAGCTATTTATAACAACAGACATCCAAATAGAAATATTCAGTACAGTTACAAAAATTGGAAATAAATTAAGGACGTCTGAAAATGTTCAAAATAATTTCAATAAAAAACGTCAGAAGCGGGTGGCCAGTGAGGACACGGAATTACAAGTAGTGCTATTTGTAGTAGAACATCCTAAAATGTCATTGAGAAAAAGAATGCTTTTGATCTGAAATGAAGTAAGTAGAAGTACAATGGCAAATATTTTAAAATTTAAATGCAAAATACCTTGAAAGAAAGAGATTACAACAGACGGTTTGAATATTGGTCGTTAATACAAAGAGAATTAGAAGGAGTATCCCTTTTTATTAACCTTCCGATTACCATTGTGGTCTTTTTTGACCCCAGACGTGTTGTTTTTGTTGTCTTTTCTTAAATTTTTTTTACAACTGTCCCAATATTTTTTTAGCTGAGTTTATTTCAACAATTTTTAATAATATATAACAGATTTTTCAATTGTTATTTGTTTTGCGACGTACAAATAAATTGTCGTTGGGGTCATATTTGACCCAACTTGGTAACTGTGTTAATACATTTGATTGGAAATAGTTGTTGTTGAATTATGGTTAGAAAATATTTGTCCCAGCGTAAAGTGGAAGAAATAGCTAGCAATATTAATTTACTGAATGAAATTGAAGATGAAATTTTATCTGACGATAGTGATGCCGAATATGAAGAAGTAAGTGTACCTGATGTAAACCCGATTGAAAGTTCGGAAGACGATGACAGTGATGATAATTCGCCCAATGATAAAGATATACTGGTGGGTAAAGATGGTTCCATATGGAAAAAAGATAACCCTCATGTTAGAAGACGAAATCAGCAACATATTCTAAAAACACAGCCAGGATTAACAAAATTCAGTGAACATATTTCAACATGCCTAGATGTCTTCCATTTATTTATCTCGGAAGACATTATGGACATAATACTTAGAGAAACAAACATTCGAGCTAAAAGAACTGTAGGCGATACGTGGAAGCCAGTAGATGCGGATGAGTTACATGCATTTTTTGGATTACTGCTTCTAGCTGGTGGTTTGAAAGCACGCCAAGAACCAATATTAGAGCTGTGGAGTACGAAATACATGTTTCTCCATAGACTAATTTTTTGTGCTGCAATGTCTCTTATCGAATGAGAAACCTTTTGAAATACATTCGATTTGACGATATGAACACCCGAGAAGAACGACGGGCAACAGATAAATTAGCAGCTATTTGTAACATTCACAATATTCTCGCTGCAAATTGCAAAAAATCGAATAAACCTAATGCTGAAGTATGTATTGATGAAGAACTTGTTCCTTTCCGTAGAAAATGTCCTTTTCGAGTGTATATGATTCGAAGCCAGATAAATAGGGAATTAAAATCTGGGTTTTATGAGATGTTAGTAACAGATATTGCTAGAATTTTCAAATATATACTGGAATGGTAGACAACGCTCCAGAACGAGAACAAGGTAAAACACAATTTTATCGTTTTATGCAAATTTCATTTCTAGGGAAGTGGGTAGTTTTGGATTTGGTTGAGGGTTTGAGAGAGGGTTATGGTATTACCACAGATAATTTTTTTACGTCTATGTTTTTGGCGAAGGAGCTACTGCAGCAATCAAAAACCTTGACCGGAACAATTCGTAAAACACGTAGAGAAATACCAAAAGAATTTTTGCCAAAAAGAAATCGAGCAGAAAACTCAAACGAAATTCTATATGGAGAAGACACAATTTTAGTATCTTACGTACCTAAAAAATATAGAAGCGTTATGCTACTTTTAACGCAACACCAATATTTGGAATTGTCCGGAGAAGACCTCAGTTACAAACCGCAAGTTATCTTGGACTATAATAGCTGCAAAGGAGCTCTGGACAGTGTCGATAAAATGGTGAAAGAATACTCATGCAGAAGAAATACAAATCGCTGGTCTCTTGTTCTATTTTTTAATTTCTTTGATATTGCTGCCATGAATGCATTTATTCTATACACTACGAAATTTGTAAATTCTTAAAAAGGGAAAAGGAGATTATTTTTGCAAAAACTTGGGTTTGAATTAGTAATCCCACATATCAAAAAACGCACACTTCAAAAATTACCAAGACATGTGCAGAATGCAATGGCGATGGTTTTGGCAGACACAGAACCAGAGTAAGTGGGACCGCAAGACGAAACTATCGCTCGCCCAAAAAAAGGTCGTTGTAAGATATGTCCAAGAGCAAATGACAAAAAATATTCGGAAACATGTAAAAAGTGCAAACTTTTTGTATGTAAACAACATTGCCAGAAAAAAACTACAATAATATGTAATAGTTGTTGCCCTCACTAATTTATGTTTACATTTAATTTTTATATTTTTATTAGTTTATATGAAATCTAATGTTAATTTAAAATATTAATAAAGGTTACCATTACAAAGTAATCGGTTTTTCTTTACAAAATAAGAAAAAAAACTTGGGGTCAATTCTGACCCCACTTGGTAATCGGCGCCTAAAAAATTGATTGGTAATCCGAAGGTTAAGAAATATAATTTTTACCAACGAAGCAACATTTACATCAAATGGAACTATCAGTTCACAAATTGTCGCTGGTGGTGCGACAGTAATCTTCACTTCACAATGAAAATTTAAGACTAATATTCATTTAAGACCAACGTATAGTGGGGTATTTATAAAATTAGTAATAAGATCATATTTTTTTGACATTCCATGAATGCTCAACTTTTTATAAATAATGACTTTTTTTCATAAAACTAAAAATAAAAAAGTTCCGAGTTATTTGGACATAGTATTATTGGTAGACTAATAATTTTAATATTAACTATTATGTAACTATATTAAACAATTTTTTTTAATCACAATCTTAAAAATTCGTATAGTCTACTTATTATAATTAATAATGTCGTTTTACCTATAGATTACATACTAGTATCCTTTGATGAAACTTTTTTATTCACAAATATTAAAAAAGAACTTTGTGTGTCTTATCAAAACATATTGATCAGAGATATGTAGTTTTAGTACGCTTAAACTAAACAAGTTTTTGCTTTTAGTTGAGTTCTTGGTTAAATAATTTCATGAAAAAGCACTTATGCATTCTTAAGAAAAATTTAAAAGATAACAATTTATTATCCATATATCATTTAATCAAGAACAATTTTAAACCTATACCATCATTATCGTTTGTACAACTTAACTTAAACACAAATTTTTCACCTACTAGGTGTTATCTTAAATAGTTGGTAGATCAATTTTCGAGTATAAAAATTTGTCAAGAATAACATTTGTCGATCGGCATGGTCAACTTTTTTTTTGTAGTCAGCTGTCAAAACAAATTCATTTCCTGCTAACGTAAAATACGGACTGTTCTTAGCGGTCTATCTGACCCAACAAGGCTTTCATTATTAAATTGGTTTACGCCACTCCACGTAAATATGTGAGCGAATTTTGCGTAGTGTTGAGTGAAAGTTTATTTTGAGGTATGTGATTTTATAACGTTTTTTGTATTGAGGGCTTAAATTCATTCTTTAGCGGGTCAGGTCTCTCCACCTGTAATCTTATCAGTGACGTTGGTAAAATACCTGCTTGTCAAAAAGTTTCTATGACGTTAAGTTGCTGAACGCTAAGGGGTCGTATACCACTTTATGGGAAGAAATACTTACACAAGTGCAAAGTTAATTAGAGGGAAACTCGGCTTATTTTTTTAGGTCAAATATTATATGCGTTAAATCAAATTACTTGTGCTAACACAGTATGTACGCTTGTGTGAAATTGCATATTACGTTTTAAGCCAGATTGGTACGGAATTAGCTAATCTCCTACTGTATAATAAACAACTGTAAGTATTGCATTTTCTTATTTACTTTGTTGGTAATGTCGATTATTGGAATAGCCACACGTACATACTAGGTTGTAATCACAATTAATATTAATTTTTTTTTGTATGTCACATACTTATCGGGTGCGCTTTGATTCTCAATACTTTGATTTTTGTATTTTTAAAATTTAACTTAATAAAATAAAGTCATTCCATAGTTAAATGCAAAAATTAGATCGGTTAGGCACGTAGATGTGCGACGTGTTGCCCAGATAAAGGGCGAAAGTTATATTTGGCATGTGATATCAACACATGTAATATTGTTTGCACCGTTTATATAATTATACTTATGTACTATCTTCGTCCTCTTCAACTACTTCTGTGATACAATAAATATATATTCTGTGTTATTACTTTTGTCGTGTTATTTGTTCTTTTCCAGCTACGGTTAGAGTTAGACGATATCTTCCTAATTTAATCTTTCATCGTATTGGAGCTTTTTTTTAGTATTAATCTATGATTTAGCATCACAAAGCTTGCGACTCCCTCTCGGGGGAAACTGTGTTAGCCGTTGCTTCTTTTCTTTTGTTGTTACAAGAAAACCAACGTCACATAGTATACAATACAAACTTATTAACATCCCAGGTTTAAGTAACAACATAATTAACATTTTAAAAACATCTAATCACATTAAAATTGTTCTTTACAACTTAAATACTATATACAACACTATATCTATACAAAATATGTGTTGTATATAAAATCAGCTTCCAGCAATGCAGTAAATATTATATTGCCCAAACAAAAAAAAATTAGAAATATATATTTAAAAACCACAATTATGATTGTAATAAAAAAAAATTAATACTGGCCTAACTTTCCATCATGTTAAGAACAATCACTAAAAAAGGTGTAATATCTGAGATGCTTTTTATTAATTTATACAATGATAATGTCAATTTCAAGACGAATACACAAAACCTGAATCACATCTATAACAGCTTTACAAACAGATGTAAACGCATTCATTGACATGTTGATTTCAATAATTTTATAGCAATTAACTAAATACGTTAACCTAATCATTACTAATATAATTTCCCACTCTTATCATTTATCAAATGTACATTATTTTCATTTACTCATTGTACTCCAGTTTATGCGTAGGTTATCTTTGTGTCGCATAGGTTAATTGTCTTCGTCTTGTACTAGCATTTCATGTTAGTTACTTGTGTTTATGGGTAGAAATATATATTGTTTACGGTTAAAGTAACTTAAATCAAATTCTAATGAATCTAATCAACAGAATGCTAATGTTATTGAACGATTAAGATTTCTAGTAGTTGTTGTTTTTCATTTTTGCTGTAATTGTAATTTATTACTCTAGTTCGTAAGTTTTTAATTACATTGACAAGTTCACAATGTATTTGACTGTGACACTTTTTTAATTAAATTATAATTACTTTTTAATAGAAATAGCTCTGATAACGTTGCCGCAATAGTTAACAAAGTGTAGCTAGAATAGTCGAGTTGTTTTATTTCTGACTACCATCAATCATTAAATAAAATACTTTCAAACACTAACACAATCAATGTGATTCCGCCATCAACTAACCTACCTATAACTAACCTTAACACGAGCTCTAACACTAACTCTATTACTAACCCTAATACTAACATTATGTACATAAAAATAATAAATGTTTTAAATCGAACAAATAGAATCATACACAAAAACAATATTAATTTCAATAATGAGTAATATTTACAATAATTTAATTTTAAAAATTACAAAATCATTTTTCTATGAACGTGGTTTAATAGCCAATTTTGATTTAGTAGTCTTATCGTTCTTATGTCGTGCAATAATTTTTGAGTTTATAATTATTTGTCTATTATTTGTTTCACATTAATTAATTATAAATAATTGTGATTTAAATAAAAAAGTTTTCGAATAGATTAAAAATTTTAGTTATTAATCAAAATCACCAACAAAAATGACGTATATTAAAATTTTTCATAATATTTTTATTACGATATCTTAAGAATAATAAAGAACATTAGTAAAAAAGGTCGTAAAATAAGATATGACAAACTGTTTTAATCCGTATAAATTGTGATACTAACTGTGCTATAAAGAATCAAGTTTTACGCTCTAATATTTGTTTTTAATCATCCAGTAGGAGCTGTGACTACATATACTTACACATAGACAAAATTTGCAATTACCTAAATTTTTATAAATAATAAATAAACAAATAAACAATGTGTTTATTGTTTAATTATTATAATAAATAATTAGTACATTTTGTAATTTTTGTTTAACGAAATATACCATTACACGTATCTACATGTTATCAAAACTGTTTTGCTGAAGGAAATACATACTCTGGTTTCACAAAGTAAAATAATTTAGTTATAATTAAAAATAAAGCATTACTCGGAAAGTTTGTTTGCAAATCAACTTGCAGTTTTAAACAAAAACATAGAAATGTTTTATTTTACACACTGTTACCAATTCAAAGAAGAGCATGGTAATGAATAGTGTGTAATTAGACCGTCTCGTAAATGTAGTTACGTCAAGATTTAATTACTACTTTAGAAATAAGAGAAGGGTTTTAAAACATAACAGCCCTCAGATGTATCAAAAACGTTGCGATAATTAGAAACATAGTAAGTAATTTACAAATCTAGGAGAATATTCCTCACAGGAGCTATTGTAGGTATACATAACTGTGAGTTTTTATGCTAAGTGAGTAAATGCACCTTTGGGAAATGTAAACTTCAGGAATACATTTCTTACGCCATCTGAATCTTGTGTATCTCCATTTCTATTTTGATAAATGGTAGAAAATCACATACGGAATCAAATTAAGTTAAAACTTTCATGTTTAAACAGTCTTTTTTATTTTATCAGATTAAAAGTATTTAAAGTTTAAACTATGTTATTGGGATAAAGGAAGTGTACAATTTCTGATATTTATTACGATAAAATAATAGTTAAGCACACAACAAATTACAGTTATTAGAAGCTTAATATTGCAAAATACTAATGCAATAATTGATATTCCGTATTAACAATTTTAATACTAAAAAATGCTATTTTATAATAAAAATGGGTAATTAAAAAATGATTGTTAAAAAATAGATAAATAAATTTATGTTTTTGAAATTTAAAATACAGTGTTTATTAAAAGTAAAACATAAAAAAATATAAAGTTAATATAATCATTGAAAAAACATCTTTTCGAAACAAAAAATTATTTTTCAACAATAAACATTACAATTGGTGATGTAAATAACTTCATTTAATCATGTAATTTGTACAACATGTAAATTATCAGATTAATGTTAAACACCTAATTTAATTTAATTACATTAAACAAAACTGACATTTTAAGAATTTTTTAACATTCAAATACATTTTTTGAAATTTGTGGTTGTAATATTTACTATCTAACTAACAAGTTTATAGTTTCTTACATGTCTCGCACGCAGCTTCGTTTCTAAGAAATAGTGTTTAGCCTCAGATTTATTAATAAATCTAACACCTAAATAGGATAAAACTATGGCAACTTGGTTAATACTGGCTGTAACAGGTATAATTAGTAATCTCTTAATAGAATATAGTTGTAATGATTTAGATCATATATGCATTATAAACATATAGTCTATTCCTTATAGTTTTTGAAAAACATTGATATTAAAATTTAAGACGGTCCAATTACATCTAATTATTACAAACAATTTTAAGAAAAATCGATGAAAAGGTAGACCACATGTTTATGAACAAAATGTGTTAGAAATTACCATATCCACCCTCTATTAACAGATTATTATTTATACTTGTTACTCTCTGTATAGTTGTAGACACTGCGTTAAAATATTCCAGTGCTGAAGAGTCCAAATAAAACAAAACAACAATCCAATGGTCTCTAATAATAGTTTCTGCAATTATATAAACAAATTTTGGCACTTGTCTAGTACAGTTATGTTATACCGCGTATCATTCAAATACATGTTTTGAAATTTGGGGTAGTTCTTAATACACCGTAATCTTGTTTTTTAACGGCAAGTTGTTACTAACAATCTTAAAAAGTGCTTGTTTATAATTTAAAAAGTAAGCTTCAAATGAGTTTATACCTGTTTTTGTTGATCACTTTTGTTACAAATTTATATAGTTGTTGTTCCATGCACTTGCAAATATTTGTGACAACAGGCGCAGTGAGTATGGTGCAGTGTATTTTATTTTGCAAATGCAATTCTTATTTAAAAAACAATAAATAAAAACTTATTTATGTTTATGTAAAAAAGTTAATGTTAAGAAATTTCGTGTCATCTCAAAAAATTCAGTCATATTAAAATTTAGTACAACTCTTTCAAATATTATTATATTACATACATATAGTGTCTATACTTCATTATAATAGTGTCTTAAAAAATTACTAGTTTGTTAAGATCTTTTTTTTATATAACATGAAACCACAGGTAAATATTTAATTCGATTAATTCTGTTGTGTAATTTTTTTTTATATGTAATGTATGATACTTATGCTACAATTTTTCTATCAGGTTTAAAGCTGGTCAGTATCAATTTTATTCACAATTTCACCAATTGTAGACAAAAAGCATTATAATCTTGCCAAACAAGTCTTTGCCACTGGCTTGAATCTTGTGTTGGTAGAATTCAGTGCATTTAACAACATTTATCATTCTAGAGACAACAGGTAGGCAACCAATTTTTTAGCTTACATGGAACCCATACCATGACGAACGAAGAATGTTTAATTGTTGAATTACACACTTAACGGATTTTTTTTTTACTTTTTGACATACGCGTTTTCACCATGGATTATGATAGTGAAAGTCAATTTATTGTTAAATCGCACTTTTTCCATTGTTTTGTGATCTGATTCTTGTGTTGGCTTACGTTGTGTGCTACATCCTCTTAGTCTAAAACCAAGCAATCTTTCTCTCATAGTAGAAGTATTTACACATGTTGTTTTAGACAGCATTTTTGTGAATGTAGTAGAATTCAGCTGATTATATACTAGACATGTTCTTCTTAGCTGTGTATCATCTCAAATTGTAATTTTCTTTAGTAGTTTACTACGCGACTTGTCGATTTTTACAATGTCAACGTACTTTTTACAATAAAATTGATTGCAGTTTACTTTCACGACTATTTTGCAACTGAAATCAACTTTTTTTTTGCAAAAAAACAGTTTGTAATTATTTTTCGTTTAACAAGTTTGTTCGTTTCTTCTGAGCTAAAATTTTGTACCATCACGGTGAACTAAATTAAGATTAATTCATTATATGTTATTAAATTTTTGACTTTTAATTAATGGTAAAAATACACAAGCAGTTTTTATATTGAAAAATCAGCTCGTTTATATAAAAAACATATTCTTAAAAAAAATTGTTACAGTTTTAAGTATCTTAGAGTAATATTTATAATATTTTCTTTGTGTATATAAAGTGGTACTATAAAAATGGTTTAAAATTTAGATTTTTAGTTTTTTAAGTTATTTAAGAAAAAGAAACTATTCACAAAAGTGTGACAAAATTGGTTTTAACATTGGCACGGTTTAATCTCAGAACAAGTTTTTGTATTAGTACTTATATTTATTTGTATAGATTACATTACTTAATTTCTATAAAATCTATAAATAATTTCAATTGTTTTTGCAGAATTATATTAAACTACTTTTTGTAATCTTTTTTAATAGTTTTTTTTTATGTAATTATGAATATACAAAAATTGGGAACCGCATCATTAAGGTTAATTTACTTCAAACAAAAGGGTATAGACAGGTTTCTTAAAATGTTATTTTGCAGTGTTTGCAGTTTTTCAATTCTTATTTCATAGCAAATTAAACAAAATAAAGAATTATTACTTCCGTAATAAATTAATCAAATTTTCAGACACTATCAGACAGCTGTAATCATATTGTTGCTGCTAGAAAATAAGAAATTAAGCATTGTTTTACTATTTATAATTAGTAATCGATATGTTTTATTACAATAATGTAATAATTAATTTCTACTTGAAAATTAAAGTCAACATAAGTTGTAGAACAAATCCCACTAATGCTAACATATTCCAATTCTACATATGTTTATAACGTTGTGCAAAAATGGGAAAATAAGTGTTTACATTAAGATAAAAAAAAAACAATTAAAAAATATAAAATAATTAATGTAAATAAAAAATATTAAAAATTTGCAAGTGTAATTTTTATTTTTATCAGCGTAGCATCAGTGTAAACTTCAATTAATGGTAATAACAGTTTGGTAACAAAAATTAAAAAAATCATAATAAACAAAATAAGAATAAAAAATAATTATAATATTTAATTGGTAACAATAGTATAGAATTATTTATTTGTAAAAAGAAATATTTTTAGAACGTGTATTACTCAAAATTGTTTCGTAAAAGTTATTATTTTTTTTGTAAAACTTACTAAGTAGAATGTGTTGCTTAAACTAAAATGTGTAATGGATTTAGTTATTACAACTTTAATTTTTTTGGTAATCTACTATTTATATTATAATTAACCTTGTATGTCTACTTTTACGATTATATCAAGTAAATAAAAGTTATTTCTTCTAATTAAATAGATGCTTAATAATATATATTTTTTTTAAATTTATACAAACTGCGTAAAATTTATTATGTACAAACACATTTTTGTTGTACAATTCCTTGTAGAACATTTATTATTTATATCTGTGTTACGCACATTAATAATTTCAGTAGTTTACTGCAATGCGTATTCTAAACCATATCATAAATATCTTCCTATATCTTTATCTGTAATATAATTTACTATCTTGTTATTGAAAACAAAACCTAGTTAAATAATAATTTTCAATTACAAGCTTTTTGGAATATAATGAATAAACGTATAAAAAGCTGTTAAGTGAGTTATCAGCATTTTACGCGCAAATCAAAAATTTGAGTACCTATTAAATTTCTTACACGTTCTTCAGCTTGCGCTTTTATTATCACACCCAATAATACTAATTTATTAACGCCTTACGGTTTAAAGTAGTAGTAAATCCTAGTTTATAATTTTATTTAACCACTTTAATATAAAATGCTGTTTTTCTTGTATAGCCAAATATATATTTTGAAATTACTTAGTACAAAAAATTTAAAATTTTTGTAATTTTAAAGTAGAGAAATTACAAATTTTAATGTAAGTGTACGTACTATTATTGGTTTTTATATTTTACATAGTCAATGCATTACATTTTATAGAGAGTGGCCAGCAAAACTACAATTTTATTAGACATTGAACATAACATAACTACAAAAGTAAAAAATAAAACAAAATCATTAACAGGATAATTTTATATATATAGGGTGATCATTTTTAGAAACCCATATTGATATATTAGATACAGTAAAAGATAAAAAGTTGGTTAAGTGATCAAACCGGTGTAATTTCATATCCTTCTTACTATCCCATTGACAAAATCAGGAAATTTCTGTTTATTTCTTTTTATTTGGAAAAAAAAACTAAAAAGCGCTATTTTAAAAAATTTGCTTTTAGTAATTGTTTTACAGTATGTTAAGTATTTCCAAATAGTTTATGCTTAAAACTATTTTTTTCTCTGGTTTTTAAGGTAATTGAATAAGCTTAATATTTTCTTATGACCGTCCGTCGTATTGAATTTTTAATTTAATTGTTAACGTTATAACTAAAAAATAAATTAAACTGTCAAATCAAGTTGTTAAGAAAATGAAAGAAATGAAAAGTTTGATTTATGAGAAAGGTATTTATCAAGTGGAAGAAATGCAGGTAATACATTGCAAAAGTACGAAAAACTTTATACAAGATGTCAGTTGCCACATTCTACATATTTTGTAAAGATAATAAGTTGTTCACAAAATTTTACATAAATTTACAATCCGTTTAAACAGCGAGTATGGTTTTCAACATTTAAAATAAAGTTTTGAGTAAAGGTTCAAAATTGCATTGAATTGTTTTGAATGCATAATCTCATACGTCTTATTAAACTATGACTGTTTTTAATATTGTGTATTATGCAAGGAATGAAATCTTTTGAATCCGATCATCCAGATCAGTAAGTGTATTCATGAAAATTTTATCTTTAGTGTAGGTTAAAATACAAAAGTCGTAAGATTTGGTGAACTAAGTAGTCATATTACAGATTCATTAGTTCCAATCTATTGACATAGTTTTGAGGCATATAACAACTGCACACATTGTCAAAATCTACAAGCGGAAGCAGTATTTTGTTAAAAATATGTAAAATGTCTGCAGGACAGAAAATAAGGAAAAGTACGGGAGGAGGATTTTTTATAAATGCGTAGAGATACTTACCAAACAATGAGAAAGCAAAAATATTAAAATAGTTGATATATTTATCTAGAAGGGTGTCTCCCAGTGGTTATCTGACTTTCAAGATGTAGTTGAATACATTATAACCAATAACAGAAGACAGACTTTCTACGCAAATAATTGTCCAGAATAAAAATGATATAATGTTTTTTAAAAAAGACATCCAGAGTTATCACTATGTGAACCTGATGGACTGACCAAAGAAAAAGTTATGATCAGCTATCAGCAGAAAATTATCATGTTTTCTTCAAATACGTGTCCGCTCTGTTGCTTCCGTAGTTAAAGTCGATGGCCATATATAGCAATTCACTATAGAGTAAAGTCAATTTTACGATAAAAATTGTTATATTGTATTGTACAGGTCAGCCAGCAGACATTGATGTTTTTAAACGATTAAAAAAAACAACTGGAAGAAAATGATTCATAAATGGCCAAGGAAACCAAAAAAAACTCATCCGGTTATTACCATAACAACGTTTTGTCAATAATTAAAATAATACTTATAAATACTTAAAAATAACATGGCATTTGACAAGTGTTTGTCAAACGTTTCATGTTTTAAAAAGTTTAGTGACATAAGTGGCCTGATGAAATGCAGCCGAAACGTTGCCATATAGATAAAGTAGTTTGTTGAGCCTTTTCTAAGCAAACAATTGATACCAGTTACAAAAAATCATTTAGTTTATTTTAGACCGTTTACTTCAAGAAAGAAAAATGTTGTATAACTTCAACCAGCATCTCTACCTCAAAGTTCAGGAAATATTTAAAAAATAAGTTTACAAATCATCATTATTAAAATTATACAAATTATAGAAAATAAATTTAGAAACAAGAAAAAACAAACTAATATTTTGTCGTCTAAAAAAACCCAAAGAACGTTGCTGAAAATGTGAAGAAGAGTTGAATATTGATGCGGATAAAAAGGATGCAAGGCACGTTGGGTGTGACAACTGTCTTAAGTGGTATCATTTGAAATGTACTGGGTTATCAAATAGATCCTTATCCTAATTAAAAAAAGAATATTTTAAACGTAGTTAATTTTTTTGCACAAAAAAATTATTACAGGCATAATTAAATTTAATGCGACACGTTGTTTTACGAGGTTACTAACTATTCTTCATAATCACCGCCGTAACCGTTCAAAGAACGTGTTTCTTACCTGCAAATATGTATCTAAATTGTACTCTTAAGTTTTAAATTCTTTGCCGAGTTTTCTATTTATTTATGTTCTCTGCTTAAGTAATTAAAAAAAATTGAATTGGTAATTATAATAAAATAAGTTCCATCCATAGCTCGAATAATAATAAACTGTGTGTCTAAATGTAAAACTACTGTACTAATTAGCCTAAAAGGCCTAATATATTCGGATTAAATTAAAGTCATCATTTCGATTTGCAAAGGATATATTATCACCATTAAAACGTTATTAGTGGTCGAACAATTGCAGTATAAACTTCCATTATTCGTATAAAAAATTAAAAGATACATAAATCTCTCTTTATAAAATCAAGTCTAATGTCTTATACAGAACGCTAAAAAAATTCCAAATAAAATTTTAAAATGCTGTAAATCAAAAAATCACAAAATTAGAAAAGTGCAAAACGCATTTTCTGCTTTCTTTTTATAACATTTAATTGAAGTATTACCTATTTCCAAATTACATAAATTTAATAGTAATCAATTGAAATTTGAAATTTCGTAGTTTGCATTTTTTTGTTTTACATTACTATAGCGCCTACTAAATTTTGATACAAATAATACCTTAGATTTTATTAAAAATTATATATAAATTCTTTTTACAAGAACAAAACTAGATACAAAAAATCCTAATAAAAAACACGATTAAAAAACTATTTAACATTTTATTTAAATTTAAATTTTTATTTAAAGATTTATCAAAATATTTTATTTAAAGCAGTTCCCCCTAGGCCAGCATCACTTATCCATTCCCAATAAACAGCACTAATTTTTCTACTGCTTTTGTTGGATTGCACATGTTTTGACTCATATCTAGAATTACGGTCTTCTAAAGATCTTTTTTACTATCTTGGAAAATGCAGAAGGTTTTTTCATCTTAAAAAACAACATCTCGTCAATCCAAATATAATATTCTTCTAAAAACTGCAATCTCCGGTAGGCATTTTCTTCAGTTATTACTGGTTTTTGTACAGGTCGATAGCCGCTTATTCCTTCAGCTTTCAAGTATTCCTTATTATTTACAAACTGCATTGTAGCTGTAGTCTGTCGCGACCGGTGGCGGAAGTTGTGAATGGAGTCAAACAATCATCTTGGATAACGTTGTCTTTTTCAATTCTGGATAAGAGAGATGGCTTTCTACTTCTATGAGCGGTTTGCAAAGGACGATCATTTTTTGCAACATGTTCTTTTGCGTTGAATCCAAGAATAGACCACACATTTCTAATAAAATAAATAATAGTTAATTAAAACTGTGCAAAAAGGTTTACGTTTACTGAAAGGCACAGATAAAGTAATGTCATTAATTTAAGGAAAAAAGTTACATCTTTTAAGTTAGCAGTTAAAAGAATCAAATTAAATATTTTTTTCTTTTGCAAGAAATTAGTAACAAATTCTTAATTATATTTGTTTAATATTTCTAACTTTGTACTGCTAACTTGAGGGACGTAAAAACTTGATACTCAATTGCTATCTGAACTGAAATTTTTAAAATTTCATTATAAACAAGTTTTTGTGAATTACGCAAATAATCGTGCAACCTAAATTATACAATATTATAATCCATTAACTTAAAAACTACATTAACAGTTGGAACAATGGAACTTGCCTGAGATAAAGTAACATAAACAAAGTTTTTCCGGTGCTCAGTGAAGACGGGGTGGGTTATAATCAAAATTTTTTGATTGTTTTTAGAAAACTCAACCTAAAACATCAAAGGGCGCTAAAAACGAGTATAGTTTAATGGACTTCTGGCCCTTGCCAACCACAAGCCCGTTCCTGAAAGATTTACACTCTAAATGAACTTACCTTAATAGAGTGTATCTCACTAAAATCTGAAATGAAATTAAATTTTACATAACGCGAAGACAGGCGAAATTAAAAGCTTGTTTACATTTAACTATTTAACATTTATTTGAACACTCAAAGCTAACAAAAAAATATAAGTAAACTTGAAAGTTAAAAAGAAAATAAAGTTAATTGAATTAACGCATAAAAAAACCAAAACAAAATATAAAGAAATAAATCACATAAATACCAAAAGTAAATCTTAACTATCTAATGCACGGCCGTGTCCTCATTAAACAGAAATTAATTAAACACAAAATAAAATATCTTTATTTCTTTTAAAACAAGAATCACAATCTTAATAGAAAATTACGAAATTTGTCAATTTTATGCTTCAAACATAAATTTTCTGTTTTACAATTGTTTTCTTACTTATAGTTTTGATAATTACGAACAATTATTATTTTCTAATTGTAAAATCGATAAAATTGTTAATTCGCAACACTCATTTTTTTAAAACCCAAAGCTTTTAAGACACTTAACGCGTAAATAAAATTCACCAAAATTAATAAATTGATACAGCATAAATACTTTCAGTCGTCATAAATCTAGAAAAAATGCTTGTGGTTGATTCTGGATTGCCATATGTAATCAGGAAGTAACCTTGACGAGTCCCCCGCAGAGAAGTATGTACCGTAGAAAGGTTCTCAATAACCGCCACCAAGGCGAATATATAAGCGCGTCGTAATACTAGACGATTACGGTTTTATATTACGTAAAATAAAACGGTAAACACGTGAGATTCTTTTAAAAACCGTAGATTTTAGTAATAAGGAGAAACGAAACTCAACTAATTGCACTAAAAAATTCACGTTTTCTGGATATTACTGCCGCGGCGTTACTTCATATAAAGGTAATGAGTTTACCACCCCAAAACCAACTAACACTTATCCTTTTAAAGCATTTGTACGACTGTCAACCAACTAACTTCTAACTTCCACCAAAGTTACTTATATATATTAACTCAATCGACTACTATTTTCACAATGGCTGAGTTCAAAACTCCATGAAAGAAAACCATACTACCAAGAAATGCAAAGAGGATGCAAACAGATTAAATAACGTCACAAAAGTAGTGTAGGGCAATGGCCCTTGCTTCTGTGTAAACTATCGAAGTGACAAAATATTGTATTTCACTACTGTCACAAAGATTAAACTGTCTAATAAATTAAACTTCTTTTCAACGTAATTTAATCAAACTCACACAAAAAAAATAAGTACGACTGTACTGTTAATGTACTTCAAACAAGAACTTTTAAACAAACTGTTAAAATATATTTAATTACCATTATATCTCAGAAAGAAAACATAAATTACAACTAGAATTTTTGCCCGAACAAAGAAAATGCCAAATAAACACAACCGTAGAGTACGGATGATTCGACAACGTAATCATTTCTAAATAAATAAATAAAAAATGTTATCCACAACTTTGAACTATAAAGTTGAATTTAAAAACGTAAAATAATTTCTTAAAATTAATCTGAAATCAATAAAACAATTTCAAAATGCATGAACTGAACCGGGTCTTTCACGAAAGAAATCGCACAACTTTACAATACGGTTACAATATCTATGGTTAATACTGAAAAAACTGCTATATTAAAGAACATTATCAAACGCAAAATAAAAAATAATCTTACCGATAAATCCATACGCGCAGAGATTACTCGGATAGAAAATCCACATTCTTTTAAAGCAATAGTCTTCCCTCTAGTTTTTAGTGATAACTCTGCTTGTTCAGAAAGACGTGACATTTTGCACAAAATTGACACACAAAACAACACTAAATATTATATACATTACAAAATGAGTTTTAAGTAACCCTTTATATACCGTACTTCTTAATGGTGAACCTAAACTTTCCGGAGCTTTGAGCAGAAGGCTGTTTTAAGCGTAATTTTAATAAAAATGTTTGTATACATGCTACTCAAATTTCAATTAAATCTTTGATTTTGGCTTCAATACGATAAGCACTAGTAATAAAAGTAGAAAAATTTGTAAATTTTTGTTTAATAGGTAATTATTCTAGTTTTATAATCAACAATACTAGGTTTTCTAAAACCAAAAACAATGAATAAAAGTAAAGGAAAAAATTATATAATAATATAAATTTAAAAAGAGTCTAAACACTATAAATTGTTAATGTTTTCTAATTATTTAGTAAAAAAATTAAACTTTTTTGTATTATATTTTGTTGATGAGTTCTTGTACTTGTTTTATTATTATTTATTGTTTAAAGCAAGATGCAATCTTATTTCTTTATTTTGAGCTATTTGCATTTACTCATCTTATTTTTACACAATGTTTCTTTAAAGCATTACCTCAAAATTTGATGGGGCAACTATTGCGATACATAAATCTAATCTAATAGTATGGAACAACAATTCAAATGTTGGCATTATTTTAGCATGTTTTTAAATTTTTATTGAACATTCTTAACACCAAGTAAACATTTTTATACTTTTTTATTGGCCCAATAATTTTTGTTTACCATTGCGTACTTTATATGGGGTATAATTATAAATAAAAATTTAAGAAAAAAATAATAAATACATTATTTAAAATGCAAAAATATAAAAAAATCATGTTACTTGTCCATAAACTCGTTCTCGGTTCGAGAGAAAGATAATCATGGAATGGTTTAGTATTCAAGAAAACAAATAATGTTTGAAAACATTTTTTTATAATATGTAAAACTCCACTCCTATTATTTAATGAAAGTTCCATTTTTCAAATTTTGTCATATTTCTTATATTCAAATTTAAAAAAATAAAAAGCAATGTAAACAAAGCACAAAAAATGAAAACTACGAATAAATGTTGAGAATTAGTAATAGAAATTGAGATTGCAATTGTTCAACCACGAATTATGTTTTTATCATGATAATACTTTCTTTATAAAGAAAATCGGAATGTTGACTTTAAATTAATCCAGATATATTAAAAATTTTAGGCTAATTAAAACAGCAATTTCGTATTTGGGCATGCAGTTTATAGCATTCATTTAAAACTTAAGCACAAAACACATAAATACATAAATAGAAAATTCGGTAAAAAACATGCTGCTTGAGGCGGTGCTTATGCCTCATGTTATTGTTGCAAATAATGTCTACAATTCCAATTTTTCCAAATTTAACTAGCCGTTATGTTATAATGTAAGTGTGTTTGTCTATCTTGCAGGTCGCGTTTAAAAGTGTTCCAAAACTGTTTTGAGGCAGTGTACATGTTTTAATAAACAGTTTGATTGATCTACAATAGGAAATGGTGTTTACAATATTCGAAGCTAACTAGTCAATTTAAGACATGAAACAAAATTGACCGTTGCGTTCGAGTTCTTTAAACTCTCAGTCTGTTTGAGTATTTAACAAAAAAATTACCATTATATAGTAATAATACAGCTTCTTACATCAAATGTATTAACTTTGTTGTAAGTATAAATTTCTAAAAATTATATCAAAGCAAACATAAATATAAAAATGTATTTTATTGATAAAAATACGATTCCATAAATTTTTTTTAAATAAAGTTTTATATATATAAATTTTTATATATAAAAATTTAAAATCAACGTAAACGGCAATAAAATATTTGAGTATTATCACGTATACAATTTTTTCTCATCTTCATCAGTTTATATTTGCAGTTTTATACTGCATTTTGTTGTACTTTAAGTAATCTAAAAACTAATCATCTACAGATGTTTCTGATTATTTAACATGAACATCCGGTACACACATATATATGTATATTAGAGAAGTAATTCTACCGCGAATATGTAACGTTGTGGTATGAAATTACCGTCTGCTCCAAAACTTTAATTATACGTAAACTAACTCAACCTCAAATGCATTTCCTTTTAGACCTAAATTTGAAAATTATTTCCTTGATATAATAACTTTATTAAGTCGAGGGCAACGGAAAGAAATACGATTATTATACTTTTATAACAATTTACTAAGATGTAATTGTATATTTGAATAAACCATTAAAATTAAATAAAAAATTATTTAATCCTTTTGTATTAATTTAAAAAAGGTTTTTATTGTTAAACACTAGTATACGCTTAAAACAATATCTTTATTTCAATTAACCACGTTGGATTATATGAAATTTTGTAATTGTTATTGCAACCAAACTTTTGAACTTAATCTTAAATTACTTATAGATAACGTCTTTCGCATTAACTTGATAGAGTATTTCCTTAAATAATACTTGTAATCGAAACTACCAGATAATATTTACCGATATTGGAAAACTCTTTTTCTTTTTCCTATAATGTAATTTTAATGATAGATAAATACTTTCGTAAACAATTTTTATGTTTTATTATCTACTTAAATTACATTGGTTATTTATAATATAAAATAAAATTTAATGTCTTTAAAAAAGAAGCAAAGTGCGACAGCCGTTTCTCGAACACTCTTTAGGGAATTGAACTACAACGCTTCACCTCAGGTGTAGTTCAGTTCTAAACTATACCTCACTGCACCTTTAGGCTTATTCAAATTTATTGTTTTATATCAACATAGATGCAAACTTTAATAAGTTTTTTTCTATTAAAGTTAATTAAAATGTGTCTAACTAGGGATTTTAAGTTAATATTTTATTTTTAGACAAGTGATAAAGTTATAATACTGTAGTTATGCTTAACAATAATAATAGATGGTAGAAGTTTGGTATTATATTTTTAAGTAAAATATTTTGTACGTTCATCCAATAGTTTACAACGTAATTTACATTATTTTGACTAAATACGTTTTGTACTAATTGCAAATTGTGTTCTATTATTAATTTACTTTAGTTTATAACAATGCATTATAAGTACAGAGTATGAAAAAAATTTGTTGTTCTAATCTGTTTTGATAACTTATCATTACAAATTGTTTATTGCATAAAAAACCTAACCGTAACCTTTGAAGCAATTTTATAAACAACGTTTACTGTAGTATTTTAATTTATAAACAAAGTTATTATTGCATGCGCTTGTATTGAAACTACAACTTATTAGATTTGTGTTTATATTCCATAAACGTTTTTTTTTGTAACCTGTACTTGTAAATGTTTGTTTTAAAGTACTACCCATGTTAATACTGATATTAAAGGGCGCTTTAGATCGAATACGTTAGTTTAAAGCGTTGGTAGGACGTGCAAATGCGGCTAATTTTAGAGTAAGTTGGTAACATGGGGTTTGAAGGACATTAGCATGCCTACCCTTGGGCGAGTCCTAAATCTTAAAGTTACTGCTCTTAGGTTGTGCTTTATTGCTTAATACGACGACCACAACAGATATTAAATACTCAAAATTAGATTTACAAAAGGTTATTTACTTTCACACAAACAATAATGATCATTTTATTTAAAATCAAATTTAATAAAAAAGCTTTAATAAGTTAAACAAACAGATTTAAAAGTTTATTGGACAATTTAAACAAAAGACTAGGAAATTGTGTTTCCCAAAAGAACGTTTTAGAATGAAAAACGACAGACTTCATTTATTCTATTTAAATGTCTCTAGCAAACAAGTAGAAAGTTTGTGGTAAAATGTTTTCATGCAAGAGGGAATTGCTAACTAGATGCAATCTTGTTTTTGAATTATTGCTCAAGATGATGTTTTACATAAAAATAAAAGAATTATATTTGCAAATACTGCTTTCACTTGTTAAAATTTAAAAAAAATTATCATATGAACAAAGTAAACTTAAAAAAATAACAGCTTTTTTAAGTGAAATAGTAAACTTTCAAATAACTGTAATTTATGCATTAATTTGAATTTATAACGAGAAAATTTCTCGTTACAATTAAATTTGGCCAACTTTAAACGATTCAATGCAATCCTGTTGCACAAAAGATTAAAACGCTTGAAATAAAATATAAAGTCATTTTGGTGCTTTGCCAAAACTCTGAAACTGTTTTAATAAAAATTACTTATAAATTAGTTACGTTTTTGCGTTAAGGTTGTTGCCAAAAGTATATTTAGTATAAATTTTACTGCACATGAAAAAAACAAATACTTTTTTTAGAACTGTGTTAATACAATTATACGTTTAAATTATGTTATCTTTGTAGTCTACTATAGTAATAATATTTATAATATATTTTTAAAGTAATTAATATTCAATAAATTATAACTGTAGAAAATAGTAAAATAACTTTTTTGTTTTATTGTTTATGTTTATTTAACTTGGTTTATGCAAAAATATTTATTAAATACTTAAATTAAGTATAATAAATTGGAATTTGTAGTTAAATCACAATTTCTTTAAACTTGCCCAAATGGGGCATGTATATTTTACACAACGTGACATAAGTTTTGATTTAATAGTATTACAGTAAATTATAAATATAAACTAATTATACACAAGACAGAACATCGTATTAGGTGAGTAAAAAGGTAACTGTAACGTTTCTAAAATAAATGCAATTATAAAAAATTGAACATAATAAATTGCAATTTTGACGAATAACTTAGCTCAAGTTAAAAAACTTTCTGTAAATTGTATTAAATAAAAATATACATTATTACCCTAGAAAATCATTAATATGTTTTATGGTGAAACTTTTATGTCTAAAATAAAACGTTTAAATGAATAAACTGTTTTACAAAACGTCAAATTATTTGAAAAACTAAAAAGAAGAAAGGTAAACCAATTATGTAATCTAATCTTTTAAAACTATGTAGATCTAACAAAATTCCTAATTTCATAAAAAAAATATTTATAAAAACGCAAGTTTTACCCTCCTACAAAATGTGGTTCACACTACAAGAAGTAAATTTTACGAAATTGATACACAAGTTCATGACTTCCAAACCCTCTTATTTCAACAACTGACAAATGCTGACCGGAAATTTCTTAAAAATCTTTTGTAGCGCAGATTACAAAATCGCGAGAATGGTACCAGGTCTAGACAGATAAGTTTATTAATTTATTTAACAAACAGGTTGCAAAGTCTTATAAAAACATTGATTATAAAAATGATAAACTAGTAGTTAAATTAAGCTCTTATAAACTATTGAATATTGAACCTTCATATTGATTTGAGAAGTTCAGTTATAAAGAACATTTTATTAAAGTAATTATTAAACAAAAGTTATCTCAAATGATTTAATGGTTAATTTTGATGTTTCTCCGTTGTTCACTAAAGTACCAATAGTTGCTACTTTACGTCTTTTCCAACAACAGTTAACATCAAGTTATTTGAAGATTGTTAGACAACATCATTCATTTTGTGTAATAGTGAATACTACAAACAGATAGATAGGATCACCAATTTCTCCATCTATTGCTAATTATTTTATAAAACATTTTAAAGAAAAAGCTTTAAAATCTGCATCTAAAAAACCAAAATTATGGCTTGGATATGCAGATAATATTTGTTGCGATTTGGTTTCACGGGGATGGTGAACTACAAATTTTTCTGTAATACCTTAACAATCAACATCCAAACATAAAATTTAGTTTTGAAAAAGAAAATTAATGCTACCATACCTTTTTTTTATATAAACATAAAAAAAAGCTAGATGGTGCTTTATTACATTCAATTTATCAAAAACTAACACATACAGATATAAACGCAAATTCTCACTATCACGCAGCTCAGATACTTAGAACGATTCGAACATTATCTAATCGTGCAAGGATAATTTGTCGCAAAAATAAATTACTAAAAGAGCTAGGTCACCTTTAAAAAAATTTTATAAAAAATAGTTTTAATAAAAAACAAATTAAAAAGTCTTTTTGACCAAAAACAAGATCTATACTTACACACATAATTTAACTATTAACAAAAACTCTAGCGTTTGTTTCAGACATAAGTGACAAAATTGAAGCAATACTAAGAAAACATAAGATAAAAGTTGTTTATAACACTACAACTAAAATTAAAAAATTGTTGAATCCTATAAAAAATAAAATAGCTTACAACACCTATATAGTGTACCAAGTCCCATGCTTCTATGTGAGTCGTAGGCGTCGCATGTGTATATAATATCGATGGTTAACAATCGTAGACTACATACCGAAAGTTGTTAGTGTTTTTATAAGTATTTAACGTCTTAGTTTAACGGTTATTTTTTTGCAATTTAAAACTGTGGTAAGTACGTTTTTAGAACGGTAGTAACAAAACACATGTTAGAAACGAATCAGAACTTTAAAGTGCAGTCAATCAGTATATTTAAAGTTGAGAAAATGTTCACAAGAACGTGTGAAAAAAAATCTGGCTTGTAAAAAATCGACCACACAAGAATTATTTAAAATAATATACTGTAATATCACAAAAGTAGTTTTTGGTCCCAAAAGCATGTCTCGCAATTGACTGCATACCAATGGTTACATTCTAAATTAGCGTTTGTAATTTAACTACTTTAGTTGTACAAATTTAATTCGATATGTAATCTGCGTTTGATTTAAACAAAAAAAAATAATATAATCTAAAACGAGTGTTACAGTGATGACAACTGTAATGCGAGTAAATTTGTTTTAAAGAGCCGGGTAGCGGACTTTTGCTTGTGCATTGTTATAAAAGAGTCATGATTATAAAAATTTTTAATCAATTGTTTAGAAACTTTAAAATGATTACTCAACTGCACTCGAACTGATGTAGATTGGAGTACCTCGGACATTGCGAGACAAAACTATCGAATCACTAAGAGTGAGGTCAGAAAAAATACTATTACCAACCTTGTGTAATACGATCGAATATTACTCAAGTTATTAAATGCCAAATAAACTGTACATAATATATAAAAATACACTTGGTTGCGACACAAAGTAAAGCCAACCCAACCTGCGCGTCGAGTCACAACCAATGCGTCAATAAACACAGCGCAGTTGTAAAAAAGAATTGCGACTTAAGATCCTTAAATTTAAACACAAATACAAAATTATCTACGTGTCTTTTGGTTAAAATACGCTTAATAATGGCAAATTAAATTGACGTCACTATCTATCAATCACGCACATTAAGAAAAGCTATTGTGGTACATTCAACGTGACCGAGCTTAACACAGTTGATTTAATCTTTTACAACTACAATAAAACTTACAAAGTAATCTATTAAAACTATTACTTATATCGCAATAACACCTTGCTATTGTTTTTAGGAACGTAACGTTTAATATGGTAACCTAATTAATGTTCGATAAGAGTACCTAGGTGTAGTTTTTGCTACTCGACAAGTGTGCAAGATACAAATACCGGCTGCCAGAGAGAAACCTATAAGAACTATAGTACAGGGTTCAATTGTCGCAGTCTTTCGAGATTGTGACTTACAGTAACGAGATTAAAACGATTATTGGATTACAATATATGCTAACGATAATGAGTAAGACAACACAGTTATAAACGATTAAGTAAAAACCACGAACAAAGGTAAAAAATGTCACAATAACCTATTTACCATTGATGCAAAAACAACAACTAACAATCAGAAAAACAACTACTTTCCGATGATGGTCATGCTCACAGGTACAGATGGATGGAATAATAGCTTAAGTCTACCGCATAAAATTTGTAGGTTCAATTATTATAAAATTAGCAAAAGTCACGTATAAAGTTCAGCAAAAAAAACTAATACAACCCCAATTCTTCTTCAGGTTCGTATTGTTTAAACAATTTGTAATTATTCAAATGTAGAAAACAATTTTCAATACACAGTTAAATAAACGTTTTAAAGTATTTTAGAATATAAATAAATTAATTGTTACACACTACCTCCAAGACAGAAAAAAATTAGAACCATTATTTAAAAACCTTTGTCTAACACATTAAACATGCACAGGGATAAACAAAACAAGAAAAGTTGAATAGGAATATCAAATTATCTATGTAGTCGTTAAATTCGTGATTTAATAAGTAGTAGAACCTAAAACATTAATTTTGGACTACTACCCAGTAAACACAAAATTGATAATGTTTAGTAACAGTTTCGAAACAAAAAGTTTATGATTCACTCTTGTTTCAAACATAAAAGAAACCTAACTGCAATAAAATAGCTATAAGTCCATCGCTGTTTCACTTATTTGAATCAGTATAGTTTCGGTATTTTAAATTCAAATTTGTTGCAAAATAAATGTTGCATTCGGTTTATGTTTTAAAAGCTTCGTTCTTGAACTGATACTAAATGATCGATACATGTATGATTTTTTTGTTTCAATAATGAACTAAAACAATTCTTTCAATAATATAATAATAAATTTTCGAATGCACGTTTCAAATTTTATTGCACAATAAATATTTTTAAATACAATATCACATTGAGTTTTTTACATATTGCAACTTTCTTTGATGTGGTCTTTTCACGGAAGCCTCGAAAACTGCATCAGTTACTGTTGGGTAGCAACTTTTAACCGCATCTGTAACATCGAAATAAATATTTCATTTATATACATACATAATCATAAAGTTACACAAAATTAATTACATTTTTTTAATTAAAAACAACACAAACTTAATATAAATATCACTTTAGCAACTATTAGAAAGTTATAAAAACACTGTAAATACCTTTAGCTGTACATAATCGCATAGAAAACTTGAAAAATTGAACTGTAATTATAAATTCTAAAGTATCATCAGATTTAAGCAATAATCTACCTTAACGCAACCATGTGTGTCAATTTACATTTTTTTTATACAAATTAAAACATGATACATAAAGAACAGAAATGATAATAATATTGGTTACATTTATGAATTATAATAAAATGTTTCGACTTACCGTTTATTGTTTCATTTCGTAATTGTACACACAGCATCACTTATCAAACTACAACCGAACAAGTGAAAAGCGTTGACGACAGTAATCAAAAGTATAGCAACGACTAATGCTGACTAATCACAAAGTATTCATTTTTCCTAGAACGATTTTACTGTTTTGAAAATAATTCAATCTTATTTAATCGATCTTCAAACAATTCTAGTTATTCAAAAAATCTTCGGTTTTAATAAATCAGTTTTTAGACGGTTGCTGATTATGGGAAAAAAATTGCAAGTACTGAAACGGTTTAAAACTGATTGTGAAAAATCGGAACTCTTTCAATTTATTCACTGTCAGTTACATGTAAATGATATAAAAATGGAACTAACACGAAACAACGTAATGAAAAAATTGTTTCAATTTTGCGACTGTAACAGTTTCAATCCGTGTTTACTGGGTAATTTAAACTTAATCGAACAACTCCAACGGTCTTCCTAAACTAAATACCCCTTCACCTAATTATCATCAATTGTACTGAATAAGAACTACGTGAACGTCTAAATAATACAAATAAAGAGGATACTGCTAATAACAACTAAAATATGTGTGACATCATACAACATTCAGGTAGAACACAATTACTTTTTGTCCTGTATTGCCTGTTATCGGTTTTGAATTTGTTGATATGGAAAAGGCTGTAACTAACTTTGAACTATATAAACTGCCAATTAGCTCTAGTATCGTCTCCTGTATTTAATCCTGTTTACTATTTTATATTGTACAAAGAAGAATAAATAAGTTACGAACTAAAGTTTAATAACAAAAAAAAAACGAAAGAATCATCATCCCCTTTGTATGAATTATGTTTATTTGTAGAGGTTTCGCCCACCATAAAAAATACACGCATACTCGTGTTAACCCTTTTACTTAAGGTTATGAATTATGTATTGTGCCGCGCGGTTTTACAAAATTATGAGGGTTGTTCGCGTTGTCTCGAGGTAAAAATGGCTGTAAGAGCACCTAAGTGAATTCGAGATCAGCACTACGATCTCCCCCAATAGCTGCCCCCTAACTGACAGGTCGTTTCCCCTCACCGACAGCGAGCAATTGCTTCCTATCGTAAGTAAACTTAAACTCGTACAATTTGCGTACCGAACTATTCTATATTCTTACAGGACCTTTTTATCCTTGCTGTCCCCCGTGAACAAAACCGTGTCTGCCTTCAAATACCTGCAGCGATATGAATTTACGCAAAAAAAGAAACCCACGGTGGTATCTCAGGTAGGTGAAACCAATGTACAATATTATTATATTTATGGACTAAACTAATTATTGAACTTACAGCTAACAAAAGAAATCAAATCGAACTTGTCTTAAACTAAACTTATCTTGTTTGTTGTAGGGTATCGCAGCTGTTGGTGACTGTGTCCGAGGTGGAACGAGCAGATAAGGGGGTAGTCTGACACCCTGTTTACGTCCGGAACTGCTGCTGGAGCCCGGTGGTAGTTCCCCACGATGTTGTTGGGGACTCCAATTATCGTAAGATGCTGCCCTGTGTTTGAAATCCGGTTCGCTAACCGTAAGCATAAGGTTCGTTATTACCGCTAATGCTTTTATTTAATTGTAGATTATAGCTGCTTAATTCCCCGTAGGAGTCTTTTAGCCCAGGTATCAATATTCGAATACCAGCCAACTAATTGACTTTATGCCGCCAATATTCTTACACACAGGTAAAATGCAACAACCTTTCGAATGCGTATTTTTGGAGAAAGTGAAGAATTCCTTTGTGATAACAATGATAATATATCAAAGGGTCACCAATAGGTCACTATAAAAATTCCCAGCACGTTAAGTTGCCTATACTTCGGCGTTTGGATTTTTAACACGTTACAAGGCTCACGTTTTTTGGCCAACATATGTGCAAACTGACACAAAATTTTTGCTTGCATCCGAGATTGTGATGTAACGGATTTCGGAACATTTTGTAAAGTGAGCAGCAATACGTTTGCAATAGCCAAGGGTTAAATCTTCCTCTTGAAACCAAAAATAGTTTACCATAATAATCGCCCGAACTTGGCACGATTCTACCTATTTTAAGAAAGGATGGTGTATATCCGGTCACTTTATGCACAGGTGTACGAACTGCATGGGCAACTTGGTAAATTTCAGCATCCTACTGACGATGGCAATCGCTAACATACAAGCGCAGCGCAGTACGTAAAAAGTGGTTTGCTCGTTCAACAAAATTCAATTGCAAGTGATAGAATTTGTGTTACGCCAAATAAAAGAAAGACATCGTTCTTTAAGAAACTGGTAACGCGCGACTAGTCGCTTTAACTACCAAACAACCTAACACAAATTCAGTAACCCAACCAGAAAATACAATTAACATCGTGTTACCACAAACTCAGCAAGAAAAAGACCTATTCAAAACGGAAAACCAACTTTGTTCGGATTGTCTATTAAACCGGCACGACTACCTTCGACGATTTATTAGTTAAACAAATTTGGCACTTAACATAACGTGATCCGTCAGTACGTATCTTAGGTCAGTAACATAATTTGCTGAGTTTTTGATAGGTTTTAAAAGCACCAAGATGAACTGACAAAGGTTTGTACTGGTAACACTGTAAAAGTTTGCGGCGCCTATAACGAGGAACAACTTGTATTCATTTGAGTAGATTTGAAATGACATTGTGAGGATTAGGTATTAGTTTAAATTATGCGATCATTTAAGTGGCTAAATTATCTATCACAGTCATCGGAAATAATAAATAAGGCGGTTATAGGAACGGAAACCGTCAAAAAATCAGATACAAAGCGCCTGTACCATGAGCTCATTGCCAAAAATTGTTTAATATCAGTCTTTGGCTTAGAAAAATTGGCAATAGTTTCTACTTTCAAGCAGTCACTGTGTAACACCCCCGGTGGCTCACAGTCTCAGCATTGGATTTAAAACGTTATTAATTTAAACACAATTAACATACATTTATTCTGCAAATTAAATATGTAATTTTAACAATAAATCTCTACAGCTGGTGTAGTTTTATTTCCTGTTTCATCACAAATAAAATGTATTTTATTAATGTTATTAACTTCGGTGGAATGCGGCCTACCACTTTCCGTGAAATCGAACTTGATTGAATGCGGCCCACACAATTTAACCTGCAAAAAAACCTGTACTTTTTCTAGAAGTATGATAAACGTAAATGACGTGGTTATAATTCTGTTGAAAACTGTGCTAACATTAATTTAACAGGGATAAAAGCGGAAAATTATTCAGGTATGATAATAAAGGTTATAAGACAGGTATAATTAATTAAGTTTTCCAGGGGATACACTGCTACGGTGAACTGAGTTTGATTTCTGATTTACGACGGGTTGACCACGTGTCTATTAATGACAACGTTTCAGACAAATAACACGGTGGAATTCAATAACGTTATTACTATTACGGGTTGTGGCGGTTTAGTTATACGGTGAATCGAAAACTTCGGCAAGTTCAGGTGAGTATTTCAAAATTGACACCGATTTGAAATGATTACTTTTAGATCTCAGCCCGAAACCAAAATGTAGCGATGCTAAACGTATTGAGATACTTTAAACCAGCCTGGCTCAAGCAGTAGCTCAACGCATCAACTTCAACTACATTAAGGGTTGAAAGTAACTGTAGATTTAAGTTACGCAAGACAAATCCTACACCAGCCTGGTGCAAGTGATTTGTCCCTTCACTAACGGACTGAGGTTCGCTACTAACAAATACTATTCGGTGAAACCGGAGCTTGTGGTCAACTTGAGGGAGGGCGTTTGAACGTAACAGGGTTCTAATACAAAACGGCAAAGTGAATGCAAAAATCGTAAGAGTAGCAGGGTTCGAAGCGGGTCGGTTAACGGGTTCGGTGAGTTTAGAATGGTCCGGGTACGATAGCAGGTTTCGGTTAATCGGTGCTCACAATTATACAGTATCAGGATCGGTTCGGAAAAGAATTAGCCGGGTACAAAAGCATTCGGTAGCAGAATCAGAATCGGATAAACACAGGTCGGGTTTCGGAAAAGAGGTTCTACCAGAAACGGGTCTAGGCAGAGAGAGAGTTTTCAACTTTGACGGCGGCTTTTATTCGTTGTTTCGTTCCGGTTGAATGATTATTCGGCAGGGGAGAGTCGCGCGCTTCGAAGCGGTAGAGGTGGTCCGCAGCCGAGCGTCCAAAGCTCACGCGTAATTGGGATAAATTTATAAATAATTTTCAAAACAATTACGGCCACCTCTGCCGTTTCGTTACAACTGCGTAGTCCTTGTTTGACAATTATATAGGTTAAGTACAACAGAGAAAATCTCCAAAACTGGCATATTTCAAAATTTATGTTCAAGTTAGCATCGGATAATTTTTTATACTTTCTTGAGGAACTGAAGATGCTTTTCAAACGTACTGGAAACTACAAGAATATCGTTCAAATAAACAAATAGCTTCTCTCCTAGAACCAGCAGTTTTTGTTGTGTGGCTGAAGCGTTAGCAATATCAAAAAAAAAGGTACTAATTAGAATAATCCCCGCCTAAAAACTTGTGAATGCACATGACTCTGTGGTAAGAGGAATTTTCTAGAAAGCTTTTTTAATGTCGATCGATAATATAAAACTGACAAGTAACATATGTAAGGCCCAGAGTGATCTTGATTCACAAATGATACCAACGGCCAACATAGCATCTAGTTTAGTGTCAACATGGACTTGCATTGCAGGTGAAAGTGGGAAGTAGGCGCTGTTTAATAGGGATTGCATCTCCGGTATCAATATGATGTGCTACAAGGTAAGCGCGAGTTATCTTATCGTGTGTTAGTTCTTTAATGCGTTCAACTACGGAATTTAAGCGAGTTTGGTTATATAGGGTTAGATCGTCAACACTACTTATCTGCGGCAAAATAAAACTGCTACTAGCAGTAAATTCTAGTTACAAAACTAACTTTAATACCCAAAACCTTCCAAAAATTGACTCCTAAAATTAACCAAGTAGAAACACTGTCGCAAACTACTTCTTCTACATGTCTGGTAACCCCGGAAACAATTAGAGGTAACATCACGCGTCCGATTACATTACGGTTGTTGACAAATTTACATCACTACAAGTGTCAAGGGATAAGTTGAAATCGCGTATCAATGTATACCTCCGGCACCAAAAATAGTAGTATTTGCATGAGAATCTATTATTGCACAAACGAAAATAGAAGATAAAATTACATCGCCATAAAGTCCATTATCACCGGATGGATGACAAAATTAGTCGGTTAGTGACAATTTTAATCGAAGTTAAGTTTATGAGGCGAGCAAAACGATTTCACCACATATTTCAGTAATTCTACCCAGAGTGGATCGTTAGCCTCCCATGTTTACAAGGACAAGTAGGTACGGTAACATAAAAAAACAAAACTGAGTCAACGCTTTGACGCATTTCTTAAAATCATGCCGTTTTACTCGACAATTCTAGCAGATTAGTAATTTTCGTTTTATTTTGGTTTTACCACAATCACTAGCTAAGAAAACATTTTCACAACCAGAAGAAGTTTCTAAAACGGAAACTTTGCTACTAGTTGTTACTCGTAAGTTATTTGTTCTAGTGTTTTCTAAATTTAAACATAACGTATGTAAATTATCGACAAAAACAACTTTAACTCAGGTCAGTGGTGATGCATAGAAAAGCTAAAGATTAACCATGATAAGCATTAGCTGTTCGTGTGGACTTCTGAATCGTAAAAAATACTCTTTCACTGTGGCAATGAAACTATAGCAATTTGTCGCCTATAACAACTGACTAAAATATAAATTTTGTTTTATCTCAACTCTAATAGACTATTCAAAAATAATTCTGTCATCTTTATTTAATTTTTTTTAATAATTGTGTAATAATGTTTAAATCAGTTTAATTCATATAAAAAAAAACAAATAAACTAGAAACATTCCTTCTTTTATAAAAAAAAATGACACCGTAAGGTTATCTATGGTGATTGAGTTCGTATTTTTAGTTTAAACAAAACAGATTTACTGGTTTATTTAGTGACAGTTTCAAATAGTTTCATTATTGTTGTTATTACACATAATTTTTTTAAGTTGCGGTTTATAGTTTCCTTTTTGTGTTCTGTTTGTATTGGTTCTTTTTAAAAGACTGAAAGATTGAAATTATATATGTTATTAGAGAAGCCGTGAAAAACATATCACCAAAAATTGTTTCATTTACGTGCTGCTCAGTAAAGTGTAATTGAAACTAAGTTTAAAAGTAATGGTAACGTGCGTTACAAAAAAAAACATCTTCGTAAGTGGGTTAAAAATGACAAAAATGATTTTTTAGTTTTCGGCAGTGTTTCTGAAAATAGACATGTTTTACTAAAACAGTTAGAACGGACTTTAGATATTTCCAAATCTACAGTGTCACAAATAATTTGGAAGAATAAATTTCACTCATATCATGTAGAATTTGGCCAAGAGCTTGACGATAACTACTTTATTTGACGATTAACTTTTTGTCATTGGATACAGGATAAAATTCAAATAAATCGTAACTTTCCATCTAATATTCTATTTTCTGACAAAGCAAAGTTTCACAAAAACGGTTTTGTTAATCGTCATAATTTTTATTATTATAATGTGGAAAATCCACATTTCATTAAACATGTGGATCATCAACATCGTTGGTCTTTAAACGTTTGGGCAAGTATTCTTGGTCAAAAAATGTCGGTTCATATTTATTGGAAGGTAATGTAAATGCTGGTGGCTATTTGCATTTATTACAAACATTCTTTTAAGATTTCCTCGATAATCTTCCCTTGGCAAAGATAAGAAACGTATCGTTTCGACATGATGCTGCACCAGCTGATTTCAGTCAATGAGTAAGCAACTATTTAGAAGAAACTTTTTAAAATAAACGGATTGAAAGAGGTGGGTTAATAAATTGACCAGCACGTTTTCCGGACCTTACAAAATTAGACTTTTATTTGTGAGAATATCTAAAAAATATTGTTTACCGTAATCCGCTTACAACTATTGACAATATGAAAAATCGTGTTAGAATTACCATTCAAAATGTGAATAAAAATACACTAGCTAATGTGTCAAATTCGTTTTTAAAAATGGTTAATATCTGTATTCAAAAAAAAGACAAAGACATTGAAACTTTATTAAATTAAACGGAAAAAATTACTGTTTTAGATTTATTTTGTGGTTTATCTTGTTGAAAATACTGCTGTTATTGGTGTTTAATCTGCTACTGCTACAAAACCTTACCATGGATAACTAAACATATTCTCTCATAAAATTTCTATCTATCTTTCTAGTTTTTTTCATAAGGATTAAACTCTATTTTTTTTATTACACTATTGTTAAAATACATTCAATTTAAAATACTCCATCTTTTTTTACATTTTTTTCTAATGTTACAAATATTTCGTGAACGCTTCAATATGTACGATAGTACTATCATAGTCTGAATCTGCGCTCACAACGTTTTTATGCGTTTGGAAGTTGGAAGATTATTAACTACTAATTTACTGCTAAGACACATTAAAAGTAATTTCCATATACAGTAGAATGTCGATAAGTAGAACCTCGTTAAGTGGTTGTCATCAGTAAGACAAAAAAAATTGCCATTTCCTTTCGCTGAACCTCTAAATACGCGGTATCTTAAATTATTTAGACTTTGTAACTTAAACAATATTGTTTCCCTACGAGGTATTAATATTACATATTTATACTCTATAACTCGAATTTCAGAATACAGATTCCATAAGTCGAAGTTAGTAAAATACAATAACACTTTACTTGGAATTCTCCGAACTCATAACAGTAAAATCCAAAAAGAATGTTTAGTGTTGTACGTTGAAACATGCCATGATATCGAGGAATATGTATTCGGTTTATTATTTAAACTTGATAAAACAATTGATTAAAATCTGCAAATTTTAACTAAAAAAAGATAACAGATTTTTTGCAATTGTTTTATACAGTTTACTTCACTAATACTTTTCCATTTACTTTTCTATTTACTTCACTAACACTAGTATGTACATATTTTGTTTCAATAAATACATATTCGCGATAAAACTTCAGTTGAATTTTTTTAATTATGATCGCCTCTTTAAAAATGAGTTTTTGAAATGTAAAACTTTATGTTTTTAGATAAATTTTGATACTAACAATGCTTTGTTAGTGATTATCTTATTTAATTAAAAACGTTTAAAAAATAATATTTTTTCAACAATTTATCAATACAATATAAAGAACATGTTAAAGATAAGTATGATAAAAAAAAGGTTTAAGATAGGGTGGCGAGTGAGAACCGCATAAAAAAATTTGTCTAGGATCTCAAAAGTCTTAACTCTGGCATTTCAAACGATGTCGAAATATGTAGACTAAATATGTTGCGCTATCGTATTGTTGGAAAGCATGATGTACCGAGGACGAAATTCCTGTTTAAGCCACTATTTGTTACCATTTTAAAAACATTTTTATAATTAACAAATATATTAGTTGTATAAAACTGAATCAATAGGTATTTTGTTAGTATTTGAACTAACAACCCAAAAAGTAAATTGAAATGTTTAGAAAGTGTAGCCGTTGTACATTTTTCAAGAGTTACAATTTATTATTATAGTTTGTGTACCGTATGAAAAAAAAACAAATGTAAGTAATGCCTAGAAGTTGTTTTAATCTTAATGTTTCTTTATACCTTTATTAGACTTTTTTTATTCGCGTCTTTTATTTTATTAACTTACGCTTGAAATTGTGAAATATTAAGAATTTTTTTGTAAAGCAGGCAACAGTATTCTCTGATTCCTTTACAACGGCGTTAATTTTTAGTAATGTACTAGTATTTTTTTTGCTAGTACTTCCATATGTACTAGAAAAATGTGTTGCAAGTATAAAATTACAGTATTACATATAATTAACTATTTTTGTTAATTCTGGTATTCCAACAATAATTATAAAATTATGATTAATTAGTTATTATTAAAAAAATATCGAATTTAAAGACGTTTGTTTTTTTTGAAAATTTTTTTAATGCGAATAATCCATATCAAACAAAAACCCAAATGTTTATCTTATAACTATAACCAGCTAAAGAGAGAATCGACGCATAAACGCAGTTATGTAAATTATCGTGCCTTTGGCAGCGATTAGAGTACAGTAGTACATCATGCATTTCAGTTTCTTAACACCACTTTTTTAATGTGCAATTGTTTGTTTAAAAAAATAGTAGATACTCTTAAAAAGTAATAGATTTGCGGTGAAAGTACATTCTTAGATAATTTGTAAACAGATTTGTTTAAAACATCTTTTTACTTTTGTCAGTGGTATCTTAAAATAAGTTGTGCATCAAAAATTTATTTCGATAAACAACATCTTTATGTTACAAAAACTTGTTATAAAAAATTATAATTACCAAATTATTCATATGTCTGTACTTAATTTTTAAATGTCTTAAAATTATGATACACGCAGCTGAATTTTAAGTTCAACCTATTCATAAGTAATTACCTTTGAAGATTTAAGTTAACTAATGCAATTTTATTTTCATATCATTTATCTCTCTTTTTACAATGCGGTTCTCTATGACGTTTAATTTTCAATGCATATTATTTTGATAAGTATGTTACATCGCTAACAAAAATCTTGGGGTTACATTAGCTGCACAAAAAATGATTGACGTTCCCAATTTTACGTGAGACTAGTTCTAATAGTTAATACGTATTACGTTTGTAAATTTAATTAAATCTTAATACTAGATTTATCTCGTAAAATTTTATAATTTTTGTTTTTTTTACTATTCTATTCAAATTATAGATATTATTTGAAAGAAAACAAATTTAAAAAGTTAGGCATACAAAAAAAAATTATGGCATAAAATAACATTTTCATTTTGACTCTCTTTAGAGTTTATTTTCTAATTCTTGTAGAAATTGTAATGTCAGTATAAATTACAGCATAAAATAATAGATTTTAAACAATCCGGATGTGACAAGGTGAGGTACTTCTCTTTGTAACGTTTCTACTGCTGATTTGATATTTACACAAATGCCAACGTCTCAATTATTTATTCCTGCAGTAAAACTTTTCTTCAGAAATGTATTTGCACGCAAACAGAGTAGTTTACAAATTTTCTTCAGTTTCATGTTAAACGGAATTCTTAAAAGACGAAAAAATCAGATAAAATTATTTATTATTTTCAATTATCTTCTATTGAATATAAGATTTTCTTTTGGTATATTCGTTTTTTTATAGAAAAAAAATATATTTATAACGTGCGCTTTTATGTACTATGTAGTTAAGATAGCAAGGGTCCGATACTGTGCGTGCGAGGTTGAAACGCATGTAAGGCAGGTGGGGGCCTGAGTAGGGTTGCCTGCTAACCCAGCGAAGTTCCGACACTTGCGTGACTTGCTACCGGCATTCACAGTTTCAAATAAAAAAAATGCTATTATTTTCTTATATTAAAATTAAAATATTCTACCTGTATAACTGAATTTTCTAATAAATGCTCAAGAATAATATATTGCTGTAAAAAATGAACCATATACGTATTGCTCATTTTTAATAAATATCCATGCAATTTTAAAATGTTCTGATTAATTTTAAAGCACTTTTACAATTTTATGAAATAAGTCCAATATATAAATATCAATAAATGTTTTCTTAATAATATATAATTTAATATCATATCAAATTTAATTTTATCTATTTCAGACAAAAGTTAGTCTAAGTTCAAAAAGAGTAGAAATTTAAAGTTAAGATGCATGCATGAATAAATTTTAAAACGAAAACTACCGTAGCTAACTTGACTTGACAGTAAAAAATAAGTGATCACACTATAAATCTGTTAAGAAACATCACTGTAAAATAATATGTAAATGGCTGCACTGTACTGTAAAACTCGACAACATTTATGCGTGCGGCAGGAGTGCTTGTATAAAGTCACTAGCAAACAATTGGTTGCACTGCGGTACATATATTTAAAATACTTGTTTAAGTTTTTCAAGACATCAATTTAAAAAAATAGGATTGATAATTAGCAAACAAACATTAAAAAAATGAAAAACTAACAAATCAAAAATTAAATTATACAAAAAAAACTATAATAATATTTTAAACCAAGCATCAAAAGAGTATGAAAACACACAATTTAAAAAAAAATAAAAAAATAAAAATAGCACAAAGCGTATCATTTTTAATAAGGTTTATCAAAACCATTACTCAAAAAAGTAGGACTAAAATATAGAGATGTCAATTTTGATCTTTGGTACCAAACAAATGACTCATTTTTAGTTAACCAGTTAATTTTAATTATTTTAGGTAACTGATTTGTTTTAACCAACTGATTTATTTCTGGCTAACCCGTTAGCTTTAACTACTTTTGGGAACTGATTCGTTTGCATTTATTAATGTTAACCGATTCGTTTAAATTGTTTTTAATAATTAATTCGTTATATCACAACAAAATCACAAATTATTTCTTATAACCAGTACAGTTCAAATGAAATGTTTTGGTAAGTACAAGTTCTTGTACAGCTTAGTTTTATTAGCAGCTTGCTAGCTTGATTCTTCATATTTGCTATCTGTGATAAATATTAACAGGTTGGCTGCAGATCAGTCCGATTAGAGTGCATCGTCTTCTTTCGTTAACGCCGGCTACTCCGATCGTAGTGGTGCTTACATGAAAAAAATACGCATAATTTTAGTACGTTTTTGGTTTTTACTTTTCAGGCAATTACTGTTTTTTGTTTCGTTTTATAAATTTGAAGATCAAACGATTATAAAATTCATTTGGCACAATAGAATTTTCCGAAAAAATCTTCATAACGCTTTCATGACCTTTGATCACTATTACCAATTCACTACCATTTCGTCATCGACCTGTGTGTTAAAAATCTTATTCATCGTTATCATCAACCAATGCAAATATGATTTTGTTAATATATCTATTAATGATATAATTATTTTTTTAATTAATTTATTATTTTGTGTTTAGATTTTAATTTTCTTTTATTGTGATGTAATCAATCCTGATAGTGCAATAAATGTAACCTTAATAGTGTTTTTTATTGTTTGTTTAAGTCGTATGTCTGTAATTTCAAATTTGACGCATACATTAGTTACAAAATACGCCATAAGAAGTCGGTGCATGGTTTTCTACAAGTTTTTTAGATACAGAATGTTGTTTTTTAAAGTCAGTACGTTTTCGTCTTCGATTCAATACTTTAATTTTTAGATTGCTGGCAAACTGCTTATTACTTTAGTATCTCGTTTGCTTTATATATGGATTGTGTTTCTGCTTACGGCGTCATCGAAAAGTATTTATTTCAACACAAGCTTCAGTTGGTTTTGAGTTTTTGTGGTTGTAATTTGAGGATGTAAATGAACGATAAAGCAGGGTTTTGCCTACAATGTATGAAGAATATCATAAAAATGTTGAATAGTTGTAAATGTAATGTAAATGATTATTCAGTTGCGTGTTACTATGTTTTTAACTCAAATTACTTATGCTATCCGATCGGCATGATTTTTATATATGATGCCAATCAGAATATATTTTGTTTTTTGTTTTTGACAAAAAAAAATATATTAACGTTTTTTATAGACTACATTTCCATCATTTTTCCTTCTAATAACACAAAAATATTAAAAAAGTCATTCTGGCGTCAACCACAACCACAAATGTATCTAAAGGCAATCAACCTGTTTACGTACGTCTAACTTAGACACGAACATTATATCTTTTTAGTACAGACATTGTCACGTGCTGTTTTACTACACGTTCTTCTTTTTGTGGTTTTTGTTTAAAAAATATTATCGTTAAAAATTAATAACGTCACTTGTCACATAATTAACGAAAAAAATAAGGTCATATCTAAAAAAAGAGTTATCAATTTAAATTCCCAAAAAATATTGCTTCTGTCGTTACGTTTTAATAAAATGAAGCATATAATACTTTTTGAAAACATGGAAAATTCACTGCAATTTATTATCAGTTCCGTTTTGTGTCACCTATCGTTTATGAAATGACCTGTAAGTTAACTTATAATTATTTTATAAAGTTTATAATATTCACAAGTATATTAACTTTGCAATTGTCTTAATGAAGATAACAAGAAATCAGATGAGAAGCATTAGATTTTTCTTTTTTTATTCTTTTTCTGCTGTGTTGCACTTACTTATCCTACCTTAAATGTCGTATTTAATAAAGATCATTAAACCATTTACCGTCTAATGATAGTCTAAACTTTGCACTTTTATAAAAGCTGTATAATTTGATCTTGACCTGGTTACAACATATAAAGCTATAAAATACAATTTTATCTGACATATTTATTTTAGTTTGAATTCAATGCAGATTAAACTAATGTCTTTTGAAATACTACTTTTTAAAGTAACTTTTTAAATTCTTTGTAAGTCGTAAAATAGTTGCAATGACGGCGTGGGTTGCAGATTTTTAATTTATCTACGCATTTCACACGCGTAACCTCATGCTTGAGCAATAAAATTTGTTAACCTCGCAGTTTAAGACAGTACTAACGTAGATAAAATAACTGCACATTTGCACTTTGTTTTTTTGCAACAATGTACTGCGATGTTGACACAATTTATTATACAGTTTGCTTAGTTACAATAGTAATTTTTTAATTTTGCGTCAAAAGTAAAGCATAGCATAACAATCGTCTATGCAGCGCGAGACTATTGACGAGAGTAACTTACATTATTTTTTGTTCTGTTTTTTGTGATTTTTTTGAGAAATTAAAAAAGAATTACACTAAAAACGTCACAACATTTGTAACTAACTGAATCTTAACAGATATTGAATTTGAATGTTATTTGTAGTACCGACTCATAAATATATAATACTCCAATATTTAAATTTATGAAAGTTTTAAAATAATTTTTTTCTAATTTTAAATAAATTTTAAAACCATTGAACCGATTTTCTACCAGATACGCACTTCTACTTAAGTTTTACGTAGATTTCGATATATCGATTTGCCACTCTAGAGATTTTTTTGTAATTACGTAACTACACTAACAAACGAATATTGTTGTTAACCGCAAAAAACAACCGCGTACGATATTTGAGTGATTTGACAAACAACGTTGAATATTTTTTATAGTTAAAATAACAAAGCGCGGAATTTACTACATTCTGAGGATGATATTTGTCAGCTGCACTTAAGCAGTGCAAAAAATCGCATTTTTCATAAGCAACTTGTTTTCTCCAATCTTCTAATTTAAGAAAACTAAAATCAGACACTAAAACAACTGTTAAGTTTAACACTCCACCCCATTTTTATTTCTTATTTGAACCAAATATTAAGGTTTTGTTATATATAAGTACTTTTTGTTTTTTTTTGTTTTTCATGTTTTAAAACTTACAACCTATTTGTTTGCACAACTTAGGAAAAAAGCTGGTTTTCTCGTTTTATGATGTTGCAAAAACAAGGGTTACATGGTATAATTAAAAAAATAAATTCTGTAATGTTTGCTGAAAAAATTCAACTAGTTAGTCTACGCATCAAGATCGTCATTCGTTCAATAATTCCTTAAGTTGTATGAATTTAAGTTTAAGAGATTCTTTCATTCTTTCGAATCTCTCACGATGATGACACATACAATTACCAATAACTTATTGAAATTTTAATTTTTATTTTAATACACATTTATTTAATAAATAATAAATAACATATAAATTATGAGTTTTTATATTATTAATATTTATTCAGTTAGATTGTTTTATAAATGAGTAGAAGTCAAACTATCTAAATTAAAATTTCCAATGCTTTCCGTATTGTTAAACACGTTTCTGCTGTTTTATTTCTAAGTGCCTAAAGTAACACTCTTATAAAAAATTTCAATTTTTGAAAAGCTCTTACAATTGCCAGGAACCCAAAAATCGCAACCAGTTTTACGTAAGGTGTTATTACTTTTCTTAAAACAGCGTTTGTTTTCAACGAAGAGAAATACTTTGCACAACATTATTTAAGATGAAATTTGTTCAAAATCATTATCTTTTTATTAATTACTAAACAAAACGGTTTTTTTGCAGATATCATTTTATTAATAGTTTTTTGCGGAGGTTGTTTACAATTTAAATGTTCCTGTGTATTGTTTGTTGCCTATTACTAAGAAAAATTTATGACCTTGTTGATTTTGTACTTTCCCGTTATCTCTTATCAATCCCAGTTTTTCTCTCCCTGTTGTTAGCCATTTTGGGGATTCGACAATCAAAATTGGTGCTGAACGCATGGTTGTGCCATTTCATTAAAGTAGATTTTGTATCCCTTGAAATTTCAAGAATCTGAATGAAATTGTGCATTAGTTTATAAAAAATCGCTCACCATTTTATGGAAACTTGTGTTTTGGGTGAAGATTTTATCGCTTTGGCGGATTTATCAACCAGTGTTAATACCACATGTAGCTCGCCCAAGATCGTAGAGGTTTGTACCATTCTTATATTCCTATAATGTCCCTAAGACGTAATATAATTTCAGCTTTTCTTCTCTTCTTTTCTTTTTTTGTGGTTTTATCCATCGTTTGATCATCGTGTTACCAGTCGGTACCCTTCTGCCACCAGTATTGTAGCGTACCGTCATTCTACGAGTATTATTGTTATCCAAGCATCAGCCTTATTCAATTATTTACTACGTGTACCTGTTCGTATTTTGAAGTCCCGCTAAGAAAAGTATATTGGGTGTTCGTCTCCAGAAGATTCCTGTATTCAGGGCTCCGTCTGCATGGTGCTTGTGTGGATTACCATCGCTATCATCTGCATCATCGAGAAAGTTAACCCGATCCTTATCGTTATTACCTACTTTGGCTGAAACCTTACGTTACCGCTCGATCATTGACCTTCGTCATCGGAGAGGTATTATCACCGAATAGCAGGTCAGAAGTCATTGTTGTCTCGTCCAATTACATTTTGTGTACCCTAATATCATATTGTGCCCCCTATAAAATAATATTGTATCGTGGAGATCTGAATTTGTTGGTTATGAGAGGAAGAAGTTTACTTTGTAATTAAATATTTACCCTTCAGGTTTTAAGTATTGTGTGTAGTATCCCGTTTCAACTGTGAACTTTAGTACAGTCATTTAAATAAATATATATAAAATATATATATATATATATATATATATATATATATTCACTTACGTTAATATCCGATTTTGTATAGATTCGACAGCAATCGATCACTAATCACATGTAATTATCAGTCATTAAAAATTAAGGTTATGTGGCATACGTTTTAACTACTATATAAAATACCTACTGTGTAAGGGGAAAAAGAAACAAGAACTACCCAAAATTATTCTTTAATTTTTGTGTGACTAATATACAGAATACAACAAACATTGGGTAGACCTAAAAGAAACGTTTCGTTTAGCCATCGCCCTTGAATCAATAGTAGTTCTTTTTGGCTTATGTCTGTAACAATTTATATATACATCAGTTATTAAAGTAGCTTGTTTCAAACCCCCCCATTTAATTCAATTATTCATTATAACTTGTATAATTAATTTGTCTAAACACCCTCACCATTATCACCTTGACTTAATCATTATATTTTGTGTAATTAAAGTAAAGAATCATCCCCATTACCATCACCCTTGCCTTTGTATTTCAGCCAGTAGCGTACCGATTCTCAACCTTAGTGTTGCTTTTAGAGCGAGAGCGACTATAGCTCCTATTAAATTTGTTGGTATTTATACAGTGAGTATCATCGTTCTTGGCGCCCTTTTAGTCACCTTTTGTCTGCGATATATGCGATATATGGTTTGTGGATTTATTGATCCACGACCCAGAACTAGTCCGGGATCAACAAATTTAGTTACATACGATATTGAGACTCTATGCTTCGGGTTAAGTGGCGTGTATGTATGTGTATATATGTATGTAACAAGGTTTTTTTTAACACAACTGCAATTACACATTGTTAGTTTTCCAAAACTAATAAAATTGTAGAAAATATTAGGCAATAACTAAATGTAACCTACATATTTGCAATACAAAAAATTGTATTGTATAAACTGTTATTTTAACAAGTAATTGCGCAGAGAAACTAAAAGCGTGCACCCTTTTTTACGTTTATTTGGTACAGCAAGTAACATTTCTAATATTTAGAAAAATGATAATATAATTAATTTTTAAACTAAATTAACTAAACCAAATATAATGAAAAATACATTTTTGAACATTAATTTATAGATCTATAAATAAAAATTGTATCAGCTTTTCTTAACTACAAATTTTATTTATTTTATGTTGTAAGTACTACTGATATAAAATAATATATTTATTGTAATTTTGAAGTAAATATTGGAAGCAATTATTATTCAAAAACACAAATTAAAAAATTACATTTACATTATGTTATTAACAAGATGAAGTGAATATAAAATGCAAAAAAGTTTCTGGCTCTGACAGGTGGTTGTTAAATAAAAATTCCTCTGCTGTAACAACAAAAGCCGTAGGGTATAAAAATCAATTATTTCTCAACTTGAAACATAACCAGTAATAGCAACTTCATACTTGTTATTTTTTAATTATAATCTGTTTATGTTTCCGAGAAAGTTTTATGAGAATGAAAAACGTTATAATCGGCATTATAGGATGTTTTTTTTCTATCCAATAACATTTCTAATCCTTATTCTCAAAGGATTGACATTAGCTTTCACAGAAAATACTGAATATAAAACTTATCCTAGATTTCCTTCTATTAAAACTGTTATTAACTGACAGGTCATGATGTATGATGATAAAAGACTAGAAGAGGTTGAGGTAGTTTTACTTAAAGTTGCTTTTGAAATGTGTTAACAAAAAAATAATAAGCCAATTTTTAACATATTTTTCATTTTATGTTAGTTTACATTGAACAAAATAAATATGCTCAAAACAAATACCAGTTCTATTTTTATTTGAAATAATTACAAACTTAATTTGACTACAAAAACATTATTTATTTATAACTTGTTATTATGCATTTATTGTTAAATGCATTTTAAACGTGTTATTGACATGAATATAATTTGCAAATGCAATTGTAGCAAATACAGTAACATAAAGTTGCCCTCTCGGTGAAGTGGATGTTATTGTATGTTTACACGTACACCAAACAACGATTACAATTTCCGAAGTGTAATTACTTGCTTTACAGTTTATTTAAAATTGTAATGTACAAGTTTAGTTGAATAAGTGCTAAATACGTTAATAAAAATTTAATTTACTATAACAAACAGCACACACATTAAAATGCAAACTTTACGTTTTTAATTAATTTTATATTTAGGCTGTAATTATATATACACCGTTTTGTTTTCTTTAAATGTATATAAATGTTACATGCTTTGTATTTATAAGTAAAATGTTTAATCCAACGTCACGGAGATTTGTGTATGAAGAACGCAATGATCACAATATCGCTTTAACTAAAATACGTAATATAACTAATCCTAATATAAAAAAATGATAATTTTATAAATATAGAGTATGCTTTTATTACAATAAGCCTCTGAGCATGTGTGAGAAACATAAAATTCAATAGTCTCCAAAACAATTTTATTTTTGTTAAAAAGAACATAAAATATTACTGCAAATGGTAAAGACTGGTGCAATTTTGCAAAAAGATATATTACACATTTGTCACAAAGTTTTGGTTTTTATTTTTTTTGCAGTTTTACGTATTTCGAACAGCAACATGTTGTAGAGCTCTCAATGATCGTTCTAAAATGTTTGCAAATTTGTTTTTACATTTCAACCATCTCTTCTCAAGATAATCCAATTTTCTTCTATTGTAATTAATAATATGGTAAAAACAAAGTTTATGTATTTCTTACATCATCGTAGAGAACATGAACCTACAAGCTAGTAAATTGATCGGCTAAATATGCTTCTTTCATATGGTTGTAGAACTTAAAACGTTGCCATATTAAAAAATTCTTTTTTGAGGCCATATCTTTGATATTTGTTTTAGTATAGTAGTGTTAGAAAAAGAATTACTGATTGTTATCACTTTTTCTGCGAAGTGCTGTACCGTTTTCATTAAACTAAAATTAACTACCTTCTTGTTCTAAGTGTTTAGAAATTTTGAAACAATTTTTACAAATATTTATCAGAGTTCAGACAGCAGGAAACTGTCAACTAAGTGCACAGATAAAAAAAAAATTCTTTCTAGAAACACACTTCTTTAACTGCATAATTATTTAAATCATCAACATTAACTTGTTTTTGACTTGAAATAAACCCAAATTTTTATGCTACGTTTATTATAGGTTTCAATTGTAAGTGCAGTTTCAACATCTCATTTTAAATTTGATCATCAATTTGTCAATATTTTAGAAAATAGAACCAGAACGATATTGTGTAAATGTGGGTTTGAGGCAGTTGTCAACCTTTTTAATATAATATATTTTTTCTGCATTGGTAGGTTTTACTAGGCTGTTAAAATACATAATAAAGTATAATATGCGGTGTTGGCCAAAAATTTCTTACTACATCAGTAGTTATTGAATTTAGGAAAATGTAGCAACACATTACAAGAGAAACTCTTAATATAACCTATCTTTTGTTATAATTTGCTTCAACTTTTTTTTTCATTAGTAACTTTCTCAAATATTTTCAATCTGGCATTTCAGTATTTAACAATCTGCATAAGTAAGCTTCTTGTAAAAACCTTCAACAAAAATGTTGTTTTCTTAATTTGTCGTAGCAGACAAAAAGTTGCTACTATTTTGTCAGGTATACAAAATTTAAAAAAAAATTGTTGACTGTTTTTTACTTTTGATTGTTTTATTAAAGCATTACAAATCGACAGGTTTTATAAACACCCATTAATTTCTTGCTTGCGTTGCTTATTACTATCCTTAGAGGGCAGATATATCACAGTTTGAGCAATAGTACGTTTGTAGAAACTTCAATTTAAGAAAATACAAAACACGTGTTGGTTGAACGAATTTCAGTAGCAAACTGCAAGGTTATTGTGTTTATAAATGATGTGCATTCAAAGACTGGTACATTTGTATATAATGAGAAAACGGGATCACACTCAATATATGTAGGTAAAACACATGTACCGATTAGTGGTAGAGAAACATAGATAGCACTATCGATAACTATCAATACTTCAAACTATTGTCACCATCAATAGTTTTAAAGTTTACTATTTATAATGAGCGATAGTGCTAAGAATAATAAAGAAAGCAGCAATTTTCCCACAAAATTATGATAAAATACGTATTAATGTAATCTGGCGTACTACAAAAATGTGCTAAAAAGTTGCTATGTGTGATTTTATCATATCAGGCCAAAATTACTTTAGACAGAAGGTCACGGATAAAGCCAATGACGTTGAGATGTTATTTTCCAAGCAAAATAGATAAATGGATTCTGTAAAACCTGTACATTGACTTCAAATTTAAATTATGTTCAACTATTTAACAAAATTATAAGAATTATTTTAAATAAAGTGTTTTTTTCGTTTATTATTAATTCCCAATAAAAAACAAAAAAACGTGCACAACTCAAAATTCTGTTACTATCAAAAGCTATCGATAATTATCGATAAATGAAAACAACTATCAGTAACTATCGACGGTGTCGACTATCGACCCTCCATAGGAGGGATGTTGAATCAATTCGGTTACATACGATGTACATAGATCCACTTTAATCACTTTTAGTTAAACGATTCGGTTTAGCCATCTTTGTTTAATAAAGCCAATTTAACCATCTTCAGTTAAACAATTTGCTTTGAATGCTTTTAGTTAATCAACTCATTTTAATTATAATTTTCCAAATCATTTATTTTAACCACGTTCAGTTAAACGTTAATAATCGTAACACAAAAAAAGTTTATTACATACCAAAGGTGAGAAGTGTATGAATAAACTTAAGCGACAGATTATATAGCGAGACGCAAAGCGTCAAAGGATATAAGGTGCGCAGGTTCATCTTCTCAAGCGTAGTCTATATACAATTTTTTCTATCTACTAGAATTATTGAAGTTTTTTTACCTGTTACTGAATCAAATTTAAAATTTAAGATGTTAATTTTAACTTTAGAATCAATTGAGTGATTGTGACAGTTGTCATTAGTTTAATAATTTTTTTTGTTAAACTTACTAAAATTGTTTACAAGCATTATTACTTTTAGCGTTGATTATATCTAAAATAAGTTTAATTTAGTTAAAATATACATTTCCTTAAGCACGAACTTTAAATAAAATATGTTTTTAATATCAAATTATATTGTTTAATGAACATTTAGAACTCTTGAAATAACATCAAATAAATTCTCCTGCTCTTGGTAAATAGTTTTGTAAACTGCATCATGTTTTCTAAATATAAAAAAGCAAAAGGTAATTTTGTAAATAATTTATTTAAACGCATCGAGTACACCCTAAATTCAATGTTTGCTTAGTTGGCTGTTCAACGTTTACAGAAAAAAATTTAAAGAAATTTCAACGGTCGTCACTAATAAGAAACATATATTAAAGAAATGCTTTTATTTCGTAACTATAGTCAATAGTTAATAAACAACATGTTTAAAAAAATATATAAGAAAATATATGCAAAAAACAGTTTCTAAAATTTGTTTGAATATTATCCTTATTTTTTGAATAACAATCCCAAAAACTAATCATGTTTGAAGTTTTTTGTAAAAAGAATTCAAACTAAAACCATTTGTAGATATATTTCATACCAATTAAAATAACTAAATACGTTTTAATGCATTTCATAACTATTATTATTATAAAGTGTAGATTTTTTAATACAACTTGGTAGAGTAAATCTTAATTGTGTGTTTTTTTTTTCAGATGCCATCACAAGACGACATCCTAAAGTAACGGATTTTACATACGTAAATCCGTTGGGTTATATTTGGCAAAATTTATAACATTTATATAGTATCTATGTAATATGTGATGCTAGTGATCAGTAATTTTAAGATACAATTATTTTGTGTACTTATTTTTTAAAGATGTTTAAAATGTGTACATATTTTATATTTATGTTTTTTCATTATTTATAATTTGCTTTTGTTAGTGTAATTCATATAAATAAACGTGTTTTTAGAGAACATCTGCAGTGTTTCAATACGTAGCAAGAAAAAACAAATTAAATATAATTTGCAAACATAGGTACATGTATGTAGTAGGTATATATTTGACAAATATCTCACAAATAATTATGAGATACATCTAGAACAGATTAAAAAGTAATATTTTTTATACATTGGAAACAAATATAGAGACGACATCTACATCTAATGTCTGCCATATATTGAAAACATATATTTAAAAGATATTTATAACTAATATTTAGAAAAAGTTTATTTTATATAAATTATTGATATAACATTACAATAAATGCCCAATATAAAAAAGTGTGACATTCATATATTACGTATATTTTGTGCTATTAGGGATATCATTTACCTGCGCCTAAAAAAGTGCAACTTTGTAGTTTTTTTGTGTGCATTATGCATAAAAATTTTGTTTTTTATAAGTCTATAAACATTAAATATTTTATGATTATAGCAGACTTTTGAACAAAAAATTTTTTAAATTGTTGTAGTCAAAACGACTAATAACCTGTTCACAAAAGGTTTAAAATTTTTATTTTAGAAACTAATTACTTACCTAAAACGATATGGATATGACTTAATTTAAATTGAATTTAAATAATCCGTAATAGAAAGATAATTTCTAATGTAGAAGTACCTTAATGTTTATCAAAGATAGCAGATATCAAGTTTTAAGCTAGCACGTTATTCGTGAAACTAAGCTGTAGTAAAAAAAACTGAGCTAAAAATTTAATTTCAACTATACTGGCTAAAAGAAATAATTTGGTTTCTTTGTGGTATAACTGTATTCAAAACAACTCTATCTAAAGCAACTTAAACAAATTGGTTAACATCAATTAGTTAAAACGAACCAGTTTCTAAAAGTGGTTAAAACTAACTAAATCATTTTGGTTAATTAGTTAATGTAGTTTTAACCAATTAACCGGTTACCATAAATCAAAAGTGACACCCTCACTCTAAAGAGCTAATAGTGCAGTTGGCTTCTTAAAAGTTTCAATTTCACTTTGCATGTACGTTGTTTGTTCATCACAAATTTTATTAATCATATAATTTATTAAGTTGTTAATTGTAAAAACGGAAAACAAGTGTAGTGTTGGAACTGCTACTTCTTTTTTATTGTTCAGCAGTTTTTCAGTGAGCAAAACGCTACTTTATTGTGTAACTTTTATCTACTCAATTGCTGTTAGGAAGTGATATTGGCTTAAGTAGCTAATTGGCAATTTAAGAAACTTTTTTAGAACTTAAGTACCAATATAAAATTCCTCAATTACTTAAGAACCACTTATAAAGTTTTTTACCACTCTTAAACAGCTACTTCATTGACAACTTCTCAAAAGCCTTCAACAATACCTCTTTATGGTAGTATTGTTTCTTAAAGTCGACTTTGTTACTTTAAAAGAGCTGTTGTTTTTTTTTATTAATCATTTATTGTCATTCATATTTACAAAATGGAGAGCTGATAAAAGTTGGGACAAACAAAACCAGCTGATACATTGTTTTCATTAACTTTAACCTATTCTTTTTACTTTTTTCGTAAGATTTTGTGATCTTAGACGTGTTTTTATTTGCCAACAGAAAATCGATGACAAATGTTGAATCCTTATAGACAAATTGTACTGTGACTTCTTGAAAAAGATTCATTTGTAATAGATGGTCTACCGTTACACAATGAAGAAAATAATTGAGAAAGTTTTCCAAAGAAAAGAAGCGGAAGGTCAAATATTTTATTAATTTAGTTGTTCGTTTCTTGTCGATTTTCAGTATTATGTAAGAAATATAAGTACGATTAGTTTTCACATTATTAAACATTCAATGGTTATTTGTTTAATCACTTAGAATAGGTACGTACACTGTTTGAAAATTAATTTTACTGCATACTACTTCAATTTTTTGTGGATTTTTTTCGTATCCTTTCTTTCGTGCAAAACATCTCCAATATGCTTACAAATCACACCTCTTCTAAATCCTATATTTTGAGATGGTATCCAGCCTAGATAGATAACAACTTCTAATACTGCTAGTTTATCTTAATAATATATTTCGGTTTTGTGAAACTTTTTCTTTAAATTACAGCGTAGTCTCTGTGCTGTTGTAAGAGTTCATTTTTATGCACAAATATGTGTCGAAACAGAAATAGACTAAAATGATACTTGAACCATATTTAACTACCATACCTAAAATTTAAATTTAACAGATAAAAAAAACAATTTACATTTATTGAAGCACATACCAATTAAACCACACTTAATTCTTGTTTTGTATTATTCCTTTATGATTATAAGCAAACAATCCACACACACAGAAAAATAAATAATTAAAAAATTAGAAAATTAGTGATAAAACTTAATATGCATTTCTTAACCTCAACAGTGTTTGCAAACATTTATCAATTATACCAAATTACAGCAGGTTTCTTATAAAAGGTACTGGTTAAAACATAAATAACTAAATTTCAAATTCAAAATCTAAAACTATAATTTAAAACGCCCATATTCTTCGTATTCTAAAATCAAAGATTATAAAATATTAAACAGTCCGTGAACGTAACATATATGTTGTAGAATAGCTCAGTTAGAATATCTAATGATGACAAATCCATCAGGTAGGAGATCGCAGGTTCAAATCTGACCTGGGGAAAATCCAAGCAAAACAATTATTAAGTAAAACATACATATATAACAAAAATACATCTGTAAAGCACGTAGGCAAACGAGAAAAAGTAAAATAGTTACGATAAATAATTAAATTTATTGTTTGGTTATTTTTTAAGCTACTTGTTACGTACGAAATTTTCATTACGGAATACCCTGTAGATGAATTACAATTAGATTCGGGTTTTGACGCCCTCTACCGATCCTTTCTCGTGACTGTCATTCGACGAAGTAATTGTGAAGCTGTAAACTACAGTAACGGGCCGGTGCCGAGGTTTTTCGAATTTGGTTCTTAAATTTTTAAGAACATCACGTGTGATGAACATAAATTTATAAATCGAGTGAGAATTTATTACGATTCTTTCGGCACGGGGTAAGATATTTTTGTCTTAAACCTATTAAGGGTCTTTCGTAATTTCTATATTCATATGATAACCGGTTCCGACCACGTTGTCTACCATTGTGGAATTCAACCAGCAATTAGGATGCATAAGTACCATTAATGAATAAATCTACCGAGCATATCAGTTGCTGTGAGGGCCTGCTACTTAAGTAACATCGGGGTCTAGTCGAACGTTGTGTCGGGGATGCTGATTTGGGATTAGAAGTAGATTGTGTTATCAGCCACCTGTCCTGAATTGCTACTTACATCGTTCAATACCTTGGGGTTCGATATTATGCTTAATGAAGAAGTCGAATGTGTTATCAGCCACCTGTGTTAAGATTATTTCTTACAGTACACGATACAACGGGTTTTTATATGCCATTTAATTATTTATTAATACTATCTTTTGTAGCTTTTGTTCTGTGTGAAATCGATTGTGATCCGATTTGCTTTTCACTATTTATTACAGGCCACTGACGAGAAAACGTTTTCTACGTGTAAGTGGAAGCTGGATGTTAGATGAGTTATTTGTTTGACTTTTTATATCGAGATCACCAAAGTTATTCACAGAATTATATTTAAATGTTAATGATCGTAACTGCGTTATTGCTTATATACCAATAAGGTAATCTTAAACATGTCATACTTGTATCGCATGCTGTGAGGGAAAACCTAGTTATTCGGGGACTTTCGATGCTGTTCTTTTCGACATAATTTTCTTATGTGATGTGTGTTGCCGATACTACAGGTATTTATGTAGGAGGATTGTGATATAATCTAGAAAATTTTATGTAATCCTAAATCAAAGTTTCTTCTACTTATTAATGCAAATTGTTAATCATTTTAGAAGTTAAGGTTGGCGCATTTAGTGTACATTTGTCAATTTACGGCGCTACTAAAGCAAACTATACCTAATACCTAATTAATTCTACCTGGAAACTATTAAATTTCGTATCTTCTTATTATTATCCAACGTTAAAACATTAAATTGATTATACTTGTTAATCTTTCTTTTTATCTTTCCTGCTCCTGTGATTATCGTTACCTATTAATTACTTTTGGCTACTCGAACAGCCGAGTATAAAGATTACGAACCTTAAATTGAGTTACAAGTTTATACCGTCTGTCTTGAGCGGGACAGAAGTTACTTTGGATCAGTTCTGGCGCCCTGAAACATCTTTTCTGTATTTATTGTGGACCTCCCCATCTCCGACTATTGTGAGTTAGCCGTGCAAGGTTCGTAAAACCAAAAAAAGCTTGTAACATAATTAAAGGTAATAAATATGAAGCTATTTAAGCAACTCAGTTGTTTCCGAAAAGTTGTTTACGGTTTCTTCACAGCTTCTTTAAATTTTTGCTAGTACCACAAAGAGCTATATAAGCCCGATTTTAATGCATTAAAGGAGCTGTCTAACAGCTACATAACTGCTGAATTTTTAGCTACTTAAACGCTTTATGGAGGCTTCAGTTTTTCCACAAGCCGCTTAAAAGTGTTCTAAAGAGTAACTTTAAAAGCTAAAGTAGTTATAAAACAGCCGGTTTTAGCTACAATTTGCTCACTGGGTTGTTCTAACAAAGTAAAACGTATTATTGACGCTAATTTAAAATTATAATAACATCTAAATACATATGTAATCTTATCTTTAAAAATATTGGGAACATACTTTCATATATTTAGTAACAGTTTTTTTTAAGTTTTAAGTTTACCGCTCAGGCTGGAAGTTGTTGCCAACCTTTTCCTGCAGTGCGTCCAGTTGGTAACAATCACGTCACCACGGATAGCTACAATTTTTGTGAGTAGGCGTAGTTGAAAAACTGAAATAAGGATGGAAAATACCTAAGCGCCACTTCTTGTACTAATTAAGAATCTCGGCTTGGAAAGACCAAAGGTACGTCTAGACCTACTACAAAGCGAATAGAATAGAGACAAAAAAATAAAACATGCAAAAACAATGTAACAAATGCAATATATATTTTACAACAATAATATGTTATACTAAGAAAAATTTAACAACACTTAGGCTATCATGTTCTGTTTTATACTAAGAAAAATTTAACAATAGCAAAATTATCCTTTTGTTTACTTTAAATAGTGAATAAAAAACAGTATCAATAGCAATTATAACAGTTTAAAAAAGTTAATAGCAAACAAGATAATAAGCCAGCGGTATGACAATGAAAAACTCAATCACACATTATAGAACTTAATTACAGTCGTGTTACCTACTAAGCAATCACATTACTTAGATGTTTCCGCCTAAAAAACATTAGACAAACACTTACCCACCAGAGTTCTTTGATATCAAGTAGCAACAGTCAGTACCCCTTCTATAATTATAGTTGGCAAACGAACGTAGGAAACTTACGTATCACCATATGTGGCCTAAGTCTGGTTTAAATAAATTCAACGTGACTCAAAATAACTTGACGGATATTTGGTCAGCGTACAGACAACAGCTGAATTATATAAATGCTACAATGTTTTAAACATTAAGACTACAAGTAAAGTTTTAGTGTAATCTATGATTTAAAATGTTAAAAGCTAAGAATTAGAACAAGTAATTAATCTAACAGACACAAACAAAACATGCTGAAGACTGAATAGGCATGTTGGAAGTTACACATAAGTAAATAATTTTCAAATACTATACGTGACATTTGTTTGCTTCAGGTTTAAGGTTACCTGCAATTACTGATATTTCAATTCTTTTGCAGCATCATTGCTAAAACGTAAAAGAAATAACTAACGATCAAATTTAAACGTAAAATAAGAATTATTTACGATTTAGCGGAACGCGTAAGAACCCTAGCAATTGCAGTTACAACCAAAGTATAAATAAGCGAGCAAACCCCTCACATCGAATACTGTCACGCAAATACGTAAACAATGACATGTAACAATATAGTTCAACAAGCTTCTCAGTCTGACCATGCACATTTTTTAAAAACGTACTTAACATCACACAAAAAATTCAAAATCAAACAACAACAAATTGAATTAAGTTATTATTGCAACGATAGCTCAAATTATCGCGGCAAGTAAGCGTATCGCTTAGTTTGGATCGCCTAATGACGATAACATCTGTTACGTGGCTTATGCATTAACCATAAACACCACTAGACAGTAAGTAAATTTTATAACAATATTTAAAAATGAGTTACTGTTTTTATTATTTACTACAATTTTTTTTAAATAAAAGTTTATTATTTAAATTCTTCTATAATTGAACTATATCTGCTACACACCACAAAACCGGTTTTAGATGTAGTAATAGTTATTTAAATAACAAGATTGCTAATCAGAGCGATTAATAATTGAGACATTTTTACGCGTGAGCGCGCTCAGCGAGCAAGTGCATTACTGTTGTAGAGATTATTAATCGCATATTATTAAACAAATTGGTTTTTAAATTTTTCGGTTGATCGTATATTATTAATTTTTGCCATTACTTATAATATTACAATTTTATCTACCTAACAACTGTTTTATTTTTGCATCAACGGTAGCAAGATTTTTAAGTAATGAGAATGCTATTTTAATAGAATTTATTATAATTAGTTTTAAAAATATCAACGATTTTTTAGTTTTATGTAATTAACATTATTGCTAGGTAATTGTGTGATTATTGTCGATATGCACAAAAGCAGAACTTGCTGTAAAAATCAAACCAAAATTATTCATAAAGCAAATAAAGCAAGTGTGTACATTTAAAAATAGGTTGTCAATACGGAGTTTTGATATTAAGAATAAAACTATAAGTTGATCATAAAACATTATAAATCTACGGTAGAAACAATGTTAATTTTAATACATATTTACTTCTAATGATAAGAAAGTTTTAACAAGAAACATTTTAGTTTGAAAAATGTAAATAAAAGTAAATTACAATGGTGAACCAGATGTCATAAATAAATTCTTACGACAGATTGGGTTTGAGTACAAAGATGCCAGGATATTGTAATTTGGTGTTATCGCTACTGGATTGAAGGATTATTTGTGCCTCTTGATTAATGTACCCAAGCTCCATTTTTATTTTTCTGTTATTATATTTTAAAAAATTATTATCGTTACGTGTGTGCTTCAAAATGTCTTTTAAATTACTGACATCAAATGTAAAAGATTAAGTGCAACGTTGTAACAAATTTTATTTCCGCTTAAGTTAAAAGTGGTACGACTTATCAAAAATACGCGAACGAACATAAACAGTGGCGTAATCGTCCGTAATCGAGCGACAGTTGACATTGTGCTCTGGAGAAAACAGAATCAAGGTATCCTGAATTAAAAAAGGCTGGTTGTCAAATTATTTCAATATTCGGAACCCGGTAATTATGTGAATCATTTTATTCCACTTTAAAATTTGTGAAATCTAAACACCGATCAGTGTTAACTAACTAGCATCTCAAAGAATTACTGAGAAGTGCTGTCACCATTTATTCACCAAATTTTTAAGAATTATCAAGAGAATTAAGATAAATGTGTTTAGTTTTTAATATTAAAATTCAATGCACATATTTTGTCCTTTCATTTGTTTTCAATAAATCTAATTTTTGCAAACAAAATTTTTTAATATCTCTTTGCATACATTTTAAATAGGTAAAATGGCTCGGACTATCAAGGAGCTTGGCCACCCCTGCTATAGAGAAAAACAAGAAACTAGTTCACCTACTTATAGATTAAAGATATATTTATCTTTCTGTTATATTAATGTGTTACTTTTGTTTATCACAATTTAAGTAACACAATGGTTTAGTAAAATTTATTTTGTTTATGATTTACTAAAATAAATCTGTTCACTAATTTATCGTTAGAATTTGAACCCGATAAAAGTTGATACGTAGTTTAGCAAAGTATACTGAGCAATGTTTTGCAAACTGGTGAAGATGTAAGAGAATTCTATTCTCAGATAAAGAAAGTAATGTCGATGAAAGTGACGAAGTATGTATGCAAAAGAAGTACACGAGTATCATGATAATACAGTTATTAGGTATTGCTTTGTACAAGATTTAGATAGCTATTTATTGAAATAAACTAAAATCTGTTTATATATAAAGCACATTTTTTTTGTCCATAGGGATTTACATGTTAATAATTCATCTTCTTGTTAACTTGTGTATCTATGTGGGTTTGGTGCAATTTTTTATTTAAAAAAATAAAATAGACATATTTCTACAGAATGCACAGTTCAAATAATTATGCGAAAAATAAGTGCGTGAGATCACTTTATTTTTGAAATTTACAAAACATTATAAACGTGTCTTCAATGAAATTGATGACAGATGTCACTTTGACATAATGTAAAGTAATAAATCACTATTGTAATAACATTATTATTAGTATATTGTCTAAATCTGCATTATTCTTATACTTAATTTTTTTTTATTGTTACCTCTTATTTCATGTTTTATGTTAATAGCTTTCACTAAATTATGAGATTTTATACGTCAATAAAAATTTTGACAAAAATTATAAAATAAGTCAACCGTTGCTAATAGTTTCATCAACTTTTTACTAAACAACAGCTTAAGAATTATCATACATTATAAAGCATGTTTAAATCGAAAGCTCATTGTTAAATACATATCTTATGTCTAAAATTCAACCGCAGGCCAGAGATGCAGTACATTGCACTACCTACTAGTTGCGTAACAATTAAGCATTTGAAAATAAGAGAATTTTAATTAATAAAATTATAAATTTATTACAAAAATTATTTTACTTTATGTAAAACTGACATCTATCATCTATTTGATTAAAGACTTACGTTTACAATGTTTTGCAAATTTCAAAGGTAAACTGATTCTCACGCACTCATTTTTCGTACAATTATTTGAACTTGAAATGCTACAATAAATTAAGTATGTGGTGTTGGCAATATATGCATTATGTAGAAAGATGTCTATTTTAGCTTATTAAACAATAAGTTGTATCAAACCCACATAGATACATAAGTTAACACAGAGCCAAAATATTAGCATGTAAATCCCTATAAACACTTTAAAAAAATGCACTGTATATACACATTGTTATATATATAACATACAAACGTCACAACTTTAATATTAGGCATGTTTGGAAAAAGCAACTGAATGTTTTATTCATCGTTAAAAACCAATTGAAAATTTGTGTGTTCATAATCGTCAGATGATGTAAACAATATTTATATTTATTTTTTATTTAAAACGTCAACTAATACAATTTACGTAACCACATAAAATCTTAATTCTCTTCTATGATTTTGTTTGTTAGAAAAAATTCAGGCAGTAATAGAAATTTGTTGATTTCATTGGTTCAGAAGTAGACCTGTAATAGGGGCTTTTATCGGTCTACTTTTGATACGTTATTATACATTAATACAATTACTAACAAACGAACGACGGAAAAACTATTTAATCCATTTATAAAACAAAAAATAGACGACACAACTAGTTTTATAAAAACGTAATAGCAATCAAGTTTTTAAAAAATAAACAAATAAAATTAATTTTATGATGTTGAAAATCAACCGTAAAGAGTCGGCTTTTCAATCATAATTTAAATTTTGTTTAAGTTAAACACCAGGGTAATTTTAAAATTCATACCATTGGTTATTGGTTTTGTGCTAACTCGTAATATGATAACATTTTAAAATTAACCGTAAGTTAGCTTTCCAAAGTTTCAACCTTAATTGAAAAAACAATTTTTGTTATTGTTAAAAATTAACTAATTAATTTAATCTTCTTCGTTTAGGAGGGGCATATAAAACCATTTTAATTTATTTTTATAGCAACGTTTCGTGCTGAAGGTTTGCACTTCCTCAGGCCAACTGCAATTTATTGAACTCGTAAGTCAACACATAGTAACAACAAAATGGAATTAACAGATGATTTTTAACACATAAAACTTACAGAATAAAATCAAGTGGATCAATCCACCGACCAAGGACATTGGCAACTTTACGAGTTAGTAATTAATAATAAATACAACATTCAACATACAATGGTCAATATTTAAAATTTTAATATAACGTAGGACATACACGTTCAGCAAACAATTGACAAATGTTGTGTAATCAAAAATTTTTGACAAATGTTGTGTAATCAAAAATTAGTAAGTAAGTAATTTTGTAATGTTGTTCTATTTTCAAAAACTTTTTATTTAAAGTTAGCAATAAATCAATAAAAAAAGGAACTTTTTGATACGTGAAAAAATTACAATTTATAGAAAAACAATTCTAAGAACGCATAACAAAAAAATGAAATTGAATATTTTAAAGTTGATGTTTATTGGAAATAAAAGAATGATTTAAGTGTACAAGATTTACAAAAGAAACAATTTCTACGAGAGAAGTCAACAACACCATACACTACCAATTGAGTTATTGCAGAACGATCCTATAGTATATCCATAACAGTTTTTTATTTAACATACAACGTTTTTAAAAAATACATTTATATTTATTCTTAATTTATTAATAAAAACGCAATCAAACTTTTTTTGGTTAAACTGATAAATTCTTTAAGTTTATGATTTCAACCATCTTAACAGTAACTTCACTGTAACAAATTTACGTTGTTAATCAATGTTAATTTTTTTTTTCAAAGAATATGTGTTTAATGATTTTAATTATTTTTTAATATTAAAATATAGAATATGAATTTTGATAAAATAATATTTATAGATGTTTATATGTTAGCGTTGTTAAAATTTATTAAATACAAATTTTAGTGTTTAATTAATTATTTTAACAATTACTAATATTGTTATTATAATTATATTTTTGGGTTTGGTTTTAAATTTTCTTTACACTTAAACTCTAGGTTAATTGTGTCTAATAAAGTTACAACTCAGTTCTATTTTTTAAAGAAATTTTAGAGTGTACTCAGCACGTAACCGTATACCGGCAGAAACAAACTTTGGATTAAGGAAATAAATCGATGTTACTTTTAAGCTCCTTTCTTTGATTTTTACTCTTTAACTATTTAAAATGTTATTTTAAATTTTTAGAATATTTAGCAATATCCTGTATTTATAAGCATTTATTAAATTTGTCAATAAAGGAATTCAAGAGGAACGTTTAGAAACTCATAAATTAGCATTGATATTTTACATCTAGTAAATGTAAATGTTAATAATGTAAAACGTGCCAACCAAATATCAATTTAAGAGTCGATAAACAACCTATTAGTTTTAGATGAAAGTGATGATTTGTTTAACAAATAATCTGACAAAATAAATGTTAGCTTGAAATTTTTTTGGAGATGCAAATTTAAATCTAACTCATGATAGTTTAGTATATATATATATTGGTCGCCAACCTAAACATATAAATGTGGAATTTAAAATAATGCAGACGTTTAAACTTGGCAATTGACAGATGCTAGTGTCAAATAGCTAATGATTCTAAAAGAAATACAACTAATAAACAATTGTTACGCATATAAAACAACAAATGGGTGAACTATAACTTTGATGTCATTTACAAACGCAAATCATAACTTTCTAAAAGGTTTATCAAATGAACTAGTAATAAACTATATAAAAAAGATCCAATAAGTCTAACATTTGACGTAGCACTGTAGAGTGTACACAAAACTATTGATATCTTTGTCCATCTACAGATAAAACAATAAAAAGAAAAATAATAATAATAAAAAATCCAATCTGGTTAAGAAAGATCAGGCTCTTACCGATCAAGTTTAAAAACGTTTTAGAGATTTAGTTTACTTGATTTTGATCATTTTTGCTAAGCTTTAAAATGCAGAAACTGATAGCGCAGCATCATAGCAGGTATGCGGTTATCCTTCTGACCCCCTTCAAAGTTTTTTTCTAGAAATTATAATTTCGCATTATGATGGAAAAATTGCGACATGGACAAATTTAATCGGTTTTTTTGATTCGTTGGTGTATAATAATAAAAGCTAACTTTTTTTCAATGTTTCATTATTTAAAGCTTGTGTTACTGGAGCAACAGAATCGGTTGCCAGTTTTGCCTTAACCAAGGCAAATTATGAAATTGCTTATCAAGTTTTAAAAAATCGCTACCCAAACGATAAGCGTCTAGCCGGAATGTACTTATATAACATTATAAATTTTTAACTTTTTGTTTCACCTACTCAAGAAAGTCTTAGATCGTATCTTCAAGTACACTAAAATGCAGCCAGTGCTTTAGCAGCACTTCTAATTCAAAATCATTTTGAATGTATTCTTTTTTATTTAGCTATACGTAATTTAAATGGATCTAACTCTTGAAAATTTGAATCTTGACGACAAACAAATAATTTTTCTACTTATGAGGAACTTAAAAATGAGTTCTTCAATCGACAAGTACGTAATCTCAAATCTAATCTGCTGCTGAAGACAAATCCTTTGACAAAAGTTAAAACAAAAATGCTTATAGCTGCTACTTCTGTTCCCCTTTGAAATAAGGAGGTTGCTTGACATGCTAAACCGCATTTTGTTACCTCGCTTATTAAAACTAATAAATTTAATTCTACTTACAATTGTTCCTTTTCATCACCATAGCGTTGCCCTGTATGTAAATCTGATCACAATATTACTTGGTTTCTCGAATTTCAACGAATGTTAATAAATGAAAGTAGCAAAGCCATGCGTAATCACGCGCCTTGTATTAATTGTCTCGGAGCTCATTTAGTAGCAAATGGTAAAACTGAGCATTTATTACTGTATTTGGATAAGAAAAATAAGTTCAATCCTGTACTTTCCAAAACGACTACTTTTTCAATTAATCTTCTAGCTGCTCAAACAATGTCTTGTCGTCTTCCGCCTACTCATTTCAATTATTGTTCTTCTTGGTACCATTCAGGTTCTACTCCAAGTTAGTTTAACGGTTGGCCTTTTTTTATGGTAGGTTTTTAAACAAGCAACTTTTAAGTGGTACTAACTTACAAAAGGACATTTCTGCTAATCTGATAACTATTAGATTAAATCCGGTTGCTTTGTGTTGTTCGCATCATTTATAAACAAATTTTGTTACGTCGTAGAGATCGTTGTTTACAACACATTTATTGACGCGACCGTGATTGAGTATGAACTAAATACGGTAAGGTACGAATCCTTGGCCTGTGCTGCAATCTTTGTTTAGACTCTTTTTTGTTTCAAGTTTAATCTTTCAGTGGCGATTGCAATAAATGAACAGTTTTTTCTTACATTGCTAGAATATTTAGAGCGGGTTGCACAAAGTTTTTGTTAAATATTTAATCAATGATTAACTACTAATTAATTGGTTAAAAACAATTTAGCCATCGGTTAAAGTATTTAATCTGCTAAGTAAATATTTAACAAAAAAGCTCTCACTAAGCAAGGTTAACTATTGGCTAAGCATGAAATGGGTTGCACAAAACAAATTTTAAAAAATCATCTGATGAGATTTATGATGCCATCGATTTTAGAATGAGGTGTCGTTTCTCAAAAGAAACCGTAGCAGAAACGTATGTAACGTTTGGCTTTTTTTTGGCTGACAATATCAAACCAAGAACTTTTTGAAACAAATCCATTAGTCCGATGAATCAGTTACTGCTGACATTAAGACTTTATCCGACTGGTAGTTTTCAGCAATTAATTGGAGACAGTATGAATGTACATAAGTCGACAGTATCCAGGGTAGTAGCAAGAGTAACCCACTGCATTACAAGACAAAAGGCTACATATAGAGTGCTTTTTTTTTAAAACTGGCCATAGGGTTTTATATGTTAATTTTTCGACCTCGTGTTAGATACCCTTTTAATGAAAATTTTAAAAGAATTTCTGCGCTAATATCAAGGGATATTTTTTGTTGTAATTTAAAATAAGTTATTTTTTAATTAACCGTAGAAATATCTCTGAAAACGTAATATCTTTGCGACTCAACTTGGGTGATATTTTATAATGATGCTCGAAATAGTAGGCTGAAAAAACAATTTTGTTGTGTGAGTCATAACGTGAATAAGTCAGTTCTGATTTACAAAATTAATTTTTTGTCCTTAAATATGCCTGTGTATACGCTTAACGAACGTATTGAATTGGTTCTTGCTTATGTGAAGACGAACTCTGCCCGTGAAGTTGTAGCAACATTTGTAGCAACGCATCCAGATCGCCCCGTGCCAAGTAAAAGTACCATACGTAATTTGTACAAAATATTTTGCACAACGGGCTGTGTTAATGATATGCGTATAAAACGGAGAAGAAATCCTCAGGTACTCACAGAAGAAGTAAAAACAAATATTTGCTTGACCGTTGAGGAGGCTCCGTTTTCAACTTTACATGGTTTAGCCGAAGAATTTGATGTGTCCATGAGTACCTGTCATAAGGCCTTACGAAAAGAGAAGTACAAAAGTTATAGAATAAGAAACGTCCACATCTTGCTGCCACGAGATTACCCCCAGTAAACACAAAACTGATAATGTTTAGTAACAGTTTCAAAACAAAAAATTTATGATTCACTCTTGTTTCAAACATGAAAGAAACCTAACTGCAATAAAATAGCTATAAGTCCATCGCTGTTTCACTTATTTGAATCAGTATAGTTTCGGTATTTTAAATTCAAACCTGTTGCAAAACAAATGTTGCATTCGGTTTACGTTTTAAAAGCTTTCGTTCTTGAACTGATACTAAATGATCAATAAATTAATGATTTCCTTGTTTCAATAATGAACTAAAACAATTCCTTCAATAATACAATAATACATTTTCGAATGCACGTTTCAAATTTTATTGCACAATAAATATTTTTAAATACATCACAATGAGTTTTTTACATATTGCAACTTTCTTTTTGTGATCTTTTCACGGAAGCCTCGAAAACTGCATCAGTTACTGTTGGGTAGCAACTTTTAACCGCATCTGTAACATAGAAATAAATATTTCGTTTATATACATACATAATCATAGTTACACAAAATTAATTACACTTTTTTAATCAAAAACAACACAAACTTAATATAAATATTATTATATTATTATAAAAACACTGTGAATACCTTTAGCTGTACATAATCGTATAGAAAACTTGAAGAATTGAACTGTAATTATAAATCCTAAAGTATCATCAGATTTACGCAATAATCTACCTTAACGCAACCATGTGTGTTAATTTATATTTTTTTCATACAAATTAAAACATGATACATAAAGAACAGAAATGATAACAATATTGATTACATTTATGGATTATAATAAAATGCTTCGACTTACCGTTTATTGTTCCATTTCGTAATTGTACACACAGCATCACTTATCAAACTGCAACCGAACAAGTGAAAAGATATCAATTTGCAACGCAAGCGTTGACGGCAGTAATCAAAAGTATAGCAACGACTAATGCTGACTTATCACAAAGTATTCGTTTTTCCTGGAACGATTCTACTGTTTTGAAAATAATTCAGTTTTATTTAACCGATCTTCAAACAATTCTAGTTATTCAAAAAATATTCGGTTTTAATAAATCAGTTATTAGACGGTTGCTGATTATGGGGAAAAAATTGCAAGTACTGAAACGGTTTAAAACTGATTGTGGAAAATCGGAACTCCTTTAATTTATTCACTGTCAGTTACATGTAAATGATATAAAAATGGAACTAACACGAAACAACGTAATGAAACAATTGTTTTAATCTTGTGACTGTAACAGTTTCAATCCATGTTTACTGGGCTACCCAGAATGGAATTTTGTCAATACTGGATGGAGCAAATTAATGAAAGGCCCAATTTAACGAATACAGTTCTGTTTACGGACGAAAGCACTTTTTTGTTGAGTGTTTATAAACAAAATAAACGGATTTGGTCCCGACAAAAACCTCTAATTTATTAAGAAACTCACACGCAGTGGCCAGAAAAAATTAACGTATGAGCAGGTATTATAGGAAACCGAGTGATAGACCCATTTTTCATAGAAGGAAATCTTAACTCTGAAGGTTACCTAGAATTGTTATCTACTCAAGTTGGCCCAGCAGTAGCTGCATTTTTTCCGAACGATGATATTATATTTCAGCATGATGGTGCTCCTGCACACAGTGCTAGGAAAGTGACCGAGTATTTAAATTTAAAATTTCCAAATAACTGGATCGGACGTTATGGTCCACTTAAATGGCCTGCAAGAAGCCCTGATTTATCGATGCTGGACTATTTTTTGTGGGGATATTTAGGACAAAAAGTATTTGAACTAGAGAAGAGACCAGTAAACATCAATGAATTAAAAAACAAAATAATTGAAGCCTGTAGAAGTGTCCTTCCTAGACAATTAAGTGATGTTAGAAAAGATTTTTATGAAAGACTTGGTCATTGTTTAGCCGCATATGGAGGACACTTTGAACATTTAACTTAATTTAACGTTCAATAATTGTTACTTTTATTTGCTTGCATTCGATATATTCTTTATAATTTATTAAATTCTGTTACTTTCCTAAATGCTTTTATTATTTTTTTCAACTAGTGGAATAATCTCGACAATATTGTCAACAATATTGTTTGTTAAGTATTTTTTAAGTTTAAGGTTATAAAATTAGGTTTTATGATCATAAATAATGAACAAATCGGATTTTCTTAATTGTCTTTTTTGTTTAATAATTTATTAATTGCCCAATGAACGCGTAAACAAATTACAACAGAAAAATTTCTGCTAACAGTAAAAGAAAAAATTAAATAAACTACACCGTAGCCAATTTTAAACACATTGTTCTAAACTTTTAACTGCATGTATCTTACAGAGAGTACAAAACTTAACATGTGAAACTTATGACCAGTTATGTAAATCAGAACAGACTTCTCTACGTTATGACTGACACAACAAAATTGTTTTCAGCCTACTATTTCGAGCATCATTATAAAATATCACCCAAAATGAGTCGTAAAAATATTATAATTTCATAGATATTTCTAAAGTTATTTAAAAACTAACTTATTCTAAATTACAACAAAAATTATCCCTTGATATTAGTGTAGAAATTCTTATACAATTTTCATTAAAAGGGTATCTAACACGAGGTCGAAAAATTAACATGTAAAACTCTATGGCCAGTTTAAAAAAAAGCACTGTATAACTATGCCTCAACATTAAAATGCTATTAGACAAATTAAACAATAATTTTATTTAATTAGCAATTTCCCAGGTGTTACTGGTGCAGTGGATTGTACTTATATCAAACTTCAATCGCCTGGTGGTCCACATTCTAAGTTGTATAGGAACAAAAAAGGGCATTTTTCTATTAATACTCAAGTGATGTGTGATGCTGGCTTAAAAATTCTTCACATTATTGCACGATGGCTTGGTTCTGTACAGGATAGTACTATTGTTAATGACAGTCCGCTGTCAGTTGATTTCGAACAAGGACGGTATGGAAGTAGCTACTTTTTAGGTGACAGCGGTTGTCCTTGCAAACCATATTTGTTAACACCTTTTATAAACCCTAATACTCCGGCACGAAAAGCATACAACCGAGCTTAAATTAAAACAAGAAATCCAATTGAACGTTGCTTTGGAGTTTTAAAACGTCGATCTCCATGTTTTTCAGTTGGTCTTTGCATTAAAACAGAAACGATGTTTAGGTACAATTGTAGCTTGCTGTGTGCTACACAACATTGCACTTCAATATAATGATGTTGAACCGTTACGTGATATTGTAGTAGAGCTACAGCAAGATGATTTTTTTGTTAAAGAGTTAAGATTAGTGCCAGGTGCAAGCTAAAATGTGGTTGTTCGTAATGCATTTTTAAATACTGTTGTTGCTCAGTGACGTTTTTGAATTTTCGTTTTTCTATAAATTAGTTTATTATTAGCAACTTTGTATTAATAAATAGAACGGTTCGCCTCCTGGTAGGTGATAATTTTAAAATTTGATCAAAGTAATGATCCCTTCTTTTAGAAGGTTGAATGAAAGCAACTACTTCACACATTCACATTCACACATTCGCAAATTACTGAAGTAGTTGCTTTCATCCAACCTCCTAAAAGAAGGGATCATTAATTTGATCAAATTTTAAAATTTGTATTTATAGTATGTAAGTATATTTAAGATTTTTCCGTTATTATAACTTACTTTGTCTAAAAATTTAACTTAACGAATTTAACAAGTTTATGCTTATTGTGTTATTGCTATGTGTATTATTAATCTTATAGTAAAAGTTTCTTTAACTGTAATGTTTTAATTTCCATATCTATAATATGTTATCGTTTTTTCTTAATAATATATATAATAATAGTTTTTTGGGTAGCGTGCTAATCTCGCAAGTGTGTTGCCGCTAAACTAATTTCATTTGGCTATCAGAAAAGTACGGTCCAATTTAATGCATGCGGTTGGCTATCTGTATACGTTATTTATCCGTGGTACTACATATTTTTGTATGATGTGTTGCTTCTAATAATAAAGTATTTATATTTAATGTAGTCTTAAAAACTCCAAAAATATTGGCATTATAAAGTTTGTAGATTTTCAGGCAACCTAAAAAACAATATTAACAACTGGATTTGAAAATTAAAAGATGTTTTCCTATAAAGCTAAAAAATTTCATTTAAAAAAATAAGTTTAAATTAATACTACTAATGGTGTCAATCAGAGTAGCAAACATTTGCTCTTCTGAAGTACTAAGTGCTGGTGTATAGGTTCCACCACCTGTTTTATTTAATTCCATATAAAATTTAGGCCTTGCATCTCTCAAAAACACATACCAAGATGCATTTCCTCTTCTTCTTATCAAATATTACACGTTGTTGAATTCTGCGATGTTTCGCAGAAGAGATAAGCTACTGATATTTACGCCTGCTTTAGTTTTGTTGAGTCTTGCATACAGTGTTGCAATCTCATAATCGCTAAGTCAAAGCAGGCTCCACTAAAGATCTGTTATTTCCAAGACTCTAACTCGCTGAAACGCTTTTGGTAACGTGCTTTTTTTATTCGATTAAACTTGTTTTTGTTTTTACGACTATTAAAGCAGCTCGTCTTTATACTGATGCTCAAATAGTTCTTGCGTAGCTCTCACTCTTTCCGCATTGTCTTTATACCTTTGTTGCTAATTGCATTGTAACTATTTTTATATCACTGAATGACATCAATAGCATCACGTTGGTGATGTTAAAAATCCTGTTAATTAAGCTTGTCGTGACTGAAGTTATAAGCAGTGTTTCTCTCTGGATTTACGATTCGACTTTCCTAAGTGAGCTTCTGTTGTCTCCTTTTTGACCATTCTGGTAACGGTTGCTTTTAAACGTTATAAATTGTGTTTAATCATTAAGACCTGTGCATCTGAACTTGTGCGTTTCTAAATCTTTAGTTCCAGCCAGCTTTTGAGAAAAAATATTAGGATACGTCGAGCAATTGCTGATTTCGGGTCGTGGCCTCGAATGATTTTACAGTTGGGTAATTGTACGTGCGTTACTTTAAACAGAGCGCTTGTAAAATTTGCGTAAAGTACATTTCCTTTTTTCATCTTAATTACTATTGGTCTCGTGGGTTCTTACCGGAACTCCCTTCACTTCTTCAAAATAAAATACAGTCTACCGTTTTGTTCCCGTGTGGCCAAAACAGATATTATAAAATCTGGTTTTTGAAATAAACATAATATTTTGTAGAAATATATAACGTGAATTAAATTTCAGCAGTGAAATATATGGTTAATAGAAATTGCTCCAATAAAATTTTCTGCACTTGTCAGAAAGTTGTATTTGCGATATACGCAGTTTTTTTAATTTAAATGCATTAAACTTAATTATTCTGGATAAAAATTACTTGACTCAGTGTGAGCGAGTCTGATGAAGTGTTCATCCAGAACACGAAACGTCGCAAATTACTGAAGTAGTTGCTTTCATCCAACCTCCTAAAAGAAGGGATCATTAATTTGATCAAATTTTAAAATGATATACGGAACTTGAGATTTTGATTCGTGTATAGACTTAACATAACTAAGTTAAAAAAATTAAACTTATAGTAAAAGCACTAGTTTTTGTTATCTGTTTGTTGTAATTAAATAGCTAGTTTACTTTTTGTGGTAAATACACCACCATACTACACCACGCAAAGTTATTACCGATTTTTTAAACATTATTGTAATGTTATTCCAAACTTAAAAAAAATACATTATCGTTTACAAAAAAAAATACAAATAAGTTAAAACTGTTTAGTAATTAATACAATTTAAATTTAAATTTTTTTTTTTACTTACATTTTCTTATAATTTATTTATTGTTATTAGATAACCTTGCGTTCTCAATACAAATGTATGCTAGGATTATTTAATTAACATAGAGATATTGTCGCAATAACATCAAAAATACTAAAAATCAAAGTTTCAACGCAATATGAAACTGAATTGAACGCATGGTACAGTAACGAATATGAAATGTGCTTATGCATAAACCTTAAAGTGCGTATAGCATAATAAGGTCGGCAGAGATATTCAACTTTTAAAATGTAGTTTAATTGTCAAACGCACTTTATATTACTTTCATCTAGCTTTTACTTTGCGTGCTTTCTAAAACTGGAGAAAGCTGTCTATTATAAGAGAGAGTGATGTTTATTCTAAGCAATATTTCATTATTATGTATTCTCTCTGTTTCGTCCAACGGTGTAATTAAATTTGTAATATACATTATGTTTTCTATTGTTCTATTCAGTTTATATACACATAAACATACATATTAAATTACGAACCTGTAAGCTCTTAAGGTTGTTGACACCACGAATGAAAATAAACAGCGTAAATTTCTTTTCAGCGACTTGCTGACACCAAGAATTGCAAATTCTTTTTTGTACTTACTTTTACTTAAATCAGCAGAACTTCTAATAGCTTTTTCTTCTTTAATTCAGCACAAAAAAGAACACATTTACAAATATAGACTAAGCCCGAAGTCGTCTTCCCCAGTAAACACAAAATTGATAATGTTTAGTAACAGTTTCAAAACAAAAAAATTATGATTCACTTTTGTTTCAAACATAAAAGAAACCTAACTGCAATAAAATAGCTATAAGTCCATCGCTGTTTCACTTATTTGAATCAGTATAGTTTCGGTATTTTAAATTCAAATCTGTTGCAAACTAAATGTTGCATTCGGTTTACGTTTTAAAAGCTTCGTTCTTGAACTGATACTAAATGATCGATACATGTATGATTTTTTTGTTTCAATAATCAACTAAAACAATTCTATAATAATACATTTTCGAATGCACGTTTCAAAATTTATTGCACAATAAATATTTTTAAATACATTATCACATTGAGTTTTTTACATATTGCAAATTTCTTTGATGTGGTCTTTTCACGGAAGCCTCGTAAACTGCATCAGTTACTGTTGGGTAGCAACTTTTAACCGCATCTGTAACATAGAAATAAATATTTCATTTATATACATACATAATCATAGAGTTACACAAAATTAATTACATTTTTTAAATAAAAAACAACACAAACTTAATATAAATATCACTTTAGCAATTATAAGAAAGTTATAAAAACACTGTGAATACCTTTAGCTGTACATAATCGTATAGAAAACTTGAAGAATTGAACTGTAATTATAAATACTAAGTATCATCAGATTTACGCAATAATCTACCTTAACGCAACCATGTGTGTTAATTTATATTTTTTTCATACAAATTAAAACATGATACATAAAGAACAGAAATGATAATAATATTGATTACATTTATGGATTATAATAAAATGTTTCGACTTACCGTTTATTGTTCCATTTCGTAATTGTACACACAGCATCACTTATCAAACTGCAACCGAACAAGTGAAAAGATATCAATTTGCAGCGCAAGCGTTGACGACAGTAATCAAAAGTATAGCAACGACTAATGCTGACTAATTACAAAGTATTCGTTTTTCCTAGAACGATTCTACTGTTTTGAAAATAATTCAATCTTATTTAATCGATCTTCAAGCAATTCTAGTTATTCAAAAAATATTCGGATTTAACAAATCAGTTTTTAACCGGTTGCTGATTATGGGAAAAAAATTGCAAGTACTGAAACGGTTCAAAACTGATTGTGAAAAATCGGAACTCTTTCAATTTATTCACTGTCAGTTACATGTAAATGATATAAAAATGGAACTAACACGAAACAACGTATTGAAACAATTGTTTTAATTTTGTGACTGTAACAGTTTCAATCCGTGTTTACTGGGTCCTTTCGTAAACGTAAAACTGCATATACCCGTAACCGTATAAGTACTTACTTAGAAGCGTTTCTGGTGAATCAAACTCGGTAGTCGGTACATATCTCGTCACAATTATCAGAAATCACAGTATCTTATTTACATTTACAGTACCAAACGCAAATGCATAGGTTTTTTATTGCATACATATCTTTATCAACAAAATTCAGATGTGAGCGTTTAATCTCTACAAGAAGTTGTTTTTGTTTAGGTACTAGGTATTACAATTTAGCAACTTGTACAAACGGTTTTTTCTGATATTAAAAATTATATTTCTTTATCTCGAATAAAGAACGATTAAACCGATTTTAGAGGTACTAAACACTAGAAGAATGTTATTATGTTAGTCGTAATACTTGAATTTCAATACATTGTCAAGGCTGCTATAAACACTTTATTTTTTATACCAATATAGAAGGCGTATAGGAGTGGGTAGTACCCACAAAACCATAAGTTCCATTTAGGTTCCCTTAGCATTCCCAAATATTCATTTCTAAAGCATTCCAATAGTAGTTTGTGTATGGACTTCTAATAACACACCTAATTTAAAAGGTATTCTATAAGAATGCCTATATAAGAAGAATAAAGTACTCTAAAAGATTCTTTTAAAAGCACTCCTATAGGAATACTATATTTAATTTAAAAAAGAAGTACTTATAGCAGCCTTACAACTGACAGTTGATTGGAAAGACTAAAGTATTAGAAGTGTAGCATCCTAATGGCCTTCCCATATTGATTCTATAACAATGTATATAGAAGGAGAATAAAGTACCCTAAAAGATTCTTTTAAAATCACTCCTATAGGCCTTCTATATTGATATAAAAAACAAAATGTTTATAGCAGCTTTGACAATGTATTGAAATTCAAATATTACGACTAACATCATAACATTCTTTTAGTGTTTTAGTGCCTCTAAAATCGGTTTAATCGTTCTTTATTCGAGATAAAGAAATATAATTTTTAATATCAGAAAAAATCGTTTGTAGAAGTTGCTAAATTGTAATACCTAGTACCTAAACAAAAATAACTTCTTGTAGAGATTAAACGCCGACATCTAAATTTTGTTGATAAAGATTTGTATGCAATAAAAAAACTTATGCATTTGCGTTTGATACTGTAAATGTAAATAAGATACTTTGATTTCTGAGAATTGTGACGAGATATGTACTACCAAGTTTGATTCACCAGAAACGCTTCTAAGTAAGTACTTATACGGTTACGGGTAAACGCAGTTGTACGTTTACGAAAGGAATACGACTTCGGGCTTTATCTATATTTGTAAATGTGTTCTTTTTAGTGCTGATTTAAAGAAGAAAAGACTATTAGATGTTCTGCTGATTTAAGTAAAAGTAAGTACAAAAAGAAACAATTGAAAACATATATCTATTTTTGTACGATCAGCTTATCCACGTTTTAGCGCTTTATTGTTATTGTTTATTTTTTACTTGGCATCCAGTTATTTTTTTTAGAGCAGGGGTGGCCAACCTGCGGACTTAAACTTAAAAAGAATTGTAATAAAACATTTATTTTATTTATAAAAAGAAATATATTTTTGATATAAATCTAGTGAAAATGCATGCGACTGATAATAGATAATAAAAAATAATTAACTGCATAATTTTGTTATACAGTTAACCCAAAGTTGATTCAAAGGAGTTCCTATAGATGTTATTATTGAGAAGGTGTTCCAATGGCTACGTCATGGCAAAGCGAGATTAAAAAATAAAATAATTAGAATGATGCAGCAAACTACAAATCCACAAACCATTGATTAAAAATTATTATAGTTTAGACAAAGATACTGTACAAATTTCTTAATAAAAAATGACTTAAAACTAATCATTTCATGCGTTTGGTGTTTCTTATGGTATGCTATTAAAACCCTGTAAAAGCATGCAAATCAATTACCTTTTAGTCGTTAACTTTGTCATGCTATTCTACAACATAGGAGAGTACTACATTGGCACTATTTTAAAGCATTCTAATGGAACGTGAAAACTTCTACCTTTGGCCTGCTTTTGTACAACGTCTAATAGGACTCTATAAGCACTAACTGTACAGCATTCTACTGGAGTGTCAAAGCCTATCTTTAAACATAAACCATTCTACTGCTACAGGAAGGCTTTCAGTAATATCAATACTGCCTCTATGCTTCTAAAAGCATTATTATGGAACCTATTTGGTTTTTTGGGTAGGTAAGTAATTACATTAAACAGTTTACTGAAATCGTTCTTTTGATACTTTTTTTGTGCGACAATTTTTCGTAGACTGGCCGTTTCAGAGATACTAAACATTATACTATTGTATTTACTGAATATTTTACTAATAATGTACATCAAAATTTTATTTTATAATAGTGATTTAAAAAACCGCTATACTTTTTTAACAACATTAGCAGCTATTTAAGCAAATTTTCTAACTTAGTTTTCATAAAATTATTTATAACCGTTTTTGGTAGACTGATAGTTTACGAGATCTAGACATTAAACCATTACATGTTACACTGTTTCAATATTTATAGCAATGCGTATCTATTTAATTAGGTATTAGCATTAATTGGATTTCTTTTTAATTTAGATATTTTCTATGATAGAAGTTATATGTTTAGTTTTGTACAATAACGATGCGATTAATTTATTAGAACACTCATTAAAATTGTGGAATCAGCCAAAAGCCATCAACGTTGAACGGTCGATCACATCAATGTTATCAGAGTTAAATCTATACGGGGTTTTAATGTCCAGTGTACGTCTATACATTTATTATTTCTAATTATAGTGTGATAGAACAATACGGATCTATGATTACATTTTGTGTATGTAAGTAAAATTTGTTTTTTCTATAAAATAATGAGCAAATAGAAAAACTTGTGCATGTTGGTTTTGTTGAATGTAATATTGCGCAATTACACATCTTTTTTAAGATGTGGCAACGTTTATTAGCAAAAACAAAATTTACTGTATAAAATTTTCTAAAGTAAAGAAGGTATCCAGCAAACACAAGAGCATCGTGACTGATAAAGTTTGGGTCTTTAATGATAAGATATTTATTATTTATTGTAATTATCTAATTATAAGCGAGTTGAAATGATTACAAAAATGTTTATTACTCATCACATTTGTTATTTGAGGATTCTTGTTTTTTTTACCGCATAGTTACAATCAACAACAAAATTTCCATTTGTTTAGATAGTCAGGACCGCGACCGGCCTAAAAACTTTAATTGCAAATATCTGAAAACTGGTTCATTTTAGACCAAATCTTTAAAAGAAAAATTTTCATTTAATGCCACTAGAAAACTACTCTTTGAGTTTGTAGTCGTATTTTAAATACACCCTGTATAAGATTTTAACAGTTATAATTGATTAGTTTTTTATTTAATTTTGTTTAAGTTAAACTTACTTTACAATATCAATTGACGATATTATCTGTAGTAGCTATAATTTTTAATTTAAAAAAATGTTGCAAATATTGCTTTCATATTAACCATTTAATTAATTAAACATTAAAAAAAAATTCAAAAATATTTAATTTTAAAAAAATATTACGTGTCGTCTATTCGTAAACAATTTATGTTTTTATTTAGTTTTTTTTACCAAAAGGTATTCTCAATAAAAAATAAAAAATTAGTTTTAATTTATTAACAATAAACGTAACAGTATCAACAAAAATTCATATAACAAGATCACATTAATTATATTTGTATTTACAATACTTTAATCATAAAAGTTAAGCTGCACAACTAACTGTAGCCAGCAAACAATTCTTTAAACTATTAAAATATGTACAACAATTTAAAAAGAAATTTTACGACTTTGTCTTACTTTAGTTTTAAACAGAAATTAAAATATTGCTACTATGAAAACATTGTAATTAACTTATAAAATAGAGCTAATCGGATATTCAACAGTGCAGTATACAATGTTATAAAATAAATTAGTTTATCAACATATAGGAAACAACTTAAACTCAGTATGCGAATAACGTAATGTATACAGTTGTAAGTAGAATGCTTAGCAGAATACTGTATTTATAATATTAAACCTTTACTCTTGACGAATGAAGTCTCATTATACATAGTTTAAATAAAAATTCTTTTACATACTTGATTGAGCCAAAAATACTTTACAAAAAACATATATATATAATTATATTAACTAACATTAAAGTACAATATTTTTGTTTAGTAGTAAAAATGAATTACTTATTAGAGTTTTCTAAACCCGAAAGACGCTCTAATCCTAGTATAGACTCCGTTTGCGATTACTTAATTTTCCATGTTTTATAAACGTTAAATAAAATAACTTTAAATGTAAACAACTAAAGTGTGTATATTGACTAATACTTTTAAAATAAATAGTTTTTAGGCATTATAAATGTATAGTAGTATAACGGTTTTATCTATTTTGTTAAATTTAAGTTTAATATTTGCATCTGGAAATGATGTAAAAAATTTATTAACCATTAAAATAAGTTAGTATAACTAGTAGTATTCCTGTTTAGGAACACCATTTAAAAATCAAAGGTCGTAAAACATAAAAGTCAGGGTATGAACTTCGCATTTTCTTGAAACTCTTCTATAAAATTTTTGAATAAAGTCTTACGATGTTATAAGGATTCGTAAGATCCATAATATACAGAAAGAGCCAGAAGGGATAAATCTTCATATTTCAAGTTTACTAAATTGTGAATCTTGTACGTGATTTAATTTTGTTCGTAAATACCGTTCACATTAAACTTTGTTGTATATGTAGTCAAACTTAATAGTTTAAAGACAATATCTACTTCAAAATTAATCCTTGCAGTATCTTTAGAATGCAACTTCAGCATTATGACTTTATATAACTGCTGAATTTGGGATACCCTATGTTCCAAAACATTAGTAATTAAACACAAATCATATTTGAGTGTTAGTTAAGCAGACGGATAATTATTTCTATATTTGCAAACATTTATAAAAATAATACAACATAAATTCAAACAGTTGTGTCAAATTTTTAACAGTAAAGGTTAAAAACTTTAAGGAATCAATCATACAAAATGCTTAAAATACCTTTGAACTTTTGAAAAAGATTATTATATTAAATTGAAAGGGTAAAGCAATAAAAACAACTAAATACCGAAAACATTTTACACTTAGACGATTCTATCAAAAACAAGCAAGATTTAAAGTTTGCAGTTTTGTCTCAAGTTAATTATAAAAATTTAAGATAATCTGAGAATTAAAAAAATTAAGTGCAGATTTAATAAATATTTATTTATACAGTTTGCCAATTTTTAAAAACTTGAATTTAATTTAGACTTTAAATTAATGTAATATTATTCTTTTACAGTAAACGACGTAAACATTTTGTGGTTTTTAAATATGGTACATCAAACAGTAAAGAATCACAACTGTTTTGTGTTAAACGTTTTATTGAAAACAGGTACACAATCAATGTCAACTATTTCGTATTATAAAAAACGATAAACATTTTTAACAAGTTTTTACAACAACAACCATTTTTTTTATATCATTAGTTATTTATTTTTTTTAGACAACTTGTTTATTTTAACTTATTATAAACTTAGAATAATACTAAATATAGAACTTTATAGAAAATTACTAAGTAGTACTCGTATTCATATCTTCAGTGGACTGTATTAATTATGATTGCAGTTGCTTATAGTACGGCCTTAAAAATTGGTTTTTATTTAAAATTTATACAAAAACTGCGGCACAATAATTTATAACATAAACGATCAAGAGTGGCAAATATGTCTTAAACAAATAAACACCTTTTAATTCAACAATTACTTTTAACCTCGTGAGTAAAACTATGTAATGATTCTTTGTCGTTTTTATATATTAGGTTAATTAAACATAACAATTCTATATTAACGTATTGATACACTAAACCTAAAGCATCCAACCGTACTATAAATTATTTTTTAAAGGATGCATCATCAAAAAATTAATATAATCAAATCTATGAATAACAAAATCATTAGTTTGAGTAGTCCACAATTCCATACAGAAAACTTAAACATTTTAAAAAACATTCTAAAAAATAACAATTATCTTTTAAGAATTTAATAGACAATATTATTCCATACGAACACTTATAACATGCCATCATAATTGACCAAAACTAACTTTACTTATAATTTTGAATATACTAAAATGATAAACGTTTAAGGTCAACTAAAAACTCTTTCTAATTTTAAAAAACATTTTAAAAATAGCGGCTTACAATAACAACATTATTTACAACATTATTGACTCAAAAACAAATATATACGACAAATAATGTTATATACAGAATCAAATGCATGAGATCCAATAAATGTTATCTGGAGCAAAATCAACAAAAAAAGCTATTCATCGGATAAAAAATCATCAATATGATTACAAAAACAAAAAATCAGAATCAGTTCTTGTTTTGCATCATATTAATACTGTCTATAATTTTGATTTTAGTAACCCCACGACAAGAGATTAACTTCTGAGATGACTTATCACCAAACATGACAACAATGTGAATTTTAATACAACTATTAATAGCCTTAGTAGTGTATATAATAACCTTATCATATGCAATATTATAAGTGTTTGTAAAATTATCGATAATGAGACACCTTGTTGACGGAAACGAAAAATGTGTTGCCGTTTTGGCAACACATTTTGAGTTCTGTCCAGGTGTCAAAGTTTAGGTAATTTTACAAAGACGAATGAAATTCAAATGTTTATTACTCGAAAAAAGCAAAAAATTATTTATTGTCATAATAATTATTAGTGCCGTTACAAAATAAGTCGAGCCAAAACGTAACATGGTTGAAACTGATTAATTTTTGAATTTAGAGCGTTTTCATGGTTACTTATTAACAGGCATACTTATCGCTGTAATTATATCTCTTCCGGTTGTGTTATCGTTTATTAATGCTCGTTTAATTGAAAAACGTAATTGAAATGGTGTAATATGATTGGTTAATTTTAAATGAGTGTAATAATTACAAAAATGTCACGATCTTAATTTTTCACCTCGTTTTGTTATCTTTTTAGTGCCAACATTTTTGAAATAAGTAGGGTTTTTTATCACCCTTTCCTACTAAAAGAATTTCTTATTTTCTTGATTTGCAACTTAGGAGGTTTATTATTTTTTGTTAACTAATTACCTTGATAATTTTTTACTGTATCAATTAACCAATAAAAAAATTTGATTGCATTTTTTAAAATTCAACTAATCATCAACGGATTACAGGGATAACACTACGGGTGTGGTGTTATCGGGCAAAGCAGACATGATATATTCAAATGTCAAATTAAATGTCAGATAGTAAATCAATTCATAATAATCATACAAAGATTTTCTGATATTTTTAACAAGAAAATTAACAAAATTCTTTTAGAAAATACACCAAAAACACAATTAATTTGTATTAATTAATTAAACAACATGAAAAGTAGTAAAAAATTATCTTACCGAATACTCAAAATTTTGTCGTAGAGAATGTTTCAAACGTGTTTCTTTGAGGTAATATTACCAAGAAACACGCTTTCAACAATTTCTATGACAAAATTATCTCGGTATTATCAATGCTCTAGGGGTATTATAGCTGATAACACATTAATATTCCCTTTTGACCTATCGTCAGTACTATCCAATCTCCTACCTTCAAGTAGCCAAGTTCTTGTTCAACATTCTTTGCGAATTTACAGGTAAAACCTCTTTTCACATCTTCCATTCTCAGCATTTTATTTAACGTTTAGTTACTATAAAACTTGAACCCTAAGATCTTATAAGTTTTCATGACACTTCACTTTTTAATAAAGTTTTTATTAAAGATTCTGTTATTATTATCGAACAGTTTCTGCCTCACCATGACAAGGACTTGGGTTTGGTTCTTCTTATTGATAAGTATTTATCATCCACTTCTTCTAATTTAATAACAAATTTTACAAACATGTTTCTGGTCCTGTTATCGGTTCTCCTCTATTGCAAGTTGTAGCAATCTTTTGAAACGGTTGCTTTAGATTTATGAGTATTAAAACATATAGTCTGGTTTAGATATGTTGACGGCACGTTTATTGCTTGGACTTATGGTCATCTCAAATTTCCTAAGTTTTTTAATCATCTAAACAATCAACTCCCAAATATCAAATTTACTATTTACATGGAAGCGCTAATGTTTCTCTCTCAATTCATAACGTTTTGGTGAGTCGTAAGCTCAACAGACTTCTGAGCCATTCTGTTTATCACTATCCTACTTATACAAACAAATACTTTTATGTCTCGTTTTATTAACATTCTACACAAAAATTTTCTCTTACTGAATCCTTGCTTTATGCTAAATCCACATGCTCAAGTTCCTAAGGGCAGTTATACTTCCAAATCCAATCCGAAATTGGCATTTTACCCTATCTTCATAAGGTTACAGATCAAATAGAGAAGCAAGTACCAAAGACAAATTTCTTACATTTTAATTTCAAAGTGTATACAAAGTTCCTTGTTCATGTGGTTTAGTTGCATGGTCATTACACGCATTTAATACAAGTCACAACTCCAAACTCGGAAGACGTTCTTATTGTGAATAATTTTTGCGCAAAAATTTACCGTTTAAGTAAAACAGCATATCAAAATTTTGATTATGGCATGGTATGGTAACAAAACTTCAAGTTTGCTAAAGTAGTAAATTATTTTTAATTATTTGCAATCGGACCAGGAATTTATCTCTAAATCTACTATTTCAAAATTATTCTAATTTATTCATAAAATTAGAAGTGTCAAAGATTCGTCAAAACATAGAAGAACGATAAATATTACAGTTCAACAAACATTTTTAGATGTGATGTTAGATGAGGTAGAAAATTCAAAACTGTTGTCAATATTCAATTCAATAAATTATAAAATTTTGGTTACTTAGATTAAGTGTAGACGATTTTAATCGCAAAATTGGGTTTTCTTATTTAAAGAATACCAATTTTTCAAACCATTATTTGTTTTTTGCAAAATCCACATTTCGTTAAAATGGGCATGTAAATCGATGTATGTGTTGGTCAACTAAAATCCACAGTGGATAGATCAAGTTTACACCTAACAATTACAAAAGTTAATATTATGTGCGGCATTTACGGCGAGCACGTGGTACGACTGTCTAGAACTCGTCAATCATTTTTACGCAACTAATGTAGTACCTACGTATTTGTCAGCAATATAACATATTTATCGAAATAACATGTATTGAAAGACACACTGTTACGCTCTAAGCAAATTTTTCTAAATCCGGTACTGTTTGATTTATTTAAGTTAGACGTGTGGGAATCTGCTGTTGCTGCTAATCTCACGCTTTATTTCGTTACATATTAAAGTTGATAGTTTGTAATTTATGATTAATTAAGAGCGTATTATCTTCGCTTAATACGTGATTAAATTCTGCTTTTCTGCAAGTCCTTATCAATATCTTTGTTTAAACTATCAGTTACTCGAGCGTTCTCACTAGTTTGCTGACGAATTTATTTTGTTATCTTGTGAGGTCATTATGACCTAGATTCTTTCGTTTCTTTCTTTAATCAGTTTCTGACAAACTCTTGTTGAGATCACTTCAAAAATTTACTGTACCTTGGAAGTACTAACGTTTACTTAAACACGGTGATTTTACCGGATATTACGTTGAAACCTTCCTAACTTTTAGTATATCTACGGAACCTGTTTCTTTCCTAAAATTACTAAAAATCGTATATTTACGGCTATAAGTTACTTTAAATTTTAAAAGTGTACTTAGTTTTTTTAACGCTGGATTATTATACCCAAGTAAACTAATTAGTTTTTGCTTTATTTAGTTAATCTAACTTCGCTTCTCTCCCTTCCTCTTTATAGCGGTTTTTCTTCCGACGAAATTGTTCCAATTTCTATAAACGTCTTCTCCAACGGATTGTTTCTCCCACGTATGAGAGTTCCTTCAATTACCAAAATACTCCGTTCATCTGTAAACTTCACTAACGCTACGCTGAGAAGTCAACTTTGATTGCAGCAACTGACTAAGTGAAAAACCAACCGTTAACCTTTGTTTTATTGTAAATTAATTCATATTTGTGCAAATCTCAAAGATTTGATTTTCTACATTGAACTTTTAATAAAAATCCTACTTGCTTAATCAACTTTAGAAATTCAAAAACTTTTTCTTATACTTTAAAATTCTACAATTAATGGCCTATTAACCTACATAAATTTGGTCCCGCATCCCCTGATCTACGAGATAGTAAACTCGAACCTAACTCTAATTCTCGGCTGTTATTTGCCGACGACCAATTGTTTGTTTTAAATAATTTTCTTTGTTTTGTATTTCAAATTTGTAATTAGTGTCTTGTCGAATCCCGATCGCTGCCCCAAATTTAATTTTTTTTTCTTTTGTTTGTTTTGCGAACCTAACTTAATTAAATTAGTTTTACTACTTTTGTTTTAACACAAGGTAATTTAGATCCTGAATTTTTTTGTAATATTTGAAATCCATTATCGATTGTTTTACTCAACTTCACGCATATTTTGTTTGCATAATTCAAAATTGAATATTTTATTGATTATTTTGTAAATTGCCATTTATTCTAATTTCATTATATTTACATTAAATTTACTGATTGCTACTTATTGCTTAACCTTCCCCGTTTTTCTTTCAGCAACCCTTCGCTACTACTAAAGCCCTGTTAAACTTTTACAATTTACTTAACAGGACCGTAACTAAACAATTTCTGTGGCGCTCATTTCTAACAATTTCTAATCATTATTTGACTAATTTTATCTACCACGACATCTTTGATTTAAATATTAACCTCACAATTTCTAACCCACCCCATTTTGCCTACAAGAACCGAGCTACCGCGTCCATCGCTCCATTTAAATTTAGTTACCCCTAATTCCGTAACAACACGTTTGATAATCATATGTTAGCTTTTGGCCTCAAAGTAGATTACTTATGAATAGGTTGCAACTTAGAATCAAGCGATGTGTATCAGAATTCCAAACAATTTGAAAACTAAATCAGTGGCGGTTTCTCTATTAGGTCATTCGGACAATGACCCTCCAAAATTAATAATAAATGTATTTTATTTACTTTAACATTACAGAAAATTCGCGTTTAAATCAAATTGTCAGCGTTTGAATTTCAATTTTCATTGTAAGCGCAACAGATGCGAAAACTTACGAATTTACCCAAGGCTGTTGTGTTTTATAGTCAGTGTGTATTAATTTTCATTGTAAGCGCAAAACTTACGAATTTACCCGAGGCTGTTGTGTTTTATAGTCAGTGTGTATTATATAATATAACCGAATCGTAAATAATAGTTATTGTAGAGTGAAACACGCATACTACAATGTTATGCAAATTGGACAAAGACAACTAAATGCCTAAAAGCTTTCTGCGGTTGTCAGCCGGGTCCCATTTCACGTACTCAGTGCTCAGTGCAGTGCTTACGTCATTTATTATTATCTCCGCTACAGCTGTTTATAAAACAAAGATGCTGCAATGCACAATGTCAATGACTTTCACAAGTTAAAAGAAAATTAATTGCGTTTAAGTACCTACATATTACTGTTTTTGTTTCATAATGGCAGTAGTACAAAGAATCTATATATGATTTATCAGATTATATTTGTAGATGTGAAGAAACTAATAGCGTTTACTATTTTGTATGTTTAGTATTTTCACACGATTCATTATGGTGTAAAAATGGTGTTGCCGATTTAAAACATTTAAAAGAAAAAGTGAAAAAGCACTCTTTATCTGCGGATCACATGAAAAATTCGATCGATCATTTTGCTAATTGTAAAGATAGATGAATAGATCTTAAATATAAATCGGTTCAATGCAAAAGTGTTTCTTTTTATTTTTTGTGATAGCTGCGTTTTTTGAATATTTTAAAAATGACCCTCTGCTATGGTTGACCACCAGCCGCCACTGAACTAAATACATACGTATAAATAATTAAATTATTATGATTTTCAATAACAAGTTTTTTTATAACATGGCATGCACGTGTCTATTTTATCTACTAAATATGTAATATGTTTTCAAACGATAAAAGTGGCGATTCAAGTAAACAGATGTTTTGAATAAATCTACTAATAACATATCTAAGAATGTAGTTTCACTGCAAATGTATTAGTTTTGATAAGTATTTATTTTTTTAAATAAACAGTTGCATAATAAAAAAAATGATGTTAAGAAAATTAAACGTATAAGCATTAATTATATAGGTTTATAGATAGCCGGTCGCATAGAAGAATAGGTGTTCAATTTCAATGTTTCAATTTTTTCCAAAATATGTTGCTAACATTAATAATTTCAAAATGATTATTTAGAATTCGAAATGGCATAAACGTGTTCAAAGTATAAACTTTGTTAGGTGTATGAAACTATATCATCTTAGATACAAACAAATGTATAGATTGGAACACTGCATTACCTCTTGTTAACTAGAGAATTAAATAATTCTTTATGCAAAATGCGGTTTTATCAATTTAGGGCTTAAATCATCTAAATTTAAATAAAACATTTTCAATATCGTATGAATTCTGAATTCTTACAAAGTTAACAAGTCGTAACGACAAATCAACGGTCAACTACTAGAATCAATATTGTACCTTACGTCTAGGCAAAAATCACATACACTGTATCTCGACTAAATTAGCATAAAAACAAGTGCATATTAAAGCACTACAAATCCGAGTACAGGATCTGTGAGGATTTTATTGTTGGTACCAGACTTTTTTTTTTGTAAATGTTTTAAGAGATCTATAAAATGTTGTTGGTGTTTAGAAAGTGTTTTTTTTGTACTAATAGGTTTGAATATTTTTTTCGAGGGTAATTTTTTTCTGAAATATTTCTTCCTGTGCAATTTTTGCATGTGGTTTTGCAGAATGTGTTTTTATTTTTCTTTTCTATTTCAATTGCGACACTTTCTCGCTAAAATAACGTCAGCAGAAGTGCAGAACTATTTGCAATTCAACAACTGTATAATATAAATAAACTTCATTCTAAATTGTATTATGAATCATTCTAAAACATTTGATAACGTTGCATCAACTAAAACAAATTACTTAATATAAATATGTTTATGTTTACTTAATTCTATTGTTTTTAATTGCCATACATCTTTTGTTTTGGTGTACCATCTTTGCAAGTTTTTGCGCTCAGGTTTAAAACGCCTACTAGTGAAAAAACGGGCAATAATAATAATAATTATAATTAAATAAATTTATTATAACGGAATATAGCTTAAATAACAGTATTCATTTTTATAAGAACTTATTATTTCAATTTATTATTCAATTAAGATAAGAGGTACTTATTTCGTTTATTGCGATATTATGGTCATATATCACCTAAGCTAAGTTAAGGAGGTGCTAATAAAGTGCAGTTTTGTTACCAACACCTACTAAAAATTTCAACGACCACAGCGCTGCATCCAGTATCCCGAACAGATTTTTTTTGTATCCGTTTTATGAGCGTCATACTTTTAACCACGGAACGACTATCTATTAAAGTATATAATAAACTATATAACTAATCGTAAGCTATATTGTTACTGTTATACTACACGAAACAAAACAATTTAATTAATTTTGACCAATAAACTTTGATTAAATATAAAGAAATTTACAGCTTCGAGTTACAGTTTTGTATCAAATTCATTTACTATATTTGTGTATTCCATTTAGGTACTAAAAATATAAATGATAATATACTTATTGTATGTAATCAGTTAGTTTATTGCTCTAAACTATAATAAATTTTTATTTTTTGCTGCTATAAATTGACCGTTTTTTGCACACGTCTCAACGTAAACGGCAAACTATATTTGATAAATTTTGAGACTTTAGGAGCTTTGTAGTCTTTGTTGAAGCAATAAAATATATTTAACTTGTTCCTGTCTAAATTGAGATTGTTTCCCTTTCAAAAAAAACAAAGTTATCTCATAGTGTATATTAACTATTTGAAAATAGTCAAAACGTGGAGAAGTTTATTTTACACCGACTCACTTAATTCAAATAAATTTTATAGTTTTAATGTTCGTAATAGAAAGATAATTTGTAATGTCGTTCATGTCTAACTTACAGCCGTTAGAGGTAAGTTATGTTTTTGAAAAGACGCTGTTAATAAAACTAAGGTGTAGTCAAAAAACTGTGTTGAAATTTTTCTACTTACCAAAATATTTGAAATAAAATTTCATTTTAACGGTACTAGTTTTAGGAAGTACTTTTAATTTCTTTGCATTATAACTGTATTCAAGCCAATTGTAACAGATTAGTTATCGAAAGTATAGTACACAAATCGGTTAACATTAATTAGGTAGTTATTAGTTAATTTAACTTTAACCGATTAATCGGAAACTGAAGATCAAAATTGAAAATTGTTTAGGAGGGGCAATAAAAACCACTCTAAATAATAAATTCAATTAATTGTTATATACATGTGTAATGTTGTTTACTTACCGTAAATAAATTTTCAGTGGCTTGAAGAAGTGCACACTAGAGGCACGAAACGTAGCCATAAAAATAGTTTAGAGTGGTTTTTATTGCCCCTTCTAAGGAAGATAAGATCTATTACTTTACAACTTCACAAAGAGGAGGATAAGCTACTTTACCATTAGTAATGGTTTATTTTGGTCACTTTGTTAAAATGTCTGAAGTTAAGGCAAAACTTCGTTGGTACATGTTTTTTTTCACCAGTACCACTAAAGACGTTCTTTAAAATATTTGAAAACTTAATAACATTTTATTTCTCTATATCCGTTATTATGTTGTCGTATCAACAAAAAAGATTGGTAAGATTTTAACCAAAAAAAAACCATAAAGGTAAGTTTTAACAGTTCTCCAGCTATTCAAAAGAATTTTACTGTCACCAAACATAAATTATTATGGACTACAGAAGAAAGTTTACAAACTAATGTAAAAATTAAAAAAAAACTGACAAAAAAAAGGTCGGTCAAAAAAAACATCAAAGCAACATACAATAAACGAGAAATGGACAATCAGCAATTGCGGAAGATTACACAAACACGGACATAAGGTTAATTTTGAAAAACCAGCAGTATTAGCTGCTACAAAAAACTATCATTGAACGATTATTAGAGGAGTCATCAAGATAAAAATTATCCTAATTTCAACCGTGGCGACGGTTACAAATGTAACAAATTCAGCAGTACTGCATTTATCCCAAACAACTGTACTGGTAATAAATATAAAGTATCATGAACTAAAGAAGGAATCTACAAGGTAAATGTGTAAATACAAAAAAAATTACGCCAGACAAACAGAATAGTCGGTCACAGGAAAAGTTAAGAAACATCAGAGCAACACAAAGAACTATCATCGAAGAATGATCAGAAAAGCCATCAAGATAAAAAAACATCCCAATTTTAACCGCGACGACAGCTACAAAATTAACAGCACCGGGATAAACTTGTTACGAAGTATGGTTACAGTTGCACAACGGCCACGCACCGATGATTTAGCGACATATATGAGAAAGAACAATTACAGAAGAAATCAATCTGATAGTGGATTCTGACGAAACCGGCAGAATCGACAAGGAAAGCTAGAAGAAGATTGTAATCTATGTTTATTGATACGATATTATATTACCGCACACCTGACATCAATTGTAACAAATTTAAAACTATCTTAGAAGAATATTATAATCTATTTGAGTAAGGTGTTTAAATCCTTCAATTGTAGGAGATGGCGAAAAGAAAACACAAGTTAAAGTGTTTTTTGTAGGCTACGTCATGTGAGTTCTGTTACATGTTAATTTTAAGCTTCACATCTTTTATGTGTTTTCTTGTTTTGAATTTATTGTTTAAATTTTATCGACCGTGTTGGCGGACCACCATTACTTGTTCAGTTTTTTAGGCCTGATGAAGTGGACACACTGGTTCACAAAACGTAGCCTACAAAAAACACTTTAAGTTGTGTTTTCTTTTCGCCATCTCCTACAATTGAAGGATTTAAACACCTTACTCAAATATACTAATTAGGAGGTTAAATAATTTCATGGTATTATAATCTATGTTTATTGATACGATATTATATTACCGCACACTTAACATCAATTGTAACAAATTTAAAACATTCGACTATTACCCGATCACTGATTATTATAAACCTAACACAATACAACAAGCTAAGTAAAATTACCGTAACTTTATACTATCTGGTTTACCGCCAAACTTTTTTTGAAACTTCTGACTACACTAAACTCCAACTTCTTTCGGATACTTTTTATATTTTCACCTTATCTGAGACTAACACATTATGCATTTTTGATAATTGCTTTAAATGATACTGAATGATTTCGAAGTTTCAAGACGTTTTATTATACTACAGAAATATAATCTAAGTAAATTTATTAGATTAAAATTATACATTTTTTATAAATTTGTTTTCAATTAATTATTACATTTTTTAATTTAGTGTTATTATAAGAAGTGTACAAAACAATAAGCTTTATATAGAAAAATAATTGTCGGTTGGCTCAAACTTTTTTAATATACTCGTAAGTACTATAATTATGTATAATATCCGATGATAAAACGTAATTAAAAATGTTGTTTTTTATCTTTTATATTTTTTATATTTCAAATTCTGTTACCGTATTTTACAAAACCATTTAAAATTTGTTAACTATAGCTTTTATTTGTGCTCAAATAATCAATATATTAAAGTTTGCGAGACTATTTCATAAACGAATAAAAATTTTAGTACTGTAACCAAACATTTTTTTAATTTTAATTCTGTAGAATTAATTGCAGTGTTGTAGTTTGTAGATAAATTTGTTAACAAAATTATTTTTTTAAATTTTATCTACAATTATCGTGCATTAAGTAAACAACAAAGAGAAATATATCATTTTGTTACTGGTGCATGTATTTTATGTATTTTGTAAATTGTATGCTGATGGCGTTTGTATGTTCCATTTTTACAATAAGTATCTACTACATTTGATAAAGAAAAAAAGGGATTATCTACAAAATTATTACTGATTTTTGGCAAAAAGCACGATTTAGGGATGTAAACTGTGTAGTAAACAAGAAAGGGATATTAAATAACATTCATGCATATTTATAAGAAGTTTTGAACAACCCATAAGCGTATTTATATCCTCCAGTAATGTTTAATCATTCTGTACGTATTTAAATATGCAATCATTTAAATTCCATTTACACTTTTCTAAAAACTGTCGAAAGAAAACTTTTTATAAAGCTTGAAATAATTTTTACTTCAAAATGTTTTTTATCAAGGAAACTGACAAGACACTTGTTATTATAATAATTTCCTCTTGAGTACAACATTGCGTGCTATAATCTATAATGAAATCAACACGATAATAAGGGTTAGATCGATGAAAAGAATATTGCAATTTAAAACACTTTCCTTAGTTCATTGATACCGATTATTAGTTCCTTCAAAATTGCTGTCTTCAGCAAATTTTACGACAAAAGCAATTTTATTATAAGATCACGTATAACGACACTCTTAGACTAGCTTACTTTCAACAGAACACAACGCAAATTCAACAAGTATATGAGAATCTTTAAAATATTTTTTTGTTGAAACTACCCAGTATCTTTTTCAACGTTTATCTTATTTTGTGATTTATTAACACTTGGATCAGGTTGCAGTTTTGAGTTGCTATAGATATTTATCTATTTATTTACAGAAATGTTGTGGTACGTAGCGTGCACATAAACGGCTGGTAAGTAAGAGATAAGCTTTACGCTACTTTTATAATAGCACAATGTGTTGTACATTCTATTACAAATTGCATTATCTTTTATAAACTAAAGCAAACATTGAATGTTAATAAAAATTAATTGTATTGTCATATTTAATCAATACAATTTTTGTTGCATTATGCGATTGAGTTTTAAATATGCATTCAAAAATTAAAACGTATAATCCAATACTAAGTAGAGATGTATTTTATGCCTAAATATACTTTATTTTTTATACCTTTAGTGTATATAACTGAGCGTGTTATAGTAAGCATACTTCTCCAACAAGATACAATAACAAATAACTAGACATATAATATAATTAATAAGTTTTTATTACAACCGCAATGCTTTGTTTTGTTTTTAATAAATTGTTTTAAAAATGTTTTGTAATAATTTGCGTTTTCAAAATTTTTTAAAAGCACAGAAACGTTACATTGTTGTTTTATTTAACACAAATAGATAAAATAGATAGAATTCTTTGAAAACATTGTTAAAACATAGATTTTTAGGAAATTTTTTTTGCCATTCTACCACAAAACAATTTTATTATTTCCAATATTTTTCTATTTTGGAATGATTTTGTTTACAGTTTTTAATATAACATTACAAAAGTGTTTAAAAGTATAACTTAAATGTTCGTACTACTATTCTAAAACAATCTGTAGTGGATTTTGTCTAAAATTTTTAAAACGATAATATTTATCATGATAAAATAATGTATAAAGTGAAAAAAAATCTTAAAACAGTTAAAACTAGTATTTCTTTCAATATTTATTATTATTAGTATTAATTTGGTTTTTAATTTTTCATTTATACGTTAAAATCATTTTCAATTACCCGTATTTTTGGTAAATAGTACGATTCTAAGGCTAGATTTAAAAATTAAAAACCGTAAAACTACTTTTTTAAAAATCGTAACATAAAAGTTAGGTTATGGCATTGTGTACATATTTGTGAGTATATTAAACGTTAAGTAGTTTTTAATTACAATGTTCAATTTAAACTGTGACTAAAAAACTTCATTATTCAAGATTTCATTAAAACGATTGTAAATTTAGACAACGTATAAACATGCAGAAGTATTTGTAAATATTAATATTATAAAACAATACAGTATTTTATTTAAACAGTAACTATTGATACTAAGCAGCTTGAGATTGTTAAAAATTAATAAGATTGTGTAATAATGTTTATTACCATTTACTGCGTTTTCACAATTATTATTATAAAAATTAAAAGTTGAATTCTTTTTCTTGAACATAACATTTCATGGTAAAGTAGTTTATCCTCCTGTTGGTCAAGTTGTATTTAGTTCTAGATTTTTTGAAATTAAATTATTGTAAATATTACTTAAATTGTTGGTGTCGTTATTGAAATTAATGTTGTTTTTATATATGTTGATGTATTTACAATTATTTTTGAATTTGCATTCAGTGTATATTGTTTGTTTAACTTTAATGTCCGTCGTTTTCTTTGTATATATATTTAAATTCTTTTAATCATTGACCTAATTTCATGTTAACTAGAATAAGTAACTTATTAGACGGTATGCTTGTTGGACCAGTGGACTACCACCACTCGTAACCTTTTCTTGTAAGTTTTTGTTGTATGCTGTACCTGTTAACAAATTCAGTTAGTTGTTATATACGTTGTGTAATGTTGTTCACTTACCGTAAATAAATTTTCAGTGGCCTGAAGAAGTGCACACTAGAGGCACGAGACGTAGCCATAAAAACAGTTTAGAGTGGTTTTTATTGCCCCTCCTAAAGAAGATAAAAATCTAGAACTAAATATAACATTTCATCTCTTTTTATTCTAGTGCTACTAAATATAATCAGCAGGTTTTCCAACTAACTATATACATTCTTAACACTCACCTTCAAACCTGTTCATTCTCCATTAGATTTAACATCTTAACAAAACTAAAAAAAATTTCACATCCTAATGCCTTTGTGAAAACATTAGCTAATTGTTCATTTGTATTAATATATTCGATTCTAACAATGTTTTTAATTATCAAGTCTATTGTAAAATGAAATTTTACATGTTTACAACGTTTATTGCTTTCAAAATTTTGTAATAATTTAATAATACTTTAATTATCTTTGAATTCAATTCATAAATTATTTTCATATTATCTAAAACATTTTTGATATGTAAAATTTCACAACTTAAAGCACATACTGAAATAAATTTAGCTTCCGTTGAAGATAAAGCTACTATTGACTGTCTTTTTGAACTCCACGATATCAAATCATCGAATGTTTTACAACATTATTCACTAACCGATTTTGTATCGTTTAAATTATTTGCCCAATCTGCGTCACAGTAGCCAACAAGATTTTTACCTAGTGACGAACAGGTCAATTTTAAATTAATTGTACTTTTTAAGTACTTTAACACTCTTAAGTGACTAAAATATTTGTCTAATGAACAGTCTTAAAATCTGACCAAACAACTAACACACAGACATATGTCTGGGCAAGTTCCTAGCATAATATATATTAAGCTAACTAGAAGTACTTTATAAGGTAAATTACTTTTACGTACTGTGTTAATGTTTCTTTCAAAATTTCAATTCTTTTCGATAGGAGTTTTACATGTCTTACAGTCATCTAAATTATACTTATTAAGTAAACTTTTAATTGCAGAAACTTGATCAATTGTTATTATTTTATTTTCAATGTCCCTAGTAATTTTTATATTTAAAAAATTACTTAATTTATTTAGTTTATTTACTATAAAGCTTTCACTAATTTCAACTCAACATATTTAAATTTTTTTTTGATTATAAGCGACTTCCGGCTTAAACCGCGTCGTAGTTAAACACCCAGACTTAGGCATGGTCCTAGTCTGTCCTTGTCTTATTGTACGGCAAAGACCAAGTTCTACTTCTTGTTTTGGCTTTTAAGGAGATACTAAGATCAAGCCTAAGTTTAGGTGTTTAACGCGGTCTAAGCGGAATCATAAACAAAACACCTGCAAAAGCTTAAAATTTTATATTTTTAAAATTTTTGTCATTACTTGCAATAAGTATGTCATCCACGTACAACAGTAACAGCAAATGTTTTGTTTCAGAAAAACAAATAAACAATAATCAGATTTTGAACGACTAAAATTTAAGGTTTGCATGAAATTGTTAACTGTTTCGTTCGATACTTTTGAAGCATCTTTCGACCCATAAATAGCTTTGTTTAACAAGCACACTTTACTTTAATCGGCAACATCTAAGCCTTCCGGAATCTTCAAGTACACTTTTTTTTTATTTTCCTATTTTACGCCAAACTGGTCTAAATACATACTTAATAATTACATGCGACCAACAAAATTCGTAGTGTTGAAACTCTTGCTACAAGAGCATGAATGTAGGAATTTTCTTCAATATTTTGCTTAAATCCTTTGGCAGCCAACTTTGCTTTATAAATACAATTTTTTTTCAGGTTTATCAGTTTCGTTTTGCAATAATGCATGCAAATCTTTACTAAAAGTTTCCTTCCAATACTGCCAACTACAACTTCTTTTTGCATCCTCATATGTTTCATCAGGGCAATCGCTTAATAATGTCATATAACCAAAATACGACCAATCTAACTTTGAGATATGACGGTGGTTTTCTACTTCTATTTGATTTTTTTTCTGCAATCGTAATGTTGTATTTTCTTTTTCGTTTTCTTCAGAAACGTTTTCGCTGTCTGCTTCTTCTTCATTTATTACATCATTTTCAGCAATAATCTTTTGTATTTCGTTTTCTTTAATCATATCAAATAGTAGTTTATTTAACGAGTTCCTGTGTAAATTGGACGCTTTTTTTCCCAAGAGGGCATTTTTAAACCCGAGTGAAACGAGGGTTTAAAAAGTCCTCGAGGGAAAAAAAGCGTCAAATTTAGACAGGAACGAGTTGAATACAACATTTTATTGCTCGAACAGAGACTAAGAGGCTCACAAAGTCTCAAAATCTTTAAAAAATAATTTGACGTTTATGTTGACAAGTGTGTCAAAACTGTCAAAGACTGTTTACAATAGTAAAAAATTAAAATTTATGACAGTTAAGAACAATAAACTTTTTTACGACATCTGCGTGCAAAGCTCGAATTTTTTCCCTACTTTGAGAGAAAAAAAAATGCTTTATTTTTACCCGGGTAAAAATAATTTAGTTAAATGTGTGCATGCGTCAACTTTTTTTTCCTGGTAGATATAAATAATAATATCTGTCGCTTAGCAAATTGTAATAATAAATAAGTTAAAGTTTAACCTTCACTCAAATTAATTCATTTTAAAAATTTATTATTTCAAGATAAAAATAATACAATTTTTTAGTTCATACTTAAAATATAATTAATTAAGAAATGAGTTACTCTGACGAGTCATTTAACAGTGACGATGTAGAGGAAGTACTGTGGGACATCGAAGGTGAAGCCGAACATACTTTCAAAAATTTAATGCCTAATATAATTCACTTTTAATGCAAACAAATCTCCAATCCGCGTGTTTTACACGCGGGTTGGAATGGAATGACGTACTTTCTTCTCTAGGTGCGCAATATACTATTTTTATCCAAGACCACATTTATACTATATATTATCTTCTGTTCTTTTTCATTCCATAATCTATAACCATTTTCGGCATATTCCACAAATCTACATTTTAATCCTTTATCATCCAATTTTGTTCTAAGAGAATCTGGAATTTTTGCGTAAGCAATGCAACCAAAAATTCTTAAATTAGCAACTTTTGGTTTTCGTTCCAACCATAACTCATACGGCGTTTTATGCTTACTTCACGGTGACGTTACTCTGTTGTTTAAATATGTTGCTGTAAGTACTGCTTTCTCCCAGAAACTTTTATCCATATTGGCCTTTTTGAATAATGATCTTGCTGTATTCATTAGTGTTTGGTTTATTCTGTCAACTACTTTATTAATTTAGGGACTGTATGGAGATATTTATAAAATTTCAATTCCACGTTCTTAACAAAAATTCTTAAATTGATGTGAGGTACCATTCACAACCATTATCGTATTTTATTTTTAAAAGTTTTTTACCGCAAAACATTGCTGTTACTCTAGCTTCATAATTTTTAAACATTTAAAAGCTTCATCTTTAGATTTTACAACATAAACCATTACAAATCTAGAATAATCATCTACATATGTAACAAAATATCTATTATGATTATGTGAAATAGGTGTTATTGGTCCACATACATCGGTATGCATCATGTCTTTTATCAATTTAAAAATCTATACAATTAACCAAATTACAGCGTTTTACATTTGTTAAAAAATTATAGTTTAAATGTCTATACCTTTTATGCCATGTTTCATAATTCATAGCAACGGCCAAGCTTGCAGAATTACTATTTGGTATCTTAAATGTTAATTTATATAGGTTACCAATTTTTTCTCCTTATACCTTTTTGTTCTTCTTTCCACAAATCACCAAGTAATTTTCCTAATTGGAACCTTGTAATACTTCTACTTGAAGTTATTTTAATAAATCTATTACATTCAGAATAATAATTAGATTTCAAAGATTTAAAAAACGACCTTTTAAGCCGTTGTAAGTAGTGAGTCGTGTGACTCCGCAAGCACAATAAAATTATTTCGTTTTTTTCACAGAACTCTAAGACAACGGATTCAGTGTGAGATGTATGTCTATCTAAAATCAATAACGCATATCCAGTTGGTTTTCTAGGTAAGAAGTGTTCTTGGAGCCAATGTTTAAAAATTTAAGCATCAATGTACGCAGATTTCTTGTTCATTACCACATTTGAACTTGGAGGCATTCCATTTTTGTAACATTCTTTCTTTTTAAAATACAAAATGGGTGCAAAAAGACATTTTGCATCACAACATTACCATTCAAAATCAAACATATAGTCAAAGTTTTCATTGGAAGTATCACTGCGCAATTTGCAGTAAATGTTTTTAGCACACGGCGGTCTCTGTTTTTCTTTAAAGTTTTATAAAACATCATAAAACTAAAAAGTTTTAAATTTAATTTATTCCAGCAACAAGTATTGTCATCTAAAATAAATACAAATTAGTAACTGTCATAGGAACGTATTGTCTTCTACAATTCTTAAATGAAAGAGACAAGTTTACAAAATCCTACACTATTTTAACAAATATCTGTGACAAAAATGAACACCAAGAAAACGTTACAATTTTTGGACCAAACTTGGCAGAAATTTTTAATAAGTCAAAGGTAGTAATTAATTAAGAATGGAAAGTAATGGGGTTCTACCTTTTATCAACATATCGGTGGGCATTCATGCCGATCAACAAAATACTGCATATTGCGACGTTCTCTACGTCTACGTCTGACCATCATGCGACCATCGTGCTATGCTAAACGGAATTGGCATTTGTCATTGAGGACTACTCTTTGCCATTCCACGTTCCAATCTAGTCACAAAGTACACCATTCCAAACGTTGCTGTCCATAACGAGTCGTAAGCACAAGATGTGGTTCATAGAACTGCAAGTCAAAAAATCAATTAGACGGTAAACTGTACAAAAGTTACAGGACGTTCTTCGTTTTAAAACCATTAATTGGCTATTGATCTTGTACCCGAAAATTGGTCCTTAAATTTTATTAATCAAAGATGGCGGTCCTAGTCTTGGAATCCACTTCCTCGTATACGACGGTTAGCAATTTCTCTAAATGAAAAACCACCTTCACGTAAACCAATAATGTGACCTTTGTCGAATTCACTTAGTTGTTGATAATTTTCACGTTGCCGCAGCCTCAAAACGCAAAGAAGAACACAAAAACAAAAGAACGTCTATGGCTACTGGATTCATTTGAATTAAATTTTAATCAATTCCTACCTTTTACTAGTTAATGATTTCATCCAAGTTTGCTCCAAGAATTCTAACGCTTTTTTATAGATAGATTATAGATCTATAATGATAGAAACAAAATCACTTTTGTAATATCAAATGTATACCTGAAAATGATTTATCTACGTAAAAAAATTATATTTGAAACGGAAAACAAGTGGTAGTGCAATAAAATGACAAAATAAACTAACGCTTAAGAATATATTAGTTGTTCTAATGCCTTATAACCCATAATAGCTTGTATAATTAAATTAAAACAATAAATTCGGCAGAATTGTGATGACACGTTTGTTACAAGATTCGCTGTGTTAATCTTAAATTTTGTTGCTTTGAATAAAAAATTATTATTGTTAAACATAAGAAAATAGTAAAATTTTAATAAAATATCTGATTAGATTGCAAAAAAAAATAATAATAAGAACATTATATTATGATAAATCGTAAATTATTTTTTGGAATTATAGTTTTGAAGCATTTTATAATAATCTATGCGGTTTCCTTTGCCTAATATAACCGGCTTTGTCAGTAGTTTTCTGTAGTTGTTTGATGTACAATTGTTTAGTAACAATTCAGAGAATTCTTAAGAGATAGTTCAGTTAATACTCTGTCAAACATACCACATCGTTTATAAATAAAACTGTTCTTACGATCATTCATCGCTACACAATTATCAAAGACATTTTGTACACTGATATATGATATAACTACTACTGCATTTAATTGCAGAAGTTTACATTTACTTTAAACATTAGAAAATAAGATTATTTAGACGTTGTTACTTAATTCTATAAAGTATTTATGTTTAACTAGTATTATTGATATTTTGCAGTTTATTAAAACATAACAGCTTGCAAGTTTTTTATATATATTCTAAAATTAACTAATTATTTTTTTTTAATATAAAAAATGTATTAGCATAGACAAACAAAATAATATTCAATCAAGCATAGCTGTATGTTGTTGCAGTATATAATAGTAAATTATAACAACTATTGTTTGTATTAGTAAACAAGACTTGATTAGTTTAGCGTTTAGTTTATATGCAAAACATGCAAAATTAAAAATAAAATAAAAAACTTTTACGTATTTAATTGTTTTAATATATAAAACATGGAATAAAAGATGATTATGATTAGAAGCGATTTTCGGCTTAGACAGCGTCGTAGGTAAACATCTAGATTTTTTTGGGTTTAGTCTTATTCTTACCTTGATGCAAGCTCCGAAGATGCAAGCTGCAATGTTTTGCAAAACGTCAGCTTGTTTGTGTCCACAAACGACAATACGGTAAAGGCGAAGTTCTAGTTTTTGTTTTGCTCTCAAGGAAAGACTACAACTAAGCTTAAACGGTCTTGGTGATTAACTACGACGCGGTCTAAACCGAAAGTTTGTTATAATCATAACCAAAATAATCGCAAAAGCTTAAGATTTTATAATAAACAATGATTTTAAAATATATGAGATAATGTAAAAAGCATATTTAGAACAATTATTTATGCAATACTTTGTGACATTTAATATTAATTACATAAATAAATATAGATTTCTTTAGAACGTTTAAATAAATAGTAAAACTAAAGCTTAATAATTGAACTCATTCTGATGTTATTGTAATAGTTGACTTTGATTTTTTTAACAACTATTAGGGTTAAAGTGTAATCTATATAAATTAAAATTTTACAAACTTACGAAGTTTAGCAAAGTTACAGTTACACCCGGGTGTAAATCTTTTTTTTTTTGATATTATTTCATTATTTTAGATGTGAGAAAAAAAGCATCATCAGCAACTATTACAAACGGCTCATCTTCAAGTTCTGGTAAAGGTTTACAATTTGGAGAACTGCACTGTCACAATGAGTTTTCACGTACGACTCTGCCATCACTAATTCTTCCATTAATACCAACATTTACATAACTGAGTCTACTCTGCATCTGCTAATTCTAATAAGATACTGTTATAATCATCTTTGTAAAGAAAATTACAAATACAATTTTTTTCTATGTGTGTTTATTCCTCTAGAAAAATTGGTATCTGTCAAAAGCATATACTGCATTATTCAATACAATATTAAAAAGATTTTTATTCATTAACTTTTAAATAAGTGTTTTTAAAATGGAATGAATCGTAAAATTGTACTTGATCGGTGTGAAGTTAGTCATAGAAATTTTTTTTGAATTCAAAGCCAATATAAAGCATTTAAACATTTCCAAATTAAAGTTAGGATATAAACTTACACCACAAACATGATTTATGATATTTTTATATAAATTTTAGTAAAAATAATAAAAAATAATAAAAAACAATAAATACCATTTCTCGGGTATCAATTAAACATCATTTTGGACACTTTTTTCATACAAAATTTATGTTGAAAATTTCGTATGAAATCGGTATCTATAAATTGTCACTATCATTTTTGAGGCATCAAAATGATACCATCTATAAGAAATCTGAATGTCACTGTGATGCCAAAATCATATCACATAACATGATTAATGTATCATTCTGTTATCAAATTTGTTTAATTAAATTATATGTTCCCATGTTGATTAATACAAATATGCACAGTATGAATAATATAAAATCTTAAGCTTTTGCGGTTGTTATGTTTAATATTATAAGCGACTTTCGGCTTAGACCGCGTCGTAGTAAAACACCCAGACTTAGACTTGGTCATAGTCTCTTCTTGAGAGCCAAAACTAGAAGTAGAACTTGGCCTTTGCCGTATTGTCGTTCGTGAACCCAAACAAACTGACGTTTCGCAAGACATTGCAGCTTGCATCTTCAGAGTAGTAAATGTCACTGTCAGTTTGTTTGGGTTCACGAACGACAATACGGCAAAAGCCAAGTTCTACTTCTTGTTTTGGCTCTCAAGAAGAGACTATGACCAAGCCTAAGTCTGGGTGTTTTACTACGACGCGGTCTAAGCCGAAAGTCGCTTATAATTTTAAGTATGAATATTGATTATATTTTTTAACTTAACTGTTTAGTGAATATCTAAACTTATAAAAAACACTATAATTACAAATTACATATTGAAATACAATATTTTAAACTTTTATATGGTAGTGGAGATCGTTTTAACAAGCATTTAAAGTAATAAAAAAACTGAGAATATACCACGTTATACTTCATCGGACAAAAACGGACATTCTTTGTAAGGCTTCGGTGCGTAGGAGGATGCGGCAAATTAATCTGATTAGTTTATAATATTGCTAAAATAAAATGAAATTATGACTTAATTTTTTTTATGTACACTATTTACCAAAAAAAATTGTTAATATGTTCTATGGTGAAACTTTTATGTCTAAAATTATATCTATTTACCTTTAATAATTATTATTATTCTACAACGTTTAATTATTAATAAATTATTTTATTATTGTTATTATGTCTAAAATAATTTATCTTTTTTTACAAATTGTCTTTTGCGTAAAATACACAATAGATTAAACAGATAACTACTCGTATTCGATTCCTGTTCTAGTAGCAAATAAATTGCCATCTTTAGGTTAATAATTGCCGAGAAAAATATTACGTTTGTAAAATGACCAATATGAAAAATTATGTATAACGCTTGTATAAATTTTATATGAACAAAATTGATGCTTTGAGCGTTTAAATTTTTGCGTTGAATTGATAACTAAATGATGCATTGACAACAAGAGCAGCGTATACAAATCACCAAGCTGTTAGCTATAAAAATTGTACGAATAATTTTGTAACAAAATATTTTTATTAAAGTGACACTCGGATGTCAATAAATTGATACCAATACTGATTAGGATAATAATAATTGATTTTTCTGAAAATGCGTTTAGTGTAAGATTAAGCAATTATTAGCAACTTATTAAAAAAATTATAATGTGGCTATTTCTTGAAAAAAGTTATTTTATGTCAAATGCGTAAATACGCGCTGCCGTTTCAGTTCGAGTTGTGCATAAATAAGCAAAATTTTCACAAAGACGATTACTTTTGATTTTTCTCCAAATTTGCTAAAATTTAAAATAAACAAATATAAATAATGTATTAAAAATTACTTTGTGACTATTTCTTAAAAAAAGTTATTATTTCTTAAAATTGCAACAACGCTCAGCTTACATTCCATCATAAACAAACTTAATTTTCACCAAGATAGTCAATTTTGTTTTTTTTGCAAATTTGTTTATAATTAGATCACATAAAGTACTAAAGGCCAAAAGCTGCTCAATATGCTAGAAAATAAATTAAATGTTGAGGATTCAAACGCTTATACTAATTTTTGGGAGTTGGTAATTCATAATTTTAATATTTATTAACAAGATTAGAACATCTTTTTATTAAACATGACACTGTTATACGTAAATCTGTATTAGTTCAAATCAAGTTGTTACGTTTTCTTTTATTTAGTAACGTTCTCAAATGAACGCACCAGTTAAGAATTTATTCAGTAACGTTTTGCAACGTAAATATAAAATGTGCCTCTACAAGGAGATGCGGGTTTGAACTAAATCCAAAGTTTAGCGCATGCGTTACTTGTATTTCGCGCCTTCTTGTCAGCTTGTCTTGTAGTTGCTAAGCACGTAGTTTTACGTTTACTATAAAAATTTTGTTTTAAATGGTCAACTCTTAGCTTGGCAAGTTTTCTAATCCACATTTTATTGTTGCTAACTTAGACAAATATATACAGAGGGTTTTTATCTTTCCGATTTTCTTTATTTATCTTGGCTGCTTGCTCCTAAATGTAACCGTTTAAAAAGAATAAAAGGGTACAAGATGGCGGGTGAAAGTCAACCTCGCACATCTCTCTTGCGTCGATGCTAAAGATGGCGACGAGTGCCGTTATGTGTTATAATTACGATGTCTGATTGAGACAATTTATCTAATCCTTACTGTTCGATTTGGAATAATTACGGCGAATGATCGTTTCTACCGGATTTTATTTTATTGGATGCAGCCTATGGAAATTTACAATGCTAATTTTCTTTTCTTAAGTTAAGTCAACGTAACTTCAATTATCAGCTTCTAGAAGTAAACTAATATATTGTGGCAATTTTGCTTATGTGCTAACCTACATTAAATGTGAAGTGTGGTAGGTACTGTCTTACTTTTGTGTGTTTTAGCTACTTTCTTTTCCGACCACTAAGGACGAACACTTGGACAGAGCTCTGGACTAGTCGATCGATCGGTGTATGTAAAACATTGTTACCTGTGACAGTAAGGTAGTATTCTATATTTTTACATTTTATGTAGTGTTATTTGCTTTAACGATTCATAATTGGTAGTGTGATTGTGACTAGACCCAGTTTGCTTAAGCCTTTTGATTGAGTACACGTTTACTTCAATATTACTTAAATTTTACTAAATATGATTTAATTGTATCTAATCGTACTTAATTTTACTTAATTTGTTTGGATTACTCTACGAGTAAGTAATTTGTTTCGACGATGATTGCACCGAGGGAAATTACTCCCTAACGGTAGAAATTACAAAAATTCTTTAATTTGTGTTCTCGACTCGTATGTATTTAGAGTCCATATTAACTTATGTCTAATTTGCTTACTATATGTATATATTATTCTTATATCTATTGTATCCTTAAGTAGTTAAGTATATTTACTGTATATGTATTTCTTTGATTGGTTTTGGTAATTTAGCCAGAATTACAACTGTTAATTCAAAATAAACTACCTGGCGCCTGTATCTCTGGGTATTTTCTAAATCTCTTGAGTATCAAAGTGGATATTAATTTTATTATTATATAAGCTATCTCCAAATTCGGCTGCATTATTATTTCTAACCTACTTCCCCTCTCCTGAGCTAGGGCAATATTCTTTTACTATTAATTCCAATTGGAATTTTTCTGCATCCATTATTACTACCCCACTGCAGCTGGTAGGAGTTGGTAATAAAGTAAAAATAACATTGAGATTTTTAGTTACTGATGAAACCTTCAAACCGTTAATCTATAGTATGCGAGTTCACATATTAACAATACTCCAATAATAATTGTAGCCAAAGTCTGTTTAGCAATCTGTAACGTTTTTACTGATAACTACTTGAAGGTAATAAAGTATAAATCAATTTAGTTATAAAGCAATGTTCATACTAGTATTTTTAAGACACTAAACAGCACAAAAAAATTGTTAAAAATTAGGCTTCAACAAGTCATAACATTTTTTATATTGGATGGGCGTCATATAAAATTTTGAGCTTCTATATTAACTGAGTATTTTTAGTAGAATTATAAAAAAAGTAATACCATACTACTACTTTGATTAGTTAATGCTTTTCATTGATTTTTATATATTTAGATAAATCATGGTGTTAATATACGCTAGAGTGATGAGAGAGTATTTGCTCAGAGCAACCTTTCAACTACTAATATTAAAAATTTCTTTAACTTTTGAAGTACACAATTGCTTGGACAAAATAAAAAATTCATTTGTTATAGTTGCTAATGACGCTTTTCTATTGTCTACACACCTAATGAAACTTTTTCTAGAACGAGGTTAATCTCATAAAGTCCTGTTAAATCATATTTGATTATCAGTTAATTAAACTGAACAAAGCACAAAAACATGCATTACTTTGCATAATCTTCTTGCCACCGAAACTTGTAATGCTTAAATAGAAACAAACATTGAAAACTTACATCGAATCAGAAAACTAAAAATACTAAGCGGCAATCAAACAAGTAATATATCTAAAGAAGTTTGAAATAATTAAAAAAAAAATTTCAATCCACCACATGGACGAGCACCATGGCAACAAAATTTAGTTAGAAGTTTTAATTATTAATAAATTCTAAGTAAATGTATGAAAATATTTATTGGCATGTAAAAAATATTATACTTAGAATATCATTAAACTATACATGTAAATTTTAAAACCATGATATAGTTTAAATTAATAGCTACTTTGAATATCATTTCCTATACCTTCAGACAATATTGTTATAATTTATGCTTAGTCAAACATGTTCATCCTTAATTTGATTGAGTCCTGAGGTAACAAAATCGCCAAACACCTTATCACTTTCAACATATTTTTTTAATCTTCTTTCGCTGATTGCCATTTTATATTAAGCCACAATTGAGGATGTGTTGCGGGAGCAGTTTTTATTATGCAATCTTTTGCAGAAACTTTAATTTTATTATTTTTGGTACAGCACTATATACTTATAAACAGATGATGAACTGCACCTATTATCTTTTGGAGTTTCCTGTAGATGTTCTTAAGACTTTGTGTTTTTTTATATTCAGCATAGATTCTTATTTCTATGCCAGCAAATTTAGTTTTAATCTCACTAATTAAACGTCGATTTTTTCTAATTAAAATGCGTTTTTTTTTCATTAGATCGTTTAACTTCATACGTTTATTTAAATATTTTACTTTTTAGTTTTTACCATATAAAGACATGGATGCTTTTTATATGCGTTAATTAAGATTCGTACCTAATCTCTTATCCAAGACATAATAATCACAATTTGTGTAAAAAATTAATGTAGACACAAGTCGTAAAGGTTAAGTTAAAACGCAACATTGTAAATACAATTTCACATGATCGTTATTAAACTTTTAGTTTGAGCAGATTTAGACGCACTTCTACAGAGAAAATTAAAACATGTTCTAAAACTTCTACAATTTATTGTAATAAAAATTGGAATTAATTATTTCGTTTGCTACTATACAATTTCTACAGCAATAAAATAATAATATCGTCTAGCAATTATTGTATAAAAAATGATATCCTGTCAACCGGCCTTTTTACACAACATTTTAATATTATGATCAACTTATTTAACTACGTAATAATATGTTGCTACTGTATTCTTATTTTGTATTTTCATTTTTAAATTTATATTTGTTATAGTATGGTTCAATGAAGTTTACATCAACAGAATTTTAACAAAAATTTTGGTATTATTTGTTATATTATTTAAATTATGTAGCATGAACAACATTTATTTTGTTTTTTAATTTCAAATTATACACTAAAAAACTCTAATTTAGTACTCGTAGATTATTTAATACTTTTGTAATAACGACAGCTAGTACATAGTCAACACTTTAAAATTTTATAAAAAATGCTAATTACAGAGTAATTAAGTTGAACTTTTAGTGATAAATAAATACTTAAAAGATATAACCGTGTCTGTCTTAATGTTAGTAAAGGTAACGTTTTGTTAATTGTAGGTAACTTAAATATAATAATACACAGTTTATTTTAAAGTATATGTTAGCTTTGCAAATTTTTAAATACTGTGAAACTACTGTGATACCTACAAGCAGTCAAAATAGATACATGTTAATACTTATATTTTGCGACAATGCAATTAGCGGACAATTTTATTTGCACATATAATATATTTTATTGCAAAACCGCATCTGATCAAATTAGTCACTGGATTTAATAGATTTAAAATCTTTTTCTTTTTTTTAACAAATATATGTAGAATTAAATTGTATAATTAACTTTTATTTATATGGCATTACTTATATAACTTTTCTTATTTAAACATTTTGTTTAAACAAACATGTTCTTAAATAATAAGAAACTGGGTGTTTAACTAAGAAACTTGTCGTAGATTATTTTATACATCAAGAATAATAAGTAAACTATCATCATTAATCACAAAATTACAAGTAACAGCAAAAACGAAATTTAGGTAACGTGTCACTAGTATCGTACTTAGAACAACTTTACTTGTTTTTGCATTAAAAACATATATTGTAAAATAAATGTGTTTGCAAAATAGTTTATTTACAATATAAACATTTATTATTTTTTTATTATCTTGATAAATAAACACGTTGCTATATGTTATTTATAAAAAAAATTATAAATTAAATAAAAAAACAAGTGTCTATAAGTGTTTTATGAATACATTAAGAAAGTAAAAATATTTTGCAATTTATGTTTCTTCTATACTATATTTATGTTTAGGTACTCGTACTTTATAATATTTAGTTTAAATTTTCTTTATTAGGTACAAACGTGATACTGTTTTAATGTACGGTGAGTGTAATTATATCCTTCAGAGCACACGAAAATTGTAGGTTGAGCAAGATCCTAATAGACAATTTTCTTCAATAAACTTTTTTTTCGCGTGTGTGCAAGGAGAGGTTTTCTTCCAATCTATGAAAACCGTGGTTGAGAAAGACCAACCCATGTATTAGCAACGAAAAAAGAATAAATCTTTTCAACAAAATCAAAACTTTAATATTTATTTTTCTTTAAAATATGTGCTAGTGTTGTAAATTGTAAAAGGTCGACGAAGTAGCATTAGAGAAATAGGACGCACAGCTAACCTGTGTCCTAGTACGCTATATGGTATTGTAAGGAATTATTCTTTTTTGTAAGTGTTTGCAGCAAAAAGATGCTTTTCATTTTGAGTGTAGTGTCAAAATATTATTTTCAAATAAGTGTTGTTTTTTACGAAATAGAGTGCTACAGTTTCACAACACGCATGTGTGAAATGAAGAAAACTCTCATGAAATTCAACAAAGTAACTTTCAGTGGCGGTTTATTTTACTGGAAAGACTTACAGGCGACTTGTACTTTTACAAGAAATTTTTTCGCAAAAACTTGATGACTTACTCGTTGGAATTCGCAGAACAATGTGGGTTATGCACGATAGAACTCCTCTGCATGTAAGTCGCCCTCGTTTGCTATTTCTAGTCAGTCTGTAGACTAGATATCAATCCTTTTTGTTAAGCTATGTAAAAAGTAAAGTATACAAAACCCTCGCAAATAATAGACAACAACTGCAAAATCAATTTTTTGTGGCAGCAAATGCAATTAGACAGAATGTGCAATTTTTTATGCAAGTAACAAACAATTTTCGGCGACGCTTAGACGTTTGTGTTTTATCCAATGGAGGAAGTATTATCTAGTGTACTTGAAAAGAATGTGTACAATGGTTATTTTATTTAACTTCAGTAATTTAACTACGCGGTTTCCGATAACATTATTTTAAATTTATTTTTAATGTTTGGTGTCAGCAAATCGCTGAGTAGAAATTTGCACTTCTTATAACAGTTTATTTTTATTTGTAGTGTCAACAACCTTACAAGGCTACAGTTCCGTAATGTAAAATTTATTTTGCTAAAAATTTTAATTTTTTTTTATGTTTTAAAGAAATTTTTATTTTGACATATTTTGCTTTTATTTATGTTTTAATTTTATCTGCCAAAATAAAAACTCGTTAATCAGATACACTCTGTATAAGAGTATTACGCCTAGACTTCTTTTTAAGTTTAGAATTATATAATTTATATAATAATATATTTCATTATATAATTATTACAAAATGCTTAAATATTTTTAATAAAAAGTAATTTTATAAATTTCAAAAATCAACTAAAGTTAGGAGTGTAATAGTTAAACTAAAAATCTAATAACTTTACAAATAACCAAATTAATTTAAATCTATACTACATAAATTACATAAAAAATATAACAACAAAAAAACAATAATTAATAAATAAAAAACGATAAAATTAGTTAATTTTGGTAATGGTGAAGTTCTAGTTAATATCGTCACTTTTTTGTTTGGAGTAGCTAAAGAAACTATCAAAATTAACAAACGCTTAAAACCAACGCGATGAAAGCACTTGATTAGATGTACGTTTTTCATAAAATGCAAATTCTATTAATACATTTACTACACTGTAACCAATATTATCAAAAAATGTAACTTAAGATTAAATACATAGTCTAGATTTAAACCTGATAATACCAAGAAGATTTTATCAAAACAATTTTTAATTTACATTTTTACTTGAAAAAACCTTATAAAATTCAAAAATCGATTACTCTTTTTGTAAAACGTAAATAAACTCGTTTATATATAGACAACATTAGCAGTATTGACACTTATTACTTAAGTAAAAAACAAAAATAAATACAAATGATATTTACAGATAAAAAAATAAATAACACTTATCTAAAAATATATTATAAAGTAAAGAATATATTTTTAAATTGCAAATTCATAGTCACCAAGATTGTCTGATCCTTACCCAGCAGATTATTAGCAGTGGGCTTATATAAAAAATTAGGTACATGAATTCTACCAGAACTGCTAAAGAATGCTATGTACAATTTGGTGGAACAGTTCATTGTTTTACAACAAAATAGAGATCATATCACGAAGTTGTGGTAACTAGTGTTCACATCACAAATCCCATGATCTAAAAACTTAGATTTCATTTACTCTTTGTTATTAATTTGATTTGTTAAAAATATATAATAGTTTAAATATATTTCTTACTTTATGATGACCCAATGCATATAGTAAAATTTGTATAAATACAATATAATAAATGAATAGTTAACGCTGAGTACGTCTGATAATAAAGTTATAAATAAATTTTACTTGTTTTGATAATCAGTCAATATTTTTGTAAAGTAAACAATGTTTACTAATTTTTTTTTTGAAAATATTGTCTTTATATTCAGAGTAATTTCACTTTTACTTATAAAATACAAATTCAACGACTACATAACACGTTTCTTATTAACAAGTAAATGAAAAAAACAACGGTTTATCAAAAATAAAGCTTATGTAATGTAATTAGTAGTTTTAATGTATTTGTTAAACTTTTATACGTAAATCATAGTCTACCGGATATTTCTATTATTATACTTAAGGATTTTTTAATTAGTAGAGCTATCGTTAGTCCTGCATTTATACGAACTCTAAATTGTATGGTTTCTGTTACTGACCGATTTATGTTTATTATAGAAATTACTAATAGCTACAACTGTAACAAAGCGTGTCCATAAAGTTCTTAATTTATTTGATTTTTAACACACCTCCTTGCATGTAAGTATAATAAAAATACATTTAACAGATATGTAATAGATCATTAGATATCGCGATATCCAATTATAAACATCGATAAACACACCTAAAATGGTAGGTTCCTATTCAATAGAAGTATGAATTAGTGCACAACACGCAAAGCGCCCTTAGTATAGGTTCAAACGCACTTTAATTAATTTTTATACATTTTTGATTAAAGTTTAAGATAAGAAAATAACAATTTACGGTAAATTAGATTGTTAGTTTCGTTTTTTTGTTCTAAACATTTTTGCGTGGATAATGACATGTGTGATTAATGCAGTAGCATATTACTTCAAATAATATTTTTTTAATTTTATTTTATTAATTATACAAATAATTAAAATTTTTGTAACATATTATATAAAGATAACACATTCAGTATTAAAGTCAGTATTAAAAAAAAACGTAAATCAAAGGAAAAAAGTTGGTTAAGAACCTTTAAAGCCAAGTGTTTTTAATGCGACTTGTACCTCTAATTGTAAAAATAGTACATCACAAAATTAAGTTATGTACATATCTCTGATATATCGCAAATAGCGGTATTATTCTGAGAATATATTTATCTGTGACACTAAAAATTAATTGAATTCGGTATATATTGACTCAGTCTGTATTTATTTTTATATATTTATTTATTTGCTTCAATAATTTATAATCACCTTTTTACAATCGTATTGGCATCGCACATTTAAATAAATTCTATTTGTAATTTTTCAGCAATTTTTTTTACCCTTTTACAAGTTATATTTTTAAAACTATCTATTCCTTATCATGTGTGTACTGTTTATAACCAATTTTAAGTGATTACAGCGACTATTTTAATACCAATTAAACGAATTTGTTTTTATATACAGGGTGTCCCACGAAAAATGCTGCAGATGGAAATACAAAAAAGTAGCAACAAGCTCATTTCAACTAAAACATTTTAATTTTTTTTAGTAATTTGGGTTATACAGGAACTGAGTCAAAACTTTTTTATTTTAATTAAAACTTTTTAATAAAAACTATTTTAATCTTCTAAGTAACTTTAAATTATAATGTTCTATATCTAACTCGAACCGTTAAAGGAATATTATAAGTTTTCAATAAAAAAAGACAGTTACATCACCTAACAGTATTGTCAATACTGTTCAAACAGAAACTTATTTCATAATAATACTTTGCAGTATTGTAAACAAAGCTTTGCTTTAAATACGTAAACGCGCACCATTACGTTTTTTGCAAAATTGAAAAATATAGAAGTAAATTCAAAAAATGTTAAAATCTATTTTTTTAATAGGTACTCATATGTTTTATTGTAAATTTGTGTTTAGCAACAGAAATAACTATGACATTTAGTTCACATGCCTACTCTTGAATTCAACTGTTTTTATTTTAATTGAAGATCACAACTTTTAAATACATTAGGTGTTACCGAAGGGATAATTGTGCAATATGTGAGACATGTTCAATGCAAATATCTGCAACATTTGTACGCAATGTATACTATATTTTTGCAATACAGAATGTGCATGCAGTATTCTTAAAAGCTATGCAATATTGTACATATGTATGCAATATCATATAGCACGTGTGCAATATTATACAAGGCTTTCATAAATGATTAGACAATACCTGTTTATTTGAAATAAAAATAGGTAATAACAATTATTAAATTTATAACCGATGGTCAATATGTTGTTCTGCAGCTGCTATACATGTGTTAACTATTGTATTTAAATTTATAAAACGTTACAAAGCTCATCAATTTCAATATTTCGAATACTATCAGTGATTGCATATCCAAGTCTGCAATATTGTGTTTTTCAAATGTCCGTAAAAGTTAAAATCTAGTTGAGTAAGCTCTGGAGATTGTGAAAGATGTAACCCTTATTATTCCATTATTGTATTGTAAAATTGTTGAATAAATTAAATGTCAGCTCGCGTAATACAAATATTTCCACTGTCTTGCTGCAAGTAACTAAATTGAAATTTGTTGTCATCTAACTGCTCAAAAAATGGACCCAAAATATTACGGTAACGTTCTGCGTTTACAATATTGTGAAAAAATATTGAACCACTTATTCTTCTTCTTAACATTGCAATCCATACATTAACTTTCACAGCATGCAATGTTGTTTCCAACTTAGAAGTTTATTGAAGTCAAACATTTAAAGACATCAAAAAGGAATAAATATTGCTGTGATGTATAGACGTAATGAACAAAAAAGTATCGCCGAACAAATAATTGCATTAAAAAAAACATAACGAAGTGTCTTAAAATGTTTTTGAAAACCATTCAGATTCCGACAAATACTTTTGTAATGGCCCCAAACCTAATAAACAAAATAAAGTTCCAAACTAACGTGAAGTTACTCAAACAATTCTAAAGTGCACAATACAGATAAAAACGATTCAATTACTGGGTTTTACACAAAGGAAATCGCACAAAATCAAACGACAGTTAGGGACGTAGAAACAAACCTACAAGTTTTCGATCCCAAAAAGCTCTGAGCAAAGCCCGATCTAAAAACATCGGTTTTTTGCTTACCGAAACCGGAAAGTTTACAGACCCGGTTGAAAGTACTTTGCAAGAACTACTGCAAAAACACTTCCCGGGTTCAAAGTTAACTGGTAAGTTCCTAAGCACCAGGACCTAGAAGTACCAAACAAACGGGCACTCAAAATCAATACGTTTAAGCATTTCCAGTCTCTAGAAGCAGATGCAGTTTATTCCATCATGCTGCAAAAGGGATTTGCTGTTTTTCAAAGCGCAGTATGCAAAATTCTCAGAACTAGTTTAGCACTTTCGCACATACCAAACAGCTGGCGGATTGTCAAGGTGGTAATTATACCAAGGCCAGGGAGACCTACGTACGCCCAAGAAAAATCTTACAGACCAATTAGCTTAACTTCCTTTATCTTAAAACTACTTAAAAATGTAGTTGACAGGTGTATACAGAATGGGGTAGTAAAGAAATCCCTTGGCACCAAAACTAGTATGCTTACCAATCTAGAAAATCTTGCGAGCTAGCAGTAAGCAGATGCAAGCTAATACAATCATATTGTATTGTGTGTTTTTTTAGATATTGAAAGAACATTTGACAGTAATAACTTCACATCAATTGCAAGGGCAATGGAGAAAAAAGGAATCACACTTTTAGTCCAAAACTGGGTCAACTCGGTGCTCAGGAATCGGACGGTAACAGCTACTTTACTACAAGCAGGGTATTTGCTTTACGATACGCCGACGATCTCAGCATTATCACAAACGGGAAGTTTGGGACAATTCTATCAAATATAATGCAAAGTGCACTAAACACCTTCGAAAAAATGATACAATAAACCCAACTAAGACGGGAATCGTTCTGTTGACATAAAACTGCCTACGATGTACGGAGTTACGCTTTTGATAACAAAAGAAGTCAAATATCTGAGACTCACTCTTGATACTAGACTGACTTTCAATGCTGATCCAGAAAAAGTCACAACGAAGACTATCAGAGTTCTTAATACAATCAAACGGATGGTCGGGCACACATGTGAATTGAAGCCTACTATGACCAAATGGTTATATACTGTGGAACCAAGACCTATCATTACATTTGGCTCGTTTTTATGGGGTGAGAGAACCAACCTAAAAGCGCGGTCGCAAAACTAAGCAAAGTACAGAGAATGACATGTCGGCTAATAACAGAAGCGATAAAAACCACGCCTACAGCACTCATGGAAACATTACTTTCACTTCCACCATTACACTTTGTTGTAATGATGGAAACAAGACAAACAGCATAAACGATGCAGATTAATGAACACACGTCAATTACCAGGAAAAACAAACCGTGCTGCGTAAAGAAACAATTTTAATTATGAGATCCGACTTCACAAAAAATTATCACATCTTAAAGAAATTTAAAGTGATAATACCTTCACAAGACGAGTGAACAAAAAGGATTTACGTTGGTGCGGTTAAAGGAACTATTTGGTACACAGATGAGGCAAAAAATCGCAACGGCACCGTAGTAGGAGTATATGGAGGCAGGCACCATGCCAAGCATGCTGACTTTGGGTAAATATGCGTCCGTCTTTCAAGCTGAAGTTGCTGCTACTAACTTGTGTGTCAGAAACATTATCGACTCAAAATCATACGCAAATGATCCGATATCGATTATGTCTTACAGCCAAGCAGCACTACTGGCGCTAAGACTGTCAGTAATCAAATCTACACTGATTATGGCATGCATAAACAGTCTGGAAATATTGGTAACTCGCCAACCACTGCAGTTCATCTGGATACCAAACGACCAGAATGTAAAGGAAAAACTAATGGCGGACGCACTGGCTAAAAAAGCACAACAGGGACATATATCGGACCTGAACCTGTTTTCGAAATTGCTTATAAGACCGGAAAAGAAATAATTTACAGCAAATTATCAGCGGAACACAAAAAACTATGAAAAAACTCTTTAGGAATGAGGCATACAAAACTCTTCTTTACAGAGCTACAATCAAACACTCAAACTGCACTATCAAACATGAGTCGACAAAAGATACGGGACTAACAAGGCACTGTGGCCTTAACAAACATATGCATAAAATAGGACTGCATAGTAGCCTTCTATGCCATGAATGCTTAGAGGACGACCAAACTCCGCAGCATCTTCTATGCAAATGCGAAGCATATCAAATGGAACGAACAACAATTCTCGGCAAACCAAAACTAACCAATGATGAGTTGCAAAAGGCCCCTTGGAATAAACTTCTGGACTTCATTCACCAACTTGGTATTATCATAGTATGTCATTTATTTTTTTTAATTTTACATTTAAATCCGTTTTGCGTAGTTTAAAATTATAATTACTGTTAGTGAGTAATATAAATTTCTTGTTAATTAAAAGAAAACAATAAAATCTCAACTTTTATAATGAATTGATTTAATAAAAAAATTTATTTAACAATAGAATGTAATAATAGAAACTCAAAAGTTTTATATAATGCCAAGCTGTTCATTTTATATACCAAATTATTAAAAATAATTATATTACGTTTAAAAGACATCAAATAATATTTACAAATCACAAAAACCGTTTATTATAATACTATTTCAAATATTGAAATTAATTTTATATTAATAAATTATTGAATTACGTAATTCAGATACAACGAATTAATCTTTAGATACAAGTTTAATTAACCGGAATCAAGATATATACAGTGTTATCTGTTGTACAAACAAATTCTATTAAATTTAAAACATTTGATGTTTTTTACATTGATGGTATAGTATGTGTATAACTAAAAAAATTGCTATTTAGAAATAATATTGTTTTATTTGAGTCTTGTTTTCTTGCATTGTTTACATTTGTGTTACTAAGTTTTTTATCTAATAAACAAAAGTGACATTTTTAACTTTGAAAAAAAAAATGTTAAATTCTAGCATTAGAAAACAATTAAAAAGTTGAACAGTGCAAGTTCTTGTTGTTTTTCAAAATAATCGTATGTAGACGGCCAATTAGACAATAAGACACATCAAATAAAATGTTTGACATAACAAATTAAAAACTTTCAACGCACTGCACAATAGTTATACCGCATATTAAAATATTGTTTTTTTTAAATAAATCCTAATCTAAACATTAAATTTGCCACCAAATGTATTAAAAAGCATTTATTGTAAATTTTGTAAATGCATACCAATTACAAACTACATAATTAATAAGATCGTTGAGCTGTACACACTTTTATCAATTTGTCAATGCCAACTTCTTGTTTTGACGCTTTGTATTGCGCAGTGTGTTCTGTTTCTAAGAAGCAATTTTGTTACAGCACTAAACGTAGGCTCAGTTAAACACGATAAGAAAAATACAAATAATAGCCTATCATTAGGCATGAAACATTGGTTCGGGTAAAAAAAAGCTTCTTCTCTAAAACGTTCATAAACCTCCTTAATTGAATAAGTGTTTTTAATGTTAATTACCAGAAATGAAATATATAAATATCTAAATTGTTTTATTTGATTTTTTCTATAGCAATCCAGTTACTATTTATATTGATGTCATTTCAAAATTTGTGTATTTGTCGATATTTGTACGAAAAGCACGGTGTTGTAGAAGTAAAAAAATAGACGGCACGCTATCAAAAATCGTTAACAAAGCAAGAAAAGTAATAAGTGCCTAAGGACCAACTAAATCTGACAAGAAATACAGTATTGCCCACAATCATTTCATAGAATGACGCACTGAAAATAACATCAATTTCTTTTCAAAAAATGTGCTACTTACGTATTTCAGCAGTATGAATAGTGAGAAGAAATGGAAAAGAGAGTTTAAAAATTTTTTAGCGGACGCTTTAGATGAAAGATATTTAGGGATGCAAGTAAAGCTAAGTAACATCAAATTATGTTTCAGTATATTAATTATGTATATTTATGTTTATTTAGATTGTATTGTTAGTTGGAGTATTAGGAGCATGTAGAAGATACGGTAAAATTAATTGGGATAAAAATTCCGAATACAAAAACTAGAAACATTGATTGTTTACAGTAGCAAACCATAAATATCTAATATTTTTTCGCAAATATGCAGCTTTAAGACTAAAAGATATGACTGAAAAAAGATTCTTTTTGAAGTTTCAAAATGGAAAATGCTATTGGTCCGTTATTTTTTTAATTACTCAATTCTTAGGAATACACTAGACATTGCTTACGACGTACTTTGGCTACTATGTCAATTGATGCAGGAGGAAATATAGAACAGTTGAAAAGACACGGATGATCGAAGTTTTGTACTGTTGCTGTTGTTTTCTACTCTTTGAGGTGGAAATCAGACAGCGCACAAAAATATTCAATTCTGATACACCACAGTTAAGCACTGGTTCAAATACAGTTTTATCAACACCACAAACAAGTTTTTAATCAAATATGGTATCATCACTACAACATGGCTTAATATTCAAAACGCAACAAATTTAAATCGTACTTTTAATATTTATGTTAAAAGTAAAGACAAATCAAATTCTTTCTTAGTTTATTGGCTGTTTCATAGCAACACCTTTCCTTCCGCCGAAGAGAAAAGTGTATCATAGCAACACTTATATCTCCTTTGGACAGTAAAATTTTACTTTATATATACCTTTTTGCATAAACAATCGCACACTTATTGTTTGAAGAAAAAATGTTTTTCTATTTTGCATTTACAATTACTTCATTGTGACAACGAAAATGTCTGAAATGTCATTTGCCAATGCGGTTAGAAATAAGGCCTATTAGTCTTTATGGGATTAGAAGTTTCAATTGTACTAAAAAGATTTAAAAAACTAAATACTGTTAACTAACTGAAATGAAAAGAAACAAATGTTTCACATATTTTAACTCAATACGATACAATAACACCTAAATAACTAACGGAACAATTTATATTACTAACTATATGAAATTAAGGAATTAGTAACTAAATAAGTTTAAACCAAAGGTAAGGAACAAACAAAATACAATACATAATAATGCAGAGGTAGGTTCACTAGTAGAAGTTCTTGGCTGAAGTGAATTAACTAAATCTAACATCCTACTTATTTCAATTTTTCTTTTTAGAGATGTTACAATACATTCCTCTGCTACTGCAGAAGATTTTGTACTTCCATGATTTTTAATAGTCAAAAAATCTTTATTTTGATGAGTCAAGTATGTTGCGCTTAATTGTCTAAAACAGTAACACGTTTAACATTCAGGGTTGGCTAGTTTGAGATAGGACGCTATAATTTTTTGAACTTGCCCAATTACATTAATACCAATTAGGCCCGGTCTTTCCATCTCAAAATAAACTGATCAATAACTATAATTTTGTAAATAACTTTATCTGTTAGCATTATTTGACAAATAATATGTTACTGTCTTTTTAAGTGATTTTATTTGACGAATTGTTGTTTGGAACATTTCCATAGCAAAATAATGTTGGCAGCACAAAAGTCATATTACTTACTTCAGAACACTTGGTAAACAAGGATAGTTTATTATGAAACTTATGTATAATAGAAAAGAATAAACACTTTGTAAAATTATAACCTTACGATTTATAAATATACATAGTGACATAGTTAAATTTGTACCTGTTTTTTCAAGATTTTAATGAAGTTATAGCGGTTTAGGTTTAGTGATCCAAGCGAATAAAATGAGAATTGAATTCATCATCAAACCAAAACTATGAAATGCTGATGAATATGTTGTTATAGTTTATAATTAATGTATTTTTTTTGGGAAATTTCTACAAAATACCCTGATGCAATATAAAAACTTGCTAAATATTTCAACGTTAAAAGTAATTCGTTTAATAGAGATACAGGAGAATTTCTAAAAAAATATTTATATTATGGCAAACAGTTTTTTAATGAAAATAATATAACTAACCGGTTTGAACAATGTTGTAGTTGTGCTTTTATTTGCTCCAACAATAGCAATATTGTAACTTTAGATAGTTGAAAGCGACATAAAAATTCTTTTTTGTGTCATCTTTCAAAATTATTTACCCGTTCTCTTACGGTGTAAAGATGACGGTCAGCGTTTACAAAATGTATTGGGTCTTGTATTTCTTTGTTCTCAACTTTTTCAAAATCATTAAATATATCCACCTGTTAAACAAATTGATGACAAACCTGTTAGGTTAGAAAGGATCGGTTCATTTTGTCATTAATCGAGCACTATTGACAACCCGATTACGTTATTCTGACGTTCATGCTCTAAATAAGTTAACTGTCAGATAAATCTAAATATTTTATGAATATGACGTATTAAAAAGTGGAAAGACAGGTGAAACGTCTATTTGACAAATTAATTTTATCAGGAACTTTATTTGGAGACGGAAAGACCGGGCCTTAGACTTAGTAGTAGCAGTTGCAAGTTGTAGATTTAAATATTTATGTGTTAAATTAATGTACGGTATCGCGCTAATTACAAACATTCTTTGTGAATGTTTTTTTGTTTTAGAAATATTGACAATGATGATTCTGTCTCTAAATTTCACACTATCAACGTTATTCATCTCTACGGCAGTAACACAACCTATTATCAACATAGCCTGAAAATATAAACTAGTACACAAACAAACCTGCATATGAGGACTAGAATCACTTTGATTGCCAATCGGAGAAAATCATCTGCTTCTTGTATGAGACAATCTATTTCCAAACTTTAAAAAATATTAAATTTTTTAGATTGATAACTAATGACTTTTGTTTTAGAAATTTCTGCAGCCTTCCAAACTTTGATATGTCTACGTCTTTATATACATTTAAACCGCCATGTAATATGTTATAAAACGCCCATAGTGTAAATGATTTCTTTGTATTGGTTATTTAATAGTTATAAGCAAATAATACAATTTGCTAATTGTTTTAACACACTTTCTCAGATACCATATATTAAACCATTTATAATCTTTATCATAAATTAATTTTTATTTTGCTAGAAGAAATTAATTAACAGCATTAGTATCTGCTCTTTCATGTTTTGAATAATTTGTAAATTAAATTAGTTTTAAACAGTTTTAAAGAATTGTTTAAAACAAAAAAAAGCTAAATTTTTAGATTTGTTAATGCTACAATAAGCTCTCTTATTAAACTACTTCTATAATAGTCTACTATTGATATATCAATCTAAAGTCCATCTGTGCTTGAAAAAAAATTAAAATGCTGGTAGTCTTGTCTAGAATGTCTTACAATTATACCATAAAAACAGAATAAAAAATTAAGCGTTGTCAAAATGTAAGTAAATTTTTCTATTTTGCAGACGCAATTAACAACGCTAGGAGGTTTTTGTATTCACCTCTGTTTAGATTATGTTTGAAGAAAAGAAGTTTTCTCACAAAAACAACTATAACGTTTTTGTTTTATTTAAATTTGTCATTTTGAAAGTTAACATTTACGTTATCAAATAGTTTATACAGGTTTGTCAAATAAACGTTATTTTTAGAAGTGCATTAGTATATTGTAAAACAAGTATTACAATGATAACTGTAATGGGCGTAATAAGTTTTTTTAATAATTTTCGTACCGGCGCGTTAAACAATTCTCTTTTGCTTAAATATACATTATCTATACAGTGTGTTTTATTCATTAATGGAAATATTTTAACTGTAAAATCCTGAGTTCAAAATATTCACATTTAACTTAAATCAATTAGATAACATGTGACTCCTTACTAACTTACTTATATAAAAATTTAAAACTTATTTTTGCCCAGTACTTTAAAACTATTTGATGTATCCTAATTATACGTGGGAGAAAGTCTAAGTATTGTACACCTTACTAAATTATTTTAAACAAACGTTTTTGCCTACCACCAGAGGCGTACGATAGAGAGTAGTTGAAATTTTCCAAATTCTACGCCACTGGTGGAATTGCCATTTTAGTACAATTTTTCGATTCTTTAATAGTTCTTATGAAAATAACATACTGTTCCTTAGTAACAATAAAGTCATAGCTTTTTGAGATATTTAAAGTTAAACGTAAGACTGGGTACTTATTTTGATTTTAATGTGTATTAATTATTTTGGTGTTATTGGGTCATTGGATTGCATTTATTACGCAAATGAAATTTTAATCCGTATTAACAAAAAACATAATATAAACCAAAATTCCCGACATGATTAATACACATTAAAATCAAAATAATTGCGTAGCTTTATGTTTAACTTTAATTATCTCCAAAAGTAATGATTTTACCGTTGCCTTAGAATTCTACAGTTAAAATATTTCCAGTTATTAATGAAACCCTCTAAATTGTTTTTTGAAGATTTTCTTTTAATGTCTGATGCTGTTTATGGTGAAAAATTGTTAGCATTATTGATTCTCAAAAAGATTAATACTTTCTCAATTGCATGTAGTTTTTCTGTTTATGTGATTAATAATAAAACGTTTTTTAAATTTAGATATAGTGCAGGACACAAAATAAAATATTTCAATAGTGAACATTGGTAACAACTATGAACTGTGTTCATTATGTTAACGCGTTCCTTTGCTTGTGGTGAGTGCTACCGGTCTTGTTAAAGACATATGCATGAAACATAATACGATCACTAGCGATCTGAATAAAACAATGAATATAAATGGGTGCCAAGAGATTGAGTACCCGTTCCAAACTCTTTCAAAACGTTGCCATTCCTGACAGACCACTAACTCCTAAACGGGTGTCACAGAAATATATTGTTCAACGCTAACAAACACATTCTTATAATAAAACATTCAAATGTAAATAATAAATAAACTAAATATCAAATTTGACACTTTTAGGTAAAGATACACCCGAGCGGGGCCACAAGTCACTTACGATTTGAAAATTTAATGACGAAAAATAATCCAAAGCGACAACCGTAGCTTACGTAAGCAGCGATGGCGTAACAAATTAAACGTAGCTACGCGCAACTAACGCGCGAATGCAACATTCGCCCAACCGGAAGACAAATGGCAATTTAAAAAAAAAACAAAGAAACTGATGTAATCTAAATGTAATACTAGGTGCTATATGAATAAAATTGATAAAAGCAGCCGAATATCATAATGGTACAACTGATCATGCAAAAATTTATTTAATTCAGTAACAAACGATGATAAAGCGGTGACGTCACGTTAATATTCAAAATTCTTTTTCGTGAATAAAAATAGGAAAATGCCTAACCTCAATGTAAATTTTCAGAAAATTTTCGGTTGGTAAAATTACCAGATGACGGCTAATTAATACGTCAAATAGCAAAATTAATGACAAAATTTTATGATCTGGGAAAAGACCCTAAAGATATAGAATTATGACGACATACATTTTAACATAATTAAAGCGTTTTGCGACCTACCTCGTAAGGGTACGTTGTAAAGCCAAAAAATACAATAAAAACAAGCCACGTGGTTGTGGCACTGTGATCCTCAATTACATGAGTTTTTCTTACTCTAAATCTAAACTTCCAGGGGATTAGTAAGAAATAATAGTACAATAATCCGTAAATCTTGAATAATTCAGAAGGCATTGATTCAATTCAATTTGCCTTAAAAGATGAACCATGTACATACTAACACCACTTTTGAGCTAATAATGCTCACGTAAAGAAAAGAAGAGTGTTTAAAAAATCTCGGGTTAAAAGATTTCAAAAACCGCAAAAAATAAATCAGTGTTGTGCTTAAATGTGGTTCAAAAATAACGAAAAATTGCTAAATTTAAAAACGGAAATAAAAAATTACCGAAAGTTTTAAATTAGAGGTAGTTACCAAACAGCTTTAGGATATTAAAAAAAAACAACATAATAACTGAATTTACAGAAATATTCAAAGAAAATGCCTGGTGAACAATGTCGTCGATGCGTACGACTCTGGCAAATCAAATTTACCAATGGTCGATTACGAATGTCGCCAAATTTAATTCGGTTTAGACCCGAAATCCAAATGAAAAATAAAAATGGCGTATTTACAAGTGCAGAACAATATAATTAATTTCGAAAACAGAACCAAATTCTAAAGAAAAATATCAAAGCTAATGAAAAATTGCCATTAACAATTTACGATATGTACATCAAGAAATTTTATGTAGGTAAGTGAAAAGACAAGGTCAATGTCATGTATAAAGATAAGCAAATTTTCATATATATTTTAGGTTTAAAATATAAAAATAAAAATACTTTTAATTACATAAAATTGACAAAAACACACAAAACACGATTCGCTTACAATTTAACATAAAAGACAAGAAAACAAAATTAAGTTGGTATACAAGGACCACTCAAGAAAACAAATAGGTACCGCAATTTACAGAAAATCAAAATTATAGCGTAACAAACAATTAACTAAAAAAATTAAAAACAAATCATAGTATATCCTTATACTTTTTTTACATTTCTTTGTTTTAATAAAAATAAAATAAACAATAAATAAATGTTTTATTGGTTTATAAAACATTAGCAAGAAAAAATATGCACAACTCAATTTAAAAATTTGTAATTTATTTGGTTTACTTTTTTGGTTAAGTTTTTAATTTTTGTCAACACTAACACTTATAATTATTGAGTTGTATGATTGCTAATTTAATTATTAAAAAACTTTGAATTAATTATTAAATTAATAACCACACCACTTGAGAACACTAACTATAAAGCTAACAGACATAACCATTAACAATTTAAATGAATTAACAATGTTTGACAACGTTTCACGTTTTGATTGTATTTTTTTAAAATACTTAAAAATATGTATTTTTAAACAATTAACCAGCTTTAACAGCTTTATCTAAATTTATAAAAGTTATAAACGATTTTCTGTCAACATGCATTAAATCTTAAAATTATATTTGAAAAGACTAAGAACTAAAAGTCAATTTCTTTAATCACAATTTACTATTTTTGTCGAAATAAAAAATATATAGCTATTTTATTGTGCAGAAGTATAATTTGATATTATGTAACGCTGAAGTAACTTTAATAATTTAAGTTATAATAATAAATTAGGTTATATATTTTATGTAGTAAAGAATTTTATTTATTATAACTATATGTAATTGTACATATGTACTTCCATGTATTCTGTCTACTAGTAATAGTTATAGTTATTTGTTTCGGTAGAAAAAATTTTTACTTTCGAAGCGTGGGGGAATTATTTCTAAACATGAATGCATACTATTTATACTTTAAGGGTTATAAGCTAGTAAATATTAAACTAAAAATGGAAAATTAAGCAACATAAAATTAACTACGTATTTCTAATATATTTAAATTGTTTTATACCGAATACACACATACACAAACTACTTTTAGAATTTGTAGTTGTCTTGTATAAACAAACTTATTTGTTTATTTTAAACGATCTTGTTTCAATATAAATCTACACCGCAGGGTCAATTTTTTTTACTTACACATTTTATGGTATTTAACTTGGGGTTCTGCCTTCCAACATGCATTTGTAAGCAATAAACTACTGAGCTAAGACAGCAAGTAAACCTTAATTAACACTTATATTTGACCCATCGTTATTGATGTGTTAAAACAAAAATGAGTGTTTTCAATTAAAAAAACATTTTAATTATTATACTATGTAATAATTTATAAAAGGTTGTTTTATTATCATGTTGTGGCTAATCAATTACATATAATTTTAAGTAAAAAAAGCATTTTGAAACACTTTTTGTTTAATTTAATAATAAATAAACAATAATATTATTGACGTTTAAATAAAACAATAAAATCTTTTGTAGTTTGACGGTTACCTATTCAAATCATATTGTATATTGTTTTTAAGAGAAATAAATGGGTACTTTTTATTTGCTTCGATAAAAAATCAGTGATAAGCTTTTTTACATAAACTTATGTTATAAAATTTTTTTTAATTAAATATGCAATATATTAAAATTTTTAAATGTAATTCAGTGCAAAATTATATTGTTTTAGTTACTGACATAAAGAAAAACGCATTAAAATAGTTTATAATAAATTTATTTTTATTGCGTTCTGTTTACTGTTATTATATCATTTTTATTATTAAACAATGTTTTCAGGTGGTCACAGTAAGCAAACTATTCGTACATATGTATTTGTTTTTTTAATGTATTAAAATTGCTACCTATTTAAAACTAAGATTATTTTTTTAATTAGTCAATTGAATCTTAGCAGAAATTGAACTGTTGTTACCTTTAAACTATCAATCAAATTCTAAACCAATTTAACTTGTGTACGTACATGTATGTATGTATAGACATGTACAACTAACAAAGTTTTTATTTTAATTTTTTTAAACGTTATCTAGTAAAATATATAAGTTAATTAAAAGGTGCTAAATAAATAGAATTATAGTTTGATGAACATGTTGTTAACAGTAGAATTACACCATACTTGTGTTTAATTGTATTTTCGTGGAGGTTAAAATATACTACTTGCATTTATGATTATGTATTATTTAGACTAATTTACAGATATCTTTAATCACTACTCTTAATTATTATATTTGCAGTTCCAGCGTAATAAAAGTCATTTTTCTTAAATTGAAACTAATTTATAAACTAAATATTTATTGTCTTATAACATTGATTAATTATTTATTAATTAAAGGGGTTGTACACACAAAAGCGCCAACCCTAATATCCAAATTTACCAAAACAATAGATCTTGAATTTACCATTTCAAATATCTGCAAATTATAATGAACTGTTTTAGTATATTCACCAAAATTTCATTTAAAAAATTTATTTCCAACTATTTATAATTAAAAAATAATCTACTCTTTATTTAAAACAGCATACTGCATAATTAACTTTAATCAATACGGTTTTAATTTGATATATACAGCATAAGTATGCGTGGTTTACGCAGATAATTCATTCTTGAGTTTTCTAAATGTTACAGTAAAGGTAATCATCTAATGGTTTATTTTTAGGTTAGTGTTGGTTGCCAAATTATAAAACTTACTCAAGAGCATAAAACAATTTTTTGCTAAATTATAAAAACTGCTATTACTTTTAACGCGCTTACATTAAAGACCGGTTTCTCCTAACAAAAACTTGCAACAATACGCTTTTAGAAATTAAAAAGTATTTAAACATTATTATTTTAATGCTGATATTAAACCAGTATTAAGTTTTCTGTTATATGTATAAGCTAACGATTAAAAATTTGGCACATTGTGTTATTGTTAATTAGAACATAGTGGTAAAATACAAATTTCAAAAAGATATTTTCTAAGAAAAGATAAACTACTTGACAAAATAAAATTTTAAATCAATTTTAATGTGATAGAAGATATTCAATCCAAACACTTTTACAATTAATTTAAAAGTCTGCTCAATATCGACCGCAACTCAATTTCAATTATTCCATCTAACATTCTACAAGAACTTGTCACATTACGAAATGTAGGCAATTATAAATCAAATTATAAAAGCAAATAATATTTCAGCACGTTTCTGTATAAACACAACTATGAACATGAAATTTTTTAAATGTTTTAATTAAATATGCTATTTTAGTAAACATATTATTTACTTTTAAATTAAAATTATACATTTGCTAAACCATTAGCTTTTAATTTATTTACTACAATTAATTATTATTTGTTATTTAGTGCAAATAGAATATACACTTAGTAAGCATATTTACTAGTATTTTAAACATAATTTTTACATTTTACAATTTTGTTTTTACTATTAAGAGATCAATAGATTAATTTAATTAATATTTTTTCAGTATTTCTAATCAATCTGCAAAAAAGATTAATAGTATTTTACCTTTAGTTAAGACTCCCAACTGACATAACTAATTATAGACACTCATTGTTAAATTTTACGCAATATATACTTTGTTTAAGTAAATAGATAAATATTAATTCGTACACATTGTTTGAAAGTAATTAAAAAAAAACTGTAAACAGTTGAAACTTTTTAGATTTTCAAAATATTTTGACATATAAATCTATTACGTGCAATGTGCTAAAAAACTTATTTAATAATATAAATGTTGGTTTAAGTGCTTTTAGTTGTGATATTCAGTAAATTTTTAAACAATAAATATTACATAATTTAATTGTTTTATTACTATTTATAATAAAAAAACATGGGCGTGTACTAGTGTACACATGTAAGAAGTGAAACTTCTTTATGGCCTTATTTTTCGCAAAATGATCTACATGCAACTTTTCAGAAATTGGTTAAATAAAGTTAAATTAGATAAAATTTAAACAAAAGGATTTTTTATCATAGACATGAATACAAATAATACAATTATTTCACTTTAACTTTTTGCTACTAAGATTATTACAGCATTTCATTAATTGTAATAGAATTATTACTATCATTGTCATCGTTATTATATATTTTTGTAATTAATGGCTTATGGTAACTGAAATATGAAATTTAATCTACAAAAATTAGTTAATTGATTTACAAAAATTAATAACATATTTCAGAATTTATACTCTATGCCAATTAATTGATGTTCATTAAATTAGCAGTCGTATTAATTAAAAATGTGACGCGTAACGAAATAAGCGACATGCTATCCCTACTGCGTTGGAGAAACTGAAAGTACTCTTCGTCTGAACCAACCGTGTTTCACTTTAACTTTTTGCTACTAAGATTATTACAGCATTTCATTAATTGAAATAGAATTATTACTATCATTGTCATCGTTCAATCAGAAATTGAGGTTAACCTTAAATATCTTAAATTAAAAAAAATTAATAACATATTTCAGAATTTATACTCTATGTCAATTAATTGATGTTCATTAAATTAGCAGTCGTATTAATTAATAAATACTATTTTAAAGAAATCATATACATTGACCGATAGTTACAATCAGAAACTGAGGTTAACCTTAAATATCTTAAATTTAAAAAAATAAATACCACAATCCCACCCAAGTATTAGAAAAAGAGATATAATTACTTACTTTTGTTAAAAATCCACTGGAATTAAAATTAAAATAAAACCTTTGATTTGTTGATCACTTTAGTATTGATATATTATTTATCACGTCGTTATTGCGTTTCAGAAATAAAAAAGATGGCGCGTAACGAAAAACCAACCGTGTTTCACTTTAACTTTTTGCTACTAAGATTATTACAGCATTTCATTAATTGAAATAGAATTATTACTATCATTGTCATCGTTCAATCAGAAATTGAGGTTAACCTTAAATATCTTAAATTTAAAAAAAAAAAAGATGGCGCGTAACGGAATAATTTAAATGTGACGCGTAACGAAAAAATGTGATGCGTAAAATGTGACGGTAAATTTTTTTCCAACGCCGATAAAGAAGTTTCACTTCAAAAATTAGAAAAAAATTATTTTATTTGTGATAAGCAAATATATTTTGTGTAAAATGTATAAACAATTTGAGTTCAAATTAGCAACAATGTGTTTGCAATTATTTTTTTAATTTTTATCTAATAAGAATACCAAAAATAAAACCTTTATTTTGTTATTCATTGTGTACAATTTTGAAAGATTTTTAATTAATTTTATGTTTGTTTACAAATATGTATTAGAAAACAGTTTAAAAAAAAATTAAATAACATTTTTGTTTTGTTTTAGTTTGTTATTAACCCTTTCTAATCTAATTGTATAAATTTGTGTTTAAACGTTTTTATATTTTTACTATTAACTTTCTTTATAATTATCTTTTACAATTTAGTTAATTGTTTTTACAACTTTAGTAATCAATAATGTATTGTTAAATGGTTTTAAAGTGTATTCTATATTTAAAAAAAAAGTGTGTTAGTAACATATTGATTACATCGTAATTACATATGTACTGGCTTTAATTTCAACTTAAACTATTGTGCAAATATTCATTATTTATAACACTTCATACTGTGTTACAACAAAGATAATTTTGTTTTAGTCTCAGTTTTTAATAATATTAATTTTGTTTCTCTACATTTTACTTTTTTTTATTTTAAAATTTTCTTAAATATTATAACATCTATTTTCGTAAATCACTTGTAAATGTTTTTAAATACTTAAAAAAATAATGCTTTAGATAATACAAAATATTATAGATTAATTTAAAACAGTTATTCTTTTATACAAAACACATAAAACATTAACAAAACAAAACACAACACAAACATTTTTTTATTGAAATTAACCTTTTTAATTACTTTAATGAAAACATGTTATATTCAAATTTTGTTTATTAATAAGCTTTGTACAGTCTTTCTTACTTTTAACAAAATTTTAAAAAATATTTAAAATGAAGAAAGTAAACATTTCAATAAATAAGACGGGTAAGAGTGACAAATAAAGATTTTTTTTGTACTTTAGAAATTTTATTAACTAGAATGTACTGAAATCGTTAATAATCAAAAAAATTATTTTATGATTGCCGATACAGAGTTTGTCTTGATAGAAATGCCAGCAGATGAAGCACCTACGCTTATAATAAACATGAAATTTATTACTTGTAGAAAATACGGTGTAATTATAATCAATGTTAATTTTTTCAAATAAAAAATGTACGCGATTTAGTACTAAAACTAAATAACTGTTCATCAAATTAAAAAAAAAATACATACATGGGTGTTTTTATCTTTTCTACTCTTCTACTAGTAAATCGCATATTACCTACTATTTAGTTGCTAAGTAAATAGATCATAACAGATACTGACACGTAATGACCAGCAGGTAATAAACAAAATTACCCTTCAGTTCTATAAAAAAATGTAGTTTGTGACATTACCTTTGATAGTTACTTGCATTGAGTAACTACAAAAACGAATTAGTCATTTTGACGCATTAAATTAATAAATGTTGCATTTCTGCTTTTTATTTTTATGAATGAAAGTGTTTGTTGAAGGAGTATAGTACAAGCTACTTGCATGCTCGCAAAATTACTACTACATAGCTTGTGCGCAACTTTTTTACTCGCATATAATAAGCTACTTACCATCGTTATGTAATATACTATTTTGTGTGCTTTGTAATTTTGTACTGATTAGAATTATTTTCTTTATAGAAACTTACGAACACAATCTGATGTAAACAAAACAAAAATGTAAGCACTGTTTAGAATTCAATGATTCAAAGTATATTTTTTTGTTCTATTACCATCAACCCAAATTAGATTAAATTCAAAATTAAAATAAAACATTTTTAATCTATTAGTGTGCATTAAAAATACGACAATTAAAGAATTAGAAACAAGAGGTTTGCAAATTCCAAACAGTTTCAATTAGTCTCTAGTAAATTGAACTCATTAAAAAATAAATAAATAAAATAAATGGAGTACATATGTTTTGCTAAATTTCTTGTAAAAATAGGTGTTTACGTAACAAAAGTCAAAAGTAAAGTAGAGATAAGTTATTCTATGAAACTTTCGACGAGAATAAGGTACATTATTTTTTTTGCGTTTTGTGAAATTACATTAGTACATTTATTATTAAATCTGTCAAATTTGACATTGACCATAATATTATTTTTTTTAACAGAATTTAATATTTTTTTAATGACTTTTCTACATACTCGTTTTACCCAAGAGTATGTTTTAATATGATAATTGACACTTATTTTTATGTGGATTTATGCTTTTTACATTGCCGCTCTATAGTTTTTTTTGCTTATAAAGTAACTACATTAACAAACAAATATTGACGTTTGTGATAACAGCAGCACAAAAAAGAAGTTTAAATCTGTTTTTTTACACAAATAAAAACTCATACAATTTTTAATACATTAAAATGTAAAACAAAACATGCATACTACTCAATGTCAGATTTTTTTGACTTGAAGTCGTATGATAGTTTTTATCATTAAATATTAGCGATTCTCATAAATAATCAACTAGTCTATCTATTATTCTGATACTTATTTAACATTTACGTATCCAATTAGTTTGGCTTGAAACGTAAAAACTTGACTTGGACTTGAAAAACAAGCTTTTAAAAAATAAATGTTTTACTTGACTTAATGTTTGTGGATACCGGCTTGGCTTGGTTTTTAAGTTTTTCTAAGCTTTCAAACTTTTTCAAACTTTTTGATTCTTCTGTAAATGAAGTTTATGGCCTTAGAACACGTGTTATAGCTTTTTGTCACAATATTATCAATTACCCAACTGCTAGCATAAGTTACCTCGTAATTACATACTTTAATTGTAAATATTTTTTTAAAGCATTTAATCTTATCCAGTGCCGAGATTCAACTTTTGAAAAAAAGTTCGTGTACTATTTTTCAAATATTGTTTTTAACTGTCTCGATCACTACAATATTAAAAACTTTTTGTAATTTCCTGTATTGTTTTAAAATACAACACACGGCTGATTTTGCAATGGTTACAAAAAATACTGCTCCTTCAGAGATTTCTAGATACAATATCAACAGTTTTTGTATTTACATTTTCAACCAAAATTTGCTTGTAAATATTAATTATGTACTGTATTTCTGTGACAGACAAACATCCTAAGTAGATCGTTTATTTAAGCACATCACTGGTATTTGGCATTGCGTAATCCATCAAATATTGTAATGCAGAATTCTTTGTTCACAGAAAATCTTTTTTTATTAAATTCGAGAACGCAAAGGTTGCTAACACTAAAATAGCATAAAACTTACAAAATGATAGAAAAGCAAAATAGTGCAGTAAACAAACAAAAGTTTTTGCAGTCTTGTAAAAAGAGCTGTAATTTGAGTAATAGGATAGCAGGAATTGAGCGCGATAAATTTAAATTGTTCCTCCTAGTTATTAAATAAGCTATTATTTTATGGCTTTTGTTATTACGTATAATAGTTGGTTGTCAGTTAGCAGTTTTTTAATCGCAGGTAAATAATATTTCATTATTAACTAATAGTTAATAATGAACATGTTTACATTTTCTGATACTTCCGTAATAGTTTCAAAAAAAAAGTTAACAAAGTTGTCAACCGAAATTTAAATCGTTATTTGAACAAATTAATTAGTTTTTAAAAATGCGAAGTTTTTTAAGTTTGCGTCTAAATAGATGTAAACATATTTTAGATATAATTAATGCCTAAACAGTGTTTTTAAATACTTTAGTTATTTTAACAAAGAAAAGGTTTCTGTCGCTTAGGTTATAATAATACACTTCTTAAACTTAGTATATAGTAACTATTATCATTGTAACAATAGTTTGTCGATTGCCGCTGGAATCTTAAATTGAAGTTCGTATGCATTTTTAAATCTTAATTTTTGAATTTTAACTTCAAATACTTAGTCACACATAAACAAAAAATAAATTTTAAACAAACAGGAATAAACTATTGTATTAATACGATGTAGTTTTATAGAATGATTATATTGTTCAACTATACAAAAAATAAACTTTAAATTCATTCTATAATAGCGTTACGTAAAAAAATATTATTTTTAAAGTACTTAACTTTATGTTAGTCTACAAATAAAAATTATTGTAAAAAATGAATGTGACTACAAAACTCAATTAATGTAATATGTGGCAAACTAATTATTAGTTTTTAAATTTAAATGCATAGAGATGTCTTTAATTAGAAATAATTAAATTTTATGTACCATTTAAGATTAAACTAAATAAAAACTTTATGAGTATTATTTTGTTATTTATATCTATTTGTGTAATCAACAATGGTTAAAAAATAAATTGTTAGTTATAGAATTTTATTTCATAACATTCTCATATATTAATTTGTGCTATGTTTAAGAACCTACAAGGAACGCGTTTTCAAATAAATTATTAATACTTTTTAGTATAATAGAAATAAATAAAATTTAAAAAAATAGTTTTACATCAGCGTTAGGTTGGTTTTTTAAAGTTTCTAGGTATTGTGGTATGTTTTATGAGTTCATTACTGTATTTTCATATTTAACATTATTTGACCGATTTTGTGTTTTCTGAGTGCTATTACGTACTAAATTGTAATTTAAGTGTACATGTAGTTTACGTTACCAAATTTGTGATTCATAGACAAGATTAAATAACGTATGTGCTACACTGTATTTCACTTGCGCATATAATATAACTTGTAACAACTAGCAGAATAACGGATGATCGGGATTTGCAGGTCGGCAAGGCTAAGTGAGATGAATTTGCGCGATGATTACAATGCGGGTCTCGACCCAGGAGTTTAATTGTTCTGTTGGGGAAGGTACTTCTAAGGACGTCCTACCAATTCTCTTAATGACTATTACTCTTTTGAACATTGAAGGGTAGCATATATAACAAATGAAAATAATACATTTTCTCCATAAATAAAAAAATATCTTATACCTGCAAGCATTAACGTACTTACAGTAAAACAGTAAAATTACTATAATAAAAATTAATTTAATTATTAAAAATTTCTAGAACGTTCAAAATGTATGATATCCGTCAACTGCGTAAAACAACGTCATTTACCAAAATACAATCACGATAGCCTTTGAATAATAAATAATGTGTGAAAAAATGTTACAGTCTTCTCCTATTTTCCTTGCATATTTTAACTTAAAATTTGGAAAATTTGTAAGTAATTTAATTTTATGTTTAAATTTTTATTCAGAATTTTAAAATTTAGATGTAGTCATATCATTTGTTGTTTAAGTTTAAATTTTTCAAACTAATTTTAACGTAATAATTAAATTTGTTCTAAATAAATGTTTCAATAATATGTATAGTAAATATACGTAATTAACCTTTGGGGTTTTTTGCACTGTTTTGTGTTGCAATTGCATATAAAACAATTGCAACCCTTAAAATAGTATAATATGTATTAAACTCATATATTATTTTATTAGTTTGAATAGGACAATAATCTCAAAAAGTTAATTATTTCAGCTAGTACTTTTCTCAATGTTTGATTGTAAATACAATTATATCAATATATTTGTTTTTTTTAAATTTATTTTACGTGCATTTTCTAGTTTGAAATTTATATATAAATTAGTAATTTTATGTTTAAATCTATGTTCTGGTCTATGCATTTTAAACTACGCAAAATCATTCTTATTAACTTATAGTTTTAAAATAATTATTTAGGTTAACCATATTAGTTACTTACTTATATTTAACTATTTAATTGAATTGATTTATCTTGACAACCAAAAACGTAGTTTTTAAGTTTAGTTTTATATTTATTAATTTATTTTTAAACTTTAAAAAATGATAAATACAACACTGAAAAAGGCGTGTGCTCAATCAAGTTATAGTAGCAAAGTAAAGGAACCATAATTAAAGAAATTTCATCCATCTTAATTGTTTAGAACTAACTAATCGATTTAACTATAGCTAATTTTAAACAAAATTTATTCTTACTTTTTTACTCACGTTACTATTAGCATTCCATTAACTAATTGTAACAGATTTTAAAACGTATTTATTTATAAACAATAATTTATACGTTAGAACTATACGTAACTAATTAAATTAATTAAAAATTCTGAAGCACAGCGCAGTTTATTACAGTCTTGTTGCGATGCTAGTTTTGCCGCTTCAAACAACAAGGCATGCACTAAAGCATCATCCAGCGTCTTAGTTCGAGTTTACTGTCAAGTCTCCTGCGTTTTATTGTCTAGGAGCACGTCCACAAAAGTTTGAACAGCTAATTGCTTCAAGAAGGTGCCTCGTGCTGTATAATACGCAAGCCGTGTCAATCTAGCGATGTCAGCCTCAAATCCTTAAAGACTTTCCGCAGCGTTCTGAACTCGACTTTTAATTTGAGCTTGGAACACTTGTTAAAGATCTCCATATTTTATTTCTAAACGTAAAATTAAGAGTCCGTAACTTCCTTTCAGGTGGTCGGGAACATCCTGCAGAATTCCAAGCGCTTCTCCACATAAAACAACTATCAAAGACGTCGCTGTTTGTTGTTCCAACTATTAGTTACAACTGCGGCTTCGAACAGTTTGTGGTAGGTTGACCATTGAACTTTACCATAAAAATTTGGAGGTACAACTTTGAACTTGCTAGCGATTTCTTCTGGTATATTATTAAATCTTCCCACATAACCAAAGTTAACCTTAATTGTCTAAAAAGTGATCATACTTTAACCTGAAAAGTTGACAAGCATGTGGTATCTTTATCGTGCTTTTTAGTCATTCATAAAAGTTAGTTCTACCGCGTGTCCTTAATGTTTAACTTATTCACAACAAATAGTTATTCCTAATAGTCAGTCAAATTGTAAACGTGAAGATTACTTTTTGTATAAGCTTAAAGTATAAAATATGGCGACCTATCTCGTTTCTTCCTACAGAGGTTGACTTTTGGATAACTTTTCAATAGACAACTTTAATTGTTACTCAAAAGCCGTTTTAAAAAGTTAACTTGATGGTAACCATAAAAATTAACCTATTAATAGCTTTCAAGTATAAAATGAGACTACTTGTTTTTTTACTAACCCTATAAGTTAACTTTTCGATATCTTTTCAGGGATTTCTAATTAATGTCTTGAAAAAGTTACACAACTGACATCCTACAAAATTAATTTAATACTAATTCTAAAAATTAAGTTTTTAGTAGCCTTATAGTACAGAATGAGACTACATGTCTTTTTAGTAACCACATAAATGTTATTTTGGGTGAGTTTTATAATCAATGTCTATAAAAGTGGTGAAAGAGACATTCTAAAAAGTTAATTTTATGTTAATCCAAAAAATTAACTTTTAGTAGGATGTTTTTGTGTAGAATAAGACTGTCTCTGAAAAACGTCCTCGGAAGAAAAATCACCCTGAACCAAAATTACTTTTCTATCTTGTAATAGTTACCTCTTACTATTATTACGACTTACAAGGAGAAACTAAGAAATGAGTTTACCAATTGCGTTTCTGATTTTTGGTGATTCTCATGGCAGCAAAAGTACCCTTATTTTAGCTTTTTGTGCATTACCGGTTAGTTTTCAAATTATGAATTTTTAAAGAATTGATCGAAATCGTCAGAAGTTAGTTAATCGCTCCGTGAGCTCCAATTATAACAAATTCAAGGGTATGTTTTTTAAATAGACAAACACTTATTGTAAAAATCACTGCAGATGGAACCTGCAGTCATTTGTTTCGCTAATTACTTGTTGTAATTTTTATAAGTATATAGGATCCGTAGTTGTATACGCTGAAACTAATTATCTTAAAAAAACTTGTATTTGAAAAGAAACATTTTAGTGGAGTTGTAAGTGTAATTGATTATTATTAATTAGTGTTTATAAGTTTAGTTACTGATTACATGTATAATAAAAATCTAATTGGCTAACAATGAAATCTTTAGAAGTAAACTTTATTTTAGTTTCACCATTACCCTCGCGCAACAGTTTTCTGGAACGTACCATTTTAATCCGATTATTGTCATAAACATTGCTCTTTTTTGTTTGTAGCCTAATGATTTTTTTAATTTAATTTCAACCTAAAAAATATTTTTTTTAAACAAACTTTTTTATAATTTGTAATGTGGATCGATACAAAATCGTATTGATAATAGTTCAAATTATCGCCATTAAATCGATAAAAAATATCAAGTTTTTCTTCAAAGGCGTTTAGCAGGTTAAAGAGAAAGTAATAATAAACGCAATGGCATCTTAATGTTGATTGTAAAAACTTTTTTTGTTGTTGTTTTTGTTTCATCCGTTACGGTAAATGATTAATTTAAGAACTTATTTTGCATTGCGACTGTGTGTCAACTGGGCACCAAACAATAGCTTTTGTGGGTTTTAATCCCTTGAATGTGTCGGTCTTTTCGACCATTCAAGGTCTTTTTCTTAGACAGTGCAGTTTTAACGGAAATTTCATTCAAAGAATCTCATTCTGCCGATGTTGACAACATTTTTTTAAAAGAAATCGTTATTACTTTAAGCAGAGTTTAATATTCATTTCTGCTTTAACAAATCCGTTAAACAATTACAATATAAACTTGGCCTCTTGATAGCAAACAAGAAAAATGTATTTTTCCAAACAGACATACCGAACAAGTTTTGTATTTAAGCTTCTTTAATATTGTGACTCATAAAGGAGCTATATGCGCATCAATATCCAATTTTCAAAACGTAATACAGGCAAATTTTAGTAATTCTTATTAAAGTATAGTTTATTCGCGATAAACGGTAAAAAAGTATTAATAATGTCAAAAGTGACAAACAATAATTGAACAGTTTTTTATTATGTATTAAAAAAATATTAAATTTCGTAAAAAAATTGTAACTTAAGTTTTCATGTCGCAGTTAACAATGAAGATGACATTTGTACTGATTATTCTCAACTTCTTATTTAACCTCTTAAAGCACTTTTTTTTAAAAAAAACGACAAAAAAATCTTTTTTTTTAATTTAAGAAAATACATTTTTGAACTTTATTTTGCCCAAAAGTAATAACTAAACACAAAATAACTGTCTATAAACACTTATCTTTACAGTTTTATAATTTTTACATTTACATCACAAAAAAAGTCTTTCACTACTAAATCAATAATAATTATAAAAAAGAATCAACAGTTGTAGCTATTTGTAATTTACAAAAAAAACGTTTCTTTGTTTTAGAACTAGACGAAAAGTAATATTACTCTAACATTTTATAGCTTACAAGACAGATGTAAATAAAAAAAATCAAAAAGGCCATTTTTTTCTTATGTTTTATATAGCGATATTACTCAAATTAATTCGAGCGTGCCAATTTTGGCTCATTTAGCGTAATAGAATTAACTCGAGCATGCACGTTACGGGGTTAATTTAAACTTAACAAAAATAAATTTCAAGAATTATTGAATTAACATTAAACAAACGCCCACCGTTTGTAAAATTTAAAATTATGTTGTGGAAGTGGGAGAAAATGAGTATAGTAATTTAAATAACCACCGGCTTGTTTTAAGACTAGTTTAAAATTGAACGTCGTTTTTTTTACCTGCTAGACAATCGTTCAAGTTTTGTTGACGTGCGTGCTGTACAAGTCGAGTGTTAACTTTGTGTAATTGTGTTATACTAAAAATTCCAGTTATAAAGGTAAAACATCTTTATGCATATTTTTAACAGACACAAAAGAACACATAATTCATAATCGCAGATGAACGGTCAGTATACAAAAAGACATAGAAACAGGTTTTCTCTAAATTTTACATGTTTGCCCTGATTTCAGAATACTCAAATTTTTTACAATTTTCTAGATCGCTGGGAACCCTGTAAAAAATCAAATCAAATATAAATATTGGTGGTTTAGATAAGTATTTTTTCTAATTTCAGCTTCCGTAAAATGAATCGTTTCCACAGCGACAGAAATGGACGTTTTAGTGGCGACAAAGGTGTGGATTAGAAAATCGAGAAAAAGTGTGAAAAATTGTTAAAGGCGATGACATTTATTTTAGAATTTTGTTAAATTTTAAATAAGTAATAAAAATATATGTATTATATCGTATCGTATAAAATCTGTTTTTCAAAACTTGCACCTTTACTTTAATGTGTTTTATTTTCAAATGTTAACTATAAGATATCCGTTAAGCAGCCATTAATCGTTGAGCAACTAAAAAAATAGTATTTTTTAAGCAGTTTTAAAATCTAACAATTATACATCTTTTACAGTTAACTTTAGGTTGATTCTTGAATAAGTGCAAAAATTGTATATTTTAAACAGCTTCAAAATTAAATAGTAAAATACCCATTTAGATTAACTTGAAGTTATCCAAACAGGTTGAACGTTAAGCAAACAAAAATTATTATCTTTTAGGCAGTTTTAAATACCAACCATTAACAATCACTTTCGATTAACTTTAGATTACCCTAACAGGTTGAACGTTGAGCAAACAAAAAATGGTATCTTTTTAGTAGTTTTAAAATTCAACTATGCACCGGGCATTTCGATTAACTTTAAATTAGCCCAACAAGTTGACCAATGAATAACTAAAAAGAAGTATCTTTTGAGTAGCTTTAAAAGTGGACAATAAGTTGTCCGTTTCGGTTAATTTCGGGTTATCCTAAAAGGTTGACCGTTGAATACACGCAAGGTCAGTATAAGAGTATCCTATGGAGAGATTAAGTGGGACATAGTTCACCATTGGGTGTGCTTTTGGGTACTCTATGATCACATTTGCCAATCCAAAGCGGATACCTTTATTACAACTTTTGGTTACTTTTGGCTGTGTGGGTTTGCTCGTAACGCTTCCTTCACCATGGCAATTCACTTAGTTCATTCTTTCTTTAAACAGTGTCATTCTGCCTCTTTTTCCTGTTATTAATTTGTAATTTATAGATTTGCATATTTTTTCTTTTAAATTTAACATATTTGTTTGGGTTTCTTTTTGAACATTTTAATTTGGTTTTATATGCTAACTTGTATTAGCTTCTCAATAGTTTTTATTTGATTTTTAATGCTTGTTTGTATTTCTTTTATTAAACTTTTATCATTTTCCAACAACTGCTCTTCTATTTTTAGAAAATTTTTATACAATTTTTTTAAAATTTTTTTATTCATCAATTCTTGACCATTTTTTATTGATTCGAGTAATTCAAATAACTTTGAATCCATTTTAACTGCTTGCAAAAGTGTCACCGGCATAAATTAAAACACGTAGAAAAAGTTTAATAACACTAAATTTTAATAAGGTTTAATTATTAAATACGCTATTTTAACGAACTAAAGCAACTATAATTACACTCTATAAACAAACACACGCGAAGCAAACTAAATAGTTGTCTAGTTACACGATATTAACGGGTAACCTGTATTACCAAAGTAACGAATTTTAAAACTAAATTATTTGTAAACAAATATTTACTTGTTAGAACTACACGTAACTGATTAACTTTAAAAAAAACACTTACATTAATTTATGTGTTACTTTTACTAAGTTTGCACTTTTTAATTTTATCTAAAACTAACCACACCTACGCGACGTATTTATGTTTTACTAGCACCGGCACTTTATTTATTTATCTTAACACATTTATTTACTTTTAAACGACAAAATCAATTCGAAAAAATGACCTCAATTTCGTTTGAATACTTTTTATATATTGTTGTTATTGTGTTGAGAATTTTCTACATACTTTGTTACACGTTCTCGAAATTGACAATAACTTTGAGAACGTTTTATTTTTTAGTGTCCTAGTACAAATAATACGTTAAATTGTTTAGTTTTTTTACATTTTAAAGTCTAGATTAAATGCAGTTACTACTACACATCTCGCATCTTTCCTTATTGTTTTCAAAGAAAACCCAGTAGAAATTGGACATAATCTCGAAATTAATGTTTTGTTAAAAGTGAGATAAATCCTAAAGCAATATATCTTCTAAACTTGTATGTATTTTTTTAAAATAGTGTATTATAGATTATATTAGAATTAAAAAAGCTATATTCAGGAATCTCCATAACAATCGGTACCATTATTTTCTAGAACAACGATTTATACCATACGGTCTTCTTAGTTGATCTGCTCTAGCAACTGTATTCATATGTTTATTATAATCAGCAACTGTAGATAGACATTTAATTTCAAGACGTGATCTATCGTTTTGGTTTCGCTTTACTATCGTTTTGCCCGTGTCGTAAAAATCGGATGCAAAATGCACCACGCAATTGTCCATCTACTTGAAGACTCTAATCTTTGTAGCGGAAGTACGGTAGTCAAAATCACCTTTCTTCATAGCCTTATCTGCAATTATTTTCTACCACATTCTTACTCCATCTTGCTGAATAGTACCACATGCTAGAACTTTGTTGAGACAAAGTTGTTCTACAAAATTTATAGATGTGTAGTAATTGTCAACATAAACACGTTCGGCAAGTTCAAAACTTTTGAATGCATGCACAATTTCTTTATTTTTACTTAGATATACTTAGACGTTTAAAATATATGCATTTTCAGCTGCTTTGCACCATAGTTTATATTTTTGCTGCATTGTTTTGTTTTGCATCATAGTGGTTTAAAAAATTTTGTTCTTTAAACGGTATCACGTTTTAACCAATACTTGTACAACGTGTTGTCTATAACATTTTCCAATATTTTTTATTATTATTGCAGTGAAGATAACGTAAATTCTTTTCAAACTTATGTCTTGACATACAGTTAACTACAAAAATCAAGACTACCATTCCAATAGTGTTTCCACCTGGGTAATCGGTAATATGTGATTAGTATATTTATGTAAATAAATGAAAAAAAAATATATTTCGTTAGTCAAAGGGTTTTATTACGTTGTGTTGCATAGATATTACTGTAGAAAGCTATGACATCAACAGCATCTTTCAGTGAACGTACTTACACGTCAGTAGAGCTTAAGCAATTGTTAAATTCTTCTTCTATAGGGCCAGAAGATAAACTGCACTTTAATTTATTTTTCCACTTTTGTTTAAGTCTCAGCAAAAACATCTGCTTTAATTTCATCAACAGCATTGGGTGTAATATTTTTTGGTTGCATTATAAATGAACGCGGAATAACTCGTTTTAGTTGTTGAGGATGGAACTAGTGACTGATTTTTTAGATGAGATTATCGTTACTACGCTGTTAACCTCTTGTTCTATAGCATTTTTTACATTTAAAAAATCTGAAACTATACATATCATATTTTAAAAAAATCTTGAATATTGTCATCGTCATGACCTACTTCCTCTGTTAGATTGCTATTATCTAGAGGTAAATCTTCAAATAAAATTTAATCTGCAATTTCTTGCAGTTCAGTAGTCAATGGTCTATGATAATTGCACTTTATGTTGTTATAGGACATAGTACTCCTGACGGTACTTTTCAAACCTGTAAAAAAAAACATAAAGGACCCACAATATATTTTATGTATAGGTTCTGCATTTAAAAATTTAACAAATCAATATCCAAATTTAAGCCTTTAAAGAAGTTTTATTACGTTTTTTAGTTAATACTTAAAATAACACGTGACAGCACGCATCTGGTGCAAGAATGATTAAAAACACGTGCAATAAATTGATTCTCGGCATGCGAAATAGTTTTGAATGGTTAAACATTGGTTATTCTCGATTAGCGTCGGGCTTCTAAGAACACTGTATTTAAAGTAATAGCGAAGGCTTTCACGGCCAGAGTCTATACTAAGATAAGAACGTCTTCCGGGCTTGGACCGTATCATTGTTGTAACCGAAATTGACAACTTCGGTTACAACAATGGCACGGTCCAAACCCAGAAGACGTTCTTATCTTAGTACTGTATTTGAAGATTTATTGCACTAGGTCTAAGTATTCATTAGTAACCAAAAATTCTGACAAGCACTAAAGGGTTAATAGATAACTTTTAGAACGTGTAAAAAATCTATTCAAAAACAAATTATAAAAACATAAAACAGTATTGAAAGCAGTACTTGAAACAAAAATGTGAACAACAGTAATTAAAACTATTAGCAAGTTATTGTAACAGAAAAAGTATATTACATTATTTTATAAAATTTTTAATTTAAAAAAAAAGTTGGATATTAAGATAATGTATTTTTTTTTAAAATATTTTCAAAATATTTAATTAAATTATCATTATGTTATGTTAGTTTTAAGTTTATGATGATACTGGAAATGATATTGTTTAATGACAAAATACTCTAAACAATGCTATAAATACTTGTTTGTTATTTTAGTTTAATGTCAGTTATTTGCACAACATACAATTGATAAATATATGTACAAGTACCATAATAACTAACAACTTATATACATATATTAACCAAATATTGCGAAGTGAAGTAAATTAATTTGAATAGAAAATTTCAACAAGCAAAAAGTTTTGTAATTAAACAAAATTGATGAAATTGGATTCTTACAGATAATATACATATAAATTGTACGATCATAAACTATTATTATTACTATAAACCAAATATAGTTACAAATAAATTATTTGCACGAACATTTCAAAAATGTAATATTTTCATCTAAAATGAATAACTGCTATAATAGCCCAACAATTGCTGAGTTAGTAAACTAAACTAAATCAGACCGTCATAGATATTGTTTTTTGTTTAATTTTATCTATAAGCACCCAACTCTATTTTATTTTGTTAGTGTATTATCGAAGAGTTGAATTTTTCAATTTCAGGATTTTCTATATATCATAAGCATCAAAGCTAGAAACGTTTATGAAACTACTTTAAAATATCTACAAAAGTTTCTTGTTGATGAAAGCAGACTTGACTAGCATTGAATTCTTAAGATACAATATGCTGTTGTTATTAGATTTCAAGTTATTATTAAAGTTTCGATAAAAATGTACATCAAATTATTATAGTTTGTTAATGACCGTAGATTAAATGTACTAAAACTACCTTTTATAAAAGAATCAAAAATAATAAAATCAGTTTTTTTTATTTATTTAGTCAATAATTTATGTTACTACATTGTTTATTATGACTACTTTCCAATAATAGTCAAACCGCAGAGTGAAAAATATATTTTTAGCATAATGTGGTTTGTTTTAAAAGTGTAGCAATTTTTAGACTATCAAAATGATGAAATCTCACTAACTTTAGTTTTGATTTAATATTAAATATAACAGTAAAGGACACTTAACTAAACATTAAAAATTTTTATTAGGTACTGCAAATTTGACAAAAACTGTTTAAATTAAAATTTTTTTTATGTAAAGTAAAATGGTAACTGAATAATTGTATTTTGTTACAAACTCTAAGAAAGTGACTGCTTAATTATAATATTTACTGTCTAAAATAATTTATAATTTTATAATTATGAAAAGGTAAAATTGTGTATTAGAGGTGTCATTATGTCGTTACTTTTAAGACAGTATAAGTTTTATTTTTAAGCATAAATTTTGTTATGTATATAATTTATTTTTTTTGTATTTGTTAATGTCAATTCGTATTAAATAAAAATATAATACTACGATAATAAAGGCTTTTTTTATTTTTTTTTGTTCACAATTACATTTTAAATTACATAAGCAAGGGAACAAAAAAAACAATAAAAAGAAACAATAAGCGAATGCTGTGTAATGCAATAAATGAGATTACATACATAAAGTAGTCAATGACACTTGTCCCCGTGTCTGCAATCTGCCAAAAAAAATTTATTTTTTGACAAAATATTATTGTTTCTTAAAAATATTATCAATTATTATTGAATCGGTTTCATGCAGAATTTTTTTAAGGCATTTTTTAAAAGTACTGTAAGAATAATATAAACAATTCAAACCAATATTAGTGTGTAAATAATTGTATACTTTTGGTATAAAATATAAAAAATTAGTTTGTCCAATTGTTAGTTTAGCTATGCTATTATATGATGTTTGTCGTATGTTGCTTCTAGTTGTATATTGATGAATTGGGAGATGCAGTATGTTTTGGTGATTATGGTATTTAAAAATATAAACAGCTATAGCAAGAGAATACAATTGCTTTAAATTAAATACTTGTGCTTCTTCAAACAATAGTTTGCTAGGATATCGATAAGGTTATATTAGAAGTATTTTGATTATTAACTTTTGCACTAATTCTAGTGAACGAATATACGAACTAGCTGCTGCGCCCTATATTAAAATACCATACGAAATTACAGATTGAACCATTCCATAATATATAATTTTAAGCAAACGAAAGTCAACAATATCTCTAAGAGTTTTAAACAATTAAATAAATTTTCTAATTTTAAATTTTGTGTTTTGAACGTGGCGATTCTATTTTAAATGACAGTCAATATTAATTCCAATATACTTAATTGATTCGGTTCTTGATATATAAATATTGCATAAGTAGCTACTATTGTTTACACAGTTCCAGTCGTGAATTAATAATGAATATATTTCGGGAAGTTGATTTTTCTTTAAACAGAATGTCATAAAATATGTTATAGTTTAGAGAAAGAATATTAGTATCCAACCAGTATTTGATTTGTGACACACACACAATGTAGTTCTATCATAGACTTCTTTTCATGTTTTTCCACTAACATACAAAACGGTACCATCGGCAAAAGAAATGATTTGTGAAGAACAAGTATTAATATTTAAAAGATTGTTAATATAAATAATAAAAAGAAGTGGTCCTAGTACAGAACCTTAAAGAACGCCGCAATTTATAGTTTTAGTTTCAATTAATGATTTTGCTACGGAAACCTGTCGTTGTCGTTCTGATAAGTAACATTTAAAAAAAATTAGAACGATTCCTCTAAATCCTAATAGTTTAAGTTTATCTAGTAATACCTGGTGACAAACAGTGTCAAATGTTTTAGCTAAATCAAAAAAAAACCGCAACTGGTGGTAAAGATTTGTTTAAGTTATTATAAATGCTTGATGTTAGTTCCGCCAACGCATCATTTGTACTTATTTGTGCTCTAAATCCAAATTGGTACTGGCTTATTATGTTGTATTTATCTAAATACTTAATAAGTTGGTTTTTAATTAGTTTTTCAAATATTTTTGATAAAATAGACGTTATTGCGATTGGACGGTAGTTACTTACGCAGTTGACAGGGCCTCCTTTGTGTAGTGGCTTTATTATGGTTTTATTAAATGCTGAAGGAAAATACCCAATAACTAAAGACTTATTGTAAAGTGTAACTAGAGGAACAACTATGAATGGTGCCATAAATTTTATTATTTTTGGAGTTAAACCATCATTACCCGCTGATCTGTTTAATTTTAATAAATTTATTTCTTTAAAAACATTTTCTGTTGTTATCGGTGTCCATAAATAAGATGATACTAAAGCCTCTAAAGGCATTTTAAAGTTTTTGTCTTGCTTTAAATTATTAGCTAGTGTTTCTTCGATTGTTATAAAGTAAGTATTAAGTTCATTAGCTATATCTACATGTCCACTTACACTTTCCCCATTCTTAGTCATTAATTGATTTATCAAAGAACATTTTTGTTTTAAGTTTAGAGATATTTGTGTCTCCCGCAAAAATTTCGTGGTTCAATTTGTAATAAGTTGGCAAATATATTTCTAATGTTTCCAGAAAAGTTGTGACATTTACAGAAGGTGCACGGTATACTGATGTTAACGCAATGGTACATGTTTGTAACTTTAAAATTGTTCTCAGAAAAGTAATATCATTTATAATCACTACTTCGTTATTATGCGCAATTGTAGATTTTATATATACCAATACACCGTCACACTTATTCAGTTTGCTGTTGTTATAATAGCAATTATATCTATCTACCCTAAAAAAATCTACATCTTCACAAATCTAGGTTTCAGTTAAAATTATAATTTTAAACTCATTTGTTAATAAAGCAAGTAACGATTCTAATTGAGAAAAAAATTGCAACCCATACTTCTAATATTAGTTTGAAAAATAGTAACATTTTCTAAATTTTTACTTTCAAATAATTGAATTATTTTATTACATTTGACCACATTTTTAAGAAACACATCTGTAAGTGTTGCAATATCTTCTAAGATATCTTCCATACAGATTAATAATAAAAAAGGACAAACAAAATCTAACAATGCTTTAATAAATAGAGAGAAAAAAAATAGATACGTAAATGCAAACGTTCCATAATATTAAAAATAAATTATAAATTAAACAGTACATAAGGAAGATACTCTTTTTTTAAGTTTAAATAAAAGGACTTACCAACGGTAACAGTTTATCAAATACACAAAACTATTTAGAAACGCATAAACTTTGCTTATATTTAAATACCGCGAGAAATGCATTCAAATGAGAAACTTCGTATCTATACTTTGTTTGTATCTAAAGGCATTAAAATAAAGTAACGTTACTAATTTAACATTGTTGAGCCATATCGCTCATGCTTTTGCTTAAATAATAAATCAAATTATAATTGCAATTTAGTAGCTCTTGAATTTAGTAATATGTGCTGACATCTAAAGTCTAGGTTGCTAAACACGTGGTTAAAATTAGTTTCTTCACAAAGTGCCTTAATCACACGTTGTTTCACTTTAAAGTTTAAGCAATTCTGCTAAATAATCATAGTCCTAGCTAGCTTCCGGCAAGAAGGACTATAGTTCTGATGGTTGGTTATTTGCCACAAGGATTAGAAGAATTAGATTTTCTGTTAACTCATAGGCGCTTAATGCGCGTCGGACTTATTATTCAAGGAGAAAAAACTTATAACAAAAAAAGATCTTTATTTAACTAAAGCTGATAAGCTTTATGAACTTACAACAACAATACAAACTGCGTGCAAGGCAAAGTGAACTGACTTCTTTGTCATTCGACTACATGCAAATTTACCCTTGCTTTATCTACGTACAAGTGATGCATTGTTTGTCAGCTAATTGTGGTATAACGTATTTAAAGTACATTATTTTAGTGCTAACGATGCTTTAATGTTTATGTATAGTGAAACAGTAGAAAGAAATGAACAAAACGATGATAGTTTTTATACAAAAATATTTAAACAATCAAAGTACGCAACTTAAAAACTCTTTTATATTATTTAATAATGCTTGCTCTCGCCAAAATGAAAATTATGTAATGATTTTTATACTTTGTTGTTCATAATTTACCATTTTCCCTGTTAGAGAATATTCTCGATCACTTAAAGATCAAGAATTTAGTTTAATAACAGCAAAAAAAGGAAAAACGCACTGTTAAAGTTTTATCTAATTAGAACAAACAGTCAAATTTTTTTAAACATTGCGGATGCTTTAAAATTTTATTACTGGCATCACAAAACCACTCCTGCATTTAAATGAAAGACAAAAACAACAGCAGTGGCACAGAAGATGTTTGAGGTTGTTTATCTTAAGGTAATCGTTTAAAAACAAAAAACCATAATATTCTTATAACTTTAACTAATATTAATTAATTTAACAGTTAATGATCTCTTTTAGTGACATACAAATCTTACTAATAATTTTTAGTTAGTTTAAAATGAAAGAAAATTCAGATATCTTCATTTATAACAAAACTAGACATTTTTACCTGATTATTTCAAGATCACAAAAATTGACCTCAACTGCTTTTACTAGAAACATATTAATCGTTGATGAAAACCACAAAAATCTCCAACTTAAGCAAACCTAAATGCTTCTAAATTTGGAAACTATAATGTGAGCAGTAGATTTCCTGTTTTGTTTGGGATATCTTACACGCATCGTTTACTTTATAGTCCATTCGTTTGACTTATCCCGATGACGTCACGTATGCATTAAATCACGAAATGACCGTCGTCTGTAATTTAAAGCAAAAATATGAGCACTGATACCAACCTTTGTTTATTTACTTATTTGTTGTTTGAGGTTACGTACGCGCACCGGTTTGTTTATTTCTTTTTCGTTTTTCATTGCTTCTTGAGTTAATATTTTAAAAAATCGGCTCTTTTCAGAACCACATTACTTTCTAGTGTTCATTTAAGGTAAATATTAATTTGCTTTTAGAGAAAAAGATTACATTTATGTTTTCATTTATAGCATATCAACATGCCTCGTAGGTCAATTACTGTAGACGAATTGATTCATAACTTGGTGGACTACTTTAATCAAGAAAAACAGAACAACGGGCCCTTAATACCATTAACAGCAGTTCATGCAAGGGTTAGCGATGCTTTAAAAATTGACACCAAAACTATTTCTAATGCTTTACGACGACATCAAAATCAAGACGAAAACAAGGAAAATGAACCTCAACGAAAAAGTCTAAAAACAAAAGACATGGATGAACGACAAAAAGTGAAATCCGTACTACAATTTACAACATGTATATTAATCATGAACATGTTACATTAGATACTCTCTTAACCAAAATTAAAGAAAGAGGTATCGTTGAGTGTAAAAGGACAAGCCTGTATCACGTTTTGTTGGACATTGGATTTTTTTTCAAGCAAACCAACAATAGAAAAGCTCTGTGCGAAAAAACTTCAATTGCATCGATGAGAATAAAATTTTTGAGAAGTTACATCACTTATAAGGAACAGGATATCTACAAGCAGTTCGTTTATCTCGACGAAACATGGATATTTGCAAAAGGAAGCAACAAAAGAATATGGCAAGATTCCAGTTCAAAATGCTTTAAGAATCTTGGTGGTGAAGGCAAACGTTATATAGTTCTACATGCTGGAACAGAAGATGGCTTTGTGGAGGGAGCAGACCTTATATTCTCTACCACAAATAAAAGTAGTGATTATCACGATTCTATGAATTCCGAAAACTTTCTTAAATGGTTAAAAAATCAACTTTTGCCAAACTTAGCAAAGAAATCTGTAATCGTTATGGATAATGCTCTTTACCATTCACAAATTGTCAATCGCCAACCAACTACAAATTGGAAAAAAGAAGAAATTGCAGAGTGGCTTAGTGAAAGAAAAATTATTTATGAAAAAGCATTTAAAACGGAATTACTACATCTTGCAAAGCTACATAAGGAAGAAAAACAATATTTAGTCGACAATGTTATTAGAGAACATGGACATGAAATTTTACAGTTGCCTCCTTACCATTGTCAATTTAACCCAATAGAAATGGTATGGGGAATAAGCAAAACTTATTATGATAAACATATTGGAAGAGATGGTTATGGGGATGATAATGTCAAACAGATGTGGAAAGAAGCGTTAGAAACAGTTTCACCTTCAGTTTGGTTAAAAACTGTTAAACATGTAGAAGCTGAAATTCTCAAGTGTTGAAAACAAGAAAAACTTTATGATTTCCAAGTCAATCCAATTATTATAAATCCAAACGATGACACAGATACAGAAGATGAAGTGTAGTCAACATTTAATTTCTTGTTTTTATTTAAATTGTTAACGCAAACAAATATCTTTCTCCAAAAACTTAATAATAATCTAATTAGTAACATATATGTTATTGTACATTAACATTATATTTTATAACAATAAATTATTTTCAATATAGTCATGCTTAAATGTGAATGGACAAATTGTCATACGTTTTATTACATTATGGTGTAATCATGGTGTAATAGTGTACTGAATAAGTAAGAAACACTGCGTTATAATGTGTTTATCAATTACATTAAATACACCAATAATTTTGAATTGCAGTATAATAATCTTCTACACAAACAAGTGTAAACACTGATAGTTGAAATTATGCTTCCATATTTTGGAATTTGAAAGTTTTCTCAAAGCCTAATGATTAGTAGAATTCCCAAAATTTCAATCTTTATGCATAAATCAAATACATAGCCATTAACTCATAAATTTGCAAGTAGAATATATTGCCGTATAGTTCGGACAAGGAGTGGTGTTCAGGCCAGGTGATATTTATTCAAGGCGACCTTAGCATCTAATACTTTGATCTTTACATTGTTTATATGTACCCAGTGCCGTCAAAGATCTAGAATCACCACTTCTATATAGAAAACTATTGGAACAATTACTTCCTTTCTTCATTCGTCTTAACCTACAAATATTTACAAAATTTTTGCAACGTTTAAGAATAGCTTACCAAAATTCATCTGCCACGTTTTAAGTTTTATTGAAAATAATATGCTTTTACGTGCGCACATCTACAATACGTAAATTAAACTTTTGTCTTTTATTTGTAATCAACATTATGACATACATTTGACGTATACGTCAATTTACGTTAAGTTGGTATCAAAACTGTTCGTATAAGAAAACGAAGTTTGTTGTTGATGTTATCCTTGTTAGTTACTTGAGTTAATAAGAGACATAAAAAACGACACTCTTGGAATAATACGTTAGCTAATAATGTATACATTGTATTCAATATGTAAAAAAGGATAGTCATACACAAGTGCGCGTTTGATTCATCGATCAATCGGGATAAGTCAAACGAATGGACTATACTTACATATAAAAACTACTAATAAGTTAGAAATTAAAAATCTTACAATTGTACTAAATTTTAAGAAAACATTGTTATGTTTAAAAGATAAAAATTGAAAAATTTTAAATACCGATTATGAATACAGGCGTTTTATGTTTTACTTTTTATAAAAACCTAAACAATCAACAAAAATTTTTACACTAAAATATATACATTAAACGTTTGAATGAAATTAATGCTAATTACATGTAGTATTTAAATCTTAATGTAACACCACAATTCTGTAATGTATTATCCTTAACATAGAAACTAATCCTTTAAAAAAATGATCAGTGCTTATTTACAAATTTTTAAGGTTAGGTATTACTTATTTATTTTTAGTGATGTATAAGTCACATATTTTTTACCAATGTTCATTGTTTCTTTGAATGGAAAATGTTAATGTTATTAGATAACGTTCATGTTATGTTAAAAACTAGTTCATATCATAAATTTTATTGTAAAGTAGACCAACACAGATTTTTTTTATTTACTTATCAAAACTAATTTCTGTTAATCATTTTACAGTTTTTTTTTATTTACTTGTCTACTTCAATTACAAAAAATCTTAAATTTAATGTTAGAAAATATAAATTCAAAAATACTTTAATGGAGAAAAGCAACATTTTATTTTTAATGCCAATTTAAAACCATACTGTATGTTTACAACTAAAATTTGTCATTATTACAAAAACATTTTTGTTTACATAACATGATGATTTAAAAAAACTTTTTTTGTTAAAAACGGGTACTAACATGTTGCTACAATAATTTATAAGCCTATAAGAGACACGCTACTGATGTCAAACATTACCAATAATTTAGTATAATAGTTTGACATTCTTCTACGCTTTCTAAAAAAACTAAATTTATATAATAAAAAAATTATAATTAATGTGTGCTGTTTACGTGTATATTAGCTTATTTTAATGCGATTAGTTGTTGTACAATTTAAATTGCAGCGACGTTACAATAATAAGATTTGTCAAATTTTCTTTTGTAAGTAAAACGTTGTTTAATTTAGTTGCGTATTTATAAACTTTTGTGTTTCAAGAAAATAATGTTGTTTACCGATAGCTTATCTAAAACGAATACCTTGCGTGACATAATGTTCCAATTAGCCGATGAAATTAGTACAATAAAATGTTAGTAATACAACTTTGTTTTTAAAACCTACATTACATGTAAAAATGTATGTGTAAGTTTGAAATGTACTAATTCATTAAATATCTGTGATTAGTTGACAATGTTTGAGGTTTGAATGATATATAGGTTTTTTGTGGTATGTTTGTCAAGTTATCATTATAAATTAAGATCTTCTAAAATTAAAATGATTTTAAAATTTAATTTGCGTTTCTAACTTAACGTTAAACTACAGCTGCTTCTGTGTTTGTATTTAAATAAAATGCGATTTTGTTGCTAAAACAAGCCTTGGCATTTAAGAACAGATAAACACAAAATATGTATATAGTAATAGTTTTTTTAGTAACATGATTGACATAAAACGTTCAAAAACTATTGAAATTGCTATTGCGATATTAATATAATTACAGACAGAATACTTTTATGTAATGGTACTAATATGAAGTGCGCTAATGCTTCTGTTACATTACAGTATGTAAATTACTAAAGGAAACTTAATTTAACATTATATTTTCTTATAGTGCACATATTACCATACTTCTCCATCTAAGCAGTTTGTGAATTAACAAACTTATCTTCTGAAAAGCGTTATGCTTTCAGTAGAGAATTTCAAGTCGTATTTCCTGTTAATTTTCTATAATGACATTATTTCGTATTTGTGACTAAGTGGCGCTATGTTTTCAATTTACGCTTACGCTTACATCATTTGTGTTGTATAAAATTTAACTAACTGTTAATGTTTATAAAACTATTGTATTCTCAATAGCTTTTCTTGTTACTACCTTCTCTTATATAATATTCACATACAGTCCTTCTATTGTAACGGTGTTGTCGTCCCGTTGAGTTGTGTGCAACTTTGAAAGGATTGTTTCCGGTTACTTGTCGTTTGTCTATTCAGAAGCGGCTCGTACTTTAATCATAAAACATTGCAGAGACGTTTCTACTTTATGGTTTGTCTGTTAGATCTTTATTTATACAAAAACGGACTTATTAAAATGCAAAATTAGACATATGCACTTTTTGTTTAACTTGTGTTTTAAAAGTGCGTTATAAATGATGAGTTTTTGTTTTGTTTAAGCTTAGTACTCGCCAAAAAATAGTAATAAAAAATATATTTTATATGTGCTTTTAAAAATTAACTAAAATGTTTTGGATTGTAATTGTAAATAAAATAAGAAATTGTAAAAATAAACAAAAACTGGCATTAAAAACAATTAAAATGATTAAAAATAACAGTAAATAAAATTAAATAAAAAATAATAATAATTTCAATTTTTTAGATAAAGTATTTAATTATGCCTTGAAAAATAATGTAGAAGGTTTTCAATAAAAAAAAACGATTTTACAAAGTAAAACTATTTTAGTTTTTTATTATGTATGATTTGTTCTTGATATAACTAATGTTTTCGGTCTCTAATATGTCAAATCTAAAAATTTACTAGCGTCAAAAAATGGGACTGAGAACAAATAAAATCAATGTTTCGATTATAAACCAAAAAGTACGCTTTTGCGTATTAATTCCTTAAATAGCAGATTAATTTATCCAAAAAAGGGAATCCATAAAAAGACTTTAGTTTAAATAAAGTCTTAGTAAAACTGCACTTCTTGTAGGCGGTCTATTACTATAACTTATATTACACTATTAAACGAAAAACTAAAATATTACTAGCTTCATGCCTGCTATTACAAAAGTTATTAATATAATTTAATGATTTTTACTGAGTTGGTCAGTATGTTGGTTTCACTTATTATTTCTGTAATATTCAACTGATTGTTTGTGGTAGCATTGAGATTAATGCTATTAGTAACTAGTTACCGATATTTGGTTAATGACCGAGAGTTACCTAGTTCATTATAAAAAATTAAGTTTACACATTTAGGTAAAGTAAATATATATAAATCGTTTGCAAAAAATACAGTAAATTTTTGTATGTATAAAATTAAAAAAATAATATAGTTGAAAATGTAGTGGCAAATTTATCTACTATATTTAGAGAATGTAACCTTGTATAAAAATTGTTTTAAACACGCGATTTTTGCATATTGACAGATATATATTTAGAGTTACCACGTTTTTGAATCGATTTTAGTAATTCGTAAAGTTCTGTGGTCAATGTAGATTCTGTCAATGCATCCCCTCAAAATCCAACAAAAATGAGATTAAAATGTTTGCGATCTTAGATACACTCATTTATTCTAATCTTGTTTAATTTTTTTAGTGGTGCAACAACCAAAAGATTTATTTAAAAACAATAATAATTTTGATGCTAGTGTTTAAAGATTTTGGTAACCCATAGGTATACAATTTGGCGAGAAATCTCGCTTTGAATAACTGATTCACCAGTATTGTTTTTAAGAACAACTGCCAACGTTGGTAACTTTGGTTACAACAATAACACGATCCAAACCTGGAAGACGTTCTCATCTTAGTACAAGTTTACAAAAAATTGTACATTTGTTTCATAAGTACCAAAGAAAAACAGAAACGTGATATTGATTTACATTACGATAATTATAATAACTACACAATTTGCCAATACAAAAAAATAATTAGACAGGATAATAAAACTAAATTCAACTAAAACAGTATTTCTATCATTTAACCATCCAACTCTATAGATTTATAGGGCTAACTAACTCAAAGTAGAAAAAGAGGAGGTTCGAGTTAATCTGCAATATCAAAACTCTTAGAGGACACCACCTGCTTATCTATGAATTTCGGTTGTTTACTCATAAACAGGAACGAGTGACATAATCATGTTAAATACGTGGAAATGAAATCTACTTAATATCATTCTAATGTAAACCCTAAATTCCCAAAAAACATAAAATTTATTAAACCAATTTTTATATAGTTGTCAAAGCAACACAACTTTAACCAATTAAATTATAATTATTTAATAAAAAAATTATAACCATTTCCTGTGATAGATTACTATTAAGTGCCAAGTTTAGAATTGTTAATTGTGTACAAATAACTAAACCAACACAAATAAAATAATTAAATTACGTTTTTATAATACCTATACGACCAGGGCTAATTGTTTATCCCACTCGCTATATCATTCTACGACTTAACCAGTTGACACTTCGATTACCACTTATCAGTTTTACAAACTTTAAAATTAACAAATATATTGTATCGTATGACAACGCCGCAATTTGAATTTTGTTTACCGTTACGATTACGTCGATATTACAATAAGATAGATGACTTAGAGTGAACGCGTTATTGTTTGATCCCAAGCTGCGCGAAAACGATCAGCTGATTTGCTACAATCCACTCTGAAAAAGTTAGACTACTTTTCTACATGGTGCGTGTATGCTATAATTTATACAAAGTAACTAAAATAAATAGAATTAAATTTGTACTTCGTTGTTATTTATATAGAAGTAACACCAACAAAAATTAAGTCTAAATAAATGAAAAATATGAACGGAAGCACCGAACTTACTTTTTGCATTTACCAAGTAAACTAGCTGCATCGACATTGTGGACAAAGTATATCAATGCTTGAATCAACTTTTAAGTTATAAAAAACCCTAAACATATTAGAGAATGTAGAAAACAGTACTTTTTTTGAATGAAACCTAAACTTAGAAACGAACAATTAAAAGCTCATCTTAATAAAATTTTGAACGAATGAATGCAGTTACTACGAACTCATTAATTGGTTGATTGATGTTAAAAAGGACTCACTTGTGACTATACTAAATGAAAACAAAGAATAGATTTGAAAGTTTTATCATGCAAGAATTTTTTTTTAATTTTGAAAAAATAAGCAAAAAGCACATACTTCAAGACTTAATCATTCATTCACCATAAAAAAATAATAATGCAGTTAAGTATATTTTAACCAAATTTAAAATTTTTATAACATATCATTTATATACTTATAATAATAAAATAAGTAAAACATTTTGAACCGAATATATCACATAATTTTATATTTATTTATTTAAATCGATCTAATAATAGACGTTTTTAGTTCGATCTATAAATAGTTTCATCGCATAAAATCTCTATCTATCGCACTTGCACGTACGAATTTTGAGATCTGCGCAAGGATCATCAAATAACGCTTTTGCTCTACCTTTCTAATTATTGTTTATTATTGGTTCATTAAATTAAATTTAACTTGTTATCATAATAGATGGTACAAGCAGGTATATCACGCATATAGAATTAATATCGAACATTCCATTGAGTAATCAAAATAATGACAGACACCAGGTTTGCAAAATATTACATAAGATTCATAGTTGGATCATAAAACATCTAAGCATTTTACATTAAAATACAATAATAAAGACTCATTTTATAATTGCGCGCAATGCTCGGCTGAATAGCGATAAGAAATATTATATAAGGAAATTGTATTAGATAAGTAGACAGTTATTAAGTTTACCTTGTAGATAAAACACAAACATGTATTGAAGTTTTTGCCTAATAAATAAATTAGTTAAAGTTGTATTTTTTAAAAACCAAAAATCCGAACAAATAAATATAACATAGATATCTCAAGTTTTATCCGTAATCTTAAATTTGGCTGGCTACCAAAATCACCGTCGATACTAAAGCCCATAAATTTTCTGGGGCTCTAAAATTGTCCTGGCTCTAAAACTATCTAGGCCCTAAAACTAAATCATCACGTAGCAATTAACCTAAGAATTTTTTTATACATAGGTACCCTTATGATGAATAGGGTTTTAACGATTTAATTACAACCAGAATGGAATAATTTCTTACTACTATTGCTTAGTTTAACGGTAAAAGCGATAGTTTACTTAATAAACAGATTTTTTCTATTACAACCAATGCGATAAGTTTTCTTATACTTGTGGAAATTATTTTTTACGCTGAATACGGAAATTGTCACGACGAAAGCCAAGTAACAACATTACATATTAAGACAAAATGCAGTACGATGAACCAGTAACATCATCACAACGTTACATTAATTCCAAACTTCCACTAATATTCATAAACTCAGAAATTAATCTAAATTTCTTCCTTTCTTGCACACGGGACAACCATCAATCCTTCTCAAAGCAGAAATGAATGCCTTTCTTCCCTACCTTACGATACGATACGACAGCGGTACTACAATATTTTCTAAAACATTACATAATATCATCGATCGTAATACTGGAGACAAGTGGAAACTGGAAATCATTACCATGTACAATGATAGGGTGGATACAGTTGATCAATTGTGATTCAACTACAGTTGTGTTAAGAAAATTCAGTGAAAACTTATTGTCCTTCTTTAAATCCAAATGTAGCTGGTATCAACAGTCTGGTAATACAGGGATGTAATAATCTAATTAAGTTTTTTTAGAATAACACATATAATAGTTTGTTATGTTTATTGTTGCATTGTACATATGAGTTATAGATTATCTTAAAAACATGCGTTGATATAAAATATTTAATTCGAGAAAGCACTCCACTTATTGGTTGACTTTTTTTATAACAGATTGTATTTGTTTTTTCCAGCTCATATTTTCATTTATTATCAACCCAAGAATTATTGTAGCATTTGTTCTAGAGATCATCTTGCTTCCATTTTTATTACGGGATTTTTTATAATACGTTTCTTTTCAAAATTAATATAATTTGTTTTTTTAGTGTGGATACTTAATCTGTTGTCATTCATTTGTTTATTATATTTACATCATGTTGTAAATCATGTGTTGATTGTTTAATATTGATGTTATTATAAATTAATGTTGCATCATCCGCATATGAGTAAATTTGACTTTTAATGAATTGACTCAAGAGATCAATAATATAAATAGTAAATAAAGTTGATCCTAAAACACTACCATGTGAAACTCTACATGTTATTATGCAGAACTTAATATTTCCGTTAATTTTACTACCTGTAATCTTTTATTTAAATAATCTTGTATAATAAATTAGCTTTTCCATACCAACTTTTTTTAATTTTTGTAATAATATACAATGATTAACTGTATATTTTGTAAATCTATAAAAAGACCTTCAGATTTTTTGTTATTTATTCTATGATATATTTGGTTTACAATATCAGTTACTGCTGCTTGAAGACCAGTTTTTTTCTAGAAATGCATATTGTTTATTGCTTATTGTTTTATTCTTATTTAGATATTTTATGATTCTGTTGTTTATAATTTTTATAGCTATTTTAGAAAAACTCGAAAGCACCGATATTGGTCTATAATTTGATATGTCTTTTGTGTTCTCATTTTTAAATATTGGAGTTAGCACTGATATTTTCATTTCATTTGAAAGTTTAAATATTTTATTTATTGATTAACTAATATAAAATATAACATAAGAAAACAAATTTTTTACAGAACTACCATCTTTTCCTGTAATAGTATTTTCTTTCATTGAATGTATAATGTTTTCAATTTCATCATTAATTTATTGTAGGTGTTAAAAATGTACTATGGATTAGTAATGAATTAGAGTGATTTGTGGGTTTAATAAAATAATCATACTTTATATGTTTGCAGTTATCTCCTTCTAGTGTCCCCCCCCCCCAGTGATTTTTCTGATGATCCATTTTCTGATTCGGGCGATGATTCTTATGTACCAGGTACAGAGGTTTGTTTTTATATTAAATACCTTTTTTATTTTTTTTTATTTGTTCTAAATTTAGGATTTATCTCAGATAGTACTGTATATTCAAGCAAAGTAATTAAAGACATACAAAACAGTTTTAACTCAAATAATGAGTCTAGCAGTAGCACTTATAAAGATAAAACAACGAATGATAAGAAGTCAAAAAACTTTGAAATTAGTCAAACCTGTGAGTCAACTGATTCTAAAAGTAGCATAAAAAATGTTAACAATGATGATAGGAAGAAATTCAACTCTTTGAAGTTGAAGAAAATGATACATCAAGTTCTGTTAAAACGTTAAAAAAACATAAATTGAAAAATTTTTGTTATTATTGCGAAGCGGATGTTTTAAATTTTGCAAGACATCTTGTTAATAACCATTCTACAGAACTTAGAAAGAAGACGACTACTAGCTCAAGTAAGAAACAAAGGAAACTTTTTGAAGACAGCAAATGGTTGTCTTAGAAGAGTACGACAAGCTCAGATTCCAAATACTTCTGTATTACCGTGTGATAATTGTTTAGGTTTTTTTTCTTTAAAATTACTTTATAGACACAGAAAAACGTGTGGCGAAAAAAGAACCAAAACTGCTCAAAGTGATGGACGGTCTATTTTAATACGCAACCTTAGAGTCAATGAAAGATTGAAACGTGAAGTATTTCTCCGTATGCGTGCAGACAAATTTCTTTAGAAGCTAAATCTGATAAATTAATCTGTTTGTTTGGTGCACGATATCTCAGAACCCACAGAGATATACATTTTGGTGTTGTCACATCTCGTAAAATGAGAGAGTTATCAAAAATTTAATAGAAATTAAAACATTGGAACCATCTTTTTTTGAAGCATTGCAACCTAAGAATTTTGATCATTTTGTTCAAGCTACACAAACAGTAACTAGATACGATTCAGAAAAAGAAGTTTTTGGCGCACCTTCCCTTGCAATGAGTATAGTTAATTCTTTCAAATAATGCGGCGATATTGCAATTAACATCGTGTTAAAAGGAAATCAACAATACGAATCCGTTTCAGCTGCATAAGCAGAAACGAAACTTAGTACAATAATTCATTTGTTTACAGCAAACTAGAAATATGAAATTTAAAGTCAAACTGCCAATAATTTAAATTTAAATAAATGGAACAAAATAACAATTGTTCCCTTAGTCAGTGATCTTTAAATGTTAAGAAATTATCTTCTTTAGTATGCCGAGAAAGTTGTCACGACACTTGAGATTAACAGCAAAGATGTAGCTGCGTATAATATTTTGGTACAGACCATATATTGTAGAGTAATCCTATTAAATAAACGTCGTCCTAGAGAATTGCAAAAAATATTGTTGCACACTTATTTAAATTGTGGTAACAATAAAGGGAACCATGAAGAATTTGTCTTGTTACACCATTAGAACGAGTTTTATTACACAATCTAAAACGTGTGGTCATTAAAGGAAAAAGAGGCAGAGGAGTCCCAGTTTTATTCGGTACCGATGTTTAAGAACATATTAAGTGCATGCTTAAAAACCGACCAAATTTTGTTCCAAATGACAATTTATATTTATTTGCTAAAGCAAATACGTCAAATTAAATTAACGGATACAAAATTTTGAGTAAGTATGCAAAAGCATGCGGCGCTAAAAACCTTGCTTCAATAACTTCAACACGCTTAAGAAAACATTTAGCTACAATAACTCAAATTTTTAATATGATTTAAAGTGTTATTGAGCAACTGGCTACATTTATGGGGCATACGCCCGGAGTTCATCAAAGTTCATACAGACTTCCCGATGATATCTTTCAAACAGCTAATCTATCAAAACTACTTTTGTTGATGGAAAAAGGTGGAGCTGGCAAATATATGGAAAAGAGCTTACAAGATATTTATTTAGATATGGAAGAAAACTTGTTGATAGAATCAAAAACTGACAAAAACAAATTAGATGATGAAACTGCAACTGATGAAGAGATAAGCAAAGACAATACGTAAAAAAACAAACCTTACTGATCCTACGCCAATAAATAGTAAAAAGAAAAGAATTCTGATTTGATGGACCTAACAACAAAAAAAACAAGCAAAAAAAGTTCTTTAAAGCCCACATTAAAAATTCAAAACCTCCAAAAAGACACGAATGTGAAAAGTTAATTAAACATTACCCTGAAATATTTGTCAATAAGAATTAGTTAAAAATTAAAGTTTTTATTCAAAATGAATATTCTAAAACAAAATGATAGACTATGATAAGCGTTTATTGTCACAAAATTAAAGTTTTTTTTGTTTTATCTGTTATAACAAAATTATTATAAATAAATAAACAGTTACTTTCTGAAAACCGTCTTATTAAAGTATATTGTAGTATTATTTATTGTATTGACAAATAAAACATACGACGCGACGTAAAGTGATACTAATGCACTTAATAGTATGTTTTCAAAACGTATTACAACTTTAAAAGGTCTTTGTTTTTAGTTATATAGTTGTTTAAATAATTAGTTCACTTTTACACAAACTTCAGTTTCACTGAACGCCAAACTAATTGAAAAAATTAGTCAACCATTGAAACATCTAACCTAATAACGAATAGAGAAAAGTTTAAAGATTAGTACTTTATTAAAAAATTGACATTTTGTATTTATTGCCGTAAAAATAAATAGCATTGTACATGTTTACGTTAATTAAGCTTGCAAACTTTTCGAAGTTGTAATTACGTACTCAAATTATCTCTGTTCTTCGCACTTAACTTTATTTAAAATCTTAATGATAAACAAACTTGTTTAATTATTTTTGGGAGCGACGAGTTAAATGTAAATAATACATCTTACTGAAACATCGTTTGCACTTGTAAGATTTTATTGTACTAATTAAAAAAATATTTTATTATTACGTGTAAAAGTTTTGTCATACATTACATTTTTAAATACGCAAACAAATTTTAAAATATATAGCTAGTTTGTTTTAGTAATTGTTTAGTTTATTACAAACAATTTAATTTTAACCATAAAGTATTAAAACGTCCAATTGTTTATGCATAAAATATATAAATACAGTAAATGATTAACTATGATTACATATTTTTTTAAATAATTTAGTTATTGTTTTAAATAAATTAAATAAGTAAGAAACGCAAAAAGTACTGTTCACTTTAGTTTTTTGTTGTAATAATCTATCATTTATTTGTGTTTAGTTTTGTAATCTTTTTCTGTCTACATTTTAATTATAACTACTGTAGAAGAAGAAAGAAATTTATTTACTTTTTTAACTTGTTGCTAGCTAACAACGTAGTCTTATATTTTTTTTTATTTATTCCTATATCCTTATGAGTTTTAATTAAAAGAACTCAGAAACTACGATCAAATGCTTACAAAACGAAACTTCTATTAAGAATATAAAGAAAGTGTAATAAACATACTCTGGTGTGTATATTAACCTTTTGTGGTAAAGTATTAAAATTAGTATCTAATTGACATTAAAAAAATTGTAATTTTTAAAGCAAAATAAAATTTTTAATATTGTATTATATAAAAATTTGTTTAGGTATAAGTTTGATCTAAGGTTTTATTAGTTTTCAAAAGTTATTGATGTGCTAACATCTGCAACGAGTATTTCAAACTTCAAACATCAAATTATATTTAGAGTAACTTTAGCATTGTACAAAATCATAATTAAGAAAATACAAAATTGATATTAATGTAAGTTACGTTATATGTAACCAAACTGTTATTTATATTGTAAATTTTAGCTTATATGTATTATTCTAAAAAGAATTACTTTGTAATATTATTCTTTTTATAATTTTGTTTATATTATTATACTTACGTATTCGCATTTTTCCAGCTATGGGTTTACCTGTAACAAAAATAATTATTAGTAGTTATTTTTTATACCAAAAGATTGACAATTATAACTTTTTAAATATGTTTAAATAACTAATTTTTATTTGATTTGAAAGTTTATAGTAAAATAATTTAATAATAATTGTTATTTTTATATTATGATTTTAATTTGTAAAAAATCACTGTTTAAAGAAATATAAAACCGTATGATCAAAAAAAAAAATCGTATAAATAATAATTTACTAAATTTTAAAAATGTATTATATTTTACTAGAGTAAAAAATGTAATTCGCCATATAAAAATATAAAAATTGAAAGATACTAACAAAAATATAAAGTTTAATACAATATATTAACCAAAAATTACAAACAACAAAGCACTACATAATAACAGATACATATAAACTAAAAAAATAATTAAATAAAATTTAACAAAAAATAAACAATTATTTCAAGATTAAATATAACAAAACACAAAGGAATGTCTTAAATGTAACAAGTTAAATTTAAAAAAAAGATTGATTTAAGTAGCAGTACAAATAAAGCAATAAAACTTAAAAAAATGATAATTGAAGGGTTTGGTGCAAAAAGGGTATAAGTGTATAAGTAGACAATTTGAGTTAGTGCTTTTATTATCGTTTTTGCAAAAAACATTGTGAGGTTTTAGTTTAGTGTGTTATGCTACTTCTCTAAAAATGTCACTGCTAAGATCAAAATGCACTTTGTATGTTTTTTGTACTAACAGAAGGTAGGTTTAACTTGACATATATGCGTGTAAATCAAAAATGTAAAAAAATCACTTGTACCCTTTTTGCACCAGACCCTTCAATTAACAGTTGTCAATAAAATTAACCGTAAACATTTGTAGTACGTAAAGCTAAAGGAAAAAATGATAAAAAAGTTATGAAAAAAGATATTAAAGATAAATATAATTTTAATAACACAAATAAATACAAACAAAGTATAAAAAATATAAACCAAAGTTATTTCCAAGAAATATAGTAAATAATAAGAAGTAAATAAAAGAAAAGACAAATTAAAATTTGAAAAATAATCAATATTTTTGTATTGTGGTTGTACAATAAGGTTTATATTCTAAATCTTACTTAGTTTAATTAGTTCATTTAAAAATATTGGTTCTTCATTTTCTTATAAAAAAACAAAATACATAAAAATGTATAATTATAACATGTTTTTTGAAAATGTAGTTGCGTAAATATGTAAAATATTATTACTTAATTTAAAACCATTAATAAACCAAAACTAAAATAACAAAACCTTCGTCAATTTCTAGAAAGTTAAAAACTTTTTAATTATAATTAATACACCGTTTTAATTTATAGAATAATTTAATAGTTAATTAAATTCCGTCATGCTGTATTACAAATTTTATCTAAATAACTTTGTTACTTAAAAAACATTTGATTAAATTATGTGATGTTTCAGACGTAAATAAATATGTTTATACAATAGAAGCAATTTCTTATCAAATTTTAATGTACAATATTATTATTTACATTTTAATTACGTATTTTTAGCTTAACAGATTTATATGATAACTTATAACATTGTATTATATAATATTATACTATAGTAGTGTTTGCAAAAAATCGTTTAAAATAAGATTAAGAAAGTATATTAAAATCTAAAATATTTTTGTTTTAAACTTTGTTGTCGATTACCAAATAATGTATCAAATGCCAAACTTTAAATTACTAATCGTTTTTTATTTGTATTTTATAAAATTGTAAATTTTTTTTATAAAACGTAACATATTTAAATAAAGTATATTTTAAAATTTTTAATTAAAACTTTTTTATAATTTAGTAGAATACGGTAAATGTGATGAATCTCTTTTAAATATAATTATATCGGTACTCACCTGCTCATTTCCTCAGTAGACAAATTTAATTTGATTACGCAAAATGGATTTACTTTCCATTAACTCAAGGGTTTTCAAGTGTTGCACTCCCATCGAATTATAAAGTCATAAAATATGCATGCACGCTTCGAATACACAAAGAAAAGGTATCAGAAAACAAAATAAACATTACAATTCAATGTTATATATTTTGTAAATTTTTGTTTTTAAATTTAAAAGATATTTGATTTCAATTTATGTTTTTTATTATTTTATCAACACATTAATTAGTTTGCTTTAGTAAATCTTTGTGTAGTAAAGTTTTGACAAACAAATCTAATTATGATATAAAGTAAGACGTTTGATTATGCTTTTAAGCAAACAAGTAATCGATTACTTTTATAGCTTATAAAACTTAATTTAAGAAACAGCGTTTACTACGTATAACGTAGTGCAAATCAATACAGAAAGAATCAATTAAGCGTAATAATTTTTATTGTCCCTATTTTGCTTGTTCGGCAATTTTCTATTTTTAAACTTTTAAACCTTTGTACAAAATATTTGATACATATTTTTCTGTAACCGTTTAAAAACAAAACGTATTTTAAAATTATAACAAAAATATACTTGAAACATAAAATATCTTTTATTTAAACGAAGTTAAATAAAATTAAAGATACATTAAATGAAATAAAAATTACAATATTGCATTAAATTTTACATTTAATTTTATTATAACAGTTTCTTACGGGCTTTTTGTAGTTGTGGGCTATACCATAGTCTAGCTCACTTAGTCGAAAAATGGGTGTAGGTAGGTGTAATCAAAATAGAAAATGTATAAAAGCGTTATATCCGTTGAAACGATTTTGCAACCGAAGTTGCCAACGTTTCGCCCGTTTTCGTAAGAGGCTTTATCAGAGCGTGACATAAATGAAACCCTTTGCAAAAGCGGGCAAAACGTTAGCAACTTCGGTTACAGCAATTACACGGTCCAAACCCGGAAGACATCCTTATCTTAGTATAGACTCCGGTCGTGGAAGCCTTCGCTATTACATAGACTTAGCTAAGTTATTGTTAGTGAAAATGCTATTTAAAGAAACCAAATTTCTTTAGATCATAACTGCTTTATTGTTCTTTTTAACGTTATCTGTTACAGTACCATTAAGCGAAAGATCTTTAAGTAACATAGAATCTTAAGCTTTTGTGGTTTTTTGGTTAGGATTATAAGCGATTTTCGGCTTAGACCGCGTCGTAGTTTAACACCCAGACTTTTTAGGCAAATGATAGATAAGATATATTTGCAAGGGGGGCACTATATTGTAGTTACGTCACTGCGGCGAATGTTTGTAAGACGAATAATAGCTACATTTTATTTTTCATAGAAATCGGCGTTATGACCAATAAAAAACTACAATTTTCAGAAATTTTTGTTGAACATTAGTATTATAACGTGTTCACTTTACGGTTAATATGATACAAAATAAGAAACTAAGTAATTTGCAAAGAAATAATAGTTATAAAACCAAACACAAATTTGCTAACTAAAATTGGTATGAAAACTACAAAATATAAGTGACTAATAAGCAAATTATTCAGGTTGCCACTTTAATGTGCTCGCATATATTTCAACTATTAAAATAATTTTTTTAACTCTTTTTGTTGACAATTTTTAAAACTTTATCTGTTTAAAAAAATAGAGATAAAAAACTCAATTTTTATTATTTCTAAGAATGGTGAGTGTATTTTATGTAAATGTAAACAGTTTCTGAAAACTAACATACTTAATACGTTAAGTTTACTTTTGTTTGTTTTTATCCCAAAAGGTGAAACGTTAATTCTATTTAAATAAAAAAACAAATAATTGTGAAGAAGTTAGCTATTAAAACTAAACTTCTTTTTTAAAGAATATTAAGCATTCTTACGTATCTATGATATCATCAGATAATTATTTAAGTTTTAAGATTAAAAAATGCGTTGGGCTATTTAAACTTAACAATCAATGGCTATGTAGTGTTACAAGGATTTTCACGCAACTAAAAATGAGCGACGACTAATGCAGTTGTTTTGGCTTCGTAGTGTTAGATTATAAAATAATTTATAAAAACGTCAAAAGAATGAAAGACTAGGATGGGAAACACCGTTTAAATCTACCCGCAGCTGAAAAAGAACAAATGACAAGACAGAAGTGGTAACACAAAATATGTATTTATTTTATCACAGAGATTAGTTAGAAAACACGAAGAAGGTACATAAGACAAAATATAAACTACGAGCTCGACTGGGCAACACGTACCAAGGTGACCTAATTGGCATAACTTTTACATGCAGAAAAGGAATGACTTTACATCCGCAAATGAAAATATAAAAGTACGAAAATCAAAGACTTAGAGAATCTGAGCGCACCGTATATGACACAACAAAGCAATTTCATAATTAATTGTGTTAACACCCTACTCACAAAACCATAAGTTACATGTAGGTTTGATTAGCATTCCCAAATATCTATTTCTAAAGCATTCCAATAGTAGTCTGTGTGTAGACTTCTAATAACACAACTATAATTTAAAACGTATTTTATAAGAATGCGTATATAAGAAAAATAAAGTAATGATTCTTTTAAATGTTTCTTTATTTTTTTTTATTGATTCTATAACAATGCATAAAGAAAAAGAATAAAGTAACCTTAAAGATTCCTTTAAGAGCACTCCTATAGTCTTACAACATTGATATAAAGAATTAAGTGTTTATAGCAGTCTTGACAATATATTAAAATTACATATTACGACTAACATGATAACATTCTTTTAGTGTTTTAACGCCTCAAAAATCACACATCGCACATTTATGGCATTACACAGTTTTTAGCTTCTGCATTGCTATTTTCATAACATATAGTACTTTATTGGAAGCCTAAATAAATGACTTAAAATTATTTATTTCATGCTTTTTTAGTTTCTTATGGTATGTTACTAAAAACCTGTAAAAACCTGCAAATTAATTACCTCTTAGTCGCTAACTTTGTCATGGTATTCTACAACATATAAAAGTACTACATTGGCACTATTTTTAAAGCATTGTAATGGAACACAATACAAGAAATAAGTTCTTAACCCAAATAAAGACTTTCATTCAGATCGCCACAATATTCGATTGGAATTTGCATAGAAATGTGTGAAATATTTTACAATAAAAGCCGTGTTAAGCGTACACCACCTTAGAGGATATCTGCGTACTTTAAACTTTACCGGAAGGATAAGATCGTGTTTGACAATTTGACATTCACTCCAACAACGAAAAGTGAGTGTACCGAGAATAAATTTTATACTAAAGTATTTTTAAAATTAACAGTAGTTAAATGAATGAGAGTAACTATAATTGGTTTAAAAAAACATTTGTACAAGAATCTGTCTCTAGGTTAATTTTGTTCAATTTTGCAGTCAATTTTTTTAATTCAAGTCTCAGTTTGTTATTGCTGACGTGTATTGAATAGTTTAAGGTAATCAAATCTTTATGTTTGTACAAGCTGTAACTTGATTTCTAAAAAAGGTGACATTAAATAAAAAATATTAATAATTGTGATAATTTAGATTTTAATACTGCATCTAAAATTTTGTTATAATTTTTAGTTTAAAATGAAGAATTAAACCATCAACTATAAAGTTTTCTTATATAATATTCGGCGATATCATTTTTATGTACATATATTGATGTGTATTATTTCCGAAGTTTTTTAAATGATTTCTCACATTAAAAAGCGTGAAATTATTACTGCTAAAACGGTATTACTGTCATATTTGTTATTGTTAATCCAATTTTTAACCTTGTATTTGAATTGTCTAATATAACACATCGCATCTATTACAATCTAGCTTATACACATTGCGTTAGTATCTTTTTTGTTAGTATACAGCATGTTGTAAATAGAGTTATACACGGCTGTTTTGATGTTGTTTATTTTTAAAATCCTAATAATTTTTGTGTTAGATTTAGGACGTTTATGATTTAAGTGTAAGTGTTTCTAAGATGTTAAGGTTAGTGTTAAGGATAGCATTAAAGTTACTAACAAAAGATGGGTCTGATAGAAAAACCGGAAGTGAGTGTATCCGACATTTTTAACAGTTTTTTTTATATAATTTTGTACGTATGTAAATTATTCAAATTATTTTTACAGTTTCTTATAGAGATCATTCTTCCCAACAATTTATTCATATAAAAAATTTCTTTAACGTTAACAGTTTAATAGATATTTAATTTATAATTTAAAATGAATTCACAAATATACTCGAGATTCGAATCCTGCCTGCGACGTTTTTTTTAGAAAAAAATTCCATATCTTGAAGAGAAATCAAGATCTTAAAAATAATAAGTTTTATTGATTTACTAAAAGGGAAAGCAATATCCAGACGCACTCACTAGTCGATATGACAACATAAGCTTAATTTGCCATATTTCAGTTATATATTAATGTCGAATTAAAATCGAAAAAAAAACTCAAAAAAATTATAGCATGCTAGGAAGTCAATACGAACGGGTACATATCAAATTAATGTTTAAATAAATAATAAATGGTTCTACTCAAAGACAAAAGCTTAGTATATCATTCAGTAACTCTCACACTAGTACTAACACATCTAACATCTAAAAATGATAGATAGCTTTTTTTTCTATTCCTTTGTTTAAATATGTAGCATAAATCTGTACTTTTATTTAATTTGTTTAATTATAAATATAAATTTTTAATAAGATTTTGTAGTTTGATTAGTAGCACAAAAAAAAATTATATGATTGTAATATATAATTTAAAATACTTAAGTCTATTTATTTGTTGAGTACAAATATATTTCATTAATTAAAAAACATAACATTTAAATATCAATTATTTTGAGTTGTTTAATTTTGGTTCATTACATAAGTTTAAAAAAGTATCTAGTGTTCTGAATAAATGTTAATGCGCTAAAAGTAAACTAAAATGAAAACGGATTAATTCGTTTGCAGGCATATTTGTGACGGAAATCGATAAAACCTTTTTATTGGTTACAAAATTATACTGACGTATGTGTATACTAAACAGTTACTTATTTGTATAAAAATTCAAAAGCTTTTTCTTTTAACTGTGTTAGATAAAAGTGAGTGTATCAAGTTATAAAACTTATAAATAGCGTATTTGAAAGATTGGGCAACATTTCTATTAGTTTTTATTTAAAAAAATATATTAAATTAATAATAGCAATAAAAAAAAATAAATATTGTATAAATGGATAACCAAATTTGAATTTCTATTTTAATTGATTTGGTAGAACATATGTTACCCAAAGTGGGAAACATGCGAGAACACTCTAATTAAAACGAAATGCACCAATTGTAAAACATTGAGTTTACTCTGGTTGAATTCAAGTATTAGTTTGTTTAAATTTAAACAAATGTTCTAACATTCGATAAATTATTTTGAAAGGTATGAACATTACTCATTATTTATGGTTAGTGTTATTATTATTATTATTATTATCTAAATAAAAATGTTATTGTACAAATACGGTAATTATATGTGTTGTATTTATCTTTTAAAGCTTATGAACTTATTATTTTTGTTGTTTTTTTTTATTACTATAGCTTTCGTTATTAAGCTCAATTAAATGTAATACTTATAAAATAATATTAATAAAAATATTAACTAAAAGAAATTTATTCGTAGTATTTTATTTTTTTAACTTATGATTTTGTTAGTAAACCAAATAGCAGTAAAACAATGTAACTTAAATGTAATATAATACAAATACCTAACATTTTTAGTTTTTTAAACGTTAATACTAAAAATGTTAAGTACAAAACCCTTTCTTTATGAAATGTAAAAAACAAACTAGAGCGTATCATAAAAACAGAAAAACCGTTTACGCCATTTACAATGACCAAAAACATTTGCATTATCCCAAAGGTTTAATACCAATTTGCAATCAAATTTGGTTTTACATGCTACCACAAAAACAATATCAACCATTGTGTAAATGTTTTTACGTTATAAAAAATACTCTTACAATTAATAATTGTGTTTCTTCAATACTGTTTTAAATAAAAGAAGACTTAAATATGTTAAAAAAAAATACATTGCAACTTAAGTAACTATAGTAAACTTGTGAATAATTGCATTAGTATTAATTTTATTGAAGGATTAACCTTTAAATTGGTTGTCGCTGGATTATGAAAACAAAACGCAAGGGCTATCTAAGTTAATTGCTTGCTTTACGGAACTCGTTAGCATTGTTTCTTGTAATTAGTATTCCGAGTTTTAAGCTGCAGAAGTTACAACTGTAATCTTAATACAAATTTATGAACAGTTTATGTTTGACAATGTTATAAATAAATTGACAAACAATAAGCGCAACTATTATATAAAAACTTTACGTTAATTATATATCTACAATTTAACTAATCGTTTAATTAAAATCTTAAATTTAATCGTACTGTAAAGTTCTATAAGTCAAAATAAAATAAATAATGCTATATTTGTAAATTGAACTAATAATATATCATAGAAAAGTTAATAAAGAGCAAGAATATTTATATACCGTAACAAATTTCAAGTAATTTGCTACATACATACAGTTTGTTATACATACAAAGGAAACGCTTAATAATAATAGATCTATAATAAGCACAAATAAAACAATATCAACATAGAACTTTGTGACAAGACGTAGTTAATCTTAACAGCGTAAACTATTACACACTTATACGAAAAATAACACTGTTTTTATTAACCTCGTAGTACTTAGTCTGCTAATGTGATAAAACCCTACACTATAATTTCTTAAATCATTATTATAGTTACGTATGTATTTATTTTGTCAAACTAATTTACTTCAAGTTTTATGATTATTTGCTACTATTTTACAAATAAAATTTAAATGTTCAATTTTTGTTTGCAACGCTTTAGTTAATTTTCAATTCAAAGAACATTTGTGCTATTTAATTGACTGTATATTTTGTTTATAGTTGCGTTTATAGTTTAATTAAGATTAAACAAGTTTTAATATTAGAATTTAAGTTTTATGTTGGTTTTACCTATGTACTAAAACATTTAGTTATTTCTTTATGTCACTTTTCTGTACTACGCTGTATAAAAATATAACAGTTCATTGTTAAATTAATTAAAACAGCAATTCACTTTTTTTAGAATTCGTTTAAACATTGTTATTTATCCAATGGACAAATTTTAATTTCTATTTTGTTTTATTATATATCTTAAAATTTCAATAGTATTCAAATTTTAAATATTACTTTGAAAAGTTATTATGCTAATAATTATAAATTAGCAATAATCAAATAAAACTGGATAAAAAATTTTTAGTTTGCAAATTACGATTGCAACATATTAACTAATATTAATTATATTTAAAATGTTTGAAAAATAATTATTGTTCAAAGAATATTAGAAAAATCTGCAAAATTTAAAATTAATAATTTGTAATGTTTTTGTACAAATATAAAATAATACCAAAGAAACTATAAAAAAAAAGATATTGCTGTTAAGAAAACTATCAACCACATACTATAAATACGTTTTTTTTCGGTTTTTGTCACAGCGGTTTGTAAATAAATTTAAACATTATTCAATTATTTGGTTTTTTGGTAAACCAACTAGTTTTTTTAAATATTTTTACCATTACTAAAATAAATTCTATCCAATGATGTTTTTATTTATTCGTTACAATTGGTATAGAAACTATGGATATGATTAAAGCGCGGCTGGTACTTAATGCTGCAAGAGAGTCATTTCTAAATTAAAACTAAAAACGGATTCTTATCAAGGTTGCCAATTTCTGAAATAGTTTAGTTTTAAACACTAGTCAAAATACCTTTAGACTTATGGAATAAACTACATTTATTTAAAATAGTTTATATTTACATAGTATCTAATATTTTGAAAGTTTCGACTGGTAATTAAATATTGTCCCTCATTTATGATTATTTATAGTTTTATCATAGAGCATTGTAAAAGCTTTGCAAAACTAATAAAATCTTGAAGCACATATTTGACGTCTTTCTAAACGTTTTGCTCTATTGCTAAAATGTATTTTAAAATTAATAATTATCTTAGTGCCACAACATATTGCAGAAGAAAACTAAATCAACTATTTTCTGTTCTAGGAGAAACTTTAATTTTAACCGGCTTTGATTTTTAGCCTAACAGCTCATAAAAATCAGAATTAAAACCCCAAATGCGATATCACAAAGTACATTTTTGGTTCTTTTTATTTTGTGTTTTAAAACTGATATATTATTTTTCAAAACTCATAATGTTTTTGTTAAATGTGCTGTAAATTGACAATTTTATAATACTCTTAAAGTTAACTCTACAAATACGAGCATCTTCAAATTCATCTAAATTTACGAAAACAAATTTTAAGTTGACATTTTTTATTGTGATTTAATATAAGATTTGTATTTAAAGCTTATTTATCTATCTTTAAAATAAGCAAACTGATTAGCGTTTACATTTTTTTTAAGATAAAGCAGCATAATATTTGATGTAAGTTTTTTTAATTGTTTTAAATTAGTAGCAACGGTTTTACACTATAATAGATCATTGTAAACAAATCAAAACAACATAAACACAAAATTAAAGCTTTTTTTTATTATGAGTCAAATCTAATATGTATCAAAGATTACCAACAAAAAGTGTGAAAATTAGATTATGTATTTTTTGCTTTACTTGTTTCTAATTATTATTTACCCGTTTCACAGTATGCTATTCTAAATCTAGTTATAATTTTATTTATTATTTGTAATTGTTTACTTATGTGAAAACGTTTATATTTTATTTTCCAATATGGAAATACCAACTGATGCGTCCGATCCGATAGGTATATACGATGCAGAATTTTTGATGCTAAGCAGGTGGAATCGTGTTTACACAAATAAATGTTTTACAATGCAATTATGACATTAGTATTTGTTTGACTTTTATTATAATTACGATAAGAATGTTCTGGAACACATTCATCAACTTGGGCTCTTCTTGACTTCTTCTACTGGGCCAACAAGGTTGAAAGTCGCCATGTGGAAGAAGAAGTTGTTGAAGACGTGGTAGAAGTGTAAAAGGGTGGTGTTTTGGTGTAAGAGTGTGTGAAATTGCGGTAAATTAAAAAAAAAGCAAATGGCTGAAGTAAGATAGTGGATTGCGGGTTCTAGTGGTACGCAATTTAAAAAACATGGCGGTAATTTAAAAAAATGTCCGAATGGCCCTGCGCAAGAGTGTGGCTAATAATTATGGAAAATCAGTATCAAATAAGATGTTGATTTGGTAGTTCCAAAATGGCTGATGTGAAATGACGCATGGGAGATGACAAAAAAAGCATGTGGGATGTTTAATATGTCGCGTGTTATAAAAAAAAATATTTTGTTAAAAATGAATATGTAATACTTATAACACAGCTACCAAACATGTTTTTAAATAAGAATCAATTAAGGTAAATTCAATTTAAACATATTTGTTTGAACTATTTTCAATTTTTTTATCTAACCAATTTGTAGTAAAATCGTTAGTATTATTATTTCCATTTTTTAGGAATTTTAATTATTATAGCCGTGTTACAATAACGTATTAAATAATTAAAAAAATATTACGCAGAAGTTATATTAAATACATTTAAGTTTTATTTGCATTCCGTCTGTTCTAATTGATAAAGTATAGATTGAATAACTATTGTTAAATAATGCGATATTTCATATTTTACTGTTATTTCTTTTAAATACACAAATTTTATTCTCTATATCTGCCAATATTTAATTCTTTCGCTAATAGTTGCACAAAATTGCGCGTTTGTATTATCACAGAAATTCTGCAGTGGAAATAAAAGTAAAAGGAAAAAATTGTATATAATTGAAAAAACGTTGGTTGTAACTATCATTCTAAATTATATTTTATTAAAAATTAAAAACAAATAAACTAGCAATATAAATTCAAGAAATACATTGGGAGCAGGTAAGATAATTTTAATACAATAAATTATATAATTTTGATTAAACGAAAGAATTTATCTAACTTTTTTTTACATATTTAAATTTTTCGCTTAAATGCAGTTTGATAGGATTCTGAAAAGTTTAAAAAAACTAACATTTTTAAAAATCTATACAAACACTGTTTAATAACGTTGTTTATGGCAAATTCATGGAAAACGTAAGTAAACATCGAAATGTTAATATAATTTTACGTTGGATGGGATGTTTTGGAGCTCAGTATCGCATATCCAAACCCAACTGCAAAAAATTTTAACTAAAACACAGTTGCAATTGAATTTTTAAAAAAAACTAAAATCGTTTTTAGAAAACCTATATATGTTGGTATGTGTATTAAAATTATTTGCCTGCATCTGTTTGAAGCTTTGTTGGGCTACGTTGACTAACAAGTATATTTTTTAAAATTTTTGTTACTTCTTCTGCTTGTTTAGTGTTTAGTGGTTGTGTCCACAAGTATTTTGAAAAACAATCAATCACTACTAGAATGTATTTAAAACCTCTGTTGCATTTAGCATACGGTATAAATTCTGCAAAAGTCGCTTGCCATAAATTGTCAAAACTTTTAATTATTGTTTTTTTTTCTACCACTTCTGTGAAGTTCATCTGCCACTTATTCTTTCGAAATGTTTACTCAATGTTGAAATTAATTTTTTGTGATTCGATTATCAGGTAAACTTGATTTTCAAGTTTCAATAACTTTTCCACGGCGTTTTTTTTGTGTAATCCTCAGATGCGTTTCCAGCATTATTTATAAGTTGATCTACGTATCGTTAATTTATAGCGTCAGTATCATTTACTGGATATCCCACGGATCTGACACCATGTTCGAGAAAATTAAATTTGTCTTGTAGATATGCGTTTAAGAGCGGGGTCTTGTCCGCCATATCTACACTCTATAGTGTAATCTCTAGTACGTGCTGCTCTAACGGTGAAGTTAATAAAATTAAAAAGTTATACTACCGTGAGCCAGGTACCGCAACAAAAAGTATTATAAAATGTGTAAAAGCTGCTATTTTTTTTACAAACTGAGAAGTAACACCATTGAAAGCCAGGTGGCGCAATAAAAATTATTATAAAAGTTTAGTGGTGGGAATAATTGCGATTATTCTCTTGAGAATGTTCGGTATCGCACGACTATCTTTTTTGCGATAGTTGTATCAGTAAGTAAGCTAGATGCTTAAAATGTTTTTAGAATGCCATCTTGTGGTAAAAATACCACAGAGGATAATATAGAAAACTATAAATAAACGCTTTTTATCAAGGGATTTTTATTACAGCAAACATTCTTAAGGCTGTGTGCCCGCGGCAGAAATCGTTGTAGAAGGCAAAATTACATCGAAGGATTTTCAAAATAGTGCCAGAATTAAAAAAAATTATTTTCATTTAGGTACAGAAGTATTTTTAAATTTTTTTTCAAGGCCTTAGATAATATCAAAAAAAATTTGAAATTAAAAAAAAAGAACTCTGCTACAAACAAATTCACAACGCGTAGAAAAATAAATTGTTATTCAAAAAAAATTTATTTTTGGAAATAACGTCAGAAAATTGAAAATAAAACTTAAAAAATTTACTGAAATCTATTGTGATATGTGGTACGACGTCGAATTGTAACTTCGATTGTTGAGATCCGCGCAAGTGTTAACGTACACAAACACGATACTGTCTTCTCGGAACGCATAAAACTGTCGTTACAGGAAAGACATACCTTCAACATTCGTGTTTTTATTATTCAGTACAAATACATAAATATAAAACTAGTTGTATTTTTTTATTTTCCACAACTTTTCTCTAAAATAATTGGAAAGATGATTCTTGCATTCAACATTTTTAATTGAAATGTCATTCCCGCAAGTTTTATTCGCACACAAGTTTTTGTAGACACTACTATCCCCGTTTTCAACAGGTTGAGTGTACTTTAAGCCGTGCATTTACACACTACGCTTAAAACCCTCTAATATGTCAGATTCCATTGCCCTAGATGTTCTTGATCAGTTTTTGTAACATTTGTGTTTGCCCACTGTAATATGTATTTCTTGGATTTGCCCTTTCCCTCACAGGACAATATTTGTTCCTAACGGCGACAAATAATAATTTACCAGTGTTGGCACTAACAATACATGCCACACCAGAAGAAGCATCATAGTTTGTCTTATACTCTTATAGAACCGTTTCGATTACGCTCCATCGGCAACGACCGTTATATTCACGTATACTAAAAGATTAAAATTAAAAAATAAATAAAAACTACGTTAATTTGCAAATTTATTTTGTTTTGCTCGCTCGACACCATAATTGGCCGATGAGTCTTACAAATTTTAAATTTTCTTGTTAAATGTTCTACAAGATTTCTTTGTATCTAATATTTTCAAGAATTTTGCCACTCTGCCAAAATGTTTAAATTTGAAAATGTATAACGCCTACACATACTATTGGTATCATAAACTTTCATTACATAATTACCACACTACGTTTAAAAACACAACAAATCAAAATTTGTTTCTATTGCCTAAATCTTACTTCTATCGTTAGCAAATCGTTTATAAACTTTGCAAGAATACAGTACACGCTCACAAATGTTTAGAGGATCAACTCACACAACAAATAAAAATTGTTTTTGATTACACCGAAATGTTACTACTACCACCTGTTTTTCTTATGCATAGTAGTAAAATACGATATGACACATGGCTTTGATTATAAATTATGCAGGAATACAATACACGCCCACAAAGAATTTTTAATGCTCACTGGCTTTTAAAAAGAAAGTTCTACGATATTGGCAGTACTAAAAAGGAATTACCTTATTATACATTTCATTAAAGTAAAAGTAAATATTTTAGGTGAAATCATATTGCTTTTTGTAAATGAGAGAAGTAATCCGTTTTTAAAATAGTAAGAAAATATGATTTCTTTTCTACTATTCTTACTAATGAACATCTGTGTGTCGCGCTAGTTTGTTATAATTTTTATGAATAAGAACATATTGCTTCTTTTCCACAACCGCTATTGTTACTTTATAAGCGATCGATGTTTACGATAGTTATTTTATAGGCAATCGATAATTTTGACAATTTGTTATGATCCACGATTGTGATTGCGATCGGTTTTTTGAAAAGGCTACAATGTTTTACAAAACTGGTTTATATTTTCTTAAAAGCATTTTTGCAATACTGAACTTTAATTTTAATTACTAGTTTGTAGGCCGTAAATTTAAATTCGAATTATTTCTCATATATCTACACTTTTACAAACAAATGAAACAAAATACATAGTAATACTATCTCAATAACGCATTGTTTATCACTAAAGAGCGGAAGTTGGGGCAGTAAACATTATCAAATAAAGTATAGATACGTACATCCAATTTACAGCGCTCCCTTCGAGAAGTAGTTGAACTTTTATACAGCTTTACTTCTGCAAATATACCGCAAGGTTCGCTCTGCAATGAATTTAACTAGTTTATCTTGATTTGTAGCGTTAATAAGCAAAATTAGCATTTTAGCTTAAAATAAGTTACAAACCGCTAAATTTGGCAGGGGATGGTACAATTTTGAATTACGTGAATAAAAGAAAAATTCCACATTTTCAATATTTAATAATTTATTGTGGTCTTATTTTAACTACTATTTCTATAAAAACAGTGTTAGCCCTAAAAACTAAGAACAGTTTTTAAGATAAGCTTTGGTTTTTATGAAAATCTTGCGTTTTAAGGCTAAAAAAGATGATTTAAAACTACATTTGATTTCACCAGTGGCGCCATCTCAAGGAATTCGTGCTGTAGAGATCCTTCTTAATGTTAAAACATTGTGCAAATCAATAGTATCACCAACATTAGCTAACCCTTTGTTATTTACATCAGAATGTCTATATACATTGGTTTTAATTAAAGAATCTTTTCTCTTTTAGTCCGCATTTTTTGAATAAGTTTTATGATGGAATCGTCTAAATTTGTTTATTGACATCTTGTTTTACGCAAACATTTTTTTATTATTATCAAACTAGCTTTGATTAACGTACGTAACAAAATTATGGGGAGGTTCTTCAATGTACCCGTCATTGTATAATTCTTCCGCGATAGCAGTTTCTGTATCGATTCCTTATTCCAATACATGTGTACGGGAGATTTATATTCGTTTACGGTTTTAAATATTTAATCAACACTACCACCTTTATAAGACTGTATAGCGTTGCTTGTCCTTTTTAATCGTAGATAACGCAAAAAAGGTTTTATCGTATTTATATACTTCTTACTGCGAATACCTCTAATTTGTTGCTTTGCATCGTATGAACAATAGATAACATTTATATCGTGCAATATTTTCATGTATTAATTCTTATCAAAAGAAGTTATTAATTGTTATCTTGTATTGTTACAGGTGTGTTACTTATATTATCAGTACCAGCATTGTAATAAAAACCATAAGTGATATCAATGTTTGTTTCTTTTATTATACGTTTTATATATTTTTAAAGTAACACATATTTTTTTCAAAGAAAACATTTGTTCTACTGTAGAATTTTTATTTATTTCAGGCAAGAGCGTCTGTTCTTTTTCTTTTTGCTCTTGATGTATCGGTTCTGCAAATACCTTATCACCATCATTGTTATCACTATTATAATAATCCTGTTGAGTTCTCGTTGTGTAATTTGGAGATCTGCTAATTTTTGATTGAATATCAGTTTTCAGGAATACATTTGTTTTGTTTTCGTCGTCGTCTTTATCGTTTGTTGTAATTATTGTAATTCTATTTTAAGTGATTCCAAAATAGGTTGGTAAACAGTTTGAAATTGTTATTCTCCTTCCACTTGTTGTTTAAGAGTTTTATATATTCACCTCTAACAGCATGTTGCGCCACTATATTTTTTTTTTCTTTTAAGTTGTTTTTTTCATTTGCATCCATTATGTATTGTATATATTTAAAAAAAAACAACTTGACATATTGGATGTTGGATTGTTAATAAAACCGTTTTATTTTTAACAATACTGTTGTATAAACGGAAAATTGATAACAGACCTCCCAGTAAACACGGATTGAAACTGTTACAGTCACAAAATTAAAACAATTGTTTCAATACGTTGTTTCGTGTTAGTTCTATTTTTATATCATTTACATGTAACTGACAGTGAATAAATTGAAAGATTTCCGATTTTTCACAATCAGTTTTAAACCGTTTCAGTACTTGCAATTCTTTTCCCATAATCAGCAACCGTCTAAAAACTGATTTATTAAAACCAAAAATTTTTTGAATAACTAGAATTGTTTGAAAATCGATTAAATAAGATTGAATTATTTTCAAAACAGTGGAATCGTTCTAGTAAAAACGAATACTTTGTCATTAGTCAGCATTAGTCGTTGCTATACCTTTGATTACTGTCGTCAACGCTTGCCCTGCAAATTGATATCTTTTCACTTGTTCGGTTGTAGTTTGATAAGTGATGCTGTGTGTACAATTACGAAATGGAACAATAAACGGTAAGTCGTAACATTTTATTATAATCCATAAATCTAATCAATATTATTATCATTTCTGTTCTTTATGTATCATGTTTTAATTTGTATTAAAAAAATGTAAATTAACACACATGGTTGCGTTAAGGTAGATTATTGCGTAAATCTGATGATACTTTAGGATTTATAATTACAGTTCAATTTTTCAAGTTTTCTATACGATTATGTACAGCTAAAGGTATTCACAGTGTTTTTATAACTTTCCTATGATTGCTAAAGTGATATTTATATTAAGTTTGTGTTGTTTTTGATTAAAAAAATGTAATTAATTTTGTGTAACTCTATGATTATGTATGTATATAAATTAAATATTTATTTCTCTGTTACAGATGCGTTTAAAAGTTGCTACCCAATAGTAACTGATGCAGTTTTCGAGACTTCCGTGAAATTTGATACGTGCATTCGAAAATGTATTATTATATTATTAAAAGAATTGTTTTAGTTCATTATTGAAACAAGAAAATCATACATTTATTGATCATTTAGTATCAGTTCAAGAACGAAACTTTTAAAACGTAAACCGAATGCAAAATTTATTTTGCAACAAATTTGAATTTAAAATACCGAAACTATACCGATTCAAATAAGTGAAACAGCGATGGACTAATAGCTATTTTATTGCAGTTAGGTTTCTTTTATGTTTGAAACAAGAGTGAATCATAAATTTTTTGTTTTGAAACTGTTACTAAACATTATCAATTTTGTGTTTACTGGGCTGTTTAGAAACCGGCCGTGCACGAATTGATACAGAAACTGCAGCTCCTGTGGAACAAAAAAAAAATAGCCGATCATACTGGTCACGATAATAAAATCTTATCAATCATAGAAGAATTATACGAAGACAGGTACATTGAAGAAGTAACGAAAGCTTTAAAAAATATACTTGATTAATAATAGAAGAAAATTTACTAATTCGTTACTATTAACGATATATTCGCAACGGGTCTGTTTCTAAACATAACGTAAAATATTTGGAGAGACATATAACCATCACACAGAAATAAACACATTTAGATTTGAGTTAGTAGATTAAAATTGTTATCTTACCTGTCCCCAATATTTTTCTTGAATTCATTTTTTTGGTTTTTTTTTTGATTTGCAATAAAATATAATTTAAAATAATTACAATCAACGTTTTTTCAAATATATACAATTCTTTCTTTCTATTTTTATTTCCACTGCAGCATTTCTGTGATAATAAAAAAACGGAATTTTGTGCAACAATTAATAATTATTAGAATTAATAAATAAAATTATTGTATTTAAAGGAAATAATAGTAAAATATGAAATATCGCGTTATTTCACAACAGTTATTCAATCTACACTTTATCAATTAGAAAAGATGGAATGTAAATAAAACTTAATTGTATTTAATAAAACTTTTGCGTCTTTTTTTTAATTAATTAATACGTTAATGCAACATAGCTATAATAATAATTGAAATTCTTCAAAAATAGAAACAAAAGTACTAACGATTTTACTACAAATTGGTTATATATAAAAATTAGAAAACAGTGGAAAGAATTAAGTTTTAACTTAAATTCACTTAATTGATTATTATTTAAAAAAATATTTACTAGCTGTATTATAAATATTACCATTGTGTATTACATATATGCTACAGTAAACAACTGTTTACTAATTTTATTTTATTTTTTATATAGATAGATAAATATTGTCTAGAAAAGTGATAGAAAATGTAGTTTTACAGCACAAACTTTTTATCAACTAGCAATAGAAATAATTTGTATTAAATTTTAGAAATACCAATTAAAATGTAAAAATTTTGTTTTATTTGACCATCAATGCAATAAGTAATAAGATGTGTTTAAAAGAAAATATGTTTAAAATATCAAAGATTCTATTATTAAACAGTAACTTTTCTGTCTACAATTTAACAATTAAAACTGCAAATGGTTACTATATATATAAACTTAATTAGTAAAAGTTCTTTCTCCTCCTCTGTATATGCACTAATTAATTTGGAATTCTTCGTTTAGGAGAGGCATGTAATACCATTTTAATCTATTTTTGTAGCAACGTTTCGTGCTAAAAGCGAGCACTTTATCAGGCGAACTATAATTTATTAAACTTGTAAGTCAACAACATAGTAACAACAGAATGAATTAACAAATAATTTTTAATACATAAAACTAACAGAATAAAAACAAGTGGATCAATTCGCCGTCCAAGGACATTGCAACTTTACGAGATTGTGTTTACTAAATAATAAATAAAGCATTAAACATAAAATGGTCAACAATTAAAATTTTAAAATAACGCAGGACATAAACGTTCAACAAACAATTGACAAATATTGTGTAATCAAAAATTTATAGATGTCAAGGAAAAGATAAGAATAAAGAGACACAGAACTGAACAACGGTAAATCAAACCTACATAGTTATCTCACAATTTTGGATATTAAATTATTATACACGCTACTTAAATTGTTGGTATCGTTGTTAAAATTAATATTATTATTATTTTTCAAGTTGTTTTCCACATCTAAAATTGTGGGATTGCTAAAATTGAAATTGTGTCCCGTGTGTCTATATGATGTACAGCCAAAGCTGTATCGCCTTTTCTTGTGCTACAATTATATTTATGGTTGGCCATCCGATTCTTTAGCTTCTGCTTAGTTTGACCAATATAACACGCATTGCATCCAGTACAGTCAAGCTTATACACTACGTCGTGTTTATCTATAGTGTTAGTTCTATCTTTAGTATTACTGTACAGCATGTTGTAAATGGTGTTAGTGTTATACATGGTTATTTTGATGCTAGGTGTTGTTAGTATTGGAATGATTCATTGTGTTAGATTTGGGACGTTTATGATTTTGGTGTAAGTGATATTAGTATTAAGGCTAGCGTTAAGGGTAGTGTTAAGGTTAGTACTAGGTGGGTTAACTGGTGGTGGAATAGTATTAGTTGTGTTAGTGTGTAGCACTATTTTTTTTATTATATTGCTAAGATAGTTGTTGTTTCTAAGTATTTTCTTTAGAATCTTAAAGTTTTTTTCATGAAATTGAAGACTGTTCAAACCTATAATTTTATTTTTCATAGTCTTAATAGTATTAAATTTTTGGTGGTGCGGATGTTTAGATAAGTAATTGATCGTTCTATTAAAGGCTATCGGCTTAGTATACCATTCATTAATTATCGTATTAGTAAGTGATATCTGAGGATCCTAATAAAGTCGTAATGTTTTCGCGTTAAATCTAAAGTATAAATATAACTACGTTTCTACAGCAACAAACCGTACCACAATTACAAAATGAAGTAACATTAATGCATTAAAATAATGCGCTCTTCCAAAAACATTATGAACGTTTGCAAAACGAGTAGCAAGTTTAGCTCTTCTGTTTCTGCTGTTATAAATACAGCTGAAATAGAAGAACTAAACTTAAAATAAAATGCAAATAGCACTTAATAATCACAAAAGTAAGCGTACATACTTTTCTTACAACATTGTCACGACGATCTTTTTGGTAGACGTTGCACGATCATATAATTTTCCTGAGTTCTTTTAGAATTCAATAGTGTTATACATGTAATTACTTATCTTTAAACAGTTTTAATTTTAATTTAATCTGTAATTTGATTTTGTGTAGATACCAAAATTTATCTGATTTTTTTTCTACTATATACGAAATGATGTCGCACATCCATATCTTTTGAACATTTTATTTCTAAAGTTGACGTTTAAGTGAAACTCACTGTCTTAATAAATACCAACTGAGTACTTCCAAAATATGTCTTGTAACAGTTGTTTTAAAAAAAGGCAATCTATTTTACAGTCAGAAAGCACAACATGTTTAGCTTCCGAACTTAAGAGTTCAACAATCGATTGCTTTTTAGGGTGCTAAAATACTTCATTATTATTTAGTTTTAAGATAAATCTAGTGATACTTTTACAATCATTTACATTGTAAAATCCGCATCAACAAATGCACTTATAGTATAGTGTAGTTTTACAATTCCTTCTACTTTTAACAAATTTTGAACAAAAATTTGTTGTATTGCTTACATATCTAAGAACATCCTTCAAATGTTTCCAATGTTTAGTACTTTAACAGTTCTAAAAATGTCATAGCATACCTCAAAAATTGCTTTGTATCCAGCATTATATACATAAGACAATCTTTATACGGTTTTTTAAAGTTTGAGTCCGTTTTAAAATTTAAATTCAATTTAGGTTGCATCAGAATGCCAGCACTTTTACAATCATACAAGTTAAATCTACGTAAAACATTTCTAATTGCTTCTTTTTGAAAAACGTATTCTTATTAATTATAGCAATTTATAGTCCTAAATATTATAGTATAGTATAGTATAGGATAGGAGAATTAAGTATTTCAAAAACGGTAAACTTCATAGAAATTTGGAAATAGGAACTGTTAGCCAAACTATTGAAAAAATTGCCAGAAGCGAATAGCGGCTTCTTTATTACGTCATTGTTGAAGCTATTCAGTTCCTCGACAACACGATGTTAGCCAAACGACTCAAAAGTGTTTGTGTAAAAATGCAAAGTAAAGTGCTATTAGTGTAGACAATAGTTTAATGTAGTTAAATAGTTAGAGGCTAAGAACTTCTAATGAGTAAGACCTAAGGTTAAATTTTGTAGTAGTAATTAATATTTTAACATTTCGACGTTGATTAATACATGACCAGATTGTGATTCAAATAAACAGACAAAGGAAAAAAAATATATATACTAATCAAACAGTTTATTTAAAGTTTTCCATTTTTTATAGTTATTTTATTACCGTCACATTTATTAAATCTAATTTTTTATTAGTTTTTCTAAACACTTCTTTAAAAAAAATTTTTTAGTAGCTATTAAATTACATTTAATTCATATTAGAAAAAAATGTTAATAATAGACTTTCTACAGTTTATAATACTTACTTAAAATCTGTAATATAATTAATCGCAAAACCTAAAAACAAAGAATGAAGCTAAAATTAAATAATGGTTCTACAAAAATTATAATTTTTAAGCTCAGACGCTATAGCATTTTTATTCCAATAATACGCAAATAACTTAAATTTCTATATAAAATAAGGTTTACTTTTAAACAAACAATACGGTATTGTAGTTATGTGCTGCTATTAAATTTTGTTTTATTTAAAATTTAGGAAACAGCCGCTTTGTTATTTCCTTTTTTATAACTTTTAGTTTTTTTTTAGATTTTTTTGTTACTATCAGCGTTTGCTTTCTAAAAGTCTCTTTAGAAATGTAACAAACGTTTACTTTTATTTATTCCATTCTTCTTTATACAAATCTAAAACTTTAATTTAATATACGTTATTTTGCTTAAATTGTTTTAGGTTGTACTGACAACAATTTTGAACAAATGAAATTAGATTTTTTTATAGTTTAGTATGTTTTTTACATAGATAGTTTATCATTTTCAAATGTTATTAATAAATGAACAATTCATCTTGTTGTATTATAAGTATTTTATGTTTATAATGACAAACGTTAGGTTCTATATAATATTTACGTTTTTGTTTTGTTAGAAACATCCGTCAGAAAATGTGCACAAAATTTTTTTAGTTTTACACCAGATATTTAATTTTGCTTTTAATTAAAACAAAAAAAATGAATAGATACTTTTTAATAGAAATAGTCATGATTTATAACTAATTACTAGTTAAAATAGACTGATTTAAGAAATAATTGATTTAATTACTAGATTGTAAAATGACGTTTTAAAAATTTAATTACAATTTTGTTTAAATTATTACTGTTAACTAATTAGAAATTATTACATAGTACTAGAAATAAGACTTTTACAGTGGTCTTAATTTGTATAGTAATATTTCTATAAATGCACAATATTTAATAGTAAAATTAGTTACATTAAAAAATTTAATTATTTGTGGTTTTTTCTTTTAAAATCAATGTATTTTAAATTTTCTTCTTTTCAATGTAATACAATTTAATTTTTTTATATTTACCTTAAATTTTGCTAATAAATTTTAGTTAAAAACAGATTTTAAAACATAAAAAAAATCAAATCGTTTTTAAAGAAATTCAACGACAAAGGAATTGATTTTAAATTAACACTTATTAATGATTTTTTAATTTTAATTCATTTTGACTTTAAATGTTTACATAAACCACAATGAAAATGTAATCAAACAAATTCTTGTAATGGTAACATCAAATAGGCGTATTTCTAATTTCGGAATTACTATACATCATAAAGTTTTGAAATGTTAGTAATCCTTAGCATACGGGTAGGTTTTTCGTTTAACATATTTATATAGATCAATACGTTTAATACATTCTATTGATACAATGAGCGCGCTATATTATATAACTTAATACAATTTAAACACGCTTGTAAAATCTTTACAAGCGTATTTGCATATAATACTGGGATTAATAAATTGTGTATTATTTTTTAAATTGGTTTGACCATTTTGTTTTTGAGAATTCCATTAAAAACGATTTTCCAGTTGGGTCGTAATTTCGTTTTAAGTATTTCGTTACAATTTGATAAATTGAAGCAACAGCCTACAAATACAGAACATTTATTCGAAACGATTTTATCGCATAAATATTTTAAGGTGATTTCAATTAGCGTTTTTTATTTTGTTAAAACAAATAATCAAATTAATTTGTTTAATTTTAGAACTGTATAGACATAAATTTAAATCTCTATTAACAAACGCAATTGAAATTTTAAAACAATTTATTTTTCTTTCACTTTATATTGTGAAAAACATACAAATACAATTGTCTTGTCCTAATTAACTTTATTTAAGTACTGAAGATGTTGTCTCATTACAGATTTTAACAATGAACAAAAAATAAAATTATTCTATTAATTATAATATATAAATATTAATTATATTTGTTTATATTTTAGTTTACAAAAGCATAATAATGCAAATTCATGGAGTTTTTATGTAACATATTAACCTCAAAATTATACTTTAATACTTCTTATTTGAAGTATGATGTATTAGTAGAGAATAAAATAAATACTTTTTAAGCAATTATTACAAAAAAATTGCAATAATGTTTCCAATTATTATCCGTAAAATTTTTTTTATTTTATTAAGAAAAAATGTATTTAAAAACCGGTTTAAAGTTTTTAAAAACCCCATCGTTTCTTTTAATTGGCTCTTCCGCCATAATATGTGCAACTAAATACTTTTTTCCACTACTAGTTGTATACGCTTGCATTATTACGTATAATAGAAGGCCGTGAAGTTGTACTTTTTTAAGCGCAGGTAAATAATATTTCATTATTAACTAGTGGTTAATAATGAACATATTTACATTTTCTGATAATACTACAACAGTTTCAACGAAAAAAAGTTTACCAAACTGCGTACCAAGAGCAAGAGATTTTATTTAATGCTAATTTAAGTTTTCAAATCGCTCAATTAATAAATTAATTTGATTTTAAAAAGTAAGTTATTTGAAGTTCGCGCTTAATTAAATGTAAATATTATTGAGTTAAATATGTTTTAGATATAATCAATGCTTAAAATAATAATGTTTTTAAACAATTTAAACAACTTTAGCAATAAAAACTTACGTTATCTGTTAATTTTTGTGTTTTAAATCACAATTAAGAATTACGTCAAAATTAATTCTATTAAACTAATGACAACTGTCAAAATTACTGACTTGATTTTTAATTTAAAATTAATATCTTAAATTTTAAATTTGATTTAGTAACAGGTAGAAAGGTTTTAATAATTCTAGTAGTGGAAAAAATTGTATATATAACACGGTTGAGAAGTTCATTATAACCTGCGCGATTTATATCCCTCGACGCTTCGCGTCTCGCGATATAATCTATCGCTTAGGTTATAATGATTCACTTCTCAACCTTGATATATAATATACTATTATTTTACACGTTCTGTCAATGAAATGCACGTTGTTGTGTTGTAAATTTGAGGGTCTTTTCCTTTTTCTCAAACCTATTTTTTTATTTGCAAAGAGAGGCGGCGCAGGACACCGACTCACTTGTCTAGTCCGGACACTACTATCTCGATCTACATCTCCGATACCGAGTTACCCAAAGCTACTACTTTTTTTATCTTTTACAGTTATTAAATGTTATGTTGTACATTTAAAAAAACCTTTAGTTTGACACTAACAACTTTTTGTGAATAAGTTTTGCCAACTAAACAAAATTTTTAAATAAATAAATTCAAAATTGAACTTGCATTTTTTGACCAAAGCTGAATAGTAATGTGTTCAAATCGAATATATTAAATATTTTGACCTTTTGAACAAATCTATTAACACATAACATAATTTGCTTAAATTTTGTCAAGCTATTCTTAAATTTTTCAATAAGTTTATCATAACCTTAAAAAATCATAACCTACAAATTTTTTTATTGTTTCTTTTATCAGCTCACCTACATACTTTAATTCAAAATTTTTGTCAAACATTTTTTACACTCAATTAATCTTCAAGTTTGAATTTTCAATAAAAACTCTACAGTTAAAAGAAAACTAAAATTATCTCAGCATCATCAACATCAATTAATATCATTCGACGTCGAAATTTTTTTTCCATCAGTTCCACCTTCTGAAACCATCAATTCAGTTGCAAATCTACTTACAACTTCACCTCTTTTGGATAGTGTTACAGATGACTTTATTTCTATATTACAGTGATTTACAAACGATTAAATCGTTAATTTTTTTGTTAAAAAGGTTTGCTATCAGTGCGTTCGAAACAGTTGTATTGTGCACTTGTGCATAGCAACATTTCTTATGCGATTGTAACTTGGGGACACTCATATAACTGGCATACTATTTTTTGACTCCAAAAAAAAGCTTTAGATTTAGGATATAAAGATGATTACCGTGCATCCTTCAAACATTTAAAAATATTAACGATTAAAATTAGAAAATTTTTAGTTAATAACGCGTTTTTTGATTTTCAAAAATTTTATAAACCGTTCGATTTGTTCTGTGATATACAAATGACCTTGCCGTGTAAGAATGCAATCTTTACTTCGTTAACTTTAATTTTGAAGTAGGTACAAATATTTTCTATACCTTCCAAAAATAGAATTTTAAGTCCCTAACGTTATTTTTAATTAATGTTACTGTTATTTCTATAGGTAGATATAATTAGGTTTTTGCATAGTTTAAGTATCTAATATGAAATGCTATTGTTGCTTTCAGAAAGAAAAATCAAAAAATTAATTTTTTTGTTTGGAATTATATCTATTGTATTCAAGCGGAAAAAAACCTGTCGGGTAATCTAAACAAAAGTACACATTACTTGATAATAATAGATAGAAATTACAGATATTTTTTTGTAGTAAACCAACGATTTGGATAAAATTGAACAGAGTTTACTGATACCGAATCCAACTTAAAAATTTTTAAATTACCACCAGCATTAAGACAAGTGTTTTTTTTCAGTTGTGTATGGAATATCGCAAAATTTGGGTGTGAATGCAATGTTCCTATTTTAGACATACCTATGTATAGATTAACATTGTTAATAACATAATTACTAATCTATTAATATGTTATTCCATACAACCACAGTTAATTTTAATTGACATGATAACTTTAAATTGACAGAATATTGATAGATTTGTATTCGAAACATGGCTGCATCTACTATAAAAAAATATAATATTTGAGAATTTTTACACAATTACTTGATTGCCAATCAGAGGTATGTTTTCTATTTATTACGCTTATACTCAAAAGCAGGCTGAACTTATATAAGTAGGTAACAAAAAAAAAGGTGTGGCAAATATAGGGTGATTATGGACCTATATTTTTGAAACTGCTTATTTGTATACTTTGTTATTATAGTCACGACGCGACCTGACAATTGAGAATTATTAGTTTTCAACTTTAAATTAAAAAAAAGCATACTTAAAAATTTGCAAAATTCTTGTACGGGCTTAATCAAAATTTAGTAAAATTTGAAAAAATGGGAATTACATGTTGAAGGCTTACGCTTACGTAGTTTGAATATACAAAATATGATATTTGTAAATCTCTCCGTTTTAGTAGTGTCACTGATTGAAATTTCTCAAATATTGATTTTTTTTCGTTAATAACTTTTTTAATTAATTTGATTATTTTTTTTATAATTTTTTTGTACACCTTTTGTTAGCTATTTTCAAAGTATCAAATAAGATTTTTCTTATTTAAATATTTAAGAGAGGCTTTAAACACCTTTTTCAAATTTAACAATAAAATTTGCTTACAAAAAGAAGGATTAGCCATGGGCTCTCTTTTAAACCCCTTTTTAGCTGAATTATTTACTTTCCACTGAGTACGCAAAATGGGACCCGGCTGACAACCGCAGAAAGCTTTTTGGGCATTTAGTTGTCTTTTTCTAATTTGCATAAAATTGTATTATGCCTGTTTCACTCTTGACTACAACAACTATCATTTACGATTCGGCTACATTATATAATACACACGGACTATAAAACTCAACAGCCTCGGGTAAATTCGATTAATCAACAACCAAATTAATTTTAACTTGCCATTAAAATATGCGCCGGTCATGTGTTCTAAAAATTAACCTTGCCTCTGTTGGTTTATTAGTAATCATATTTACCGACCGTTATTTTATGTAAACGGTCGTTAAAATTTAAAAATTTTAAATTTCATATTTATAATAACAATTTCAACCCAACTGTCATAATGTTAATTGCCATTTACTAATTACACTAATTTGTAACAGTCAACATTTCAAATTATTAATGTTAATATTGTATGTTAATTAGTACGCACATATGTTTTTTGGTAAGTTATTGTTAGTTAATTTTATATCATTTTCTTATCTTTGTAAATTAATTCTAGTCTGAAGATCATCTTTTTAATTTTCAAAACAATTGTCACTTAAATAAGGGATTTTATTAAAACCCAACCCTAATAAGGATATGGATCAATTCCAAAATTTTAAAAACAAAACTAAACAAAATTAATGAAATTATAAAATTCTAACATTTAAACGAAACAAAAAATACGACAAACTAGAAAATCATTAAGCAACAATATTCAAATAAAACAGTTAAATGAAAATTTGTAATTATTATATATATATATATATATATATATATATATATATATATATATATATATGCATTTAGTACTCATACACCTCCGAATGCTATATGAAAAGATCGATTTCGCCTCCGTTTTTACGTGTTTGCCTCCGTTTTCGGAGCCGAAGGCGTTTTTCTTATTTCTCATCTGTATTATGCTTCTTGAGACACTCTCTATCGTTTGACGATTTTTTAGCCGGAGGTGAAAACGATCTAAATATCCATACAAAAATACAATATAGTTCTACTACTTATTCACTAGGGGCGCTGCTGTTGTATAATCATGATGTGTTTAGTTCCAAACCACTTCCTTATGCTAATAGTACGTATTTGCCTCATCATATTGGCAACATCGCTAGAGGCAAAAACGATACAAAGATATATGTACATGACGTATATGGATATAATTACTTTTCTGGATTTAGTCGTACCTACATACCTCGTATTTTCTCCTCAGTCAATTTTTGTTTAATTTGCTTATATTACAGATTAGTAAGGTAAGTATAATATTGATATGAACTAATATAAAACAGGTCATTATATATATATACAGTATATCTCCAGATCAAATTTACAAGAGGATAAACCATTTAATTTTACGAAAAAGTTTACTGTGACACCTAGAAAAAAATAAAAAAGTTTAAATGAAAAAATGCCATTATCTACAGAATAAAATCTTTATGCAAAAATAAATGATATTAATTAATTGTTAGATCTGGGACACTGTTTTGGACTTTGAACGAAACGTTGGCAACTTCAGTTTCTACTTTAAAACGGTTTAAACCCAAAAAAACGTTTTTACTTTATTTCGGCCATGGAAGTCTCTGATCTTATATTTAAATTCATTATATTTTGTAGAAATGTTATTATAAAAAAAATTTTGTTTTTAGGTAGCTGTTTCGTTACAATTAAATAAATAACACGCAGTTATAAAGTTTATTTCACAAAGATTATAAAAGTAATAAAATGAAAACAATACAATATACAAATAATAAAATAATGACATTATGTCAAAATGACTACGTATTTTTATTTTTCTGCTGTTGTGTATATATTATTAACAAAAGTTTTCACTTTCTGTTGGTTTATAAGCTCACACACCCAAGCATTTTTAGAGCTTACTTCTTTTTAGTATGCTGTTTAAAGTGACGATACCAATTTTTTCTGTTTTTCTGTTCTTCTAACTATTCTGCTTCTTTTCTATTTTTGCAACATTTTTAGAACTTGATAAACTGCACCTTTTTTTTCCTGCACAGTCTTATGTAGTCGAAGGTTTGTTTTTTTATACGGGTGCCGGTGGTGAGTTCGGTAGAATGCCCTCTTCATCAGAATTAATATTACTGACAGTTAATGCCTTGTTTTTGTATTCAATTTGGTCCCCTTTGTCAAATAACGTTAACAATGTTGCAACCTTAACCGTTTAGTACGCTTTTTCGTAAAATTTATGGTAAGTTTTTACTGTGTGGCCCATGAATTTGGCAAATTGGGCACTTTGATTTTTACTAACTGCATCAGAGTTGCAAATAAACAAATATTTGTTTTTTGCGGCATCATTTCACTTCTTAATTCAAGTAACAAGTCTATAAATTCTTGTACATTTGGCGGAAACAAAGAGTTATACGTCTAAAAAAGCATCTACTCATGAAGCCAGTAGTGGACGATATCAAAATGCTGATACCGTGATTTTAAATGTAAACAGCAATGCGGTAGGGATTTACCACTCTGTCGTTAGCAAATTTGTAGGTAGTAAAAAACAATTTTTTAAATCTATTTTCCAATATTTATAGTTAAAAACAAACCATATTATGAATTTTACTTTGCTATAAATTTACATTTTTTAAACTACAACTTTAAAAAAGAAATTAAAAAATAACTGCTGCACGACACAGATAATGTTAGTTATGTTTTGGCCAATTAATCAAGCTTTAATTTAAAAAAAAAATAAAAAAAAAAACGACACTAGACTTGTTTTAGCATTAGCTACTATAAGAGAAAAAATATTGTAAATTTTTACAAACCGTGAGAACAAAGACTATAAACTAAATGAGCGACGTGAGAGAACTACCTTAATTCTCTTTTTAGGTATGAGGAATGTGTTTTTAGCTTGGAGTAGTAATTTTACAACAATGCACTTTGTCCAAAAAACAAGAATTGGTTGGTCTATCCACTTAGAAAGGGCTATTTTATCTGCAACATTGTTTGCTTTTAAAGAAAATAATTTTAACAGTAGATTATTCACTAAAGTTAGTTTTAAGCGCAGCTTTTCTGAATGAAAGGTCGGATCTTCATCGGAGTTGTGGCTGCGGTAAAACGGATCTAACGATTCATAGCCGGTAGAGAGTAGAGAGAATAAAAAAAGAAAACAAATAGTCAAACACATTATTATTAAGTATTAAGTACGCAACTTCAACTTTTTCAAATTTCTTGAGAATTTTGCTTTCGCTGATTACATTTGATCGCCAATTTTAGAAATATTTTTGCACTTAAACAAAAAATCTTAAGCTTTCGCGGTTGTTATGATTATAAGCGACTTTGGGCTTAGACCGCGTCGTAGTTAAACACCCAGACTTAGGCTTGGTCCTAGTCTCTTCTTGACAGCCAAAACACGAAGTAGAACTTGGCCTTTGCAGTATTGTCGTTTGTGAACCCAAACAAACTGACGTTTCGCAAGACATTGCAGCTTGCATCTTCAGAGTAGTAAATGTCACTGAAAGAAAAAGTGTAAATGACAATATTTATACCAATAGCGATTAGCGTGATTAACGGATCTTATCTTTCGTTAGCGCTTGACTGACATCGTTATTACTTGGAATAAGTGTTTGTGTCCTTTTCAAAAAGGTTGATCTTTGTTTTAGATGATATAATACTGGTAGCCAAGATTTGCTTAGTCTTAAACCGTCTTCTCGATTCATATTACATGGATGTTTTACTATTTCCACGGCTTCGCGGATTAGTCTGGAAAGGTAGAAAGGAGTTCTAGCCAACACTTTAGTTTGGTCGAAGTTCAGCGTGTGTCTTTGGTTCCTTACGTGTTCTGCAACTGCTGATTTAGTAACTCTGCGGTGTTTGCAGTCAGCCATATGTTCAGGGCCGGACTGGCCCATCGGGCGATCGGGCGCCGCCCGATCGGCCGGAGCTCTGAAGGGCCGGGCCGGTCAGCGTAATATCATTGTATTTATATCTTAAATACAATGATAATATCAACAATTAAAAATTAAGAATATGGAGAAATTATGCTTTGTATTTAAAAAATTTATACTACAACAACCGTGCATGCAGAAGTATGAGTTTCGATTGGTGAATTGGTGTACCTACCTATCATGTCTAGAGTATGGAGTATGTATGTGTCAGAGCTAAGCGCACTTTCAGTAAGACCTTATCAGTGATAATTGATAATTAAATTATAGGAGCAATAAATAAGTGACAAGTATTAAAAAAATGTATGCAAAATCAGGGTAATCAAGGCATAAGCATATGTGAGTTTTAGAATAAACACACAAAACACAAAACTTCTTCCATTCATTAAACCGGGTTTAGGCGTTAAACGTGTATTGCTGTTTTTATTATTATTTCTAGGAACTCGCGCTGCAATTGGATAGGTACAGTTTACGCATGTGCCACTGACTCAGTTGAGTGTTTAGTATGAGCGTTGATTGAGAAACTCTTTAGTCAATGGTATGAGTTAATTTATGACTATTATTCTGTTGTTCTGTTGCTGAAATAAATCCTAAAAAGTACCAGGTAAATATTTTTTATTTAGCCTGCAGAATAAGTGTATAAAGCATAAATGCGAATATAAATTACTCAATAATCCTAGAATATTATACATGCAAACATAAAATAAAATAAAACTTTTCGTAGGCGTAGCGCTTAGCATAGCATTCTTGGTTTATATACCGGTGTGCAGTGCCCTTCTTTCATAGCATATTATGAATTTGTAATTAGAGTGGCCGGATGTTTTTATATTATTGCACAATCTGCTGAATCTGCAAATTGACTCACCGTGCAAAGTAGAGGACATGTTAACATTTTGAAGTTTAGATTAGAACATTTTATGTTCAATCGTTTTAATATTAAAGAAATGAACCACTAGAAAATAACGGAGTTTTACATCAAATGTTAGAAGTGTTTTCCCCCGCCTTCTATGCAACTGTTAATTGTTCTAAATTAAACATTTTGAAACGCCACGGCCATGTTTACAATTCAAATTCAAATCAAGAGTCAAAAGTCAAATGATGCCAAAGTAATTTAAAATTCACAGCCTACCCTAATTATAAATTTAAGTGATTGCCTGGTAGTAACGGATTTTCGTTCATTAGAGAATTAAAATGGCTGAAAATTCACCAAAGAAGATCACTTTGAAAAAGAAGAAGAAAGGTGGCGCCCATAAAGGAGCGGAAAAAAGAAAAATATTATTAGGCAAAGTTCACATAGTTGTAAAAATTTCAGAATTATTATTTGTGACAAAAAATCCAAAATATTACAGGAAGATACGGAAATTGAACACACTAATGAAAATCAATCAAACACCACTTGCGATGCGATCATAGCAATAACACAGTTACAGCCTCTCGGACATACACCACAAGAAAATCACGACAAATGCGAACAAGGTAAGGTAGACCGTGTAATTGTTCCTCGAATGAAACCACAGAAAAAAATACAGCATCATCGAATAGTGTATCTCACAATTTAACAACAGAGGCTGTGAAGAATGAGACTGAAGATCCAAATGAAGAGTTTTATTTCAAGAAACTTGAATATCATGATTTGGATTTATTTTTAAAAGGGCATCCACGACATTTTTTAAAATGTGCGGAAAAATTAATACTGACATTATCTACCATAGGAAGTCTGGTACAGAAAGAAATTGGCTTAGTTATAACAAACATCAAAAAACATTTTACTGTTGGATATGTCTTACTTTTGTTAAAGAAAACAATCTTCCTCTTTTGGCTACTGGTATTTCTGGTCCTGTTAAACACGTTTATACCCGCATAAAAGAACACGAATTAAGCAGAGTACATATTAATTCGGCTGAAGCCTATTTACTGCATAGAAGTGAAAGAGATATACATTCACTCCTGTTTTCAACGGCAGCTGCAGAAAGACGTACAAAAGTGCAGAATAACAGACAGGTATTACTCAGTCATAGAGACGATTAAAACTATAGGCAAACGAGGATTAAACTACCGCGGTGATGGCTCCAGCAAAGCAGCCTATACTTTACTCAACGAGAATTTAGACCACGGGAATTTTTTAGAAATAATTTTGCTTATATCAAAATTTGATCCTCTGCTACGACATCATATTGAAAAAGTAGCAAAAGAAAGCGAAAAAATTCATGTCAGCAGGGCCAAAAAACAAAATAAGATTCAAGGACGTGGAAATTTAACAACATTTTTATTAAAGACGACAGTAAATTTGTTAATAGAAGGTATATCAAGTTTAATAAAGCAAAAAATTGCGGTTGAAATAAAAACTGCTAAAATTTATTCAGTTTAGATTGATACAACTCAAGACATCAATGTGGTAGATCAGTGCTCAGTGGTTGTAAGGTATGTTCATTCAAATAGAGTAAAGGAACGACTGATTAAACTAATTAACTGTACCTCTACGAAAGGCAAAGACTTATTTGAAGTAGTAGCGGAATGTCTCAGAAAGTTTGATATTGATATAGAAAATTGTGTTAGGAACTCCACTAATGGTGTTTCTAACATGCAAGGGCAGTATAAGGGTTTCACGTCGTGGCGGTCTAAAGATTCTCCTGGACAAGTCCACGTTTAGTGTTACGCTCACGTACTCAATTTAGTTATCAGTGATATCACTAAACTTATCAACCCAGTTGTGACGTTGTTCGGTTTGATTAATAAATGTGCTGCTTTTGTAAAAGAATCCTATCTACGAATGAATGTTTGGAAAGAAGCAATTTCTTCAACTAATACTCCCAATTTAAAATTTGTAACTTTAATCGGAGAGATACGGTGGTGGGCTAAAGAAAGGGCATTGACTAAAATTTTTAACATAAAAACTGGAATTTTTGTCGTGTTGTGTGAAACTTTATATGCAATAAAAACATCTGACAATTTTAATAGTGAAATCAAGTATAATTCATGTACTCTTTTAGAAAGTTTTTTGAAATATGAAACCGTACTTATACGGCGATAATGTTTAAAAGAATTTTTGTATATACCACACCTCTTTCCAATTATTTACAAACAGCCGGAATGGACTTTTTACAAGCTTATCGTATGGTTGACGAAACTCTGAAATCTTTCAAGAATATGAATAGGGAGTTCGATTAAATCTACACTTAAGTAAATAAATTTATTAGCATGGTTAATGATCGGTTCCTAGAAAAAGACTTACCTTTCGAAGTTGAAGATAGTTTTCCACAACGAAGAATAAGACTTAAACAAAAATTCTATGATGGAAATTGTGGTGATGAAGCGGTGCAAGAACCTTTAACCAAATTCAAAATAGAATTTTTTTACGTAACAATGGACAGAATTATTGACGCTTTAGAGTTCAGGTTTTTAAGTCATAAAGAACTATATAACGATTTTGAATGTTTACACCCTGGAAGTTTCTCTTTTTATTCGCGATTACCGGAATCAGCCTTGCAATGCATCTATTCTAAATTAGAATTTTTTTCCCTAAAATCAAGTTGGAAAAATTAAAACAGCAATGGACTGATTTTGTCTCCAAATGGTCAAGGTTGAATCAGTCTTTGTCAGAAGACTGTTTTCAACATAGAATAGAAGAAAACGATGAAGAAATAGAAGTAGATACAGAATCTTTTGGAAGTCATAAATTTTGCATTAAACATTAAACATACAATGGTCAATAATTAATTGAACGTTTATGTCTTACGTTATATAAAAAAATTTTAATTATTGACAATTGTATGCTTAATGTTTTATTTATTATTAATTAAATACTAGCTCGTAAAGTTGCCGATGTTCTTGGTCGGTGGATTGATCTCATGATTTTATTCTTTGGCCTGATGAAGTGCTAACCTTCAGCACAAAACGTTGCCACAAAAATAAATTAAAGTGGTTTTACATGCCCCTCCTAAACGAAGAAATCTGAATTAATTGGTAAACACACAGAGGAGGAGAAAGAATCTTTACCAAGGATATTGTTGCAAATTTATTATTTAAAACGACTAAAAATACGTTTACTTATTCTAGAAATATATACACTTTTAAATTAACGGAACTAATTAAATCTAATAATATTTAATGAAAACACTTACACTAATTTATGTATAACCGTATAATCACTTAAGATAAGATAACGTCCTCGGATAGCTTTACACTTGTTTACACTAAAAATCACGTACACGATTATTCCCGGTAGGTTTATCTCACACGCGTGCTAACGACTTATTTATTTCAACTTGATAATCTTCTTAACACTGCTCTATTCGCATTCCAGCAATAACTGACCTACGAATTGTTCCGTCGCTATATATACATACACGGAAATCCTTCTCGAGTGTTCCCTATTTTCGGTATATCTTCTAGAAGAGGTATAACAGCTTCTAGAAGGCTCTTACCTTTTGTAAATAAGTTCTCGGACGTTTCAATATTTTAATTTCACTCGACAATGAAAAAATTATTGATCATTTAATGTCTCTCAGTAAAAACATGACAGATTTGCTAAGTCTCTAATGTTTAGCATAATATTGAAAATCTATTTGCCATATTCAATAAATATAATGATTTTCATTGTTTATAATACTTGAATATAACGTTTCCTATTTTTTATAACATTTTTAAATACAAACTGCAATTACATGCATAATATATTACATATTTTCCTGAATGCTGCTTTACTTGTTATTAATTTGTATATGCTCGTACACAGGGGTGGGCAGTCACAAAATACTTGTATTGAAAATACAGTATTTGAAATACATTTGTATTTTGTATTTTGCATTTGATGAACTTTTCCTAACGTATTTTGTATTTGAAATACTCAGTTATGGGTATTTTGTATTTCGTATTTGAAATACATTAATAAATGTATTTTGCCCAACGCAATATTACAACAGGTTTTAAAATACCGTTCTGATTCATTCGAAAGATCTGGAAGTGTTTGAACTGACTAACTTGGCAACCAAAACATTAAAACGATTTCCGCCATCCTAGATGGAAAATTTTATCTAATTCAGAAAAAAAGTCAAAGCAAAATGTTTAATGTCTAAACAAAAAGATATAATAATTAGTGGAACTCTTAATGCTACTACAAATTTTAAGTTGCACATGAAGGTATGTAATTTCAATTTTATTAAATTTTTTAACCTTGAGTTCGATTACTGCGTAAACATCAAGAATTGCTGGAAAAATTTGGTAAACACAAAACAAAAAATAAATATAAAACTAAAGAAGAAACACAAATTAATAACAACCCATATATATATTTGTATTTTGTATTTAAAATACATGTATTTGTATTTTGTATTTTCAATAAAAACATAAAAGTATTTTGTATTTCCTATTTCAAATACTTTTATAGGAATATTTTATATTTTGTATTTGAAATACTTTGGTGCATGTATTTTGCCCAGCACTGCTCGTACATAGTATTTAATTGAAGGAACGTCATTATATCTATGTAACATGACTAACATGGAAAAATTCGGTTCGGTGGGCTGGTAAAGAAGTTTCGCCCGGGCCGTTTTTTGAACCCAGTCCGGCCCTGCATATGTTCTTTTACTCTAACTTCAATAGAGCGTCCCGTTTATCCTATATAACTTGATCCACAGAAATAAGGAATTTTGTAAACTCCGGCATGTTTTAGAGCCCCTTGTTTGTCTTTAGCAAATGTAAACCAGGTGTTCAGGGTATCCTTAGTCGTAAAACACTTTTAATATTATATTTTTTTAGCACCCTGTTTATTTTGCCTGTTGAACCCATACAGTAAGGTAAATAAGCGGTGCTAGTAGGAGGTGATAAGTCTTTTTTGACTTTTAGATTTATTGCTCTTTTCCATGCGTTTTGGATATCTTTAAACCCGTATTTATTTTGTTCTAGGGATTCCAACAGTGTTACTGTTTCTTTTTGTAGATTTTCATTATCTGACACACGTATAGCTCTTTTGGCTAAAGTATGCAAAACAGAGTCTCTGCGTTTAAGTATCTATTATTGTGCGTTTTCTTTCTATAAACTGAATGCCCCAATTTTCCGTTATTTTACCTTATCACCAGTACATCAAGAAAGGTTAGGCTGTTGTTGTGTTCTAACTTCATAATAAATTTAATGCTGTTATGTGCAGAGTTTAGATGTTGAAAGAACTGATTTAGTTTATCTTTGCTATTAGGCCATACAACAAACGTATCATCAACATATCTAAACCAAGTTTTTGGTTTTAACTCAATATTTTTCATAATATCAGTTACAAAATATTCCATGTAAATTGGCTATAACTGGAGAGAGCGGTGAACGCAAGGCCGCTCCTTCTACTTGTTTAAACACGTTGTCTTTATAACTGAAATACATGTAAAGTAAAAGAACATATGGCTGACTGCAAACACCGCAGAGTTACTAAATCAGCAGTGGCAGAACACATGTGAAACCAAGGACACACGCTAAACTTTTATTAAACTAAAGTGTTAGCTAGAACTCCTTTCTATTTTCCCAGACTAATCCGCGAAGCTGTGGAAATAGAAAAACATCCATGTAAGATGAACCGAGAAGACGGTTTAAGACTCAGCAAATCTTGGCTGCACTTTTTCTTTTAGTGACATTTACCACTCTGAAGATGCAAGCTATAATCATAAAAATAATACAAAATAAAAAATGAATTTGGCGATAAAACATTTAAACGTTGTCAAGAATTTTGTACACCACAGTAATTGAAAAGACGTACCTAAGCAGTTATTAAAATATTTTGAGTTCTCAGCAATACGCCAATACATATATTTTGTAATAAAACCAATTTTTACTTACTACGAACAAGTATTTATTGCAGCAGTCTGGTTTAACTGCACACTACTCAAAAACAATGTTAATACACTGTCTGCACACAATAACTAAAACTTAAGTTGTACCACTGTAAAAACTAAATCAGAAGTACAAAATATGATGCTGTATTATCACAGCGTGCATAAGCTGTTTTGTCAAATGCGTTGAAAATATTTTTAAACTTTGGCAGCGCCGCTGGAGGTGAACTCAACCGTAGCATTTTACAATTATATATATAAGGAGGCGAAAGCGTCGTAATCACATATGGAGATAGGGTAGTACTAAATACAGATTTGTATTTTGTATGAAAAAAACATGTGATATCATTACCCCTCTACCTTTGCCTGTAAAATGGTGTAACACCTGATCCCTTAAATACGGAAAAAACTTGTGTAACACAATTTATTCAACCGGATAGATGGACGTCCTAAAGATATGCGGAGTCGAAGAGGATACAAATGCATATATATATATATATAAACAAATTACTATTTTTTTTAATATAGTTTTTATAATTTATAAACGATAGCTCGATTTTATTATTATTAGAACACCAAATTTTAAATAAAGTACATTTATATTAAATAGTCACTTATTTGTTAAAATAATTTTAATATAAAATAATCTGAATTTAATTTAATTATGTAAATAATTCGTGACTGTGACACTAACCAAATATACTGTAAAAATTCCTAGTTCTAACAACACGCAAATTTTGTCAAACTGGCGCCTATTACGTCTATAATGTTACACTGCTTGCAAATGCTACATTGATAACGGTTTGTAAACACGCAATTTTATATTACCACTTAAATTGTACTAAAGTTTATTTATACATAAAAACAATAAACCATTATTCTATTAGTTTTTGTATTTGAATTTTCTAATGTGTATTAAGAAATTAATTTTTTGATAAAATTTACTAAAAAAATTTATTACTTAACATTATACGTCAAATAAGTTTAGTTGTAACTATTATGTAACTATTAAATTTTAATAATAAATAAATTATTTGTCGCTTAACTGTTTGTTGGTTACATTAATATTACCGCAACTAATAACTTTATAAATTCTTAATAATTAAAAAATAAGTAATCAAATTACAATATACTTTTGTTAATCTTATTAAGTTTTATCTATAATTAATCCATTCTAGCACTTTTTTTTTAACAGTAAATAAAATAGCTATATAGTGAAATCAAGATTATTCTTAAACCACGTGATCTTATGGTATAAGTAACGCTGTAAATATTCATTAAAAAAGTAAACAAACTGATTACGTGGCTTGGAAATCATCTCGATCACTCGTTGTATATCCAAACTGCACTTTATTAGACCATTATAATAAGAACTCAAAAAAAAAAACTTAATAGTCCACGACAAATACGAATAGTGACTTTAGCTACATTGGGATGAGCACACGTTGGAAGCTTAGCCACGCCACTGAGAATTCCTAATAAATAAAATTTAGTCTACAACCGTGTAGTGCAGGTAACCGACTACCGATGGCCGCTGTCTGATTCTCCTTAAATGGGATTACTCACTTGTAACCGTTTGTGTTTCTACTTTGTTAGTGCATGTATTGCGTGGTTCTCCAAAATAGAAATTAATACCAAAAGACTGATTAGTGCCATTTGTGAGAAATCTCCGTTGTGGGACATAAAAGATAACAAGTATGATTTTTGTTTAAAAAAGCTGTGGGCGAAGGTTACGGAAGAAGTAATTTTGTAAAAATATTATATTCATATTGTTTATGTTTTAACAAAACATGATTACAAAGCAAGCAAAATATGAAGTTAATTAAAGTAAAAAGATATAAATAAAATAATGTCAATGTAATTAAATACAGTTTTACACATAGATGATTTCAAGTTTTTGCTTTGTGTTCACAAAAATGTGGTGTAAATTTGTCTATTATCACCTAAACGTACGTTTCTATTTTCGCCCGAAAAGTAAATCTCGTTTGTGCAGTATTGGTTTTTGACCGTAGTGTACTTTACTTTCTTTGGTAATTAAATTGTTGTACAACAAACATATGCATTTAACAATACCATGTACAAAGTTTGGTTTAACCCCAATTCCATTTTAAAGCACTCTTGACGAATGTAATACCAAACGCCATTTATCTTCCCGTGCTTTTGAAATCCGCGTATTGAATGTGAAGATTCAAGTTGTAATAAAGAAAAAGTCGCATTAAGTAAGGTTTGAACAGATAAATTTCATTCACAAAAAGAACATGCAAAACTTTAATATCTGTTTCAAGCTTTTTATAAAGACAGAAATTTGAGAGCACACCACCGCCTTTCTCTTGTGTTTTCTTGTATCAAAGGTAATAACTTCGTAATCAAACAGCACATTGTAGCACAGTAAAAAACGTAATGCTTCTTTTCCATGAATGCCAACATTTTTTTTTGTATTACAATACAATAGTAATTTGATATTAAAGTAATATTTGTTGGCCTCTAATCTGTTTTAAATATTTTTAGTTTTAAATGTATGTTGTAAAAATATTATTGTTTGAGCTCTGTGAAATGCTTCAAATAAATATTTTGTAAATGATAAAGTAGGAAATGCAACAAATAAGGGTTTTATTATATTTAAATAATAATAAATAAAAGTTGTTAAAAGATAAATAATTGTCCTAAATATTAGAAACTTTCAATGTATAAAATGATAATTGCACATTTACAACTGCTATTAATCCAATATTTGCAAAACATATTATGTCCGTATATCAATAACGTTTTATTGTATGAGTTTATGTTTAACCGATCTTGAGAACAATGTTCTTTTCTTATGTTCTATAAATATTTCGCAGATTATATATATTTTCTTGTAACTGTGTTTCGGAGAATTATCTCTTTCTTTAAGAAAAATACTACAACTGTCTTTTTTTGCTAAATGCGTGATTGAGAGGGTAAATATTGTTCTTTCTAAATATTGCATGATTTGTTCTTTAGAGTTACAAAATGCGTTTAATAGAAAAGACTTCGAAAATACTAAAAAGTAAATGTGATTTTTTATTAAAATATTTCATTATCGTTAATAGAATAAAAATTTACATTTCGTATTTTTTTTTACAAAGTAAAAAGTAAATCTTTTAGGTTCGTTCTCAAAATTTTGTAAACCTTTGTTGAAAATTGTTATTATACCTTTATGTTATAAAATATTGATATTCGGATAGAAAATTTCAAATATATACGTTTGTAGTTTATCGGATAATGTTAAAAATATTAAGTAGTCAAATAGTATTAATTCTAAGTTTGTTTAAATTTTAGCATTACTAATTGTACATTAAATTGTATCTGTAATTTATAGGGTTTTACAGCAAACTGATTAAATTTGTATACTTACAGTAATCTAATGAAAGAAGCACAAACATCAAGTAATGTAGAATTTTTGAAAAGAAATAATTTTATTTGTATTTTAAAACGATTTGTTTTTTACCAAAATATATATCGAATAATAATGTGTTAATTTAGAATAAGAATAGTGTTATTTTAATCTTGTACCTATTTGTTACTACAAATTGTGATTATGGAAACATCAAATAAATAAATTTTTAAATAATAATGTTTGCTATATATTTTTTAACTGCACATTTTAAAGATATTTACAATTATTTATTATATATCAGTTTAAAACATAAGCATATTTAAAAACATAAATATATTATTTAAAAATAAATTACTAATATCATTGGGGTATATTAAATAACTGTTACAGTGGTTATATTGCTAATATTACGTAAATGTTTCCAAAAATGATTTCTAAATATCTTGTGTCCCACGCTAGAGGTATCCCATGAGATTTAACATGGGAAAATTGAAATTATTTTTTTCCTGCTTCTCAAATTAAAAAATCTCAAAAATTTTGACGCAGATTTAAAGTGACACTTAAAACGTTTCTAAAAACAATTTTTTGATTATAATTTGATAATTAATAAATTAAATACAAACATTTGAAATTCGAAATTTTGAAGGTTTTTCGCGCATGCAATTCAGATCGGCGATCTTTGGTTTTTAAAGTAATATGGATGCTAAAATTAAATTGTAGCCCGTCAAATCAACATTATGCAACTTTATTTTTGAGGAAATGGAAATTTGAAGACCAAAGACTAGAAAAATTACATTTGAAAATTTTCTCTAGGCTAAAAAAACCAAATTGCGCCCTTATTTGCGTGCTAATAAACCAGCTTATAATTCCAAAATGAAATAAACTTGAATTATGTTCAAGTAAATAGGTATTAAAAATCAAGTTAGCATTGATTTGTTATAAAACATTTGAAGTGTTGACCGTTTTGATAGAACCCACATAGCCAAAGTTAACCTTAATTGTCTAAAAAGTGATCATACTTTAACCTGAAAAGTTGACAAGCACGTGGTATCTTTATCGTGCCTTTTAGTCATTCATAAAAGTTAGTTCTACCGCGTGTCCTTAATGTTTAACTTATTCACAACAAATAGTTATTCCTAATAATCAACCAAATTGTAAACGTAAAGGTTACTTTTTGTATAAGCTTAAAGTATAAAATATGGCGACTTATCTCGTTTCTTACCTACAGAGGTTGACTTTTGGATAACTTTTCAATAGACAACTTTAATTGCTACTCAAAAGCCGTTTTAAAAAGTTAACTTGATGGTAACCATAAAAATTAACCTATTAAGAGCTTTCAAGTATAAAATGAGACTACTTGTTTTTTTACTAACCCTATAAGTTAACTTTTCGATATCTTTTCAGAGATTTCTAATTAATGTCTTAAAAAAGTTACACAACTGACATCCTACAAAATTAATTTAATGTTAATCCTAAAAATTAAGTTTTTAGTAACCTTATAGTACAGAATGAGACTACATGTATTTTTAGTAACCACATAAATGTTATTTTCGGTGAGTTTTATAATCAATGTCTATAAAAGTTGTGAAAGAGACATTCTAAAAAGTTAATTTTATGTTAATCCTAAAAATTAACTTTTTAGTAGAATGTTTTTGTGTAGAATAAGACTGTATCTCGGAAAAACGTCCTCGGAAGAAAAATCACCCTGAACCAAAATTACTTTTCTATCTTCTAATAGTTGCCCTCTTACTATTATTACGACTTACAACGAGAAACTAAGAAATGTTTCTGATTTTTTGTGATTCTCATGGCAAAAAAGGTACCCTTATTTTGACTTCTTGTGCATTACCGCTTAGTTTTCAAATTATGAATTTTTAAAGAATTGATCGAAATCGTCAGAAGTTAGTTAGTCGCTCCGTGAGCTTCAATTACAACAAATTCAAGGGTATGTTTTTTTAAATAGACAAACACTTATTTTAAAAATATTTAAAAGCACTGCAGATGGAACCTGCAGTCATTGTTTCGCGAATTATTTGTTGTAATTTTTATAAGTATATAGGATCCGTAGTTGTATACGCTCAAACTAATTATCTTAATAAAACTTGTATTTAAAAAGAAACATTTTAGTGGAGTTGTAAGTGTAATTGATTATTATTAATTAGTGTTTATAAGTTTAGTTACTGCTTACATGTATAATAAAAATCTAATTGGCTAACAATGAAATCTTTAGAAGTAAACTTTATTTTAGTTCCACCATTACCCTCGCACAACAGTTTTCTGGAACGTACCATTTTAATCCGATTATCGTCATAAACATTGTTCTTTTTTCTTTGTACCCTAATGATTTTTTTTAAATTTAATTTCAACCTAAAAATTATTTTTTTTTAAACAAACTTTTTTATAATTTGTAATGTGGATCGATACAAAATCGTATTAATAATAGTTCAAATTATCGCCCTTAAATCGATAAAAAATATCAAGTTTTTCTTCAAAGGCGTTTAGCAGGTTAAAAAGACAGTAATAATAAACGCGATGGCATCTTAATGTTGATTGTAAAAACTTTTTTTGTTGTTGTTGTTGTTTCATCCGTTACGGTAAATGATTAATTTAAGAACTTGTTTTGCATTGCGACTGTGTGTCAACTGGGCACCAAACAAAGCCTTTGTGGATACTTTAATCCCTTCAAAGTGTCGGCACAGCGTGTCGGTCTCTTCGACCATTCAAGGTCTTTTTCTTAGATATTGCAGTTTTAACGGAAATTTCATTCAAAGAATCTCATTCTGCCGATGCTGACAAAATTTAAAAAAAAAATCGTTATTACTTTGAGCAGAGTTTAATATTCATTTCTGCTTTAACAAAGCCGTTAAACAATTACCTACAATATAAACTTGGCCTTTTGATAGCAAACAAGAAAAATGTATTTTTCCAAACAGACATACCGAACAAGTTTTGTATTTAAGCTTCTTTAATACTGTGACTCATAAAGGAGCTATATGCGCATCAATATCCAATTTTCAAAACGTAATACAGGCAAATTTTAGTGTTTCTTATTAAAGGATAGTTTATTTGCGATAAACGGTAAAAAAGTATTATTAATGTCGAAAGTGACAATACAATAATTGATCTAGTGCTTCAAGTGAACTTTCTGTAATTAAATTAACAGTTTTTTTATTATGTAGCCATCATTGAAAAAAAAAAAATTTTGTAAAAAAAATTGTAACTTAAGTTTTCATGTCGCAGTTAACAATGAGGATATGACATTTGTACTGATTATTCTCAACTTCTTGTTTAACCTCTTAAAGCACTTTTTAAAAAAAAAAACGACAAAAAAATCATTTTTTTTAATTTAAGAAAATACATTTTTGAACTTTATTTTGGCCAAAAGTAATAATTAAACACAAAATAACTGTCTATAAACACTTATCTTTGCAGTTTTATAATTTTTACATATTACATCACAAAAAAAGTCTTTCACTACTAAATCAATAATAATTATGAAAAAGAATAAACACTTGTACCTATTTGTAATTAAAAAAAAAAAAACGTTTCTTTGTTTTACAACTGGACGAAAAGTAATATTACTCTAACATTTTATAGCTTACGAGACAGATGTAAATAAAAAAAATCAAAAAAGCCATTTTGTTCTTATGTTTCATATAGGGATACCGCTCGAATTAATTCGAGCGTGCCTATTTTGGCTCATTTAGCGTAATAGAATTAACTCGAGCATGCACGTTACGGGTTTAATTTAAATTGAATAAAAATAGATTTCAAAAATAATTGAATTAACATTAAACAAACGCCCAACCGTTTGTAAAATTTAAAATTATGTTGTTGAAGTGGGAGAAAATGGGTATAGTAATTTAAATAACCACCGAGTTGTTTTAAGACTACTTTAAAATTGAACGTCGTTTTTTTTACCTGCTAGACAATCGTTCAAGTTTTGTTGATGTGCGTGTTGTACAAGTCGAGTGTTAACTTTGTGTAATTGTGTTATACTAAAAAATCCAGTTATAAAGGTAAAACATCTTTATACATATTTTTAACAGACACAAAAAAACACATAATTCATAGTTGCAGTTGAACGGTCAGTATACAAAAAGACATAGAAACAGGCTTTCTCTAAATTTTACATGTTTGCCCTGATTTTAAAATACCCAGATTTTTTACAATTTTTTAGATCGCTGGGAACCCTGTAAAAATCAAATCAAATATAAATATTGGTGGTTTAGTTAAGTATTTTTTCTAATTTCAGCTACCGTAAAATGAAAAGTTTCCACAGTCACATAAATGGACGTTTTGGTGGCGACAAAGGTGTGGATTAGAAAATCGAGAAAAATGTGAAAAAGGGTCAAAGGCGATGACATTTATTTTAGATATTTTTAAATTTGTAAATAAGTAATAAATATATATATATGTATTATATCGTATCGTATAAAATCTGTTTTTCAAGACTTGCACCTATACTTTAATGTGTTTTATTTTCAAGTGTTAACTATAAGATATCTGTTAAGCAGCCATTAATCGTTGAGCAACTGAAAAAATAATATTTTTTAAGCAGTTTTAAAATCCAACAATTATACATCTTTTACAGTTAACTTCAGGTTGATTCTTGAACAAGTGCAAAAATTGTATATTTTAAACTGCTTTAAAATTAAATAGTAAAATACCAATTTAGATTAACTTTAAGTTATCCTAACAGGTTGAACGTTAAGCAAACAAAAATTAGTATCTTTTGGGCAGTTTTAAATACCATCCATTAACAATCACTTTCGATTAACTTTAGATTACCTTAACAGGTTGAACGTTGATCATACAAAAAATGATATCTTTTTAGTAGTTTTAAAATTCAACTATGCACCGGGCATTTCGATTAACTTTAGGTTAGCCCAACAAGTTGACCAATGAATAACTAAAAAGAAGTATATTTTGAGTAGCTTTAAAAGTTGACAATAAGTTGTCCGTTTCGGTTAATTTCGGGTTATCCTAAAAGATTGACCGTTGAATACACGCAAGGTCAGTATAAGAGTATCCTATGGAGGGATTAAGTGGGACATAGTTCACCATTGGGTGTGCTTTTGGGTACTCTATGAACACATTTGCCAATCCAAAGCGGTTACCTTTATTACGACTTTTGGTTACTTTTGGCTGTGTGGGAATTGTTTTACAAGCTTCGAAAATTTATGTAGAAGAAAAAATAATTTCAATTTTTCCATGTTAAATCCTATGGGGTACCCCTAGCGTGAAACACAACGTATATAAAAGTGTTACATTTAAATTTTCCGTTAATATTATATTCTAATATTTAGATAATATTTGTGGCTACTTACATCTGTAGGAAGGAATGGCATACGTACAATATTCAAGTGTTCCCAGATAGCCATGCAAATTTCTATTGTATTCTTAACCTAACCTCTTTAATAAAGGAACTTGTAGAAATACACGTAACAAAATATGTACTTATTCGGTTTGTTAGTTCATTCGTTTGCTATACCTACTTTAGTAAAAATATCTATTTTGTTATGAATTATAGATAAATTAGTTTTGGACTAAATCATACCAAAAATATAATTTACATTATATTAATAAACTTGTTTTTTTTATTAACCAAAACTGTAATTTCCTAGTGAACAATCTTTTGTTAAGTATATTCTATTCGGTCAAAACAAAACTTTTTTTGCTGGCAAGTTGCAAACGCCTCGTTACGTAGGGTTACTACAAAAAGTACCTGCTTTGCAAATCTATTTAACACAATATTTACAATGCAAAACACTTTTTTCATATATTAACAGTTGCAAACATAGTCAGCTGGAGTCGCCTGAAGTGGACGGTTAGTCTCTTAATCGGTTATATACGAGCATATACTCGATACCTCGTACTCGCGCGATTACGCTTTCAATGGATGACTAGCCTAATAACTATTATATACTAAATATATGGTTTATAAGTAAACAAATAACTGTAAAAGTCAAAATACGTTTTATTCATTGTATGTAAACCATAAAAAAATAAAATAATATTCTAATAATCAAAACTAAATAGTACAATTTAGATAATAAATTTAAGTCTATATGCAAGTGTACATACAGTTGTATGCTATCAAAAAACAATATACAACGGTTTAAAAACTATTAATGTTTTAATTTTATTTATTTCATTTAACAATTTTGCAAGAATTTTATTTGTGTGTATTTTTAAAGATTAATAAATAAATATCCAGTAATTTATTGAATGACTTTTGACAAACTTAATATCAAGTTTTTATTATTTTTTTTTTAAATTATAATCATAAGTACACAATAATAACAAACGTTGGCAATTATATATTTTGCTTTATTTGTTTTTTGTGCAAAGATGTTTTTTTTGTATGTAAATGGCTATAGAGCTGGAAACGTTGAAAGCTGATTTTATACCTGGGTTATTCAAATAAACTTTAACTAAACTGCGGATTAAAACCACAACGTATAACATCGTAAGGTAAAAATTTCAATGCAACAGTAAATTTGTACTATGAGATTGCTGTACTATTGTATATCACTCATGTTACTAACCTCATTTAATAATATAGAAATATAAGTTTGACAATGAATTTATAGAAGTACGGTAGAGTGTTTTCCTACTGCTGAAAAATCCCAAAACGGCAAAACAGCCGTCCAGTGGTTTGCTCTGGTGGCACTTTCACATTTGCATGAACATTGTTACCTTACAATGCTATTACATTGTGATTTTAATTCGCGGTTTATTTAAAACTTAATTAAACGTACAAAGCTATAAAATCAACTTTTAACGTTTCTATCTCTATAGCCATTCACAATAAAAATATAAATTTATTTTTGCATAGTAAATTTATACTATTAGATTCATCGTATTTTACTTAAAGCATATTTGATTTTTTCATTATGTCCGTAATTTACTTTTATCAATATAGCCACAAATTATTAGTTACATTGTTATAGATATATCATTCCTTGTATGCTAATTGTTGCTTTTTGAAACACTTTATTAATGTTGCTATTTAATTTTGCTCATTTTTAACATAATCAAAAAAAAAAACAGTAATCATTCAATAACTGTATATAATAGTAATAACAGGACATCAGACTGTTTATGATTAAGCAAAGCTGGTCAGTCTGATGTTGATAAGTCGGTCGTTGATCGGCATTGATTATTTTGTTTTTTAACTACAGATTCTGCTGTATTAACGAAACTAAAAAACTAAAGCCAAATCATATAGTATTTACACATGTATAGAATTGCGCCCGCTTTACATTTACATAGTAGGTGTAGTCTTAAATTTCCGATAATTAATTTGACATTTTGTTCTTTTGAATTGACTTTTTTTTGCAATCTTAGATTTATGATACTACCATAATAATCAAACTTGAATTCATCTTGCGTTTCGTGTTTAAGAGTTCTGAGTTTTTCAATTAATTGGATTATTTTTCAAATTGTGTAAGTTTTTAAATATATAAATGTACGTTGATTATTTAAAATAAAGCTAAGATATTTTAGTTTTATAACTAAAATGAAACCAAATCAGTATACTTTTGAAAAACTAAAATATTGTTTATTTATCAAAATATTTTATATTTATAAGCTCAAAAAGGTTAAGTTTTGTTTAATTTTTAATGTCACTGTTTATAAATTTGACATGAATATATAATAATCATTATTGGTCATTGTAACTATTTTTGCAGTTTAAAATGAGAATAAATTTCATGCAATATATTCTGTTGCAATTATATAAGTACTCGTCACGTACTAGCCAAGGACAGATTAATCTTGTCTGCAGTAAAATAAATAATATAGTGCGAGATACACAACTCATGATTATTTAAAATGAAGTATTTTTATTTTCGATTTTTAATTAAACGGAAATAAAATTTTTACATTTTTACTTATGCTGCATAAGTGAAACACAAGTTTTAACTATGTAATTAATAAAAATTAGAAACAAATAAATTACAATTAAACTTTACATTACTTGTCAATTCATGTTAAATTTTGTTTAAGGTAATAACTAAATAGTAGTATCTAATAAATAAAAATTAAGAATAAAAAAACTTTAAGTTGCAAAACTATAAAAATAATAAATCGGTAAAACACGAACAGCGTTTAATAGCATGAGCAGTATATTCAAATGCTAAGTTCTACAATTGACACCAAACTTGCATACTAGCGTGCTACATTTTTTACATCTTGTGCTTTTGTAACGTAGCTATACAGGGACACATTGCAAATATATTAGAATAATCACATAACAAACATCAAAGTTCTTCAAAAAATAAAAAAAGCAAAAAATCACGAGCAATATGAAAGAAAAGTTTTAATACCTTGGACATATCTATAATAAAGAATGGAAATATTACACCTTTCTACAATTTATCATACAAGACAAGATATACGGCAAACGTGAACCAGGATGCAGAAAAATATTTTGTTACAAAACCGAAGAATGTGATATGGAAAAACATCAAACGCGTTATCTAGAATTAAAGTTAATAAAGTACAGCTTTTTTAAATTTCTGTCACATTCTTGTATAGTTCTTCTTCTGTTGCTCTATTCCCATTTTTAATCCAGTTTTAAATCGTTGCTAACCGTATATATTTTTAAAAAGATTGAGGTCTTAAAAGGAAACATTAGTATTTTAATATCACCTCTATCTTGAAGTTATTTTTGTGCGGTATTGATTTGGTGCCTTTTAAAACTTTTTTTTTAATCTTACACCAAGAAGTTTACAACTCGATTACCGAAACAACTGAGTTAGTCGTCGTTCTCTTTTAGTTACTAGAAAAACCACGAAATAGGTTGAAGTAAGTCACCATCATTTAATTTTCGACCGACGGAGTTTTCCCGGTTTGTGAATGGTGATTTACGTGCTGCTGTAATACTTTCTTAATCCGTTAGAGGAGTTGTGAATTTGGTTCTGCTCGGTCGCAAAGTTTGTAATGGGAGATTAAAATTATTGTCAGTTTCTCGAGAGATTCATCTTCTTTCTTCCAAAGTTGACCTAATGTTTCTATTGTTATCAAAATAATAAGTTATTTTTGTAAAACACGAAAATATTTGCTTTTACGGTAACCTAGTAATTTTTTAGAAACTAAATTTTTAGTTAGTAGTATCTTTTGTTTTTAAATTATTCTGTACTTTTGGTTAGATATTTTGATGAAATCTTTTGCAACATCTCTCCATACGACTATAAATAAATACCAAATAATAGAGTAAAATTGTACCAGAATTAAAAACGTCACAAGTACTACAGTTGTGTGCTGAACTTAAACCTGCTTAAAAACGACATTTCGTGCATTTACATTTCTTTTGCTATAACTATAAAATTATGAAAAAACTGTGTGTCATTACCATAATTTGATTATAATTTATAAAAAGGTTATATAAATACATGTATCGTTATGTTGAAAGTACGATTAAAATAATCAATCGAAAAATAATCATAATTTAAATCGTTGTAAATTCTTTTGAATGATATATTACGTTATAAGAAAAAAATTAGTTTTTGATGACCATCAAATTATCTTTTATTGATAGTTATTTGTACTTGTGTTTTTACTTATGTGATGTGTCGTTATAAACAGATAGTAAGTAACACAAAAGTTTAAATGTAAACATTTTATTTCAATTTTGATTGAATAATTAAATGAAAATTAGCTTACTTACTTACTTAAAAGAAAAAAAAATCGGAACAATTATCAAAACATTTATTTAACACGTGTAAAATATGTTTAAAATTTTATTGTATATAAGGATTGATTGTTGTAATATTGCAAAATATAGTTGATTAACAGAATTACCAACACATCAATTTTGATCAATTTATGTCATATAATACAATGGATTTACACGTTTAAATTTTGTATTTGAGAATAACAGTAACAATTAGAATTATAAAGTAATCGCACTAAGAAATGTAATTAAGTTTTAAAAAACTTATTTTATTTTGTACTTGTAATTTAATTTTTTTTTTAATAAAAGAATTAGATAAAAAAAAATTAATATAGTTGTAATTGTTTTAAAGTTTTTATTAAATTACACTCTTATTGTAAAATTACTAAATTATATGCTAATTTTAATTTGGAATGAACACGCTCAACTAGTACACCAAATTAACAAACTCATTAAGAAGGTTCAAAGTAGATCCGCTATTGTGTATATCTTGATCGTTTAACACATACACTTAATGCTGTGTAATTAACAGCTGTCTCGTATTGCAAGACACCGACTATTGTAGACTACTTCGTAATTTAATTTAAAAGTACCTAACTCCCTAATTTATTTCAAAGTTACTGAATAGGAAATTTAAGCACGTTTTCTAACTGGACTTCCAAGTATTCATTACCGCAATTACAAATTACAGTAGTTTTAGATATAAAGCTTAGTAAACATCAAGATGCAAACGTTTCATACTGAAACAATTATATATCTTAACAAAAACAAACGCACTCTTTTTTTAACAGTTTCGTTGTAAATATGTTTGTAAACACAAAATTTTACGATTACTTTTACAACGTATTAAGTTAAAGAAGTTTTTCTAAAGAAAATTTCTCGCACGAAAGTTTTTGACGTTCTATAATTTCAAATGTAATTGTGTAACATTCAAGCGAGTAGTGTGATAAGAAATTTCAAAACGTGTGCGTTAAAAATATTTATGACATAGAATTGATATTCTAATAACTTTCTTTATCATTATATTAATAATAGCTAAGCATCTTTAAAAAAACTGCACAAACTAAAAGTTTATGTTTATTTTATAGCTGTGTAAAACACTTAAACTTAATAATGTTTTTAATTATAAAAGACCATAATACATCATTGATAAAAAAATATTTGTTAAATAGTTAAATTTATTTTAACTAATCATAAACAAAACTTTCAATTTAAATTTTGTAATAAAAATGATACATTAATAAATGTATATTATATTTATTTAGTTGTTTAATAACAAATAAAATCATAATTAAAAAATTATTTAAATAAAAATAAATACCCAATTTGTATTAAAAAAATGTATAAATAGTAGTAGGTTAAGTTGTTAATATTTTAGATATATAAAAATGCCTTATAGCTTTGTCCATATTCATACAGTTAAGTTAATTAATATGAAAGTCTGCATACTAGCAAATGTGTCTGTGGTAAACAAAAAAAGAATATTGCAAATAGTTGTTTCTAGAAAAGCAACCTTAGCGTGCAAAACATATATGTATACATAAGCAGTGTTGTGCGTTATCTAGTTAATATTATACAATTTATGTAGAGAATTCTTCATCATCTTTTATTTACCTAGATATAGATATTAAATGTTGTCCAAGATAGATCTTAGATGATTTTATTGTTACCTATTATAAAATTGTCTCAATGGTTCTTAAAACTTTATATAACCTCAACTTGCATTAAATAACTTAAAGCGTAAATATGAAATAACGTTGCGATTTAGTAGTGTTGTTAAAGGCACTACACATTATTGACTTTGTTTTATTAACGCTCAATAAAATAAAAAATTAATCTCCTAAGCATCTATTACTAAACATACTAGCCCTTTAATGTTAGTAAAAAGTAGTTGGCAATTCGAAATGCCACCTACTCAATGTTGTTGCTTGTTGGAGAAGAAGTACACAAGATGCTCAACTTAGAAAGTATTTTGTAGCATACGTTTGTTTTTAAAGCATCAATAGCATACTGTTGGATGATATCCATTGACTAAATTAAAGAATAGATACCATAAAAACCATATTCGTAGCAAGAATATTGTTTAAACTATATTGTTCGAAATTTTTATAAATAAATTGTTTTTAATGGATTGCCATTAAATTTAAAAATTGCAAATACTGCGGTTATTGCATTGCCAATTTCACATAACATTTATATTAATATAAGTGAAGCAGAAAATGGTAAGTTACCAACTTACTTAACAAGATATTAAAAATTTATTGCTTTTTTTTTAATATCTCATAACGAAAATTTTTGATAAAGTGTTAATAATGTTAGGGCCAATATAGGTAAAGAATTTAAACAGCAGAGTATAAATCAACATTTTAATTAGTATTAGTTTTTAATGTAATAGTTCTAAAATAAAGCTTAAAAGGTTTTTTTTTCTTCATCATGTCGATTTTTACTTGCTATTTTGACTTTTAATTTATGCAGATCTTCTTCGAATTAAACACAAACTGCATGCATATCATTTTAATTTTTACTACTTATAGAAATAAATGTGTTATATATAACAAAAAAATGAACTTCATATTTTTAGTCATGTTTATAATAAATCAAAATTAAACTCACTTAAAATTTTTTTGTTTATATTTTTAAGAACATATTAACTAATTTTTGGGTTTCTGGTTTAATCAAAAAATCTTAGTTAAACATTTGGCATATTGTGACTTTTCCCAAATTTCCACGTTGCCAAACTCTATTCTACTAAGCTAAATTGTAACTAACTAACAGGATTCTAAATATTACTATGCATAGGTACTAGTTATAGTAAATTGTTAGTGGCTACTAAGAAGTTGGTTGTTAGCAACCTTGTAAACTCGGGACTGAAAATTTTGATTGATGTTTCTAATGACCATCAACAAAATCTAGGAAATCCGTTAAAATAATTAAAAATCCTTATAATTTTAATCCAGTTTCTAGTTTTTTTTGCCGGAGATTTAGAAACCAGCTTTATCAATCGGAGACCAGCTTATAAAAACGAGATTTCAATGCGCAATTAATCAGTTTATTACAGCCTTTGAACATGTTCAATGCGACGTTTAACAAAAACTCAGTTAGTGTGATAACAACACGGGAATTATCCACAATTTGTAATATACCCTACACGCAATGGCGCCATCTTAATTGATGTTTAAAATATTGCAAAAATTCATATTTTTTATCCGTAGATATAATGTGAATGATAATTTAACGTTTACATGTCAGAAACTCAAAACTTTTTTTATAAACATAGATTTGATGAGGAAGCACTTTAGCACTAAAAATGTCTTAAAAGTGGTCTTTTTATTAAATTTTTTAAAACATACTAGTTAAATAAGGTAAAGATATACATTTGTGTTGTTTATTTTACAAGCGTGTTCTTTACTTTACGTTTTATTAACACATATATTATTTCAATTTCATGTTTAAACTACAATAACATAGAACCACAATTATGACGTAATAAATCACAACATATTTTATTTACTAAATACAAAAAGAATGCTGAGTTTTAAGTTTTATTGAAAATTAATTAACATACATTTTTTTATAGAAGATTAATTGAACTATAACCTTTTTCTAACCCTGCTGTGTTGTGTAAATAACTTATAGAATTTGCTAATTAAATAATTAATTTAATATAGTCTGCTTTTTAACAAGAAGAAGCGTATTAAATATTTCCCGGTAATATCTAGACTTAGGTATAATTGACTAACGCTCACCTTGATTTACACACACAAAATCGCGATAATTGGTAGACATAACCTTTCTTATGTAAACATTCATGTTTTTTTATTGTTCTTTTATTTTGAACGCTTTAAACTTTTTTTGTAATATTTTGTAATTTCTCATAAGATATGGTTAGGTCCGAACTTCTCAATTTAATCCGTTTACACAAACCAAGTTCAATTTGTATGTAATAGATGAAATTGTAAGTTATATCCAATAGAATTGATATAAGCAAAAATTAAAACTAAAGTTGCATCCAAAAACTGCACCTTTAAATTAAAGGATGTAAAGCCACTGTTTCTACAAGCCATTCAAAATGTTAAACCTACTGACTGGAAAAATTGCATTAATTTTGTTATTAAGGGAAGAGAAAAAATATTTAATTTGGATGGCATAATGGATCTTATAATTGAACCATTCATTATTTCTCTTTAGTTGAATAGTTACCTTAAGTTTATCTTATTCAGTGTTTTTGTGGTCGTGTATTGATGCCAGTTGTGTTCTTGCGTTTTTTGTTGTTGTATTTAGTTTCATATCAATCTGTTTTTTTTTAAGTTTTTAAAGGTATAGAGACAAATACTAATTTTTATATTGATTTTACATATTATTTTTAAGAACAGTTTATGAAAATAGTTATGTGATTTGTTGGTAAGCATTGCGGTAAAACAAAGACGTGCAAGTTCTATAGGTTTCAAAAAAACTTAGTTAATTGAGAAAAATAGAATAAACTATTAGGGTATGTGTTTAAATATATTTATTTACATGAGCGAAAGGATGGAGCACCATCAAGTTTGTCATTAGTGTGTAGTTGTTATATTAAATATAATTGGAAATAAACATATTCTAAAAAACTTACAAAAATGTTTACCTGCAAAAATGGTTTATAAAAGAAACATTCAAGTTAATTAGTACTACTTTATTTAGAATGTATTATAAATCTATCAGTTTGTAAAACCGACATTTTCTTAGTATTACTCAAAGTGATTATTTTTATTTTTTGATTACTCCGAAAGTCTACATTAAATATTTTATTTTTAAATTTAAATAGAATATAATATTTTGATACACTTAATTTAATGCCTGTTATTTGAATTGATTTTACAATTAATATTGATTGATTTATATATCCAAAGTTTATCAAAATGTTATTTTTTATTTATTTATATTAAATAACAAATTGTAATAGTATACTATACGAGTACGGCAAAAAGATTTAAATCCTTCCTTTAATTTTGTATAATATGTTAAGTGTATGGAGAGACAAGTTTACACGCTGAAATAAGTAAAAGCGCGAAAATTCAAAATTATGTAATGTATAATCTCATAGGCATTAAAGATTAAAGTACATAGGAAAACGTATAATTTTTAATAAATGTAAAAATTAAAAATTTCACTGTTACTTTATTGAATTAGTTACATTATTTATTTTAAAAATGTATTAAATGCTATTGGGAGAGAAAAACTAAACATTTAAAACGCGTATAAACGAGTGTTTCATTAAATGTTGGCATATTAAAAAATTTGACGAACTAAAATTATGACGTAATTTATGGGAGTTTAAATACGTTCTGTATAAAAAAAACATTTAGGATAATTCAGTTAAAGAAGAGTTATCCTCCACACAAATTATCAACGGTTCCACTATAATCTTCATTGCGATGTCAGTTTGCCACCTTTTTTCTTCTTCACCTTATGGATCACAAATATCACACAGAGAGAAATGCTGTATCACAATTTTGCATAAGATTGTGCATAACTGTATTGTTGATGATATTACTACAATTGTTTATATTTATAACATAGGCTTGCACGCTTTTATTTAATACGTTTTGATAAATCTGTTATAAAGTTTTATTTGACAAATTGTTTGAAAAATATTATAAACTTTAGTATGCTTTGTATTCGACAACAATGTGCTAGTATTTTGCACAATTTTATTTTAGTTTCTCGTACAGCTTTGATAATATATATTACAATAAGATTATGCAATTCTTTTAAACTCGGAATAAAGAAAAAAATTGAACGAACTGTAGAATAGCAGTAATTTTTTATGGTGAACGTTCCCTCTAAAAAAATCAGGCGATAACGCGTTGTATGTAAAGACGCTGATGTTGACACTTACAGAGCGCCAAAGTAAACAAAGTCCCCGGAAAATATGTGAACTAACTTTAAAAATTTGAAGCGGTAAATGTTTCAACCAATCACAATTAGCAAATACCGTCCGCTTGAAAAATTTACTACAATCAAAATTCCTTGATTGCGTTGGGTTTGTTTACATCTTTACATCCTGTTTTCTGAAAAATTCGTAGTTATTCAGTTAATTTTTGTCAAGACTTTTTGAAACGCTGTTTTTTGAACAAGGTAAGTGTATTTATAACATTTTTTAAGTGTAATCTTTGTAGGTTAACCTCATTCATTACTTTAAATTCTGTATTTAATTCCAGCGTTAATTCTACAAACAACTGCTAATTTCTGATGGAGATTTTTACATTACTTACTTTCTGTATTGTTTCAGCTGTTATTTATCAACATGAAATCTAAATCGAAGAAAACCATTTATTTCAAAGCAAGAAACATTATTAAAAATGTTGTGAAGTTTTTCGATAAATTTTCCCTTTAGAGAAGGCAACCAAACTAGCTGCTGTAGCAACCGGCAAATCAACCACATTTATAAAAAAATCTGGAGTGAATCGATAACAAGCAGTAATGGAATTTTAAGATATCTTTCAAAGAAAAAGAAAGTATATAAAATACAATAAGTATATCATTTAAATATAAATAAATAATGCTCTTAAGATTTGCAACGTTTTATTGACAATTCACCCAATATATGTTACTTTTAAGTAAATAACATTTAACCAAAATGCATAAAGTTGTACAATAAAAAGCTATACAAAATAATAATCATTTGCACAATATTGTGCAAAATTAACCAATGAGAATATGTATCTAGATAATCTAACGCTATTAGACATTTAATATACCATTGGGTAAAAATACTTCAAGCATAGTTTTAAAAAAAGTATGAGAACATTGTGTAAAACTTTACTGTCCATTTTAGAGCATTTTTTAAACAAATTGTGATTTAGTGCGATCAATTTAAAATGCAAAAATTGTTTGTATGTATGTAATGAAAAAAAACTGTACAATTTAATCTGCAGAAATGAATGCAATAAAACTGCACAAATTGGCTTTGTCACTTTTTCAGGTCCAATTTGTGTGATTTTTATTAACAATTGTAGATAAAATATACAAAGATTTCTCCCTGTGCATTTTTCCAGTTTTTTGAATATATATTGCCTACAGCTTGGTATAATGATGGGTGAAAGCTTTTCACTTTAAAAGTTGTGTTGTTCCTTGGGACTTCTTTTTTTATTTGAGCCCACATCAACTCAATTGGATTAAATTTACAGTAAAACGGAAGCAATCGCAAAACAGTAAGGTTCTGTTCTAAACAAAACGCCTAATTTAGACAGGAACTAGTCGAATTGAACACTTTATAAGTCTAACAGAGACTAAGATGTTTTTAAAGTATTATAAAAATACTTTGACGTTTATGTGGACAACTGTCAAAAACGGTTTGCAAAAAATTAGAATTTATGACAGCTAAGAACAACAAAAGCGATTTTTTCTTAAATTATAATGTCAAAATTGAGACGCCGCATTTATAATTGCGAGTTTGGATATGGAAAGCTATCTAATTTTCTTTGATCAATGTAAGAATATTCATTTTATCGTTTGTTATAGAACGAACATACTATATACACAAGAGCAAAATGAGAATAATTAGAATTTATGAACGTCTAACGTTTTGGCAGTAAGAAATAAACACATAAATTTATAATTCACTAATTTATAGGTATTATTTTTATTTTTAAATCTTGTTATTCAAATTACCAAATTTTGAATATTAACTTAAGTAAATAAACATAATTTAAGATACATTGTTAAAACCTTAGCTAAAAGAGAAAAAGCACTAAAAAAACAAACATACGTATGTAATCATAAATTTTCTGGTTTCACAATTTTAACAAAAAATCACGTAATTTAAATTAATTTAATAATTTATTTTTTACATGTATATTGCTTTATTGCTGTCATAAAATTATTTTCTCAAAATTTTTAATATCAAAATATGCGATTTTCTTATTCGTTTATATAAATAATTGTATTTGTAAATGAATTAAAATTACAAAACTTATTATATTATACAAAACTATTTAGTTCTAAAAAAAATTTATAAAAATTTAAAAAGCGTATTAATAAAAAAGAATACAAAAAGAACTGTAGAAATTTGCATGGTTTTTTAAGAACAAATATTTAATGTACCAACTATTCAAACACACGTTATGCTTAACGTTATGTTATTATTTTAAAAAAATTGAGTAAGGTTAAAAAAAAAGGTAAAAAAAATATGTATGTCTTCAAACTTAACGCTATGTTTGAAAATGTTTTTTTTTAATAAATTCAAATAATAAAAAGAACTAAAAAATAGTTTAGTATATAAAATAGATTTACAAAAATTTATATTAAACAGAATTAAATAAAAAAATTATATCGTAGCAAAAATTAAGATTTAAATAATCTTATTATTTATATTACGCTTTAAAACTATTTATAAATTGTTAGTAAGTATAATAACGTTGTTAAACATTGCTGTAACTATTTGTTTTCATTAAAACTTTTAAGATAAAATGTGTCATCTAAATGTTTGTTACTATTTATAACGTTAGTTTATAAAATATCAAAAATTGACTATTTGTATTCTCATCTTCAATATATGTAATACCTTAAAAAATTTAATACGTAAGAATTTAAAATTGAAGCAATAAAACATTGTATAAAACAAAGCTTTTGTAAATGTAAGTAAATTTTGGTGTAAAAGTAATGGTTAAAGTCAAAGCATGTGTGAATTTCTAATGTTTTGAAGAAAAGCTGCTTTTAGAGATAACGTCATAAACATTTGCATGTGAATCAGCGCTATAACAATGTAACCAGTTTTAGTAAAACATGTTTTATGTATTATTTAAGAGTCTAGAGCTTTAAAAGTCCGCCGTGTCATGAAGTTAACACCTCTAACATAGAGAAACTGCTACTGAATAGTACATGAATTGAAACCCTACTAATATTTTAAAACATTGTCCCTAGAGCTTCTTGCTATTATTTAAGTAAATTATTTTTGTAAGATAACCATCATTTTTGTTTAAAGTTCAACTTCTTTTGATATCTCCTTTGTCGAGTAAAAAGTTTTACTTTTAAATTGCTACTCGAGTATTTTTTAGATGCGATTTTTCTTATTTTATCTTTTTAGAAAGAAAAGTTAGTTGTTTCAGTTTTGTTGTCATAAATTGCCCCAATATCTTTTAATTATATCATTATAAATCAAACAAAACGTAAACGTTTAAAAAATGTATTGTTATATAATAAAAATAATTTAATCTTAATATATTTTTATATTTTATTTTGAATGTTTTGTAACAAAGAAAATTAAAAATTATTCTGCAGTATCACGTTGAAAATTATAGTTTTTAAAATTTGATTTGAAATTTTAGTAATGTAAGAATTGCTTAGTCTGCACGTTTACATTGATTCTACTAATAAGTATACGTACTGAATAAAATCTGTAATTAATAGATTTTTAAAAAAATTAAAACTTTATTGCATTTTTTAAATTGTAATAAAACATTTTAAGCAAAATACTAGCTATTGAGCGTTCAGAAAAAATGTATTAATCGATTTTGACAACTTCATATTTTAATGCAATTAAATACAGAATTACACTACAAAAACTTACAGTTTGACCAAGGTTACTAACACACTGGGTAGGCGTCACTGGAAAAGCTCGTATTGTACAAGCTATAGTCTGATAAAAAACTATTTTAATGATGCTATTTAAAATTGTTTTTGACATTAGGCTGCTACCAGATGACTATTACGCGAATGCATAATTGGTTGTATAAATATTATAAAATATAAAAAATATCACGTTTTAATTTCGTCATTAATTACAACTACGATACCCACAACTTTATTTTATTGAAAAATCTACAAAACAAAAAAGTAAGCATACTTATTTCTGTACAAAATGCAACAATTGTTTTATCTCTTAATTATAAAATGACAAACAGAATGACCGCGGTCAATCCCATACAGCACATGGATGACTATTATACGTACACTAAATATCTATATAAAATATCCACAACATACATCAGATATCCATAGCTCACCTATGTATATTGAATGGATATACAAATGTCCGCCCAATATCCAATCCATATGAGATATGCAGTGGATATTATCTATGGATATTCAATACAGCACATAGATAACTATTATACCTACATTAATTATCCAAACGTCAGCCCAATATCCAATTCATTGTGATATAATGTATATCCCATAGACATACATGTTCTGATTTTTTCATAGATGCACAAAAATAAAGCATACATACAAAAAGTTTTATTTATATGAAACATGAGTTATTAAAATGATAAATATGTTAAATGTATAAGATAGGTAGTTCAAATAAAATCAAACACAAATACAGTATAAAGTATGAAATATAAACAAACACTACTTATTAACATTTTCATCGAATTTGATGTCGCTAGATACAGATGACATTCGTTTCTCCCTAAATAAAAAAAAAGTTTCAAAATTATTTGCAAAACGATTGAAGTAATAAAGAATTGATTCATGGATAAAATAGTTAATAAAACTGAACATAATTGCTTCAAAATGCTACAAAAATACACTACATTTTAACTTCCAAAAATAAAAAAATTAATAATTGAAAATTTGAATTAATGTAGATGCAAGATAGGTACTTATGAAAATAGTAAAAAAAAACCTTACTGATTTTGACTCCTCGTACTGGCATGGCAAAGCCAATTCCTAACACTATCTATAACATATTTTTTAATGAAAGCACTTCCTCCAGAATTACTTCAAACGCTCTCTAAAAATACATAACGATAAAAATATGAACATTTTTTAAAATTTCAAAAGACAACTTTATGGTAGAATAAAAATAACCAATCTAACAAAATTTAATTAATCGACAAAAAAATAAACTGTCAAGCAATACATAGTTGGGGTGGTTTGTGCATAGTTGTTTTTAGCTGATTTTTGCAGTAATGTAGAACTTTGTATAATTTTATTAATTAATATGTTTTGAACTATGATTAGACTTAAATCATAATAAATAATTGACTAATTGATAATTCAAGATGAAATAGAACCACTTACTCAAAAAGTCTTAAATTGGAAAATATCTTTTTCTTTTTTCCCCCAACCCAACTGAACGTGGCAGCAAGTTTCTCTGTAAACAGCATTCTTAAAATCAATTTAGTGATTACATCCATCTTGCATCCTCCAATAGGACTTAAAGCAGATATCTAAAATTGAAAATCTTTTTTAGAATAAGCAACCAATTTGTACAAAATAATAAGATTTAATAAAGATTGTTCGAACTGTATGTGGGAATTGCTTCTAACACTAATAGTGCATGTAGTTAGAACAAAATGAAATTCTAGGTAACAAATTTATAACTTAAATCATTTAGTATGAATAGTAATTGATACTTCTGTAGTGAGTAACTGCCAAGTGTTTTCTTTTAAGTCTTTTAGGCATTACAAAATATAATTAACGTCCACAAAAATTAACGGAAATATAAAACCGTAGAATGAATTTTATAGGTTAGAAAACGCAGGTTAAAGTACTTATAAACAAACGCTATAATAAAGTAAAGCAAAGCAACAACAAATGGAAGCAACGACTTACTTATAATTGCAGCACCCTGGAAATGTACCAATTTATTATACCAAACATACAATTCAAATACAAAATTAATCACGTTAGGTTTGGATATGAGTTACACCTTCAACACGTCATACGAACGCACACGATACTGCAAAGCAAAGCAAAGTTGTTCGATTCGGGCGCTGTCGGTTGCGCTTCCTGTCATCGAATACCATGTCGAATACTCATGAGAAGTTACGCCAAAATAAATGCTGCTTATTTGAAATTAAAAATAACAGAACCTAACACGCGTAATCGTTATTTTATTTATCGTAAATTACTAACTTTGTATTTTATATTATAAGCTCAAATTAGATTAGATAAATGTATGTATTCATTATCAAGAAATATCTGCTAGATGTACAGTGGATATTCCATAACGACAATAATATTATATCTATAACAAACATTTTATAGATATACAGGGGATATAGCTGGTACAAATCGTTTTCAACAATAATTAATATTTATTTTACGATTAATCATTATTTATGCTTAAACTATGACAATGCAACAAATTTAATAATTTTTTATGATCAATTAAGTGACGGGATTCATATCCATTTACTTTAGCCAATGTATATCCATTCCATATCAGTAAGGATATCCATCTGTTATGGATGTTGTGGTAATCTAAAGGATATCCACTGTATGTTATGTGTTTTATGGGATACTTGATTAATCATCGTTATCTGAAGAATTACTTTCTCATCCGTATCAATATTATTCACTGTCAACGTCAAACTTTCTAAAACTTTATTAACTAAACAATCTGTTTTCCACATTTCTTCACAAAGATGTAACACACGTAACTATATTTATATTTTCCAATCTTTATTTACTATTTTAAAAAATGCATTTCAAACCAACTTTTTAGCATTAATACTTTGTTGTGCCACATTGTTTATTACAACTTTTTTTTTACAAGACTCTATACGAATTTAATTAGATTTCAGTCACTATAGACCATTCGATTTAAAATTTCAACGCATCCAGCGGCAACGAACGAGTTAACGTTGGAATGATAAACGTTATAATTGCCTTTATTACCGTACTATTTATACTTTTTTTATGTTATTACAAGCTTTTTCTAAAAACCAAAGCTTAATTTATGTACTTTATAACTGTAAAATAAAAATGATGCAATTGTGGGAATCACATTAGTGTCCAGTAGTTCACTCTTGTGGCATTTGCACAATTGCATTGACATTACTTTAACTCCAATGTCTTTTACGTTGTGGTTGTAACCCGCTGTTTTATTCAAACTATTTTAAAATTTTAAGGTGTAAGATCAACGTACAACGCTTACCACCTTTATAGCTATTTGCAGTTATCGTTCATACATAGTACCTTTACTATAAGATGGTTCTGTTATCAATTATTTGTTAATGGTTGTACTTTATAACTTTTTTTTGTAGCTTGATAAGTTTCTTCAGCATTAGATAAGTTTTACTAATATTATTTGTGATTCCAAATTAGTGTGTATACAAGTTAGAAATTGCATTTATTAGTCATTTTTTTACGGTTAAATAGTTTTGTGGTTTACTTTGGTGCTATAAAACAACACCATAATTACTTACAACTCAATTTACAGCCAGCATAGTTGAATTGAGCACTTAATGACACAATTAGTCACTAAGAAACATCAATTTCACTTTGCATGTAGATACATTGTTTTCTCATCGCAAACTTGATTAGGCATCGGCTTTATTTAAGTTTTTTTTTGTAATAATGGTCAGCACGTTTGCTTTGAAATGTTTTGCTTGCTATTTCGGTTGTTGTTTTAACTGTGATATAGGCAAATGTAGTGCACGGAACCCCTATTTTTTTTAACTGCCGGCAGTTTGCCTTAACGTATGTAATTTTATTATTGGCGCTAATGTAGAATTATAATAACAATTAAATATATAGTTGTTTGATAACGATAAACTTATATTTAAAAATGTTGCAAACCAACTTTCATATTTTTTCTAACATATTTTCCCGGACTGCATGTCGTTCAAGACGTTGCTGAGTTCCATAAATGTTAATTATGGGCATTTTTCCAAAATACATTTAACAACACAACAAAAATTTGAAATGAAACAGCAAAAAATTGAGTACGAGTATTAAGCTATCATTACAACGGTAGTTCAAATTGTTACCGCGAGTTAGCGTATCGCTTAGTTAGAATCCCCTGTTATAAGAAAGCAATAGAACAACAGTATTTTTACACTCAATTAATAATTTATCCGCAAAAAAAACTGTTTTATGTGGGATATTGCCTGACTAATTTAAATACTTTTGCTTTTCCCATTTTTAAATACTCCATTTGCTTCCAACCACAAACGAAAGGTTTGTCTATTTGACTAATAATAATATCGTTTACTATAAACTAATACGAAACAAACAATTTGAACAACTGTGATCATTGAACTACGTTCTATGTGTAGGAGAATTCGATT